>VZSR01000245.1:7345780-7428601 GCA_013398615.1 Brachypodius melanocephalos
AAAAAAAAAAAAAAAAAAAAAAAAAAGAAAAAGCTGGAGGCAGGGAGAGAATGGGGGAAGGGTAAAATTACTTGAAATGCAATCTGCCCTGGTTTCAACTCTTAGGTAATATTAATCTTTCCTGGCAAGGAGAATGCACTGAATTTATTTGTGCTGCTAAATGTAGGTTGGAGAGAGCACAGGTAAGTGGGAGAAAAACACGAATTCCCACTTGCCCTTGAACAACTGGCCAAGAAGTTCAGCCCTATCGTTCCTCATGCCCCATAAATCCTCACAAACTCAGGCACAGGGGAAGGCCCTTTCTCTAAATAGCCAGGAAATATTTCTAGCAAGAGGGTTTGGAAACTCTGTGTGCCTGTGGGAGCAATGAAGCACTGTTAAATCCCTGCAGCTACCCCTGGGTTTGGAAGGCCATGAGGTTGAAATGATACTGGGGGGGTCACACTTACCCAGATAATATCTGCCGAGATCCTCAATATGCTCAAGCCCTCAATGAGCCTGGTGGGAGCCCCATCCCTCCTCATTACCACCACAGAAACACACAAGAGCCACAACTGGGCACTATTAAAGAATTCCTTTCTGTCCAGTGAGCACTGACAGGTACAGCTATGGGGTCATCATACAAAAGCAATCCATTATTTTGATTAGTGTAACACTTAAAGGCCAGCTTGCACATTAACTATTTTAATTGTCAACTACAACAGCACTGTGGTGTAACATTAAAGGTGCCCTGAAGTTTGCTGCTTGCTGACAGTGCATGACAGTTCTGCAAACCATAACACTTTCCCACATGCTCTGAGGCAGGCAATATATATTTTATTTTTTTGCCTGTGTAGTTTGAATTAACATGAGTTTGTCTGAGAGAAGTCCAGATGGCTGGATTGTTATTAGTCACCGACACGCACTGTTCTCGTGTAGAATGAAAATTTAAGTTCTGAAAAAATAAGGATGAGGTTGTTTTGTGTTCAAGTCTTTTACTGGTTTGTTTTTAGAATAAAATGACATCAATTCCTAGATGGAAATGTTATCTTTCTTTCATTTGAATGAAATATTAGGGAAGCTGCTCTAGATTTATTCAGTAGAGGACCAGTCCTCTTCCTCATAAATGGTCACATGTCTGCTCTGCTCAGCTGCCTTTAGATTTTTTTTTTTTAGTAAGTTCTATATTTTGATATTCCCTTAACCCTTAAAGGTTAGAGTGAATTTGCCAAGGAGCCTCTTGCTTGTTTTCCTGCCCTCAGGCAGTGGTCTGCCTCTGACACCTTTATCCTCTTCCTGCATCACCACCTGGGACAACATGAAATGGCCTTGTTTCCTCAAAGCATGGAATAAATACCAATGATGGATTTTTCTCTCTGAATCCCACCAGTGTCCTCTGAGGCAGCCTTCTTCCCTGAGGTCTATTTCATCCCTTTTTTTTTTCTTTTTCAAGTCTATAGTCAGATAATTTTTTTGTTGTTGTTTTAAACATCATTATGAGGTCAAACAGGCCAGTCAGTATCTGCTGGAGCTGCTGGCTGCCCCTGCAGTCAAATCAAGTCTTCTACCATCACATATCCTATAAACTCTTTTTTTTCTTTGATGCCAGTATTTGAATCCAGAGTTTATTTTGTAGTTTTTTAGTGTTGATGAGATTATGGAAGAGATTTTTCAAAGGCATAAACAAGACTTATGTGCTCAAGTCCCTTTGGCTTTCAGCAGGACTAGCCGGTGCCAGAAGCATTTTGTGCCCTTGACAATCTTTCCCTGTTGCTCAAACAAAGATGGTACAAATAGAAGGTTCTTTCATTTTAAAGGCATTTGTAGAGATCATAAATTGAGGCTTAGATAGATAAACAACTTAAATACAGTTTGCTTTGTCGTGCAACTATGCCCCAGAGTGCACCGTGCACAAAGACCCAGAGCACGCTGGATGTGGCAGCAGTCGGGGCTGGTTGAGTGCCAGGGGTGCCAGACCCACAAGGATCTCCAGATGCAGGGAGTGGGGTGGGAGAGGAGCTTACTGGGGTGGGACACTGGGAACTAGTGAGGGGCTGGGAGGAGGGAGGTGTCCAGTGTGAGGAAATGGAATATTAATGAAGAAACCAGATAGCGCAAGGATCTCTACTCCTATCTCACTTCTCTCTTAGTGTGGGGAGGTCTCTCTCCGCAATACCACATGACACAAAATTTGGCATTTGTGGTGACTACTAAAGGAGGAAACTGCTAATATGATCAAGCTTCCAGCAGATGAAAAAGCAATTGGATATGAGTTGCTTTCTCCACCTCTCACCTCCACAGATTGCAGTACCTAACTGTATACTATTCATTAACTCAAATCCCACTGCTGAATTCTGTTTACCTGGTAAAGAGAGTTTTTTGTCACTCTTCCAATTAATCAGTGTTTCCTATGCACATGGAAAGAATCTCTAAGATCTGATTCATCTAGTGAGTCCCCTGCTGCTGCAAATAATAGCAGGGTGTGGGTGGGCATGGCTGAATAACATGCCTTTAAATTTCTTTTGGGTTATAAGCTCTTGAGGCATAATGACTTTTTAGATACTCTGTCATATGTCACAATGTCACATCATATAATGTAAATATGACTTACGTAATCCAGTTTGATAAATTGCCATTAGAATATGCTGAAGGGTTTGTTATGCAGTGAAATAATCCACAAAAAGTGTTTTCCCCCTGCATTTTACTGTTTCAGGCAGCAATGTTTGCAGGAACGCAACCAATCCTTCCCATTTACCCTCAAACAGAGGAATCTCAAGAGCCTTTTCAGAGTCTCTTGACATGGCAGAGCCTGGCAGTCAAAAAACCTACTGAAAATGGTGCAGAAGTGGCAAGTTTTGACCCTCAGGAAGAGAAAAATATGGCTATTTTAAGAGAGAGAACCTCTTAAATCCCTCTGGTAAACAGCAGGAGATGCAGTCTGTCAGTGTCTCGAAGTCTCTGAAATCTGCTGAACCATTTGGCACTGTCTTATAGTTGAATTTTTTTTTCACATGATAATAGGAAAAGGAGAGATTTTGTTGTGTTTCTTTGGTTTTGTTTTGTGTTTGCTTTTATTTGTTTTGTGTGTAACATCAAGGAGATGCCTCAGAATAGTAAAAAACTGTCCCAAACAGATATTTTTTTCTACATTTGCTTGCCAGGTAATCACAGCAGTGATTTGGCTTTCTAGCTAACAGGAGGTAAACACAGAAATAAGGAAGCATTTCAGCAAGCAGATCAGTGCTATCTCTTAAAAGAAGTATCCAAAATAAATTTTTAAAAAATTAACAAGTCCTTCCATAAACCCCTGGAACAATAGATCATTATTTTCTCTGCCGTTCTGGCGGAGGTGGAGCTGCTGAGATGGAGCTGATTACCCCAGCTGCAGGGCACTGTGGCACTGCACAAACAGCAGAGCACAGGCTGTGCTTTCCAGGGAGAGCCTTTGGATTGTTTGGAGTCCACCAGGAAGTCAACTCTGCCCTGGTTTCCGACAAGATTCAATAGGTTGTTTTCCAAAGATGTCTGGAGCCAGAATAAAACCCGTCTAACGGGGCTGTCGGGAATATTCCCATGATTATAAAACCACAGGGGGACAGCTTGTTTGGGGAGGTGCACTGACAACCAGCAACAAAACAGTGCAGGCATTATCAAGCAGATATTGTGTTCTTGAATAAAAGGCTGATAATGCCTGGGCACACGGGGCTGCTTTCTGCTCACAGCTATAAACACACCACTCCTACTGACTTCAGACAGCTGCATGGAACTTGGAGGAGAAACTCAAAGTTTTTTCTCTGAGGTGAACTTTATTTATTATTAATTCTCTCTGGATCCTCCACATTTCAAAACTCACTTCTGCAATGCACTCGTTCCTTTGATCTGGTGCCTCATGCACCTCCAAGAAGGAGGGTGCAGCCTGGAGAGCTTTGGTTTCTGAACTGTTAATTGATCTAGTCCCAGGAGAGACAGTGCTGCTTGTCCTTTTGGCACTGGTTTTCCCCTTCCTACATACTTCCCCTCTAATGGTGCCACAAATTAGTGAGGCACCACTGCCCCCTGACCCACCCTTGCTCACAGATGCCTTTGTCACACAGGGCGGTCACAATCTTCCTTCCCACTTTCTGTCCTGCCCTGTAAATTCATACCAAGCCCAGAATATCTGTGGTGCTCGTGACTGTGCTTTTCTTCTTTCCCCTGGAGTTTATTTCTTTTGCTGTGATGGTTCCTGCCAGGTATGTGTAATTGCAGCCAGGGGGGCCATGCAGATATGAATATGCCTTGTCTGGAGTGACCTTTTGCTACAGCCACTATCACAGAGGCACCTGGATGTGCACAGATCCATCTGACTCAAGTGCAGCAGTTGTAATCCCTTTTACTTTGTTTGCCTGCTCAGCACCACTGAGTGATGCTTGTTAAGGGCTCCTCCTTTGGGCTGAGGCTGAGTGAGCCCGAGTGTGTAACGTTTCCCTTGTGGAGGTATTAATGTATCCTGAAATCCTACTCCTTCCCCTCTGGACAAAAAAGGACTTAACAACTGCAGATTCTTCTGTGCCTGATGGCCAAGAAAGACAAAGTGATACAGGAACACTTAGGAACACTGTTCAGTGTCAACTTGTAATGGTGCTGAACAGGAAGAACAAGGACGTTCAGCTCATCTAGTCATTTGCAGATATACTTCCTTGCAGTGGGATGGACCAGGATTGCTTAAATAGCTGGAATATTAATTAGTGTCCGTGAAATAACTGAGAAAATAGTGGTAACAAGTGCAAAACTATTCTAAATTTCAAGTCTTCTCAAGGACATATGCACAACTCCCACACTCAATAGCGGTTATGGAAAAAAATACATTATCTAGAGCACTCATGTCCTTTATTATGTATGATGCTGAACACAAAGCAAAGTAAAAATCCTGCACCAGCTAAAGGCAAGTGATGCAATTCTGATAGACTTGCTGGAGATATTGTACTCACTGTTAAATATTTCCCCATCTAATATCCTTTTTTACCGAATACCTTTGCAGCAAAATGTTAGACTGTTTCAATCTGTCAGTTTTTAATTGGGAGAATGTGATCTGCACTAGTATCTGTTCCAAGAAGCACAGATAGGAGTTTGAGAACTTGTCTGTTGCTTCTGCCAAGTACTTCTTTCAGAGAGGAGAGAGAAGATGTTTCGTCTCTCACTGAAAGCAGTGGGAATCAGAGCAGCTCTCCTGAAATCACCTTCCTGTCTGTTGCAATGATCAGCAGAAGAGCCAGAGTGGCTTTCAAAAAGACTGCTGGCACATGGGCAACACAAATGAAGCTGCACATTGTGACACTTCTAAAGAAAGAGGTCCAGTGGTTGCCTTATGAATCTCACAGCTGGATCACTAAGGTAGGAAACATAAGCAAGCTATCATGTCACTCTTACAGGAGTGAAGAAAAGATGCTCCTCTCACTGCCTAGAGAAGCTGGGATGCTGCAGTACTTTTTCTAATCAGTGCAGGTCATATACAATATTTCTGAGCTTCAGCTGCACAATGAAACCCCAAAAATGCAGTGTGCTGCAGTATGTGAGAGTTTGTTTGGATTACAAAAGAATTTTGGATGAGTTTTTTTCTGGTAGCACACAACCTTGCTGCTGTACAGCTGCTGTACTTGCTTGGGAATATTTAAAGAGGAAAAATTTTAAAAAATTGCTTCAGGGTTTAAAGATTAATAAGCATGGCAAAACCTTCCATAACTAGGCAATAGTTTCAGGTCTTGGATCTCACATATCTTTTCTGATTCTTTTCTCTAATCCTACTTCACTGCAGATGGATGTGGGGTGGAACAACAGTGTATGATGTCAGGACAGGGATTATCAGTAGAAATTAGTTAAACTTCCCGTGTTCTCACACAGCAACCCTTTCCATTTTCCAACAGTAGGCTCCCTTGCTGTGTTTCCCATGGCAGGATGATGAACATTACAGCTGCACTGTTCTAAGTGATGGAGATACACAAACTCTAAAAGAGAAATATCACTATATTTTTTCAGAGGATTTGAGACTAAGCAGTGTTTTCCAAGTAATATCTCTCACTAAAGCCTTTGGATTTTGTGTTACTTGAGAACAGAGAAGTCTTCTCTTTCCTTTTATGACTTGTATGTATGTGCTTGGACACAAACACACTTCTCTCTCTTACACTTGTTAACCAGTAATATACTCAACAATTAAAACATTTCACTCTCAAATTAGTGGGTAACACTTTAATAGTCTTCCAGTATCTCTCTATTTTCATTCAGAAGAGTAGTTATGCCTTAGAACTTACAAAGAAACAAAGAAAATGGTTGGCATTTTTGATTTTTGCATTAATCCCTGGACTGTTATTTTTTCTTAAACTTTGAAATCCCTCACTTATTCAAGAAACTCAAAGTGTTAGGAATATGCTTAGTGTTTTAGCAAATGTACAAGAAGTTCAGGGAGCTGGCTGCCACATTAAACAGTTACCCTGTGGCCTGCACTGTAAATGAAGAGGAACAACAGAGGTTATTGAAAGTTGTTCTACTTTGTCTCAGAGCTATTGGAGCTGCCTGAGCAGCATTGCTTGCTTTTTGGAAACCCTAGAGGAGAATATGACCTAGGAACAATCATACCTTTGTTGTCCAATTGTTCCCATGCTTTAACAAAAAAAAAAAAAAAAAAAAAAAAAAAAAAAAAAAAAAAAAAAAAAGTGATCAGGGTAGCAATATTGTACAATGTGGCCATGTTTTAAAGTTACTCAGAAAGTCTCTATATTGTGACATTGCTTTCAGACACAATAAAAGGCCAGTTATTAATCCTGCAATTATCCAGCTTTATCACTGCTACCCACACAGGCTGACTGAGGCTGGACTTCTAGATGATATTGTTTTCATTACAGTGACCAAAGTGAGATTTAATTACAGGCTCATCTCTCAAATGGACAATTGAAAAATTTAAGGATTAGGAAATTAATCCTAATACTTAATTACAATAAGATATTTTGCCATTCTGGATGGGAGATTTTTGATATTCTGGGTAGCTCTTCTATTAATTCACTCTTCAATGGCTGTAAAGCATGATTATGGGAATGGGGGGAAATGCTGTTCATGGCATTAAAAAGCATATCCTTCCTGTCAGCTCTGAGCATGGAACAGGAATATCTAATCAAAAGGGTTTGCACTGGATTATATCAGTTCCTGACTGCAAACTCTAAATCCACATTGTAGGAGCAAGACAAAATGATCTACAGGTAACAGAAATGGAAAAAATGAATTGATAGGGAGATCAGACTGTGACTAAATGAAAGCAGTGAGGCTGAAAGGCAGCATTTTAATAAGGAAGGCTTTTGTACAGTTTTCAGGTACAATTGGGCAGATTTGTATGAAACAAAATTTCATCCTGAAGAGCATTTAAATTTCATTGATAAGAACGCACTTCATTGCTTCATTTAGAAACTTCCACTGTGGCTTTTACCCCCCTTATTTCTTTGTATAAAAATAAGAACCATCTGTAGGGAAAAAAAATAAAAACCCACATAACTTGTTTGTGTGACTGCTTTGCTGTTGTTGTTTAGATTTCTAGGAAACAGATGCATGTTTCTCATTTGGGGAAAGCGTACATCTGTTCTGCCAAATTCTCTCCAGAAATTCTTAATTTTCCAGTAAGAGCTCATTCAAATACGTTTGAAAATAAGAAACTTTCCCTCCATCATCTGTGTACAAGCAGATATGTTTCAAGGAAAGATGGTCATTTTGACACAGTAAGGAATTGTTTTCCCAGCAAATCCATAAGTGTTTGCAAAATGCTATATAATAATTTAGGTGAGAAGAAAAAAAAGAGAAGGTAGCAACAAATTTGCTTCTGTAATATGTGAAAGAATATTAGCACAGTTGGAGCTCTTACAGTCTTATATCAAAGAGTGGCATACAATTTAACAAGGATGAAACCAATAAGGCTGTGTAGAAATTCATGTGTAAGCTTTAATAAAAATGTAATTCTGCCTACAAATTACTTAAGCCATTGAGTGGAATTCTAGTTGGAGCATTATTCTCTTTTGTGGTTTAAATATTTTGTAGGGATGTTATCTTTCGGTTACATTTACAGGTATTCTCCAGAAGGGGAGCAGGGGAAATAATTTAAAGGGTTCTAAATGTTAGTCTACTCTTGGATCTACTTCAAAACATTACACTTTCACATTGCTTCTTGTTTTGAAAAGAAACAAGAACTACAGCATAACTGTTGTAGTTATGACTACACATGACTCATGTTCATATGTGCCCATTTTAGGGTTTTACATTAAAGTATCATGCATTAAGGTATCTTCCTTTGCCTAGGGGATTCTTATCTTCAGCTTAGAAAATAGAAGATGAAAAAATGCATAATCAGTAGTCAAATCCCAGTGCAGAAGGAATCTATGAGTACACCAAGTAAAGCAAGCCTATTAACTTGTTCACCTTCAGGGAGAAGATCCTACAGCAGTGATGCATTTTGGAAATAAATTCGAAGCAGGTGGACAGAGCAGCAGGAGGGCAACACCAGCCGGTTAGAAAACACAGAATCGTACGGACAGTGGGGAGCTGCACATTAGAATTGCCAAAGCAGCTATTTCCTGCTGCAGGTCTCAAATAAATTAGACCTGCACAGAAATGTGGGCCATGATATCTGCCCACATGGCACAAATAACAATGGAAATGAAGGCTGCCCGTGTGTGCTCCTGTAAAGCTCTGAATGCTCTGGTGGGGTGTTGCTTGTCACTGTCAGTGGAGCCTGTGGTCAGATGTAAATGAGCCCACAGGTATTTCTTAATGTTGCTGGTATTTTCTACACAGCAGTGAATTTCTTTCAGTGCAACATACACAGCTCCTTGTGCTTTATATTCCTCTGTAAATCCAGGACTGATGCCATCCGGTGGTGGTGGTGTGGGACTGGGAGGAGACGAGAGCTCAGCAGGGAGGTCACGGCTTCCTGAAGGAATGACAGGAAGGGAGAGACATCCCTGAATATGCTAGAGAGTGAGAAAGCTGTGCCAAACTCCTGCTGCAGCCTGTCCACTCGAGGCACCCTGCAGCCTCCAGACATCCTTTCCCAGGTCACAACAGGGACTCTGTTTTCCTTTGAGCAGAGGATACGAACAGCTGCCTTGAGCTGAGGTAAAAGTGGCAGTACAGGGATGGAGACTCCTGTGCAGTGCCAGCCTAACCACTTCAGAAAGGGGTGGCTTTGTTCACACCCTCTGCTAATGGACTTAAACCAGGCCTTGAGTGTTACTGCCTGGGATGCTACCTGAAGCAGGACTGATCCACTCATCCTCATCCATCCTCATCCTTTATCTGCCCAGAATGATTCCCCTGATTTATCACGCTAGCTGATGTGTGGCTGTTGCACTGAAGAGCATCAGTCTGTCCATGTCCCCACACCTCTGCTGCTCTGCTCCTGGATGTCTGGGCTGTTGGCTGCTGCTCCTTGGGCAGCTGTTGGCAGTGGCTGTGCCTGGATGTTGCCCACCTGCTCGTCTGTTCAGAGATGGCTGATATTCCACCTGCTGTCACTCTGGCTGTATCTTTTTATTTGTCTGTGGCAGCTGGCATGGTTGTGGGTTGATTTGTTGCATGCAGTGTTTTTTTCTCCCCTGACTGCATACCTTAGGCTACGAATTATATTCTGAATTTTCCATCCCACAAGGGTGCAATGGAAAGCCAGTTGAATGCAGAAGAAATCTCCCGCTGACTTCAATGGGACACTAATCATATCCCAAATCACTGATGCTACAGGGTTCATCACGAAGTTTAGCTCTTTGCTCAAAATACTGCACATCTGAGAACAGTTTCCAGCAAATTATATTCTTTTGGAAATGTTCCTGCTCCCTTATTGAGGCTTCTTAGCATTTGTGCTTTTAGGCCTCACCTCTTCTTAAGAGGCACTTTTGAGAATGTATTTTTAGCAATTTCAGTCTGAAGAAAATTCCCACTCCTAAAGTGTCCTGGTCTGCCTTTCATTCCATTTAACCAGTGGAAATGGTTTCTCGCTGCTGAAGAAATTGTTCTTTCAAGGCAGACATCCCCCCTTCAGCCTCCTGAGAATGGAACTGAATCTTTGAAAGAGCAAACTTCTCTGCTGCACCTTTTGAGAGTCGCTGGAGTTTCCCTGGGATTCCTCTCTGTCCTCCCAGCAGATTACACAAATTAGTGAGACACTCAGCATTTATCACTCCATCCTCTTTATTTCTCTACCTCACAGAGGAGCTTGAGATCCTGGGAGAGTCTGCCCACAGCTGAGCCCCTTAACAATATTTCATAGTTAAAGGATTTGATTATGCAACGTTGTAGCATGGGCACATTTGCAATGACCTTCTTGTTCTTTCCACTCTAATTAGTGGAGCATCAATATTTGTCTTCTAACCATGGATTTAGTAGAGGTTGAACGCTCAGCTATAAATCATCATCTGAAAACTGACAAGTATTTTAGTGCAGAAACGTGTTTCTAAAACTCTGGTGTGATGAGTTTGTTGTTAGCTGCCGTGTGCAGATCCCAGCTACTCCCACTTGCAGCACCACAGACCGTGCAGAAAGCAAAAACCCTTGCAAAAATGAGGTTATTATGTCATATTCTCAATTGTGAGGACATCACTTCCCAGCAGTCTCTACTTTCAGACCACCTAAGGAATAAAATAACTTCCCTAACCAAAAAAGGAAGATCTCCTTGGCAAATAATTGCAGTGGGATTTGAGATTTTCAGTTGTTACAAGTAAAAAAGTGTATAACAATTGAACATACAAATGTGATGTATGCTACATCAATTTTACATTCAAAAAAGCCATTCACGGATGCTCATTGTTAATCTTCCAGCAAAATGGATGAAATGAAGAAGTTAAAATCAAAATGTAATGAGTTTAAAAAGCCAAAACCCCAAAAGAGTTTAAGTTGAACATTTTGCTTTTCAAGGAGCTCCTAAAATGTAATGGATGACTGAGGGATAGAAAATCAAAGTCCCTTTCTTCAGCAATAGGTTGACTTTACCACTTGAAAAATATACAAAGTTCAGTGTAATCAGGGTCAGGTTTTAAATAGTTAAAGCAGGTCTGCTAGTAGAAAACTCAAACGTTCTGAAATTGTTCTTTTTTTAAAAGCAAACTGCCTCCAAAATATTGATTGAATACTTAAGGGAAAATATGGAAGTCTGAAAAGTTGAACAGGTTCAAAGGCTGTTTTAACCAATGGGGTTAGGTATGCCCCTTCTTTTCTAGATACTCCCACAATGAAGAGAGTAGAAAACAGAGCTGCACTACAATCACTGATGAATGAGAAAGAAAATCAAAAGCAGGGCAAAAAGTCTCATGCACAATTGATAAAAAAATTCACCTGCTTCACCCGACACTTCACTATTGACTTTATATAATGTGGAAAACAATCATCACAGAAATAGTAATATACACTATTGATAACAGAAAGCAGCACAAATTGAGTGCAAACAACATGAAAAGAGAAAGTCACCAGTCCAGTCAGTCAATAAAGATCACCATTTCAAGGACCATGCTCGAATTCCTGTTATTAATCAGGGTCCCAATTTACAGCAGATGATGTTGTGCAGCTGGTGATTGATAATCCTTGCAGGCACAACGTCGGTTCTTCCTTGAACCATGAAGACACAGCTTGTATGTGTTTGAGAACTCATAGATTGGTGAGCTCCACAGTTCACCAGCTGCCCAAATTACTTTCTATTGAAAAAAATGCTTTTATTTGGGGGGAGGGGAGGAACAAACTCATTTCTCTGGGTTCTTGTTTGTTTGGTTTTTTTTTAGATGTGGAGGTAAATTTGCAGCACTTTGAACATAAAAGTGAAAGCTATTAGAAGCAATAATGTTGCCAGAACACAAACATCTGTCACTCCTGCAGATATCATCCTGTAAACCCATCTAACTGTATCTATTCCCTTCTGATTGTATCGGGGTAGCTTGTGAATGACATTGATTTGAGTGACAAATGTCCAACCTGGAACAGAGCTATGCATATTTGTATTTGTTTACAGGGCCTCATCACTCCTGAAAGATGCAAATTTTAAAATTTCCTGTTATCAAGAAAAGAAATTATGAGGAAAAGGCTGTTACCTTGGAACGCACAGTCAAAGTTATTGTGGGGCTCTGGCTTTCATAAAAATTTTACCAAGTTTTTAAATTGTCTAATGAAAAAAAAGCATGAATAATTTAAATGGAGACAGCATTTTTTATATTAGAACCATACTATACCAATACAACAGAAGAGACAACACTTGAGACAGCTTAACTTAATCCTCTTCCTCCCAGACTTTGATTACAATCTTCAAAACTGCTACAGAACCTCTATATTAAAGGCAGATTTTCCCCTATCTTCCTATTAAATTATTGTTAGATTATTAGAATGCAACCTTAATAAGTTTAATCAATGAGATTTTAATTTCTGCATGTGGCCTCAACAATATAATGAAAATTGGATAATTATTTAAACTTTTAGATACAGACCACTGTAGACTTTTGCATTCCAAGATATTAAACCCTTTCTATGTAATTTTTTTTTTTTTTTTCATCAATTATGACAAATTCCCAATTCTCACAGGTCTATGAAGAATCAGGCAGTTTTGTTTGTGGGAGGCTGATGACAATCCAAATACTCACACTTTTATTCCTACTTGACCATATCTGTATTTTCTTCACAATGTGCCAGATATAATGGGTCACATATCTCCTATAAACAAAGCTTTCTGCCCAGAGGTCTGCAACGTAGGCAAAATATGCTCCTTTGGCAATAAAACCATGTTCCCCCTTTAATGATGCCAATCTGTAAGTTGGCATTTTGCATTACATGCTTATTTGTCAAGCAGTAAATTGATTTGTTCAAGAGAGAAAGAGAATAATGTGCAACCTAATAATCCTGAACTACTGTAGTATGTGACAGAAAGGTTTGGGTGCTTATTTTCCAAGGGCCACGCTCTCATTTTAAAACAGTGCTCTTTGACCTGAAATAAAAAAGAAGGAGAAAGAAAGGTAATTTCTACCTGATCAGGGTTTCCCTACCCTGGGCCCTCTAATCTGGTGTCCAACAGGTAATCAGCCTCATCAGATGACTTCTTTCAACACTGCATCCATTCTCTCTTTATTGCTCGTGGCTTTTTGCAGAGGTAGCCTGTGAAGGGCAGAGAGAAGAAGGTGAAGTGCCTGTGAATATCTTGGGGAGGATCACTGGATGGAGTTTTTTACAAGGCAGGAGAGAAAGTTGTCTCAATTAAAATTAC
Source organism: Brachypodius melanocephalos (assembly GCA_013398615.1). NCBI lineage: Eukaryota > Metazoa > Chordata > Aves > Passeriformes > Pycnonotidae > Brachypodius > Brachypodius melanocephalos. The sequence continues at coordinate 7,359,003 of VZSR01000245.1, forward strand.
TAGGAAAAAAATCGACTAAATGAAAGTAATGTTTAATCAATTTCAACTAACAGTCTTAAATTAGAGAAGCAATCTTTATACAGTCAGTCCGAATATATCACTTTAAATATTTGCCCTGGATACTGGACCAACAAATATTCATAACTACAGCTGGCTATACTTTTTGTGATTACTACTGATTCTGTGATAACAATGCTTGTTTTCACAGAGATGAAAAGCTTCTGTCTTGAACAGTTTTTCATTTTGAAGCCTGTGTTACCTTAAATCAGGTACTAAATGAGTAGTGTCTGATTTTCCCATAGTAATAATAAAGCAGCCTCCCCCAGTGGCTTCCTTCTCCCCAGACCTCACTGATTTACAGCCAGTTCTGGAGCACCAGTTTCTGTCATGTCTACTGCTTATTTTATTTCTTTTAAATTATTGTTACTGTTGTGATAGAGCACAGAGTATCTTGCTGCAAGCCCTATGGGTGCTGGTTAAAAAAATAGAAGGCTTGCCTTTCCTTATCAAGTTTAAAATTACTCCATTGAAGACAGAAACTGTGTGAGAAAAACTAAAGCTATTGCAAGAAATAACAGCATAATAGTAAAATGATTATGCTTCCCATCAGAGAGGTGGTCCAAAATGTGAAAATGTCATCAGGTATCTTGGGAAAGACATTTTTTGAAATTACAGCCAGATCTACACTTCAGCCAACAGAACAGGCAAAATAGGATGTATTCTGCCTCTTTATACAGAGAAAAATGGAGGTCGGTTACATATCTGCTAGTCTCAGGTAAGAATTTTGGAACTGCAATTCTGTGATTGAATTAAACCCCTTCCACTCCTAATTTTATTACAGGTTTGTCAGAGGAATGGCTAAACGTCTGCTCAATCTTTATCTCAGGAGACTTTTATCATAATTAGTGTTAGTTCTATTAAATTAATTGAGAGGTTGTTATTTTCGTCTCTGAATGGTGTGTATTTTTGATTGACTGGTCAATGACAAGTCTCTTTTCATTTTCCACTATAACACTATAACTATAAGGCTACGAAAAAGAAAAGAAGTGGAATAGTTGGCCAATTAAGTTATACAGTAATGACAAGGTCAGGGCAAAGAAAGTACATTGTGGTAGTTTACAAATTACTAAGGCATCTGAGTTTTTCATGTTCCTTACAGAAATTGTAATGAAAATAAAAAGTGACACATGAATCCATTAACATGACAGCACAATAAAAGGGAGGAGAAATAATTTTAAGCATACAAGTGTACATCAAAATAGTTTGAAGGGATCAGAGACCAACCCACAAGAGAATTCTGACTTTCCAAAATAAGACAATACACCACAGAATATATACATTCCCCACTCCCTCCTAAACCTATGTCTTTCCCAGTTGGTTTCCTGTATTTCAGGAATGTTTTTCCTTGCTTTATCTCTTCGATCTGCCCTACCTCTGAGTAAGACCTCTGAGTCATGCAAAGATGGTTCTATTCATTGAAGTCTTGATGCTGGTGTAATGAATGTGTTGCTTTGCCAAGAAAAGAGCAGCTCTCGTAAAAAATGTGTGAAGCTGTGCCAGTAAAAAGTGACACATTTATAAATATGGAACAATGTAGCCATATTAAACCTATGCCTGCAAACATCCTGCATATTACATCACTCTGCTTGGACTGCTTTACCCAATAGACTTATGGAATTCATTTGATGAAAAAGAAAGAGCTGGGCTCCTGTCTTAAAGTTTAGCAGAATTTAAAAAGTGTGGAGGAGGAGAGTTGTACCACTGGCTGTTTGCAGCATGGTTTGTGGCTAAGGTGCAAGCACGTTGTGTTACAAAACAATCGTGAAAGATTTGTTCTGCTTCACTTTTATAAAATAAGACAAAAATATCACTTCATCTGAACATGTTGTCAAATTATGTAAATGACCTCTTCAAACATCTGGGGTGCTCTAGGCCTTCCAACAATAAAATTGGTATTGTTCATCGTTTATCTTGCACAGTACCTGCACAGGAAGCTCATGTCAATGGATGACAAAGATCTCTCCTTAATGTATTAAGAGCATGGTCAAAAAAGATGAAAGGTGGGCTTCATGCTGACTTTCCCTGAGAACTTTTCTTCGAATGAAGGTGATCCTTAAAATACATAGAGAAGTTAAGAACTCTTTTAAAGTCTGCTGAATGGGAGAGATCCTTCTGAGTCTGCGGTGCTCACCTGGCCAGAACCTTTATTTTGGGCCCACCCTGCAATGTTCCCAATGACTGTGGGTGGCACAGCTCTGCCCACATCAAAGAAATCTCCAGCCATCCTGCTAAAATAGCTCTTCATTCTTTGGCACTTATGGCAGAGTACAAAGGAGACAGTCAGGGTCAAACCTCAGTACTTCATTGCAGAGTATTCTCACACTGATACTCAGTTTATGCAAGTACAGCAGATTTATCCAGGGATCTTAGATTATTTTGCAAATATAGAGCAAAACAAATTGTTCTATTTGCAGATCTTGACTCCATCTGATGCAAACAGGTGCTGCCCGAGGTCAAGCTCCCAAAGGGACCTTGTGTCTGCTTTTCCCAGGGAACCTGCATGATCTTGCACAGAGCATGGTGACTGCTCCAACCAACCATTGTTTTACCAAGGCTCTAGACTAACAGAATCATTTTCCCAGCACCATTAGCCTCTTTGGATGCCTTATGTCAATGTAACAAATTAGCCTTGCTGCTCCTGTTGCAATGTTTTAAAACGACAGAATGCACAGATTTCTGCAAGCTGAGTCTGTAACACGTCCCATCCAAGCTGACACATTGGGGTGTCAGGTTTCAGACTGTTCAGTCATCTCCTGTTCTTGTGATAGCAAATTCGGCGGGATTTTGACACCTTGTCTTTCAGTCTCTCTCTCACTCATCCTTTCTAGCCTATTGGGAATGAAGAAGAAACTTTCCATCCTGTGTCTCTTTGCAGATCAGAGCAGATCTCTGAGTGATTCCCTCAAGACAGCTCATGAGTTCTCCAACAAAGAAAGAAGGAATTAATGGGGATTTATTTTTCCTGGCTTAATACTAAAAGGGGAAAAAAATACATCTATTTATGTATCATCAGCAAAATTCATTGACTTCATCCAGATTTTGTGTATCTTTTCACTGAACAGAGCTGTTATCTCCAAATAGTATTTGATAAGTCTGTTCTTTTAGTAGATGGCATTACCACTTAGAAAAGGATATTAATGTGCTGCCTTTGTCTCTCGTTATGAATTTGAGAACCTGGTAAGGGTAAAGATCATCAAACATCAGAGCTGTAATAATTTTTAATGGTTTTTTTTTTTTTTCACCTAAGAAAATTCTGTGAGGTTTTTAAAAATGCATGGTAAGTTCTAGCCTCTTGATCATAGAATAGTTGAGGTGGGCAGAGATGCCCCTCTGGAGATCATCTCCTGCAAATACCTGCCCAAAGCAGGATCAGTGAGAGCATGTTGCTCCGGGCAACATGTCAGGAGGATTTTAAATATCTGCACAGATAGAGATTCTTAACCTTCTCTGTTTAACCTATTCCTACTTTTGATCATCTGCACAGGAAAAAAAAAATTCTTATATTTGAATGGAATTTCCAGCATTTCAGTTCGTTTGTCCTGTGGGCACCATGAAGAAGGCTCTGACTGCATCTCCTTTCCTCCCTCCCATCAGGTATTTTTGCACATTGGTGAGATCCCCCTGAGCCGTTTGTTCTCTGGGCTGAAGAGCTCAAGTGTCTCTTCACACAGCAGATGCCCCAGTTCATCCATCATCTTCATGGCTCCTTGCTAATATTTATTCATGTTAGGGATCTGTGTGTCTCCAAATTGGATACCAGTAAACATCACATCCCAGACAAACTCATGTCTTCCCTGGAGAGAAAGGGACATCCCTGGAGCTTTTTTAGATCTCAGAGGATGGAATTTCTAAATTGGAATAGATAAGGTTTTTTTCTGCTAACAACTTCTTTGTAAATGCTATTCTTACAAGACTGTGATCTGTAATATGATAAATTAATTTACCCATGTTTTCCTCAGAGTAGGGAAGCCTATGCCTTTTTAGGTAGTATTTTTAAGAGTACCTTATTTGATTGTGCTTTAGAACATAAATAATTTTTCCTCCAAGCACTGGAAGAATAAGAGATGGGTGGTAAAGTCAGCTTGCAGGGCTAAAATATGATTCAGTGTTCCTATCTAAATCATATACTGATGGCAATAACGATCTGTCAAAACATATATCTCCATTGTCATTTTCCCTCTACTCATTCAGATGTCAGGAACCTAGCCCAGAAAGAGAAGGTATGAGTAGGACAGCAGGTGACAGAATCACTCACACATCTCAAGCTTTCTGACCCTCAGCCTTCCAGATGGACACTGTCCTCTTGTAAACATTCTTTGAGTTATTTTTTCATAAATAATGTTAGGTAGATGCTTACTGAATACTCAATTGTCTTTTCACAGCTATTGGACTGCAGAACAGAATATTCTTTCTCCCAGGCAAGGATGATAAAGAATGCAAAAAGGCAGCACATCTCAATTCTCTGTCACTGCTGGCTTCTTGAGCATGAGCTCACACACACCATGGACTTTGAAGATACAATGACTGAATCTGTGCAGAGTGGAGAGAAAAGACATTTGAATTCTATAACCTAACACTGTGTTTAGCAGGGACTAATGTAGGACATTAAAATTCACCATGGATGAGAATGCATAGTTGAATGTGCTGAAGCTTTTTTCTCTAAAATAGCTTTTATAGGATTTTTTTTCATAAATAATAATGGAATAGAGCATAAAACAATGTTGCAAGCCAGTGTCACTGTATGGTGTGAAGTATAATTGATGCACTGTGACAGAGAAGGCAAAAAGTATGCCCAAGGATAAATTTCTCACTAAATTGACTGAAGGACAGCAAAAGCCACGGGAAAAAGAAGCTGGAAATATTGTTTATGAAAAACATTTTATTTATATTCAAATATGCTGCCACTTTTGTACTCTCACTAAGCCTACCACACACAATGTTTGCAAAAACATCTGTTTCTCCCATACTTTAGCTCAATATTCTTTATTGCTGTTTTTTTGTCCCCGACCCAATCAGTAATTTTAATTATTTCCATTATCATGTACTCAGCTAAGAGTTTAGTTTCAGTAGATTAGACTGAATCAGTTTGCTTTCATTATTTTCTATTTGTTCCACTTACTGCAAATTGTTCTCTTTGGTTGTTATTATTTTTCATTAAGTTCTTTGAATTCTTCAAATCCTCTCTTGAAAAACAGAGCAATGCACATGTTTAAACTAAATCTGTTTTCAAAAGTTATTTCATGCTTTTAGTTTTCACTGCAAGAAAAACAGAAACCAAATGACAACATGGTCTAATTCTTCTATTCTAAAACCTAACACCCAGTATCCCCAGGGGCAAAGAGTCACTTTCCTTCCTCATGGAACTGTTCCACCACAATTTTTTTAGTTTCTTCTCCTCTGCTACAACATGATTTCTTAATATTGGAGAGGATGTCTTCCCTTTTAGCAAATTGCTCTGCTAACTATTGCAATTCCCTTGCCCATCTCATGAAAGATCAAGATTCCGAGCTTAGCTGGCAGGGCTTTTTCTTAGCACAATCAGTTTGGTTCAGTCTGTTTTATCACAAGTTTTAAATCTACCATTTACAAGAGAATTTGAACTACATAGGTTATTTGCTTATAAAATACATTTTGCAAAGATGGATCCAGGAAGATTTTTGGAGATAAAAACTAAAGCATTGCTTATTCTCATTCTTCAAGCACTGAAATTTTCTGTAAAGCACAAAACATTCCCACAGTTGTCGTGAATTTCTGGTACCTCACATAATAGCAATTTAATACCAGTAACAAGAAATAAGAGGCAAAGATGCACTGAATGTAGTCAAAACCACCTCAGAAATAATTGATTTAAGTGATTAAAGAAGTTGAAAGTGTACAATAGATGTGCATAGCTTTACCTGGCTTTAGAGCAGAGGCAATATTGACTGGCTGGGCTTAGCAGAGCACAAGTCACCTCAGCTATATAAATAGCCAATGTCACTGCTAAAAAGTTATTTTCTGTGTGACAGTCAACAAAGTACAAAAGAAAAAACAGAGAGCAGATTCAACAGCAGAGAGGCATTTCCATGCAGAAATTACAAATGTTTTGATGTGAGGTAATTTCAAGCAACAAGTCTTGGATGTGCTTGTAATGATTCAACCCTGTCTTCTTCCTACCACACTGAAAAAATGTGACAAGGAATGAACAAATGACAGAACTTCCCTGCAGATGCCAGTGAATCTTGGTTGTACTTTCATATCAGAGCAAAGCTGAACCTGTGAATGGAGCAGGTCCTTGAAGACATCTCAGCACAGCAGACGCAGGCAGAGCTGGCCAGGAGCTTCTGTGAGATGGATGGGGGGAAGGACTAAATTCCACACGTGTTGGCATTTTACTAATGCACACGTAGAGCAAATGTAAAAATTTTTATACTTGTCTGAGATATCTTAACATTATATTGCTATTCAGTACTTAATACTAAGAAGAATCTAAAATTTGGAAACAGGGTGCTTTTTCAAACATAATCCTTTTTTTCTTAAGACAACGGCTGTCATATTTTTCTGATCCTGTTCTTCCTCCTTGAAGGTCTGCTGTTACTTTTTCATTACCTTTTTAGTTGTCTTCATCTATTGAGTCAAAATCTGAGCCCATAAAACACTGGTCCTTAAGTGTACAATACGCAACACGAAAAAAAATCATAATTACAACAGAAAAATAATGCAATCATATAGTGAGATCTATTTGCAACAATCTAATCAGGTCAGTGCTGCATAGCTGCACACAACACTGTCTCACAAACTTGCATCTCTTCTCCCAGGAATTACTGCTTTGTTTGCAGCATCTTGCACACAAGAAAGCCTGATGGGCAGGTGCTTGTTTTAGGCAGCTGTGCCATCACCCTGCATCCCTGTGCTGCTGAGGAGAATTGGATGGGTCAGCACCGTCTGAAGGACCAGGCATTAAAATTAACCTGCACATTTCCTAAGTGAGACAAAACAGCTTGTGATGTGCTAATTTGCAAATGTGAGGTTTTGACAACATGTTCAACTTCTGTCCCAGAAGCTGTGCCATTGGGCAAGAAGAGAAACAGATGAGAAAGGGCAGGAGGGAGTGTTGAAGTTTCCATGACTCTATAAAGGGGAGGAAAGGGCAATTTAACTTTGAGAGTGTGCTAAGAGGGTTAATTCAGGAGAAGTTCTGCAATTTATTCTCCTTCTCCACAACGTTGGACCTTAGGGCTTAATGTAATGGAATGTGATTTAGAGTTCTGAATGTGCTAATTTTGTAATTCAGGTGTCCTGTGGAGAGGCTGTGTTCATGCCAGCTGTCTGGGGAATTAAATGCAGCTGATTTGTGTTGGGGAAAATGTGAGGTTTGCTTCAGGCCAAAATTGTTGTAAAATTTAAACCAGTGTATTTTTCTCTTTCCTTAATTTAAAGTATGGGATATAGGTGGGCCTGAGGGGAATTACCAAGGGCTCCCAAATACCTCCTGATGTTTAGTATAGAAAATTCTCATATTGTTAAATTACAGCACTTGATAACCAACATAAAACCAGTTTTATTTATAACACTGCTCTCCTGTTTTCCTTGTGCCCTGCTTTAGGTGTTCCATCCTCATCAAACACTAATTAAAGCAGGATTTTGAGTCTCATGCTCTCTGCAAGGATGAGATGTCTATCTAATAGCTACTTTCTTCAGAAGAAACTCTTGTGCTAGGTAGCAATTTGATATTCCTCCACGACAGAGATCTGGGGTGGTTTCTGTGATATTCTGGAGTCAAAGAGGATATCTGTGGATATTGCTGTGAGTTAACGGCGCCTGTCAGCCGTAAGGGCTGCGCTGAGTGTTGGCTCAGCACAGCAAGCTGAGCTTGCCAGGTGAATAACACAGCCCTGCATTATTTATTTATTTCAGAACATATCCTCGGGATATTACAGAACGCGCTCCTGGAAACACAGGGCCGTGTTTTTGGTTTATGTAAATCGGAGCCGCTCCATTTGGTTCGGTGCAGCTGCGCTGACTGATGCCAGCCAAAGAGCTGGGCCACTGCTCCTTGGGCTATGGAAATGCTTGTTGCTCTAGGAATGACTCTGCATCTAAATGGCATTATCACACCATAACACCTGACCTGAAAGGTGAAACTGGGTACTTTTATTGAAATCAAAACAATTATATGTCTATCTTTACTGCTTTCCTTGAGCTGCCTCAGGGAAACATTTTAGGAAAACAGGAGGATGAAGTTGCCTCTCTCTATGTTTTTGCAAGAGTACAGTTTTTTGGAAATACAGCAAAGACCTCTTACATAGAAATGTTGGTGAACAGAAAATAAAAGGTATATGCTTTGGGTTTTTTCTCTACCTCCATCTTAGTCCCTTTGCCACATCCTTGTGCAGATAACCACGAGTACAATCTCTTAAAATTAAAAGCAAAATGCTTGAAAAACAGAAAACTCAAAGATGCTAATAACAAAGCAGTGATTAAGAAGATCTACCCAAACCAGCATCTGGAAGTATGGCAATTCAGATATTCAGCACATGATACCTATGTCCATCAAATACATTTTATGATGTGCTTTTAAGCAGCAATATTTTCTATTTGTTGATTTTGCTAGAGAGAAGATGGAGTTTACAGAAAATACAAAGGAAGCACTGTGCAGAAGTGATGTATGTCCTCCAAAGTAATGTTAAAATCAATTTCTGTTATACAGAGAATATATATGAGCTGATTTTATTTTGTTCTGTTTAAGCATGACTTAAAATATCTTCTTCACAGAATCAAGATGCCAGTGTGTGAGCATGAGGGCACATATTAATATTCCACTAATATCTGACAGATAAAATTTCATTTCTAAAAGGGCAAAGCCTAACACCATGGTACAAACACCTTATTTCAGAGTGGATAAAATAGAAGATGAAAGTTGGCCTTAACGGAACTCAAAATTGTTTAAAATTGCAAAATGATTGCACTCGGACTTGATCATGTTTCAAAGCTTTGAGTGTTGATACATTTAGTCCTTGCCTTTATATTTATCCAAAGTTCAAGTAGTTTGTGATAATTCATCCACTCTCTTTTATGTTGCCAAAGACTGTTGAACTTAATATTGGTTTTATTGAATTGGTTGAATGTGATCCTATTGTTGTCACTTCCTAGCTAAATTATCCAGTCAATAGCTGATAGGTTTCTTCCTGTGTCACTTTTGTAATAAACATCTTTTCCTGTTTTTAAATTGTCAATGAAATGGTTCCCCAGAAGTGAGAAGTCAGCCACTATTGAATAAGACCTTATCTGCCTGACTACTAGAAAATTAATCTGAATTGTCCATTTAAATAGTGGAGCTAAATCACTTTAGGACTTTATTGTGGACACTTGTATTCAAAATTAAATTAGTGTTAATTTGATTTTATTTCCTTCACTTCACAATATGATAACACTTTGTTACACCACTTTCTACTGTAAGTCTATCAGACTTTTTAAATGCAGAAAAAGAGGCTGTAGGAAGGGGCACCAGTTATTCAATGCACATCATTTCAGCATCCAGTCATAATTAAATTAAAGATGAAGAAAAGTATATGGAGTAATAAGCTATTGAATGTGAAAATGTGAAACATGAAATTGAGGTCTTGACCACTTTGCATAAAAGTATGTCCAGATTACATCTCTGAAGTGCTGTTGCTATTTCCAGTGGAGAATAGCCTTCCCACCTGATTAAACTTTCGTGGATTGTTTTTTGAGTTTCACACCAGGGCAGTTTTATTTCAGCTTGTAATTATCCATTCTCCATTGTTTGCATAAGAGAAGTGATGCTCGTAAGTTATTCTGGTGTCTTCAGAAAAAGCAGCTACAGAAGTACAAATTCTTACTTACCTCATCCAAGAGAGACACTGGGCATCATGACAAAATATTCTGCCCTTTTTCTGGCATGTGAGTTTATCAGAACATAATTGTGTTAGATGCTTCATCTGCAAATCATAAGTTTAATCCAAGCCTTTTTCATTAGAGCTAACATATTTCGCCTTCAGTCAGAAATTTTCTGTTTCTACCACTGGTTATGCCCAAGGATTATTAATAGTTGGCGTCAAGTTCAATTTTATTTGGTGACTGTAACACAGATCAGCCTTGTTTGATCCCTTGCTTTTTCTTTAGGGAAATTAATTCCAAATGATGCAGCTGAATTGGAGAACTGAGAATTTAAATTTATCTTCTCTGCTGAGTGAAGGAGTATGCATATTTATAACAGGAATAGCAAACTCTATGTGTTGACTTCCCACATTTTATTACTTGCCACCGGTAGCAAAACTTCACTGCTCTCAGCAAGAGCATTTCTAGTAGGTTTTTGGGGTGTTTTGTAACCTCTCATAGCGAAGAGTTAATAGTTCCATCCCAGAATTTGATAAAGGAATATTCTCCTGCTTTTATTAATTGATTTAATCTTTGTCTTGAATTTTGTCATAGATGGGTGAAAAAGAAATGTGTCTGCTGCTCCCCATCATTTCTATCTGTTCTCCCTGCCTTGTTCAAAGTGTCCAGGTTCTGCAAGTGGAGTCCATGTACTTTTCCTTTGCTTTGTCTGTATTTCAGATATTGACACAGAATTCATTTGTAAATCTCTTTGAGGGCTACTAATGGAAAAAGACAAAACTGAAAATTAGTTAACAGTATTAATATTGCCTTATTTGGCCTGAAACATAAAAAGGAATTTGTTCAAGGTTTTTTACAACCTCCCCCACTGAAGAACATTGCCTTCTTGTGAGCTGCACTTGTTGCCTTTGGGTTAGAGACCGATGGGCTCTTCCACTCATAGCCTTCTTCAACCCCAGAGAGACACCATGTTTTCTCCTGCCTGCCCGACTGAGATAGGAAGCAGACATATGCCCTCAGCTTCCTACATCCAGCTAATTAACTGTTTTACTTGGGGTTTTTGCATCTCTTTCGTGACTTTTTTTCCTGCACCTCCTCATCCATGGTAAAGCATATAATAAACATCCCTGTTTACCTTCATGTAACTTATCCTACAAACACAGCTTCTGTAAAAGTCCTGGAAATGTGTCTAGTGAGAAAAAATGGGCCTAGCCAGGAAATCCCTTCCTTCTAGCCTGTCTAGACTTGTGTTTCCTTTCTCACAATGACTCCTCCTGAAAGCAAGATTAGCCATAAGAGGCAGAGTTCTTGGGCACAGCATGACAGGGGTGCCTTGAGCTTGTCCTGGGTGTGATGGTTCTGCACAAATCCCCTGCCCATGGGTGATCATAAGTGTAGCTGGTAAAGACAGTCCATAAACCCTACAAAAACATTCATCTGTGCAAAAGGAGGAAGAGGAGAGCCAGCACCCTGGTGTGTGCTACATGTTGGTGAAGGAATTTTGTTTAATGCCAGCTCCCTTAGCACGCTCCTTTTTTTCATTTTAAATTCAGTAAATGCACCAATCTGTCCAGTCCTGGCTCACCATAATTAGCTGGGCCAGCAATGGATACCAGCAGTGATTTTAGGGACAAAGTTGTTACTAATGATCAGAATACTTTCTGCCACCTCCCCTCCCTTGGCAGCTTCACAGGGAGAAATTTATGATTACTTCAAGGCCTTTTGACAGGGGGCTTCTGTAAGATATTCAAACTGATCATGCTGTTTCTTCTGCTTACAGAGCCAGTCTGGTCATAACTACAAAACATTTAAAATGTCTATAAAACTGATAGGACATTAAAATGACACGTTTCCAAGGTGTCTTTTTGTTATTGCTCTGTGTCAGCCATGGCCATGCCCACCATGTTACAGAACTATTCAGCAGATCTGCCCAGATGATGATGATGCTTTTTCAAAAAGCACTTTGGATTTGGAATAATAACCACAATCTGCTACAAGAGAAATGTTGATGAAAAGAGGATGCCAGCAACAGAAAATGTGGCAGAGCTGGAATTTCTATTAGCAAAGCTGGGTGTGCAGCAGTGTTATTCACACTTGGAAGTGCAATCTCCTTCAGATAGCACTGCCTTCTGATATGCAGTGTGGGCCTGATCTAAAGCCTGTTTAATTCAGTGGACTGATTCCCAATGACTTTAATGGGCTTTGGATTACACTCTAATTGCACTGATGTTGCTTTTAGTAAAGCTCTTAGTTATAATGAAGCTCAACAATGCTGTTTGTTTTTCCCTCATTTCCAGGTGTTAATATTTTCCCTCTTGCCGTCTAAGCAAAGCCTCAATTATCAGGGAGGAGAGGGAAAAACCCACTTTTTTTCACGGAATGCAGTGGTCTGCTGCACACAGATCACTAATGCTCAGTGCTGAGTCACAGCAAGCAAGGTGATGATTATCATGTAAAGGTGGTTAATAAAAGCAAAAGTGCAGTGGCATTTCAAGCCTGATTTGAGAAGAAATGTCTCCATGCGTGAATGGCCCACTCTAGTGAGAGAACCCAAAGTACCTGTGAAATAGGAAATGACCGAATGTGAAATGGGACCAGAGTTCAGGGGGAGGAAAGATCTTACCAGGATCAATGAGGGAATTTCTCCTGTGCTTGTGAAAACATAAAGAAAACAACTCATAGTTCACAGGAGCACTGGTAGTTTCTAGAACTTTTCTCTAAAAAGTATAAACAGGAAATATCCCGCCCTGGTATGCCTGTTTTGAACAGATTTGTAAATGCTGGGATAAATTGCCCTTCCCTCCCTGGTGGGCAGCTCCTATGAGGACAGGGCTTTATCCTTTCACTACAAAAAAAAGGTAGATGTGATGTCCTGTGCCTATTCCTGTGGTGTAAAGCGGCATGTCTGGCAAAATACCAACATTTACATCGTTAAATTCTCATCTGAAAATTAAAAATCATCTTCCCACTAGTGAGATGGGATACTCCTGTGACAGCTACTTGCTAACTAAACATATTGACACAAGCTGCCTATAAATTAATTAATTGCTTGAGTAAATGAAACAGATGGAAAATGGGGAATCAGCTACGAGGGAGGGAGGGAGGAATGGACAGTCAGGGACACACACAGGCACACTGCTGGTGACAGCATTCCCTTTTCTCTTCCTGTGGGCTTCTCCTTTCTAAACAGAGAATATAGAGTTTTGTTCATTCAATAAACACTGTGGTCCAGTCAAGTGGTAGAAATATTTAATCATTTTAGCTCTTTGGTATATGATGCTGGACAGGAATTAAACTGTAAGTCCTAGCCTAAAAAAAAGGCTTCAAGACAAACCTATATTTCAATTTCTGTTGCAGCCATAATAATTTTCAAATGTTTCCACCAAAAAGAATTTAAATTAAGTTACCATAGAATTTTTTTTTCAATCCTGTATCTAAATATTCATCACTTCAGTTGTCTCCTACTTTGCCTATACTGCTTCACCAGGCAGTCACTTGCTTTCCCTTCCATGACCTGCAGCATTTTATTGTCATTTGCACTCACTTAAAGTGCACCAGTGGTGTCTATTTTGCAGCCAGTTAGGGCTTCTGAATAGATAATTTACACGTTCCTTTGGTCTGTGCTTGGCCTGGCAGCTTTTCCCTATAAAAGCTGCTGTGTCAGTGGAAGCTGCAACAAATAATCAAAAGCTTTCATCCAGTTTTCTACATTAGGGATAACTGAAATCTTAAAATTTCTATTTGCTTTTAAAAGCATGAAAATATTTAGGTTAGTTAACGTTGATAAACTATATTTCCAGCAACACTGACATGAGTAAAGGGCTCATGGTGAATCACACACTGTTAGTATGGGTTTTGTTTGATCTTGGTCATAGATGTATTATTTTCTTCTGAAGTCTGAGTGTAATTTACTTGTCAGGTTGAATGGTCAGAGAGAAAGTTGTTCATTGACCCAAAGAAATGTATGGTGTCTTCATGATGATGAAGAACATAAAAGAGTCTCCTTCTTGGGAAATATTAGAGTTGATAGGGAGTGTTTGAAGAATAATGTGTCAAAGAGACTGACAGCAGCATGGACAAAAGGAGGAAGGGAAACAGAAGATGAGAGGCTGAATTCTTTCTCTTTGGGATTTCACATTTAGGAATTTTAACAAAGAAAGGGTCATTATCTGGGCAGCATAACTTCCTGGACCCATCTTTTATCTCTTCTTGTCCTTTTATGTAATTGAAAAAAAAGGGGTCTTTCACACAGACAAACAGTAGAGGAACTGGAGGAGGCACGATGGACAGAGGAGAAAATCCCTGTGGCACAGCTTTTCGGTGCTTCTCCTGGGGCGGGGTGTGGCAACCTCTCACTTGCACCCAAGGTTCACTGCTCCTTGGAGCCTCTCTGCCCTTCTGAAGCTGGGAACTTTCTTGTTGCACTCTTTTAATGTTCTCCTCTCTCTCTTTTTTTCCTTTTTTTTGCTAGTTGCTAGGCTTCTCAAGGACTGTGTTAATTCTTTCCACAGGCTGTCTGATCTGAGGCTACTCGTTTCCTAATCCAGCTCTACTTAACCAAAGAGAAATTCAACCCATTATTCATAATCCAATTGTAATACTATACATTAAACCAAATATTTGATACACTGTATGAAGTCCATACAGGTTTGTTGTTTGCTTTCTTTTCCATGGATAGGGTTATTGGATTGTACATCCCAGTAACACCAGCTGTGAAAGGCAAATAAGCTCTGAAGTTACCTGATATTATGCTGGCATTTGGTTTATTATTTCTCTTCTTGGCCTCTTCCTTAACCCTACCCACCTTAAACCAAGTCTAATTCAAGTCCTCACCTCTTGCCTGTCTTCAGTCCGGTGAATTTCTCCTGGCTTAGTACAAAAGAAACATCTCACATCTGAGTGGTGAAGCACCTTGGATTGAGGCTGTCATGCAGCAGAGAGTTTGGCCATTGGAATAAAAAAGGTGAGGAAGTGAAGGAGTTATGGGGCTAACAGGAGGTTAGCAATTAAAAGATTCAAAGTTTACTTATTATTCACTCAGAACTACATTATTCACTCAGATCCTATCCAATTTCACAACCCACTTTTCCAGTCCTTATGACTCACTTTGGGTAAGTTCTCTAATTCTGTCACCTTGTTATACATCTCTGTACCAAAACAGTGTTATCGTCCCATTACAGCTATGATTGTGTCCTTTTTATGGGTCAGAGTACACAATCATAAAAATCCATGATTGTAACAAGTTTTAATACAATAATGAGGATATGATACATGTGATGAGCTGCCCAGTTCTACACAGGAATAAAGTTTGAGTGAACCCAAGGAACAAGAGACTTATTTTAAACACAAAAGCCTGGATAAAGGGTCTCCTCTACATACCAGTAGGTTGGTTGTCTGGTTTGGCAAAACATCATTTTGTGCTTCATTCAGAATTTCCAGAGTGTCTGTGTTGGCAGTAATTTACCAAGTAAATAATAACTGAAGGACTGTAAGGTGTGCACATACACATACATGCACTCAGATATTTGTGAAGTTTGCTGGACCTGAGGACTGTAAAATCCAAGAAAATGAGACATGAAAAGAAAGCTGTTTCCTTTTCAACTTTCATTTACAAATATTGAATAACTATGTAGTAAATATTTACTAAAGAAAGTAACTAGCAAAATTCAGCTCTGAAGTTCACTGTGCCAAATTTAGAGGCTACTCAACCATTAAAGTGTGAAATAAGGCTGTTTCAGCCTTGATTTAAATGCAAATCTCAACCCAGTCTTAACTAGGGAGTCATTAGTAATACATCATTATAAAAGAAATCATTCAGTGTATTTACAGTGTTCAGTTTTCATGCCATCCTCCCTCCCTCAGGGTATCATTCACCAGGAAGGAGAGCTTTCTACCTGATAAGGCATTGGATAAAGGATGTTACTGGCCAAAATCCAATCCTCCTCTTTATAAGGGTTTCACATTAAATTCTCCTGTTTCTTCCAGATATATTTGTAGCTGCTATACATGATTGATAACATAATTTATATTGAAAAGTATGTAACATTTATACCTCCTGTGTACCTTTGGAATGGCCAATATTCATATAAAAACTAATTAACTTTTTTTGAGTGTGTGTATAAAATACAGAACAGTTTTGTTACAATGTGTTAATTTAGAAATGCTCATGACAGATGTTGAGCCCTTTCTTTTCTCTAAGGTTTTGGCTACATATTGTTTAGGGCAGTACTTTGGTTTACAGAATCTTTAAATTCATCTCCACAGTTTGAGGAATCCAGGCATTTTAGTTGCTGGTCCAGGTAAACGAGATGTGTAAGAACTCCCCTTACTTTCAGACTTGCACTTACAGATCTTTTCTCTCGTCTTAGCTGATCAATGAAGTGCAAACTCTTCTGACTGACTGCAAGTTTCCATTTACACAATGGCCTGTCATACCATTTCTGATGGTCTTGACTGCTTGCTATAGGTCACTCCAGTTGTTAAGCCAGCTTGCATGAAGGCAAGGCTTTAAACATAGATTTTTCACTTTAATGCCCAATCAATTTCATATGACAGCTTAATTGGCTCTAGTATGGTTTTTTAGTGGATAGAGGAGCAGTTTCAAGGACTGTTCATGAAATAAAAAAGAAATACTTTGATGTTATAAGAGAAAGGGTCTTGATCAGCAATCTACAGATTCTAGCTCTGATCTGATGTACATGAATGCTCAGAGGTCTTCCATGAAAGTGTTTTTGGGGCTAATTATCCCTTACAAGAATCTAAAAATGGTATCAAAGCAGGAGGGTCCCAGGCAAGACAGGTGTAAGCACTTAACCTCTCTCTCAATTTAATACCTGGGATTCAACTCTTGTGAGCACAGAAATGCCATTCATTGAAAACTCTGGGATGATGTAATTCAATATCCCAGGCTGCAGGGCTGAGGCCTTAATCAGAGTTAAGTTTACAGAAGAAATTCTAGTAGTACTATTTATGTGTGATAATACACACACACACACACACACATATATATATATATATATATTATTCACATATGTAAGGGAAAGAGAATGAAAGGTGTGTTATCATTATTTCAATGTTACTGGGAATACCTGTCAGTAGAGTTAAATAGAAACTTAAGGTAAACATGTTTTGATCCTCATACATTGCCTGCTTTGGAATGTAGATTTTGGCTTATTTTACAGTCTTTCACTATTTGAACATATTTATTAATTTTTAATCCATGTGCTTCCTTTTAGAATAGCTTTGTACTTTTCCTCCATGCCAACACTTTATACTTTATTTAAAAGTGCCTGATAGAAGTGAATATCTGATTATGGAAACCCATTGCAAAACATTGCCTGCTTACTCATTGTAAAAAACAATTCAAACATCCAAACATGGTTTTTAATACAAGCTTGAGATCAAAGGACAAAGTGGCTATGTTCTTCAGAATACAAAAAAGAATTCTTATTTTATTGTATTTGAATAGGGCAGGTGGCAAAATACATTACAGTCCCTGGGTAATGCAAGAAGGAAAATAAGCAATAAAATACACCTTATTCGAACTCACAGGTACAGTGAATAGTTGGTTCTGTTTTAAAAAGCTCTGTCCTTGTCAGTGTACTGACATTAAAGACAAAAATTTCTTGGGACTTGCTCACATCTTACAACCTTTTCTTTTCAGGCAAGAATCCTACACAGCAGTACTTTAGCTAAATCTTTTTTAAAAAAATATAAACAAGGCTTTCAGGTGGCAAGTAGATCACAGGTAGTGTTTTTTTACGGGCCCTCTAATTTGTTTTGATTGTGAATTTTTACATGTAGGGCTCCATGAGAGTTTGGAATAATTCTAATGGGCTGTATGATCCACCACGGCAATGGTCAGAGGAAGTGCACCACCTGCACCCCCAAAAATTTTGAGTCCACAAGAGCAACCAGACTTCAGAGAAGGAGATAGGGGAAGGTAAAGCATCCACCAGTCAAAAATGGCCTGAATTGTTGCTCTTGACTTCATGCAAGTAGGAAACCTGGGGAAAGGACAGAAGCTAGAGTGGTGTCTGCAGAGACAAACTTAACATGGTTTAGGTTCACAATAGGAAAGGAAATTATCTTCAATTTGTTGTAGGAAGAGTTCTGCTGGGAGACTGAAATAAAAGACTAAATTTTATCTGATCATTTCTTCTGCCAGACCTCAAAATTCTTCATACATTGGAGAGACAATGGGTCCAAATAACTGCCAGAAATTACTGTTGTTTGGAGAAGGGAGAAGTGGGGAGGATAGGAAGGCATGTCAGAGTTTCATAACATTTCTATAGCTTTTACTGGAAATGTCAATGTATATTATTTTATCCCTGATCAAAACTCACCCACGTAGGCAAGATGTGCTGTAAAACACTGAGTCATAAAAAATAGATAAATAGATAAATAAAAGACATTGAAACTGCACTTCATAAAAATCAACTAAATCTGGAAAAATTTCACTTGACTCAGAGCCAAAACACTTCTTTTCTTTGGATTTGGCTCCTAATTGGAGATGAAAATAAAACAGATGCTAGAAATGTCAATTAAACATATTTTTCAATCTGTTTTTTATACTTTTTAGCTCTTTATACATGGACAGACTTCTGCCTTCAAATCATTATCAGTCCTTTTTATTTTATTTTTATTTTTTAAGTAAAGGAATTTTGTTTCTCTCATGGAGCATGACTCAGTGTATACACAATTAATGTGCCCTCACAAGACTCTTTTGCATGTCATTTTCCAGCATTGAATAATTTCTTGTTTTAATCATGAGAGTCCATTAGAGCCATCATTTGCAAGTATTTCCACGAAGGCTAGTGTAAATTACTGCTACCTCTACTGCTCACCTGCTTGCTGCTTTATTATAAATATGAATTATATAGAGTTAGACCCTGTAATAGCTGCTCTAAAGACTCATTGTAAGATGAGAACCTGAAGAAATTATACATAAGAGACCTCAAAATTTTCATTCACTTTTCACTTTTCTAGTTTTTCTACTAGTTTCCAGTTTTCTTGAACTAAACAGCTTGACCTGAGAAGTCTGGTTTATTGTTTACTTCCCTGTTAGGTGTGTCTTGTGAGGAAAATTTGCCGGAGTTTTCTAAATTAGTACAGCAAAAGCTTAGAAAATATATTACAAATTGCTGTTTTGGGTTTGGGGGCTTGTTTTGAAGAAAAACTCTTGCAAAGTGTCAATGGGAGTGTGTATTTGATCTTTCTATTTTTTTAAAGACACGGTTTTCTTCTTTGGGAGAGTGGTTTGAAAGAAAGGTTTGACGTTCAAAATGTTTGCAGTCCGGCAGCTGAGTGTGTAAAGACACAGCTGAATTTGGTGCCAATTTTTTTGCACGGTCTGTAGTGCTACGGCAAGGGCAGGAGAGGCTGCTCCTCCTCCCTTCCACCACTCCATTTGTGGGCAAAAAGCGCTGCAGTCACACAGCAATCCACCGCACTGCCTGGTAGCTCTGGGGAGAGTTGGAACCTCAAACCGTTGTTTGCAACTTGACTATTCACAGCTGGAACAGCTCTGGGTTTGTTGTTTGTAAAGCATCCATGAGTTTCACCACGAGCCTTTCTGGCAACATTGAAGCACCTGTGAGTCAGATTGTTGCCCAGCTGTTGGTTCTGCTGGTCGCACACCCGCGGCTGGAAAACGCGCACGGTGACACCGCGCTCCAGAGCGCTCCAGCCACACCGCTCATTCCCAGCAGGAAGGACAGCCCTGGTTCTTCCAATAAAAACTCACCACCAATGGTTTGATTCCTTGCTTGTGTTTGCTGGCAGCTATTGAAGTTGCAGTCAGCCATTGTTTCAACCTAGTCTTTTCAGGCCACTCGGAATCATGCAGGGTGATTTTCTATCTTAAAAGAAGAAGAAAAAGAAAAAAAAATTGCTTCCATTAGGAAGATGGGAACAAAGACTGTGGAAAATTGAATGAATATCCAACAAATATTGTTCGAAGCTTATCTTCAAATGAGCAAATCAGCTCCAAAGTCCTTAATAAATGGCCTTATCAATAAACCTCAGAAGCTACAATTTCTTTTTACAATGTGGATATATTTTTAGGTTTTATTTGAAAGCTTTTACTGATAGCTAAATCATCATAATCAGTTACTTATTTTTAAGAAACACATCACATTTACACATTGCTGAAAACCGTTTGAAGCTTTATTTAGTTGGTTCATTGTTAGACAAGGGCAATGGGGAAAAAGATCAGAGGCTAACAAGCGGCTTCACTCTTCATTTAGAGAGAATTCCTTGACTTTTCAAGAGTACCTATTGTTAGTTTAAATTACTAGCACAGGATATCTGAAGACTGTCATGTTCAGATAGGAATTCAGAGACTTAGGAGCTTTCCTAAGTTTCATTGGAGTCTGCCTAAGATCAAATCTGACTGTGAATTTTTTAAGTTTCATCCTGCAAGACACAGGGAAGTACTTCTGTTTTAGAAAACTTTAAAAAATTAATTAGTCTGTGCTGTTGATCAGAGAAATACGTGGTCTTCCTCTGTGTGGTAGAGGATTTCTAGTCTCTCCATGGATTGGAACAGAAACTTGTAGTTTTATTATGAGAACTGCCAGGCCTGAAGTGTAATGGGTTCTTACTGACTGTAAAGGATTTTTCATTTGATGATGAAGGAGTCATCATTTGCTTTATTCCCAAGAGATCTACAGATTTTTGCCAAGCAAGGAGGTCACACCCTAAATGTTAGCTCATGATTTAACATACCTTAAACTTCTTAGATGACTGTAGCAGTGTAAAAGCAATTAGTAAATTAAAAGATGGGATTGGGTTTTCATATCTTTTTAATCTTGTTTTTCTATGGGTAATTTTATCATGGGACGTAGCAGAATTCTCTCGCTGCTCTTCTGTCTCCCTGGGCTGGGGGGAGAAGAATAAGACACATGCATCTTGTCTGATACAGCCTTTGAAAAGAGCCATCAAGCAGTGCTGACATGCACCCTCTGTGAGACATATTTGCCTGGAAACTGAAGGAAAATGGGATTGATACTTGCCCACACACTTAGCTAGGAAAGAGTTTTTTGCTCTGTTGGACAAAGAAACTGTACAAGTGAAGAGTTAGAATTTCCTACATTAATATCTGTGACTTCTCTTTCCATATGTGACCAAATGTATTATTTTTTATTGCTAGTAGTAGCAGCGGTATCATATTCTTATTTGTGGGGGACAAGTTTACAAAAATACTGTGCCATTCATTTTATTCTGAGCAATGATGATCAAGCTCTCATTGAGGGAACTTTCACAGTCTTCCCTGATTACACTGAGTGGTTCTCTACTTCTGAAGATACAGACCAAGTATCTTCTCTGTGAATATTTGGTATCTGCAGGAAGCACCACTGCTTTAAAAAAAAAAAAAAAAGAAATCCACGGTGTCACATTTTTGGAACTCCATTCCTGGTGTATATGACCGAAGAAGAGGCTTCAGTCCCTAAAATTCAGAGAGAAGAACATAACCATCTGAGCAAAACCTGCCACGGTTTCACTTGTCTTACATTAATAACAACCACAACAACAGGGAAAAAAAAAAAAAAAAAACAAAATAAAAAAAAACACCTTAGTCAGTGTTTATTGTTTCATTCTAGTTTTTCTGTAATTTTGGTATTAGGCTACCTAGATTGTTTGGATCATCTCAGATCATCTAACAGTGAAGGGGACCTATTTATTTATTTTTAAGTGGTCATTTATTTCCTTTTCTTTTCTGTTTTTCAGGTTTACATTCTGACCTTCCTCAGCTAAAGGTGTTGGATGGTTTAGCTTAAGTTCTCTGAGGAATTTTTTATATCAGTTTTTTGTATCAAAGACAATGTCAGAGAATTTAAATTGCTTTTATTTCAAAGACTTTTAACCTAGCTAAAACATTCCATTAGGCTTATGAGAACACATGGCATTTGTGTGATTCTCCCTCCCCTCCACCCTCCCCAGGCAATATTTCTGTCACACTGATATAAATGAAGACACACTATAAACATATAAAGGTATGTTTTTCGTACCATTACCTTGCAATGCGCTTTGGTGTATAGGTTTGGCAGAGAAATTGGGAGCAGGATAGCTGGGTGGTGCTCCTGCTTTCTGCCACTAGCAGAATGCATTTCTGTGCAGGTCACACAGCATTCCCTGGCACCCCAGCTCGGGTGCTGCAGCCCCATCCCCACCCTGCTGCTGGAGCAGCTCCCAGGCTGCAGCCCCAGGGCAAAGCCCTCTGCAGGCTCAGCCAGCAGTCACCGATGGCTGCACAGCTGCCTCACTGCAGCTCCTGCCTTAAGACAAGATCTGGGAAAAGCTTTTCATTTTTCTCAATGAATTAGTGAGCGTTTCTGTTCCCTCCATTTAGAAGATGAGGATTAAGAGGAACATCATACCACAGGTATTATTAGACAAAAGCAATGGATATTAAGCCATTATTTGTGCATTACCAAGTTTTCCCCAGGTAGGCTTTATCATTTCAAGACATTTTGTTTTGTGTTGTTCTTCTTTTTTTTTTGTCTAATCACCTCTAAAATTATGAACACTCCAAGAATAAAACATCCTGAATAGTAAAGCAGCCTGAAATATTCATAACTAAGAATGCAACTGGTAATGCTCATAAACAAAGTTGTTTGGAGACCCCTTTATTAATTTTTAATTTATTTTCAGTCAATTCCTTATTACTTCCAAATTCCTGTAGGGGATTCTGTTAATTAGTCATGTGTAAAATATTCATTAAAAACAGCTTCCTATTTTCATCTTTTATTGCAAATTTACATTTCTAATCTTATAACCAAAATAAATGCCATTGGGTAGAGAGACCACATTAATTTTGATCAAACCCTTGAAACAGAAACCCAGAGAACAAAAGATATGGTAATAAAATTGTAGTTACATTGTGCTTTCAACTCACTAGAAACAGGTATGCATATTTTAAACTGTTGTCTTCTTCAGATATAAACAACAGATATTTTCGATTATTTTAGGACTTCTTGTTAGGGGAGGAAAAAAAACAGCAACAGGGAAATGGCAAATCACAGCCTCCCACTGGCACTTTCTGTGGGCATTTACCCTTCTGAATTTGATAAAGGTACTGTTTTTGAAATCTGGTCCCAAAATGGAGGCAAAAACGTTTCCAAACAAATTGAAGTTTCTCTTCCACCTCACTTTTTATCTAATGATTAAATAGAGGAAATGTGCTCTTGTGATTTAGTTCACTCTCAGAGGTCTGAATTCAATTTTTCTTCTGATATACAGTCACTTCCTGGCAACTGCATCCCTCTGGACCTCAGGTCTTTCCATTTAAACCCTGATTCATATTTCTGGCCCTGTGAGTTCTTGGGTCTTACACTCCACATTAAATATGTGATGAGGCCAGTGGCAAGATTTGATTGTTTTTAGTAGTAGAAGTCGAACCTGGGCACAAATGTTAATGGGTCAGATTCTTTGTGCTGTCTGCTCCAATGGGTAGGAAAAGGAGATGTTTCTCTTCAAACTGTATCAATAAATGTGAAAACCACTGTGTTTGGACCACAATCTTGCAATATTGTGTTTATATTATGTTATTGCAATTATATTATGGTATGTTATGATATAGGTGCCTTCTGTGGAAGTAAGGCTAAAACTGCTTTTTTCCATCTACTTTGGTCTCTCTCAGCATAAACATAAAGGAATAATTCCAACAAACCTGTAAGCATTGATAAATGTTCCTTGTGCAGATTGGAAGCCAAGCCCATGGCCTGGCATAGATGTCCATAAAATCAGGGGCAATTATTCCCCCTCGATGGGGCACATCTCCCACTCATACAAGGCATATGGTTAATTTGCTAAAATAAAGCCAACTTGGTTCCTTCTCTTGTCAGGATGGCTGACACTCAAACAATACTATTTTTCTTCATTTTTCCAGAAAATAGACACTGAAAAAGCAAGGAAAAATACTCTGGAAATAGTATCTACTGTTAAGAAGAAAACTCTGAAATAAATAATGGCAAAATACTGTCCAAAGTCACCATCTTGAGTCTTTTATCTCTTTTTACACTAAATACAGAGAGTCTGATTCAGTTTCCTGCCAGGAAGAGGAGTCAGGAAAAAGTAAAAACACATCCTGTTAGAGGTATGGGAATACAAAATTCTGTGTGTATAAAGGAAAAATCAAGAAAACATTAAACAAAGACTGTTATTCCAGTCCCAGCAGATCTGGATTGGAACTGGAATGACATTTCTGAATGAGCATACTGAGGCAAATCAGCATAGCTTTGCTACTGCCAGCATTTCTGAGCTTGAAATCTTTCTTCCCCCATCAAACCAACCCAACTGTAAGAAAGTAGGGCTGGTAAAGAGCATTCATAAAGTGATCAGCTCTCTTATGAGTTGTGTATCCTGAACACCAGAGTGGTGACTAGCATGGGAAATAGAAAGACAAAGAGTCCAGAGGCTGTCCCCTACGTGGGGAGAAGAAGCTGAGGCTCAGCGCAGAAGTAAAAAAGCTCAGGGCTGTTGAACGTTCCCCCTATCCAAGTGCAAATTAATTATTTCAATCTCCAAAGTAATGTGCTTTGCTCTTCTCTAAATCCTAGCCTGGGCATTAAAGTGGAGGACAAAGAACAGGGCTATGTGGAATGGTGCTGCTGGCAGGCAAAGTAGAGCCTTTGCAAGACTGTTGAGGAGAAGGAGGCTCAATGGCATCTTGACTGGGGAAATCTGCATTTCACATTAAATTTCCATTTCAGGAACCACTTTTCCCTTTGTGATGTCATTTACAAAAAATCCACTGGACATAAAATGCCTATTTTGTTGTATTCTAAATGTCATTGAGGCCATTTAGAATTGCTTTGAAGCTTCTCTCTGAATTGGAAATGGTGCTGACCTGAATTCTCCACTCAGTACCACACAAAGTCTGTCACACTCCTGGAAGGGGTGAGAAACTGCAGGTTCTTCTTCTTGGTGGTCTTTTGTACCCAACTTGAGCTGAATACACATTACTATGCAATAAGCATAGCTTATGTCCCCCTGTACTCATCCCAGGAGAAAACTGCCTTTTCAATGGCCATTTTATGTCTATTCTTCCCCTTCTTTACTCACGGCTTTTCCCCTATCACTATATTTGTGATCATTTTCAAAGTAACACTCAAAAAAAGTTTTATAAATCGTGACTCACCATCTCTTCCATTCCTTGACATAAGAGCTCATAACTGCTGCTCCATCAATAACCAGTCCCCCTCAGATGCTTTTAATATATATAACAGTAACTCTAAGAAAATATTTATTGCTGCTCCCAATTCCAACAATAGATTTGGCCAAGAACAAATTAATCACTGCCTTAAAATCACTAGAGATTATGTAGTACGGTGCTGGCTGAGCTGAACCATGACTCAGCCTGATAATACTCTATCTGAAAACTAATCACCATCCACCATATCGTCATCTTGAGCCAGCAATTCATCTCCATTATCTCAGTGGCTCTTCTGATTGCAACTAGATCAAAACATCTTGCTGCAGTCCAGATTAATTTTACCTCATCCTTTTTACCCAGTTCAGTGTGTGGAAAAAGTCGATCGGTGATGTTAGCCTGAGTTCAGCAAACGCAAGCTGACTCTGCTGAGATGCTTTCCACTCCATCAGCTCTCATAAATTAATTCCTCTGTGATCCTTTCAGGTTCTTCACCTGGAACAAAAGCCAGGTTAAAAGTTTACATGTCCCGGTCACTCATTCCTGCCTCTCTGCTCAAACCCGAGTGCTACATTTTGTTTCACATTTGGGTGGTGGAGCCTGATCTGCAAAATCACTCAGATGCCCCCTGCTATTATCTCTGCTAGGTCCTTGTCCCCAAGCAGCAAAACCCTTCAGATCCTGAAGTATTCTTTGGTTAACTTAAGTACATATTTACATTCCCTTCACTGAAGATCAGTTTTACCTTTTCCCTTTGTTTTCTTGGATTTTGCATCCGATACGTCTTTGCTTCTGATTAATTCCTATTACAAGTATGAAGGGAAGTGTTTACACAGTAGTTTTGTCATGCCTAAGTCCTTGGTGATTGTTTCTCCTTCTCTGTTATTCAAAAATCTTACTCAGTCTTTTGTTTTTCTTTCCCCTGGATATTTTTGAAAATTCTGCTCTTTTTTCTTTAATATTAAAGCACAGCAGTTCATTATATTTTGAAGAATTTCATTTTCCTCCTTCAGTTCTTGACTGCTAGCAGATATTTTAGGTGTTGCAGAGGCATTTTTAATCACACTCTCTCTCATAAGAAATCTTATGGAAATCTGTTCTCTACTTAATACATTTCTCTTCTGAAGGAGAAAGTTTTTAATGTTCCAGTTAAAATTCTTCAAATAAAAAATTCACAATACAAAAATGTTAGATAATAAAACGTGCGACTTTACATCACAGCAAAAGTTTTAACAAGGGACTTCCACAGGTCTCAATGAAATAATTAAGAAAGGAGCCATGGCATATATTATTCCTATGGCAAAGTTGCAAAGTGCCTCTCTTTGGAGACATTGAGTGTGTATTTGCACAGAAGCTGACACAAGGTGCAGTTATGGTCACGTTTTCATTCCTTTGCCCTTTTAATCTGGTTGGCCAGCATAGGGACAATTTGGTACAGGTTGAGGGTAAAAATATCTGCTTCAATTTTCTGTTTGGGATTCGGTGGAGGTTTTCCATTTTTACCATTTTTCAGTGTTTTCTGTGTATTGCTGTTTCCTTTTGCCTACCTCTTTATTCTTGATTTCATACTAGTGTGCTAGGATGATAATTGTGCTGGGAATTTTATACAAAACACATGTTAATTTTTTTCAAGGATATTGTGCATATGCTGTAGGCTATAATTGTTTTGGAAGATTGCACTGAATTAGAAAGAGTACTTCGATTCAAAATGAGGCAATATTGTGCCCTCTAGGACTCTCAAGATGTATATTTAGATCCTGCCTTGACAAAGACTTTGTACATAACCTTGGCATGTCCCCTCATCTCGCTGTTCTTCACGTTTCCAGCTGCCCAGCCAAGACAGAAATACTGCCCATGCCTCATCTCTTTGGGGTAGACTGCAGCATGCTTTGGTGTTTTGCACATTTTTTTTCCCCAGAACAATCACTTCAATTTTAGTGGGATATCTTTGATGCATGGAAGCTCCGCCAAAGGCAATTTTTTTTCCTAGCGCTGGACCTCATTAGATGCTTAAGAGGTTTATAAAGCTTTATCCAAAATAATTTCAGTGCTATATGACATATGTTGTCTCCAAGAAAACACTACATAAATTTGCAACTAATATGTCCTAATTAAAAGCTGTAATTGAATGGTGTTATGTTCCGAAATGAAAACTATCCAAAAATTTTCTATTGAAAAGGCATAAATTTTGAGCTTTTCCCTGTAAGCCTGAACCCTTTCCTTTAGCTCATGAGATCACTGTCCAGTTGTTTTCTTTCACAAGTGTATATCCCTGTTATGAGAAGGCATGTTATTTCTATCCAAAGTGCTTAATATACCATATTGTAAATACTTTCCCAAAAGAATCAATGTTCAGCCCTTAAAGGTTACTTCACTTTAGTGTGCAATATACCACGATTTCTGCTGTTTGATCCATTTGAGCCGGGGAGTTGCTAAGATTATACATAGTTTATACTGCATGGATTTTTAATGTTTCACACATTAGCTTTTAAAAATTGCCTTCATATTCCCTATATTGATTTTTGTGGCTCCCAACATACAGCACCCGCTGAGTGGCTTTGCCAAACTCTCCTGATGAAAAGATGATATAGGAGTCCTCAGCAGGGGCAAAGACAAACCATAGATTAAAAAATCTAGCACCCAGTTGACCATTTTTCTTAAGCATCATTGTAAGATTTTTTTTTTATTTTTTTTTTTTCTTCTTTTCATGATGGCATGCACAGTATAACTGCCTAGGGGCATGCTTATTATAGACTGTATTTTAAAGCTGATTAAAAATAAATTCTCCATGCCTGTCTGAAACTTATTCCACAGAGAATCTTGTTTCATATCGGACGAGTAAAAGGATCTGTTGCTTATGTTCACCTTTTACCTCAGCCCACATTTAAAAACTCATATCAAATTTCCATTACACTTCGTTTGTTATCCAGATTTTCTACTTTCATCAGAGAAAGGATTATAATGACTGTGACTTTGAAAACTTTTATAATTAATGTGTGCATGTGTACCTATATATATATATTATTATATTTTATTTATACTCCATATAAAAATTAGGCTATCAAGTCTGACAGAATGATCTTGGTACCATAATAAACAGACCTCTCTTCACAATCATTCTGCAGCACACAGGACTTGGCAAACTGTCAGATGGCAAGATGAAGAGGTAAAGAGCAGAATCTGCAAATTCTGGCTGTGCACATGGGAATAGGTTCTGGGCTTTCCAAGAACTTGTGGAGAAAATGAAACTTGGCAGGATCCATTCGGAAATTCATTTCATCTGTTTTCATTTTACACTGTCTGTCATCTAGTTTTTGATCACTAAATGAAAAAGAAAAATGAAGTTCTGCCATATGCATTCTATAAATTTCAATTTAGCTATCAGGTGTCACACCTGCCACAATTTTGCTTTTTGCTGCATTTCAGACAACAGACATAATCATTTGTTTATGTTACCAATGTTGGTTCAGGAAAGTTTATTTATGGTCGTATGTGCAGTAAATCTGCTCGTTTCCAACCACTGCCATATAAACCTACCACTTGAAATACAGACAGTTATGTCAGCCTGTATAGGAAACATACTGTACAGTGTTAATTAGAGGGCATTATTTGTGATCTCTGCTCCTCTGTCGCAATAGGACATGAAAGGACGAGACAGAGGACAGCTCTGAGGTCAGGCAAGAATGTTCTTTTTTTGTATTTGTGACTCCAACTTATATACAATTGTACAGAAGGTAAGAGATTGGCCAAAGCTGTTGCCACCTCTCCAACCTCGTTGGTGAACATCACCATCACTCATTAAATTCCTCCTAGAGGAGAAAATATGTAAATATTCTTTATTTACATGAGAAACCGTGAGAACTGACTCTAAGATATGTGAACGTCAGAAGGCAAAGGAAAAACATGAAAAACCAGGGGCGACACTCCTCCACTGGAATGTCCTGAACCCTGAGACTGGCTGCTATGACATTTTGAGCAAACCCCCACTCTGCAGGTTTCCAGCCCATTTCCTGTGGTTGGGAGGGATGGTTTCCATGTCCTGCACGGGGCAGGCACTGCCCTGCAAGGACAGGGGACAGCCACTGCTCACCCCACCTCCCCAGGGGACTCCTTTTCCCTGACCCCTCAGGGTTTGTTTGGGTGGGGGTCTGATGGGCTCCTGGGGGTGTGGCCCTTCCAAATTTCTCTGCCTGTAGCTGCTCTGGCCATGGGAGGTTGGCTGGAGCCTTGCCCACATCACCAACCCACCCTGCCACAGCCCCACCAGAGCTTTGGGCTTTGCTCCCTGTGATGCTGCCCACACCCACCCAGCCTCAATGCATCGTAGCAGGTCACTCCCTTTTCCTTCAATATGTCCAAATTTGAGTGTTCATACCTTAGAAGGAGGACAGCAGGGTAAATTTATGCTCTTCTTAGCCAGCAGGATTAATAGCAGCAAGTTATCTCTCCATGAGCTGTCAAACATATTTATGCTGGAACCTGTTCCCCAGTTGTGTTTGGTTTTTTCTATAGAAAAATAAAAAAGTAAGGTTGAAAAATTCATAAATAAATTAATCTCCTTGCCAAGTACCAGGAGAAAGTAGGGGTAGGTCAAATTTTGTTGGAAAACACTGATTGGGTGGCAGTGAATTTTTCCTTGGCTCCATTTCAATTTTCCTGAATTGTTTGGGTCAAGAAGAGATTGATGGAAATTTAAATAAAAACTGAAATAGAAGTTAAAGTGCTTTGCTCTGATTCAATATCTTGATATTCCAGTATTCCAAACTGAAAGGATTTTTCTACTTGAAGGTCTTTTTCCTTTACCATTTTAATTTTTAAACTGCTATCTTATGTTTTCAGGTAGTTCATGCTTTCTCATTCTGACTCAGGTGGTTTGGATCTGTTTCAAACTTTTTGGAATTGCTGGAAAATCAGAAAATGTTCATGTGGTTCTACACAGAGTAGAAATATTAGCCCATTGCATCAATTTTTTTATGTCCTCTTTTCATATTCTCTTCTTTAAAGACTGAATATTTGAGCCACAGTGTTGGACCAGGTATGCAAAGCAAAGTGCAACAACTATCTATTAAATACTATTGCAGTAATAAAACACAAGCCATATAGCAGTCTTACTGATGAAAAATCATGATTCCGTGTGTCATGCTGCATACATGGCTGTTGTTATTTTGGGTCATAGGATCATGAAGTATTTTATATTTTTCTAAAGTTGGGGACAGGATGGAAGATTAACAAAGCCATTCTAGTTCAGCTTAATTTACCATCATTTTTAATGGCATTTCATTGTAGGGTTTTATCCTTGCTCTAGGATAGGTAAGGAATTTACAGACTCTCAATTAATTACAGTAATTTTGAAAAGTTCTCATATATGTTCTGATAAATGTTGATCCAGGATTTGAGAAAAATATCATTCACACTGAGGAAATAAGGCAGAGGATTCATAGGGTGACAGTGAACATCTGTAGAGTGACTTACTGGATATATAATTTTGAAACCAACCTACTTGAGTTATAATGAGAAAGCAGCTGTGGGGGAAGTTGTCACGTTGAGCATTAAGCTTGAGCATACTGATAAGCAGAGAGGCTGACACCCTCCTCACACACACACACCCCCATACACTCTGTCACACTGATCTAAAGGGGAGCACACCCCTCAGTGCAGGATTCATAAATCTGTTAGCTTCTTAGAGCAGAAATTTGGGAAAACGGCAATGAAATTAAAACAGCAATTTGCTGGACTTCATTTTTTTCTCTTATTCTTTCTCTTTGACTTCCTGGTAGTTTACAGCCTGTGTTTGTTACAGCTTATTGTAATTTCTTTCATGGAAGAAGGGCAAACCTCTGCATGTCCCTGGTCCTCAGTGACTGTCAGCCCACTCCTGGTGCTGCCCAGCTCTGCAGCCTTGGCAGGTCAGCAGTGCCAGCAGAGCCAGAGCCCATGGACAGGCACATTCCTGCTCACCTTGTGAGTCACTCTGCTGTGTGCCCCTCATAGCAAACCTGCTTGAGTGCAAAAATATACAGTGTTTTATACCTGCATCTCTAAGGAAGCTGAAGCACCATATAGCTATTAATAAAACTGTTGGGAGTCAAGTATATCAGAGTGTGTATCTCTGGCTTTTTTAGAAACTGACAGATTTAATCAATTAAACTCCAATGTTCTATTCATAGCTCAGGTTTTTTTATGGTACAAAGATTTGCATTCCAATTAGTGCTTGCAAAAAAGTTTTCATGTTAACCTGATCAGTAGTATTTCCCCCTCCTCGGTGTCTATCTTATCCCATTGAGACTGCAGCGATGTGTCAGGAAGAGCATCTCTGTTACCTTCTGATTGAACAAAACTCTCTTAGGGTTCCTTTGAAATCTTGAGGGCTTGTCACTTGAGGCATTATTTTTTTAAGCATGAACAAATCTTGTCAGCCTAAGCTGAGAAATCAGCTGTATTTTATCAGCACTTTGGGATGAAACATCGTGTTCAGTATTCAGCACTGGGTGCTGTGTGTGAGACAAAACCAGAGGTTACACTATGCTTTAGGAAGACCACCTCTGGTGACAGGGGGATCAGTTTATTACTGTCTCCAAAACACGTTTACAAAAAAAAAAAAAAAAATTCAGATACTTTTGCTAGTATGTTATATAAAGTGCTTAGTATCTTTCAACACTTGCTTATTTATGTAGGCATATTATGTTAAATTAGCTACAGCTTCTTTGACTTAAAGTGTCTTGAATCCACACATAACTTTTTAAAGAGAATTAATTGGCATCATAGGTCTTTTGTAATTAATCCTCCTTAAGGGTGAGGTAATGCTGCTTTGCAGCAGGTCTATCACTTACCCAATTACTCACTGATTGCTGTGCACTCTAGTCTTCCATCTGGACATCTGTAGAGCTCTGGGACTCAAATAGCTGCGTGCTCAGTCCCATCTGGAAGGGTGTCACAAAAGCAAATGTCTACAAGATGTTGTTGGAATAAATAAAACTGAGATGGTAATTCCTGCTCCTACTCCCTGTGCCAAGTCAAAGGAAAAATATTCTGTGGTAGTGACTGAAGACAAGATAGGACCAAGCCTCAGTCAGTGCTCCCAATACCTTCCTGTTTTCTTGGGAAACAGAGAGCACTCTGGCAATATGTTCCATCACTGCACACTTCCAGCGTGCTTACCAACACGATGGAAAGTTTCTCAAAAATTGTTGAAGCCAAACAGGAACCCAAGAAAAGGTGACAAATTCCCATAATGAGAGAAAAACAACCTTTCTGCATAAACGCTGAGATCTGACCTGGAGGAGACCTTTACCAGTGCTCATAAACTCTATGACCTTGCAGACAATGACAGCTCTTCGTGCACATCATTCCTGTGTATGTGTTGTGAAATCTGTAAAAGTCAGGGCTGGAATTTCTCTCCCAAGACTGAGCTGTGCATCAGTGCTACAGTGCAGACAGAGAGCACTGGATCTGAAATGCTGCATTGATGGGCTAAGGTTCAAAGCGGGAGCACTTAAGAAATTTTAATCATTTTTAAACTTTCATTATAGTGTGGGTGCAAAGTGAGATATGTGGGAGTGGGTGTCATAAAGGACAGCTCGTGGCAAAACAGACAGTCTGTTTCAGCATGCTCATTTCAAGACAGGTTTTATCTCATGAATTGTCCAGGTCTTCTTCCATTTCTGAGGCAGTCATTTCTCACCCAGGGAGAGCACAGTAAGCTACAAACCAAATGTCCTTAATGTCTGCAGGGGACATTCATAAAACCCAGTACATTCCCCACTTCTTGCTGCTGCCTTTCAAGCTTCTGCTTCTTCAGCATTTTAGGCAAGAAGGGTATTACATTAGAGGGATAAAAAGGTTTTCATGTGGATATTCTGTACTTTCAAATGAGCACCAAACAGCTTAGTGGGATCATCACCTTCTCTGGCATAAATTTCTTCAGCAGTGCTTTTCCTCCCAGGAATTCATCCTACCAGACACTGACAGCTTGCCAAAGAAAGCAGCGATCTTGCACTATCTGAATGGATTTGCAGAGAGAGGGCTTCAAAGAAAACACAAAACAAAACAAAAAACCCCAAACCAAAACTACCAAAAACACAACAAACTACACACTGCTCTTTACTTCATCCTCCAGATTTCTTTCTTCTGAAATCATAATGTTGCTCCTCCAAACTACATAGGGAAATCCATCTGACTGCAGGAGTGCCAACACAAGACATTATCCTGTTTATATTAAAGACTGCAGCAAGTGAGCAGTGTGTCTTCCAGGCTGCTCTCATGGCAGTTTAGGAATGGAGCTGGCAAAACACAGCTGAGTTATGGGAAAGCATCGTGGCACTTTAACACAGCCAGTCTCAGGCCCACTGCCAGCTGTAGGAGGCGTCTCCTAAAGCACGGTGAGAAAAATCACAAAAGCTGACACGCAAAACTTTGCACTGGATTCCTTGCCAAAATTGCCAACTGTGAAGTCAAAAAAAAAAAAAAAACAGAATCCGTAAATGAAATGGTTAACATAGGAATTTCTGTAAATCAGCTCCAGGTAGTGGAGTGGAAGCCCCTTCTTCCATTTAACATAATCTAGCACCAACTTCTTTGCCACGTTCTAAAATTGCCATGTAGACAAATCTAACATGCTAAAAAAAACCAAGATAGATTAAAGTTTAGAAGGCATTATTTTTATGCAGAGTAGCTTAAGTCAGTTTCTTTTGGCCTTTTATACCTTGCATCAGAGGGAAAAAATCATAAAAATCTGATATTTCATCTAGTATCTTGGGCACACAGATAAATACATATTTTAAAGAAACGCTTAAAATGTATTTTCTTATAATGTAGACTGGTGTGAGAACCCTGAGAAAAGAATAAATTACAAGCATGTATAACAACCACAGGTCAGTTCAAAAACCATGCAATAGCCAA
Organism: Brachypodius melanocephalos; assembly: GCA_013398615.1. Classification (NCBI taxonomy): domain Eukaryota; kingdom Metazoa; phylum Chordata; class Aves; order Passeriformes; family Pycnonotidae; genus Brachypodius; species Brachypodius melanocephalos. The sequence continues at coordinate 7,392,955 of VZSR01000245.1, forward strand.
GCATGAAGGGAGGAGTTAAAGGATTATATGTGCAAGAAGTAACTCTAAAATTTGTATTATTTTAGGTTTACGTCCCACCATTATAATTGATTTTAGTGGTGTTTTTATATACTGTTGAGTAATAGTTTGCCCACACCCTGGCTTTTATCGAAGGAACTGCTTGCACAGAGATTGTGCTGACAATAACCTCTAATACAGCAATGGTCACTTAATTAAACAATTTGGAAGCTTAATTTAGGTGACATTTAAAATTGAAATTTCAAGTGTGTTATTCTATCGTGTTCTCTCTTGGTATTGTTCAGTAAAATACTGTATTCAAGGAAATCCATGAAATTACAATTCAAAGACTGTGATAAGAATGGATTATTTTTGTACCATTTTTAGCTCTCATTACAATTTTTGTTGCAAGACTAAGTCTACAGATTGAGTATAAAGCATATCAAGCTTTAAATTCAGTGATAAGTCATTGTTAGGACAGAGAATTTTGTGATAACACAGGCGGTAGATTAATCCACTCTGATGACAGCCCTGCAAGTCTATGAGGAACAGAACACAGAGTAAGATTTATCCATTGCATTGACAAGGACAGTGAGGGGAATGGGAAATGGAACAAAATTAGTCCATTTGCATGACAGCCTAAGACTATAATCATATGGTTCCACTCAAATCCTACAGTAATGGAACACAAAGAAAAAAGCATGAATAAGGCAGATCATTTAAAACTACATTGTATTCATCAACCTTTCTAGTGTCTGTAGGAAACATAATCAGGGAGGAAAAATTAATTTCAGCCTGCTAAATTGCACTGTAAATACAGAGGGGATACAGCAGTATTGTTCAAACAAACTTATTCATGTGGCTTTCATAAGTTTGGATAAATTCAACCTCCCCTGTATTCACTAGGATGAGACAATCAGACTAAATCCCCAGCCTGCATAAAGCAGCATAGTTCCCTTGACTTCAGTGAACTCAAAATCTCAAAATCTCCAAGGAAACCCTCTTCTTCATAGGGAGGCTTCAAAAATATTGAAATAAAAGATAATTCAGGATACCTAGGGGAGAATTTTTAAAAATAAAGATTGACAAACAACGTGAAGTATAGAACAGCAAATGTATATGTTCATCATCTGCATCCCTGCAGTTCCCTGGAATTTCTCAGGAGCATCCATTTGTGCACCCAGATGTTTCTAGGATCATGGCTGTGAGGCTATAGGGAAGGGCTTGGTGAGATGAAGTCCAGCATTTCATCACTTGAATTAATTAAACCAACTGTGAGGGTTGTAACATATCTACTATATATTGCATGTACTATAATTCTATAGTTGGTTTATTCTTTACTTAATTAAACTGCAAACTAAGGCATAGTCACCAAGTAAATATGATGTCATTATTGGAGAGCTCTTAAATGCTTTGTCTAAAGGTCAGAGTCAGAATTACATTAATTTAGTCACGAACCTTTGCACTTTCTCATCTAAACAATGGAATCCCATTTTAATTTCCTTTCTTTTTCCACTTTAAATACAGGCATTTCTGTGAAGGAAGTTGCATGTGACTATCTGCACGTCTCCTTTCCTGCAGTCTTATGAAAAAGCTGTATCATATCTGTATAATCAGCACTGACTGGGCTACATACATACAGCAGCAGTGTGTTTTGAAAATATTTTAAATATTTAATCTGAAAACATCTGATTTAGTAAGTGAAGACTTCAGTGTACTAGTGAAAGCAATTCCTGAACAGACTTATTGTATTCCAGTTATTTTAAAGAACAAGTCCTATAGCTATGCATGAGCAAAATTTCCAGTAAATTTAGCTTGCAGGCAGGAGTTTATTCAGGAAATGCCTGCCACACCTTGGTGTTCACATAGAGAACTACATATGACTGAGGCAAGCACATATTTCTTGCTGCTTTTTAAGCACTGCAAACTATTCCATCCTGTTTTTGTTATTACACTAATGCATGGAGCAGATCTTAAAACAATTTAGGTTAATCACCCAAAAGGCCAGATGGTCCACTATGAGTGTGTGTTTGTTTGTGTGTGTGTTTGTTGCATTGTGTTCACGTGGAGCTAAACCTGGAGCACAGGTTTGAATTTACTGAAGCACCAGAAGGGGTTCTTTTCCTTATATGCACATTTTTTTAAAAAAATAAAGGATAAAGTATGGGGGCAATCAAAGTGCTCACCAGCTACCTCCATTCGACCTCTTCTTGGTGTTTGGAAGACAAATCAACTTAATCCCTTGGCTCCAACGATGTTTCTCATGCACTGTGTCACAGTATCACTGGTTGCCTGCCCCATGCACAAGCCTTGCTTCTCTTTCTCTCTTTTCAGTATCCACATGGATCCCAAAGATAACCTTGATCTAGGTTAGCACTGCTGTGCAACTCATAACAGAACTCCTACCAGACTGGATGGGTTCTTAACTGCTATTATAAAAATACCTCATTCTTTTATGGTCCTCATTTATGACACATCTCATTATGTTGTTTCAGAAATGCACAGGGTAATGTTTAAAAAGGAGCTGTGCTGGGTGTAAGCAGTGCAACCTCTGCTGTACAGGTGAGGGGGGCTCTTGTTTCTTGAGATGGTTCACCTGGTGAAGGTGGCCAGGGGGCAGGAGGGGCAGGGAGCTGCCCAAAGCTTTGTCTGGGTGTGCAGGTGCAGGGCAGAGCAGGGTCCAATGGCTCTGCTGGCCATGGCAAGGCAGCACCAGCACTGGCACAGAATCCACCGAGACCCTACCAGAGGCGGCTGGACCAGAATGCCAGGATGCATGGAATAGCCAATCCACAAGCCAAACTGGCTGGAAATATGGTCAGGAGCCCATGCAGATGGCAACAGAAGGCTGCAGGTCTTTGCTTGTTGGCACTGGGTGAACACCGGTGCAGTTTTTGAATGGGATGTGTCACAAATGCAGCTCTCCCCTCACTTGTGTCACATTGTCTCTGCATGAGAAAGGAATGAGCCTTTCAAACACACTCTTAGCTTCTGGGATTCTGTCCTCTTCCTAGACATATCTCCTCTACTCCTGAAATGTGAATTTTGTCTAGAAACATGCAGGTGGAAATTTTTGGAGGGATTATTTATATATATTTGTATAAAATGTGAATCTTCTGCATGCATTTACACTAGTAAATCTTTATCACTCAGTTGTTTGGAGAAAGTGAACAAGGGTTAGTCACAAATGCTGTGAAAATGGAATTTGCTTTTAACTTCAAATGAATCTTCATGAATAATTTCCTCCACTATTTGCTCACCACTCATATTTAATGATATGGGAAATGGAATGAATAACAAGGTGCTGAAATTTGCTGACAATACACAATTATTTAAGTTAATATAAACCAAGCAGCAAGGTAAGGAATTTCAGGATGAGCTAATAAAACCTGAGTGACTGACTAACAAGATACCAGATGAAGTTCACAGCAGACAGGTACAAGGTAATGAACACTGTAGGAAATCATTTAAACTACTTGTGTGTATTGATGGGGTGTGAATTAGCTCTAACCTCTGGGTTAGGATGGACATGCTATCCAGCAGCAGAGAGGGAGGAAAAGTTCTGTAAGCCATGGGAGAGGGTAAATCCAGAGCAGAAATATCTCCTCAGTCATACTCCAACCACGAGCAGGACTAATGTAAGACAGAAATAGTGACCCCTAGACCTGTAAGAAAGAATCCAAGCTGGGAAACAATAATCACTACACTTATTTATTTATAATTAATTTCTCTTTTGGGGGGTAAAATTACCTCAATTTAAGCTAAAAGGCAACTCTGAAAGGACAGAGTCAAACAGCTCCTGGTGAAATGGCAGGTACATGTGAGAAAGGGTCTGAAGGATGCAACTTAAACTTGCAAGTTTACTTTCAAAGTCAAGAGAGCATCAAGAGCTCCAGCAGCACACGAAATATGCAACTCTGTGAGGGGCATGTTTTGAGTTTCTTCTAGCCATGCCACAATCCAACGTCTGTCATGAGAGAACAGACAGAAAGTTTTAGCAATGAGTTTATGGGCTTGTATACGGATGTTAACCATTTCAGCACACTTCAGGTTTCATTTTGAACTGCTCTAACAGAACTTGCCAACCCTCAGCCATTAGTGCCCCAACACCAGAGAAACATGACCCTGAGCACGAGTGAGGGAGAGCATGGCTCGAAGTCACTGGCACAAACAAAAAAGTCTGAACTTTTCCGTAGCTGCTACGATCTCTGCTTTGTAGTACCGGGCTCCAGAGAAAGCAATTCTGGGCTCAGTCCACATGAAGAACAAGCTTTACCAAATGACTGATAGAAAAGCAATTGGATAACAGCAGGGCTGCCTGAGGACCTGCCCCTCCTGTCTGTGCTTTTCTCCAAACATTACAACTTCCTAGCAAATTCTCATGTTCCTGAAACCTTCAGAGAAGGAGATGATATCACAGAGAAGGAATATTGCAGAATAATTGTTTTATTGGCCCATGCACCACAAAGTACTTTCTTCCTGGGAAGGGATAAGGCAAGAAGTCAGTGATCATATGATTGTTGTTTGTAATGCAGATGTTTGGGTTTGACTTAGAGCACTCTTGGCAGTTCGTACAATGAACTTTCCACTCACAATCCTAAATGATCATTCATTTTCCTCTTCTGAGTATTATTATATATTTTGTTTCCTGTCATGGTCCTCAAATATTTTTCCTTCTGCAAGAGTTCTCAGATAAGAAATGAACAAATCCTTGAGGAGTTACTGGGAGAAAGGATGAAGAGGAAGGGTGGCAAGGAAGGAAAGAGTGCAAGGGGAAGAGGGCTCTGGCCTTGGCAGGACTGTGACAAGTGAGGCAGAACACAGCAGCAGCAGCAGAGTGTCAGAACTTTTATGAACTGTTATCCAGGACATCTGCAATTGTGAGAGGCTGAGAGGATGGAAAAGAGCATCTTCTTTGCCAGTATTTGTATACCTCATTCTGACCACAGTTCTGTCCGTTCCTGTGGCCACATCTAGCTGGTCACACCTCCTCCTCTGCTCCCTTTGACCCGCTTTTCTGCAAGATACAACCCCATGGCACATCAAGGTTCTGGGGAATGCAGGACCAAACCCCAATATCCTTGCTTGGGATGAAGTCATTCTTCAAGAGACATTGAAGTTAATTGATAAGACCCCAAACCTATGTCATAATTTAACCAGTTTTCAGAGTGTTACCTGAGGATAAAAGGTTCAAGATGGATTTTGTGGGACATTGCTCTGCTGGGAGATTGACTGTAGCATTGAGAGGGTAAACCCAGGGCAGGTCAGGACAGGGACTGCCAGCCCAGGACTCTGTGGTGGGCAAACAAGAAGCGTCAGAGCTCCTCTCCCATGTGAAAAACACAAAGATGTAACTGTGGGCCTGCAGGACTCAGTCTGGTTGTCTGCTGGTTCAGATGTTATCCCTGCACTGTAAGAGCCCCTCGCTTCTGATGCTCTGGTATAAAATGAGTGCATTAAAAGAAACTGGTAGTCTGGCGTTTCATTGGTGTAATTATTCATGGAGTTCACTCTATTTCTCCTGCAGAGATGTGACTATTGTTACAATTTCACTGTAGCATGACCAGGATAACACAAACAGACATGGAAACTGAATTACTTTATCCCTTTTAGCTGTGGGGAACATTATACTCAATCTGTACATCTCTGCTGTATTAGAGCAGATGCAGAAACAGAGCCCAATTTCAGGGCAGTTAATCTGGCTTTCAGAAACATTGCATTCACTTTAAATTCCCTTATTTCATGACTTCATCCGAGGTAAAACAAAGAGAAGAAAGGAGCTGGCTCTGAGCACTGAAATGTGCCATTTCCTTCAGATGGACATAGCTACGCAGATTTAGGAGGATGTGTGCATGCATCTGTTTATGTGAGTTTGTGTGTTTATTGCTTCAGAATTGCCTCGAGTTACATCATCCCAAGAGATCTATTCAGCCCTGTATGCTCAGATGGAATATGATGTTTGCACATAAAATGATAAGGATTTGTAAAGCACTCAGACAGGAAGGTAAGGTGAGACAGTTATAAAACAGATGCTGACACTACTTTTGAGCTAGAGCCCTCTGAGATAGGCTGCCCCATGATTGAGTGGCCTGTGTACTTTCCATGGATTTTTTTTAATTTGAAAATAATTTTAACCAATAATGGAAATTCATTATTTTACTCTGACATTTATGTATATTTTCAATTGTATCCAGATTTCAGTGACTAGAAGAAAAAAACGTATAATTGTCCTAGTGACAAGGATAAATGAAACATTTCTGAAGTATTATGAAGACCATCTAAATTTTTGAAGTGATAGGACTTGATTTGAAACCAATAAATAAATTTGATACAAAAAACCACAGCAAGCATGAGAGAAAGAACTTTATCCAATGCATTTGTCCATCCTCTGTCTGGTTTACATCACATTTTCTTTTTGGCAGGGAACTTGGTGACTCAACAGTCATTTGTCAAAAAAAAAAAAAAAAAAAAAAAAAAAAAAAAAAAAAAAAGCGAAGACTGGAAGGAAAGATCATGATCATAATCATCATAATTTTATTACTGGCATTAAAAATTTATTATCCCAATTCAGTAACTGACACATGCATGTACTTATGTGATAGAGACAAGTGTGTGTGTTGCATGCACATGCCTTTGGCTGTTCTGCACACACAGGGTGCAGAACACAATACTGGAGCACACTGTGATGGGTTAGATACTGGCATTTGAGCATCCTGAAAACACACAGAACTCAACAGCAGGGAGGCTGAAGATGGATAAACCCTACCCAGGGCATTCAGGATCTCTCAATCTGAGACACCCTCTCACCTTTGAGGATGACCTGTTGTGGTCTGAAAGTCGGCTCTGCAACCCATGGCAAACTGTAAATTTGGTGAGATTCTTGCTTGTATATTCAATAGTAGTCCAGATTTGATCACACCAAACAATATCTTTAATACATTAGATCATGCTTCTGCTTATTTAAAAACACGCACACCTAGTACTAGCTCTGTTCAGTTTTTGCTCCTTTGTTGGCACTGTAGGCAGTTTCTGGAATGAAAGCAGTGCTCTGTGTTTATCTATATTTATCTTTTGCAAACTACATAAGATTGAGCTCTAGAAAGCCATCAGCTGTGCATGTTATTTTCACAGCATTGTCTGCACAATCAGCATCCCAATTACCTTTAAAACCACTATGAATAAACAGATTTTTTTCATGATACAAAGCTTGGAAAATACCCAATATTTTATTAAAGCAGGCTGATGTCTTGCTATCAGTTCACCAGCTTGAGAATTCTACAGTCACATGTAAGATGTTGTAGTCACAGTGATCAGTAATCACAAATGTGTGTTTTGAAGTCAAGCATGTTAATCTGTGTATATTCATTTACTTATGCCTTCCAAACTCAGTCTTGCAAAGATAAATGAGCCCATTTATAAAATGAGCAACACAGTTAAGTATAGAACTGAGGCTTTTCTCTCCATGGATAAGAATGGAAACACTGACTTTTGAAATATTTCCACAAACCATTTATTTTTAATGTTTCTTGATGATGGATTCTGCAGTACTGACATTCCACATCCTTGTAACTCATTTTATTTAGCTTAGACATACTCTCCACCCTTTCAAGAAAATGCACATTTGTGCATGTCCCTCCTTCCTGCCTAAAAAGACAGGCACCCATCAATACTTCAGTTTTGTGACACCTCAATATTTTTTTCTCAGCATTTTTTTTAAATTTTTGACAGCACAAATTTGAAAGTCTTTTCCTTTTCATGTGTTCACTTGCTCATCTCCACTTGTTTAACTCCTGTCCCTGTATGCCAATAGATACTATCAGTAAATCCTCCTGGTTTAATCTCCAAAATGTCTCAGAAATCTCTTCTTTCCTCTTCATTCTCCCCATAAAATCTTTGTCAAGTCCATCCTTCTCCACATCCATTCCTATTGCGACCTTGCTGTCTTCAGCCTCTAAATGACACTCACATTAGCCAGTTTTTAAAGGAGTGTAATGCAAAAGTAATCCACTGCTCCCAGTATTGAGATCTCATTAAGATATTCCTAAATCCCTCTTCTTCACTGTCTCCCTATTGCCTTCTAAATCTGATCGAAGCTCCTTTTATCACCGAGTTGCTCTTGACCTAGCCTCCCTTCTCCTGTCCTTGCTCTGTTCTTCCTCATCTTTCTTCTTTATGTGCTCTCTGCTCACCCATTGCCAGTCACAGAGTAAACCTCTTGCCAATTAGACCTGTGCTCTGCCTTCGATGCCAGCCACCATCCCTGGGAGTGCACCGAGGAGGTCAGAGCACTATTCCAGGTGGAAAATACCCTGATGTGTTTGGCATAGTCCCCCCTGTAAGTCCGAATTCTTGACTAGTGAAAAGGTGTTATCATATGAGGTTTTTAGCCAAAAGAAAAGGAGGTATTTGTCTCCCAAGAGTAAGATTATAGGGTTTTTTCTGAGTCATCCACAATTTCTCCTCTATCTGTAGATCTTGACTTAGAAAAGCAGTTAAAGTTTTTTACTATAAATTTACTATCACTGGGGTTATGAAATTGCTCTCCAACCAATCTATCTGGACACCCCTTGTAGAATGCTGTTGTCCAGACAAAATTGAAATGGACAGTTCTGACTCGTGAAAATGTGTTTCCAGCTCTTAAAACCTGAATCTTAGGTCATAACTTCATGCTCTCTTGGTTACTCTTAAAATCTTTTAGCTGGATTTTGGGGAGTAATAAGGCACGGAACAATAACATATATTTTTTGCATTATAGGTTTTCACCCCCTATTATTCCACTGAAGTTTAGCAGCAGGATCTGTAAGTTAGTTCAGAGCAGCTGCCCTTACAGCACATGCCAGCACAAGGGACAGGACGTGCAGATCAAAGCTGTGCTCAGGTCACTTGATTTTCTGTTCCTCTGTGTCTCCATGCATTAGATTACGGGAAAACTTAACAAAACAAACAAATTCCTGGTCCCTTCCTCTCTTACCCTTAAAGTCCTCCCCCCATCAGAAAAATCAAACAGGAGGAAGAAAGTCTTCCTACACCTGGACCCTTTGTTCACTATCCTGCTGTTCATCAGAAGTTACCATCCGGTTCCTGGAGCTTCCTCTCTGTTTGCCAAGGTGCTCCAGCAGTACTTTGTGCCAACCAGACACCTACATGCTATTTCTACATGCCTCACACCTCTCTGCCTACGTAGAGTTTTACCCACTGAACTCCAGCCAGCACTGATCATGAGGCTGGAAAACAGTGGTGAGCAAATAGTTCCTAAAAAGGTTAGGAAAAAAAATCCCAAGAGCAGACTGACACTTTCCCATCAGGAACCTACCAAAGTCCCAGCCTCAAAACTTTCTAGTCAGACTTGATATATTTTGTCACAGTGACTTTCCACAGCCTCGTGTGTTTTATTTACCTTAGAGAGATTCTCCACTCTCCCAGCAGCATGGCTGTTTGTGCACATCCCTCATCTTGCATCTGTAAGGACAGGCACACGTCATTGCTTCACTTTTACAGTGCTTCAACGTGAAAGTCATCATCTCCAGGAAGCTGTGAAATGACTGTAGGCACACTGCCCCTGGCAAGATTAGAGAAAATATTGCCATACCAATGCACGGTACAAGTACATGCTGAAGTCTCATCAGGATGTTATAATGAGAGTAAAACTGGTCTCACATTAAACACAAAGACATGCCAATGCTGTATTGAACATGTCCTATTACACAACCCACAAACTCATAGAAATTTGGTCTCCTTCAGCTCCCGAGTTTCCTGCCTCTCTCCTCCCTGCCTATATCTTTGTTTTCCTCACAAAGCGGAGTTCAGTGGTTTCCTGTACTTCCCTTACATCCCATCACCCTTAAAGCAACATTGCTTGACTGCAGTGAAGATCCATCTCAAATCTGAAGAAAGCAGTAAGAGCAGCAGTTAGCCAAGATTGATTCCAAACAAAAAGAGTCTCAGGGCTCACACATCCTCATGTCAGCAGGAAAAGGTGGAAGGAAGCGTGTAGACCATTACCTCTGAGCTCGTAAACACTGAGCACGGTACTGCTCTCCCCCACCTCTTCCTCACCCTCCCTCCTCTGCTCCACCTGCTGCTCCTGAACTGCCAGCAGCCATCCCTTCCAGCTTCACCCTGCCCAGCCCCTGCCCCAAACAGCTCCATGCTCCTCTAACCTCCTCACCCCGGAATCCTCTCTGATAGCCCCTGCAAGACAGCCTCTTGTTTCCTTTTTGCTTTCTCATTGCTTCCCTACTTGCCAGGAGACCAGGTCCTCAGCCCCTCCTGACCCTTCCTGTCCTGCCTGAGAGCCTCAGGAACTTTTGGAAGCGTGAGGCTCGGGACAAAGGGCAGTGCCAGGGCTGTGTCTGCACCGGGACATCGCTTTCCTGGCAGTCATATGTGATTATTTTGCACATGGTCATAGATTTTAAAGCAGGGAGCTTTTTCCTCTGACACGGGGGCTCTGCACCGGGCACTGCACAGCAACAGCATCACCAATGAAACTGCTTCCATTCCTAGGTAGGTGAAATCTCCGTCTCTGGGGAGTGTGTGCCAGGTGAGAAGGGAGTGGGATCTGACGAGGAGGAATTTTTATACTGGGAATGGTTGAAAGCTGCTGGATCCACAGGACTGGAAGTAGCTTTGATCAGTGCTGCTGCTGGATTTGGTAATTGCATGGTTAGTATCACCCCAAAATGCCAGTCTTTATCTCACTGTGGCTTTTGTACTGAAAAAAAAGCCAGAAAGATTGTGAGTATCTGTGCATTTGTTTTGGGGTTTTTTTTTTCCTTCTCTCTCTGCATCTGCTTGGGAAATTTTTAGATTTCACATGCTGAAAACAGTAAAATGACAACAGAATCCCACAGGTTTCTGCTTTAATCCCTGTGGAAGGCAGTGTCTTCTCTCAGAAACACAGAGAAAATGTGAAATTTGTTGATATCTAAGTTGACTTGGATTATACATAATTATTTTTAAATTGTGTGTTATTTTTAGTCTTTTGAATTTTTCGTGAAGTCTTAATTTGTCCAAGAAAACATCCCGGTGAGATTTCATGAGGCAATGAAACTGTAACACTAGGCTACCAAATATCCCGAATGACATTTAGACAGGGAAAAGCAGAACTGCAGGGGAAGACAGCACCCAGAAGATCTTTGTGTTCTGCTGCTCTCACTACATCCTGCTACCAATTTGTAAACTACAAAGTAAAAAACTTACTTTCCTTTCTGAGCTAAATGCCTTATATCTGACCAGTTACAGGGTGTGTGTAATAGTAGAGTGATCTGTTAATTTTCTCAAAAAAAAAAGAGATTGCTTTTTTTCTTTGTGTTGAAAACCATATGCATTTATACAATGGGAAAGTACTTACGGTATTTTAAGAGATTAAATGTAAATAATTTGCCACACCATAAATAACTTTAAACTGCGCTATCATAATGATGTAAAATGTGACATTTCATTTTAATCTACCAGACCATGCCTATGTTTTAGCTACAGAAATATTGGAGTGCTTATGAGAATAAAAAGTTTGATCGGGGAAGCCTCTTTGGTATTTTTCCTTCGGGCATGCAGGGCAGTTTGGATTATGCTCCACACATAATTCAGAGTGCAAATGAATGCCTGGGCTTTACTGGGAACTCCTAGAGAGCTTTGAAAGCCATCCAAGTGTTTCCCCCAGATCACTGAGTAACTTCTGTGCTGTTTTCCAATGTTGTACTGATTGAGAACACATTCAAGTCGTTTATCTGTGGTGTCTGCTGCTTTACCAAAGGTGCCCCTGTAGCTGGTGGCCCTTGCCCTGTCCTGCAGTGCAGCTGACTCTGTGATGGTGTTCACTGGAATACACCCATTTTGTGGAAACCTTTGGCCCAAATCTTGTTTTAGAGCTCAGAATGAAGTTTATAGATAATGAAACAAGTCTGATTTTCCTTTGTTCCAGTTCTGATTTCCAGTCTGCTGGACTATGGCTGCACTTCTCCAAGCTGCAACATGACATGCCACAAAGATGCCAGGTGTGAAGTTCAGGGTGGGACAACAGGCTGCTATTGCTCCCAAGGATACACAGGAAATGGCATAACAGTCTGTAAAGGTAAAGATATTTTACCTTGACATTTTTTGTTACGTGCTCACTTGAAATACTTACCCAAGAGCCCACTAGCTCAAGGGTTAAACTTTATGTCACAACACTGTCCTTCACTAACACATTTTCAAAGCCAAAAAAACTTGAATATTTTCTGAGAAATTGTACAAGTTGGGCTTAGACTGATGTTTTGATATATCTTTCCATATGTCTCAGTTGAGTATGACCTGTTCTCCAGCTTTCCTTTTCCGTGAGAGCTGCTAACCAATCTTTGCTGATTTATCTTCAGCAATTTCCCTTGTGACTCAGGATTTCTGGAGTGAGGGCCAGTGTGGTGGCTACTGCACAGCCTTCAGCTCCCTGCCTCACACACTCAGCACTTGGCCACTCTTCCCAGCAGCTGATCACCATCAAATAACACCTCCTGGGCTGCTCTAGAAAACCAAGGGGGTGTGTATGCCACAGAGACATGACAGGGTTGATTTTTATACCACAGCTTCTTGCAAGAGAAATATGCCAGAAATCCTATTAAAGGATCTACTTTAGGATGACTGTCTTTCATCTAAAGAAAAGTAAGCTAAAATATTTTTCCTGCCTTCGTATTTGAGGTGTCTTCCACTGTGAATAGCTCTAATATTTATTTTCCTTGCTAGGTATGGCTATGTCCAGCTGCAGACAGGCTCAAATACACATGAATCTTGTCAGTTTTCAGTATCTTGAGAAGTAGTTATAAGTAGTAACCATCTACCAGGTCAGTTTTTGTGTCTCAAGCATCTTGGGATATTTAGCAGTTATTACTTAGCATTAACCCTTTGGTTTGGTATGAGTGTAGGAAAACAGCTCACGGGTAGTTTGGATTTTTATAGCTCATTTGCCATGCTGTGCTTGGAAGTATGTTTGTTTAGGAAAATTTAGAATGCAAGGCCTTTTTTCTAAGGAAAGTGTCTGCCATTTTATAAGGTGGGAATGTTTAAAGAGAATATAGATGGCTAAAATAACAAAAAACAAGGAATTACAAAATCATAGAGTAATTTAGTTTGGAAGAGACTTGTGTTGGTCATCTGGTCCAACTCCTCAGAGCAGATTCAACTTGAGCAGGTAGCTTAGGACTTTGGCCAGCTGAGTCTTTTCTCCTTTACCTGTATTTTCTTAGAGAAATCTACATTCAAATGTCATAAAAACATTTACTGAGTGCTTAAAGAAAATTCAGTGCGGTGAAATATGCATTCACAAATCTTGTTAGCACATTAATTGTTTATTAAGAATTATATTAAGCGTTTGAAAACTCAGTCTTTGAAACAAAATTTTCAATGTCAGCCCAGGCAAACGAGATACTGGATGTATTTGTGGTGCTTTGCAGTAAAGTGGCAATGGTTTGAAGCAAGTCTCATGTCTGGAGACCAACATTTTCTCTGGTAAAATACCTCAAGAGCCACCAAAGTCACTTCCCCTCCAGCAAAGCAGCAAATCTTGTATCAGAGGTGTGTGGCTGCTGGCCCTGAAAGAGAGGCAATGTTTCTCTAGGGCAGCATGTTACACCCTGCATTGCTAATATTGTGCAGTAGTTCTCTAATTTTAATTGGGTAGGTTCTATAAGGGATTAGAAATGTAGGCTACACCCCATCATAAATAGTTTAAAGCTGTGAAAACGTAAAGCAAAGCCTCAGTTGTTTAATGATGTATGAGATCTTGCTGTTCTGTGTGGCAAAAGCAGCAGGTGTATCTGCTGTTCTAGAGATAGCTACCCATTTTTATTCAGTTAATAATCTCAGGCTTTTACAGTGATAGTGCAGTCACCTTCAAAGGAGATCATCAATTATGTGCTAATACAGGCATTTTCGAAAGAGCCTGTATAGTACATTGTGTTTCCATATTTGCCCTTTTAGTTATTTAGATAGGTTGTGAGAGTCATAATTACTGTCAACATTAGTAATTTTGCATAATGTAGAACCAACTTCTTCATTGTGCTTATCCTGGTAGACAATTAAACCACAGCAGTCATCCTTTTTAGACTTTTCTTTTTCTGAAACAAGCAATTCAAATTCTTCCTCCTTATAAACACGTTGAACACAAAATGTTCATTTTCAGGTTAGTCCTCTTAAGCTTTCATAGCTGAGAAACTCTTCATTTTTATTTATAAGTACATTCTTACAGTGAAAGGTTTACATTTGTTTCTCTACTTTCACTTGCTTTTAACACCTCTTAAATACTTGTAAAAGTTATTTCTTTGCTAGCCCTGTCTTTTCACTGTGACACACTCAGGTACTTTCCCTTGAGTTTTCTGTGGTGCAAAAGGCAATAATGTCCTCTTACATCTATTTCCTAGCACCATTATTGATGAATCATGAATCACTGATGTCAACACACCTTAGGAATGGGGTTTGTTAGTTTTGACTTTGCTCCCTTTGCCAGCTGGCTAAGTGACTGCAGAGAGCTCAAGATTATTGGATTTGCTGTGTATAGATAAAGACACATAGATATGAATTTAATTTCCTGGTGTCAAAGTCATGGCTTTTAAAATAATTATTCTCTTACAATCTTTCCCACAAGATTTCCACTACTTTAAATTAGGTAATGTTTTGGACTTTCTGAAGGCATACTTTGGCCACTCTAACAGAAAGCTAATCCTCTTCATAATCTCATTGTCTTCAGCAAGAATACATGCAGGAATGCACATAGTCAGGAGAATAACTGATTGTGGTATCTGGCCTCTTTTATATATTGGAATTACAACCTACATAGCAATAAATTCCCCCTGTACAGTATCTTCCAGAAAGCCATAAATGAGTCACCTTGTCAAGCTTTACACCTCTGAGGTACAAAATACTATCCCAGTCTCCTTACTTTTTCTTTTGTATTTATATTCCTTGCTTTATGTACCATTAAATAATAGAGAATGACCTCTGATAGCACATCAATTTGCTTTTTAGGACTTTTCCTGGGCAGATGTGTATTCTGCTTGTAATGCACGAGGCTTTACCTCCACAATATCATACACTTAATTGAAGTAACATGGGCTAAAGCTCTTGGCATGAAAAATAAAGATATACCCAGAAACAACTGATTTATAGACAAGTTAACTTCCTCTCAAGCAAAAATGCCACGGATTTTTTACAGATAAATAGAATATGTTTGCCACAGCTGTAAGTGTATTTCCTTATATAAGAAGAGTTGGACATATAAATTAGGTGTTGTTCATAATTCCGGCTTTCTTCCAAGAGAAAATTAAAGGAAACAAACAAAATTCCAGATCCTTTAGAAAAGA
Organism: Brachypodius melanocephalos; assembly: GCA_013398615.1. Taxonomy (NCBI): domain Eukaryota; kingdom Metazoa; phylum Chordata; class Aves; order Passeriformes; family Pycnonotidae; genus Brachypodius; species Brachypodius melanocephalos. Next base: position 7,408,281 of record VZSR01000245.1, read on the forward strand.
TAAGGGTAGTAAGTAAAACTTCATAGAAGCCAATATTTTATTTTTAAAACAAAGGAGAAAATGAGTTGGCATCAGTGATGCTTTCCTAAGCAGCTCTGCTGTTTCAAACACTGGCTGCTTCTTGATTGCTGACTGCCAATTTGCTGCTTTGCTGGCACACTGCAGGAAATTAAAGTAAACAGTGTGATCACAGTGTTTACTTTAACTTTGTAAAATACGGAAGGAAAATGAAGCAGTGCTGTTTGTTCCAGGAGGGTAGGCAGGCAGGCAGGAAAAGCCTGAACACAATATCCCTCCCAGATATCCCTACACATGATTCCCTTGTAAATGTCACTTCAAAATTATGCAGCAAGATTAATCAGTCTTGCTTGTAGAATAGTTACATCTCTTCCAGAAATACTGAGCATGGACTTAGGCTGTCAGAGAAACTTTCTGCTGGAGCAAGGCAGTAACTCTCTTTCTGAAGTGCAGTGTATGAGGATTTTTCATTTTACAGAGTTAAAAAATACATCAATGCAAAGTGGATTTTGGTATCAAAATACAGAATCCCTGTCAGAACATGGGGCAATTTGTATAAATCCAGCTGAATCAAATTGAAAGCATGCTCAATATCTAAACACAAACATATTTTCTTGTTTTATGGAGGGTCAAAAGACCAACTCTCTGGCTTTTCCCAGCTATAAAAAGGAGTTTTCCTGTGAGACCTCAGTTCCTTGTTCTAACCTCGTGTTGCTGAGTTCCACCATCGACTTTTATTGAAGTCACTGAATTTGTTTGGATTCACTGATGTCATTGTTGCCATCCTGCAGCACCCAATCTGTGTATAGTTTGTGTATAGTTTTTATAGAAGGAATTTTTGCTTTCAAATTAAAATAACCCTGTAAAACCACCATGTATAATCATTTTATTCTATCCAAAACTGTTCTTCAATAGAAAACTATTTAATTCAAATGTTGATTCACCAAAGGAGAATTTTTTTTTTTAAACAGCAGGCATGCATCACTGGATGTCACTTCTGTGTTTACCAAATAGTCTGAAATCACTGATATGGAAGATCCAATCCACACACTTCCTAAATTCATTTCACTGCTATCTGTTACCACAAGCTATAAAAAGGCAAATTGCAGCTGCTCTAACATAGCACAGCAGGAGAAAGATATGCCTCAGCCAAATGCTACCAGGGCTCAACTCAGCGTGTGACAACTCAGAAAATTTGGGATGTGCTATACAGGGGGCCAAGGAAGATCATGAATTCCCAACCCTTTTGACATGCTCCTTACCCTTTTTCCTTTCTCCTTCTCTTCCTGCATCTCCTGATCTCTACTGCTTTGCCTCTGTATTCTGCTGGAGCTTTTACATGGTTTGAGGCAAAGAGCAGCAGTGACCTCTGAATTCAGAATTCCTACTGCAGGTTTAGATGTTGGGCATTTTGGTGATCCCAAGCTTTGTTGGGAGGCACCATTCTGTTTGCTGCATATTTAGGTGTTATATTTAACTGGGCCCATGGCTTCAGGGTTCCTCTCCAGGGGACAGAAAGTTTTCTTCCCTTGTATCTTCTTTGGTAATAATATAGCTGAATGGTTTTTCACTTTTCTTGAAGTGCAGAGATTGACTGCTGAGCTGTGAGATGTTACCCAGCTGAGGTATCTTGATATCATATTCCAGATTAAACCTGTAGGCAGATCATGGAATTGAAAAGGCTGGACAATTTAACTGGGAGGACTGGGTTTTCTGGTGCATAACACTGCCCTTGCCCAGGAAGGTGCTGGTGTTAATGTTGACACAGCAGATTCCTGGCCATTTGGGGACTTATGGCTTTTGCCTTTTCCTGTGCAAGATGTCACACTTTTCTGTGGATTTGGGAAGGACTTGATGGCTGTGATGTCTGCAGGCTGCTGGGGACTAACCAGCTGTTGTATGGTTGCCTTCCAGCCACAAAGGATTGAGTTATGCTTATGTTCCTCAAAATAGCCATACCCTCGGCTAACAGTATTAGTCAAAACAGCTTCTTTAGCCTTGAATTTATTTTTTATAGCTACTATTCAAACTAAGTTTTAGTTGAGTTTTTGCAGAGTAGTTCAGGAATTTGAAAGGGGGAGCACGTGTTACAGCAGCGCCTGGTGATGCCTGAGAACATGAGTCAGGAAGAAAGCAGTGCAGGGTGTCTGGAGTAACAATACAGCCCTGCTGAACAAGGCAAGGCGGAGGCTGTCTCACTCCAATTGTCTTACCTCTGGAAATGGCTGAGTCCATAAAATTTTGACTCAAAGTGTTTCACGTATCCAAAGTGTCAAATCCAGAAATTAAGAAATCCCTCCTGGTTTCCCACTCGAATGAGAGAGACAGAGGATCTTCAAAGGGTTAGCTCTTCTTCCTGCTGCTGAAGACACAGCCCACAATAACCATTGTAAGATTGACCGTAACTTTAAGAAGCTTTGGACAAAGTCCATTTTAGGGACTTTTTAGATAGACTAATTACATTCACAGATTTGAGGGGGGGAAAAAAAGAGGGGAAAAAACATGTTTTTTTCACGTGTTTTGTTTACATTTTCTTGAAATGGTACTTTGAGCATGACTAAAATACAGTAATGCATTTTGAAAGAAGCAGAAAGAAACAAAACTTCCTCTTGTTATATCTTTAATCATATCCAGACTCTCTTTTAAATTAGTCCTGTTTGCATCTAAAAAGAGTTTTTAAAATGTTTGTAGATGATGTGGTAGAAAAGAGTTATTTGTCTCTCTCAAAAATTTACCCAAACGTTTAGGCTGATCATCTGCACTTGGATGGTTTCTTACTTGTTTAATTCAAAATGTGTTTTAACCCTTGCCAAATAACGCTAATTTCCTTTCTTGAGAAAATACTCTTTTCATCCTGCTTTATGGTACTAAGAATCAATATGTTACGTGTTTAGAGGATGTGGGAAAATTCATTTAAGGAGCTATAAACTTGTTATTTCAGAGTTTGCTTACTTTGTGTTTACCAGAGATATGATTCCCTTCCTGTGTCTCTAACATCTGAAGTAGTCCCAGGAGGTCCAACAGTAACAATATGTTCTTCTCACTTGCTGGTTTGAAGTAAAAGGATGAAAAGTATTTCCTGAACATGTATACTCATACATGTGTGTTGAATGCTCACAACCAGGTACACAGGGACCTGTGTATAAGTAGGCATGTGAGTAAAAGCAGACTTTCCTATGAGAAAAAAAGCAAGGCAATCTCAAAATTGTCTGTTTCATTCATTCTACGACTGTATAGCCAAAATTAGCTTTTGTTAAGGAAAGACCAGGATTTATTGTAAAGAAATCGCTTCCATGGATTCCACTTCCTTGAAACTTCTCAACCCAGACTCATCCATGGGAGAGGCTGTTGCAGCCACCAGACTGAGCAGCTGCCTTTGGGGCTGTGAAATCAGTGTCACCCAGAGAACAAGGGATGTGTCATCAGGAATCACACACAGAAGAGATGATGTCATTTCTGCACAGCTACACTGATTGATGTATAACAGCCCACTAATCTCCTATACTCATTTTACTTTTTTCTCTGTAACTCTATATTGAACTCATAGAGTTCAATTGCAGAACAGTGTTCTCTTTGGCTTTTTTGGGTTTTTTTTGCCTTTCTTTTAATTGTTGCTTTTCATTTTCTTCTGTCACAATGTACGGGCCAGGAGTGGTGAAGCTGTATGTAACCACATTTGAAATGTGTAATTTATCTAGGATGATAAGCTGGTGCACAATTTTTCTGTGTATGACTGTGAAAAATTGCCGACCAAGCTGTTGGCAGACAGAATATCAAACCCAGCTCAGCCCTTTGTGTTTGAAAGAGTTTAAGAAGGTAATTGACACTTTGGACTTCTATTTGCCAAAGAAAGAGATAATGACGTTCTCCAAGAAGATTAGAATCTAACCAAACATTGTGCTCTAAATATAGAGCACAAAGCCAGGTGATGTTTGTGAAAATGCTGCTGGGCTGCAAGAGAAGGAGGGGGCTGAAGGACTGGAATTTTGCACTGTATATTTTTTAGGTACACAGATTTAATTTAGAGATTATGGCTTGAAAATGAAATTTACAGTATGTGTGTTTTTCAGCGATAAGAAATTGATTTTATGACCTTGGTACACACTAATTGAAATATCTGGCACTGTGTTTTGCTGAGGTTAAAGGAAGCCATGCATGCCTGGAACGGCATTCTTCTTTCACCTTGAACTGCGCGGTTAATCACAGCCCCAATCAGGGGCAGGAAGGAAGCTGCTGCTCCACTGGGGTACAAGGAAGCTGAATAATCTCTGCTCATTGTCTAAGGGATAGCTTGTTGTGTGATTACTTCTGGCTGGGGTTAGGAGATTCACAATTGCTTTAAAACGGAGAATTGTGTTGGGGTTAACATTCGGGGAGCACCGTAGGGCAGAGCCTCAGCCAGGCAGACAGGTACAGGGGGTTCTCGTTCCACCTGCCCACCACTGACCTGCTGCTCCCTTGGGGCTGTGACAGCCCTGTCCTGTGCTCTCTGGCACCATGGCAGGGCAGGAAACAGGGACAAGGTTCTCTGGCTGTGTTCTGCTGGGTGCCGTTCCAGTGGCACAGAGCGCTCTCCCCCTGGACGGTTCCTCCTGAGAATCCCCCCCTCTAAAGGCTGCTTGCAGCACTAAGGAACAGCAGCTGTATCCCAAGGGACTCTGCTGGTGGGCTTTTGGTTGAACACATCTGCTAAATTTAACTGCCTTAGCTTGGATATGTACAACTGTGACACTCTGAGTTTGTCTATAAACCAGTGTGGTAGGGTGTCCCATTATTTTGCTTATTATTTAATGTTCCACATTTGCTAGGTTGGCACTGGATCTTGTTTTTTCAAAAAGGAAAATGAAAGCTCCCAAAAAGCCTTGACAATAAATGGTTGTTTGTTCAAAACAGCTAAGTCTAATCTTTGTTTATGTTACTAGGCTTTGTGTAATGGTGTTGCAATAAAGAAAAATAGTTCTTCAGGATATGCGCTGGCTTTTATGTTTTATTTGTAATGAAAGCTCTGCACATAGACAGCAATCTACATAAGTTACAGTGAGGGAGAACATAAGCTTGGATGGTGACTTGCATGTTTATATATTTATTTTTTATTTGTTGCAAAGTGTCTGAATCTCAGTTTTAAAAAACGTGAGGTACTGCAGTTTTCATCCCCGGAATTTTACCAGTGGTAGACGAGGAGAAAAGGTGAATTCATCGCACACCGGGGATGCCCGTCTCCTGCCCACCCTGTGCAGAAGAGCTGTGGGTCCATTCCCACAGGCATTGTCCTGTCTCGTGTTCCGCCCCCAGCTGGGACAGGGCACAGTCATCTTCACTGCCCTGCTGGTGGTGTGCTGGGTTTGGGGCATCCCCACAGCTCAGGAGGGCTGAGGGTGACACAGCCTTGGCTCTCAGTTTGCACCAGGAGTGCCATGGCAGGCAGGGAGACACCGCAGCAATGACCTCTGTATCACATGGCAGCCTTCATCACTGACCCTGTAACACCAGAGGCCCTAAAGAAACACCAGAGAAACTTCAGGGTGTTACACGGACTGAAAGAGAAATTCAGCTGAGCTCTGCAGGCCCAAGTAGGAACTCTGAGTGCTGCATTGTTTTCCTTGTGGTGATGGGAAAGGAGTAGGTGGAAAATTGTATTACAATGAAGAACTTGCCTTACTTTTTCTCTTGAATTAATAATTTTCATGGGTTAACATTGATCCTGAGGAAGCTCTCCCTTTCCGAAATCAGCCTGTAAGGAGCTCAGAGGAAGCTGGAGGCACTCAGAAAGACAGTTTCAGGCCCTTTGTTCCCATCCAAAATGTTCCATTTAGAGCTATGATGAAGCATGCATCAATTCATAAATATGACCCACTGTGCAATATAAAAATATCAATATTTGTCTCCCATTGTGTAAGGGATATCTGGTGCATACAGAAAGACTTTCATCTCCTTAACTACCACAGAGAAAATGGGAATGGCAAATAACCTTCAAAAATGACTCAAAAGCAGAGATGAAGAGAAGTTTCTAAAACTTAACACAGCTTTTCATCTGAGTGGATCAAAATAGAAACTGTGCAGGGCAGCAGTTGTAAATGATGCAGAACTACAACTTTGCTTCTTTTTCGGTGTTGTCATGCAAGTCTTGGTGTGGTGATTCCACAACTCTTTCATCATACTCAGCTCTATGGTCAAAACCTAGGAAACTCGTAGGGAAGCTGTCTTTGGAAAATGAGGTCACTTCAGGGATGCATCATAGGGCATCACTGGTCTCACAAAAGTCAAATATTCAGTTCTAGGCTGGTCAGGACAGAGCAGTGGGTTACACAAGTGTTGAACTCCATTTATATCGTTTTACACACAAGGTCTGGGGTTCAGGTGGATGTCAAAGGAGAGACTGGGATAATATTTACACAGCTGTAGACTGAAGAAAAAAAGAACCACTAACTGAGCTTTTTGTATTTCCCATTGAATAAACAGGTGGTATGGTAATGCCACCAAATTCTCCTTATTTGAGCAGAGGGATGTTCTATAAGACCTCTGGCCTTTATTCTCTGTTCTTAGAGGAAGCTAGTGCAGCTTTCATCAGCTGTAAACTGCTCTTGCATTATTACTCAAGTTTTGGCCTTAGACTGGTAACCATACAGGAAACTTTTAACCTGGCAATGGCACATTACCCTCAAGGAATGCCATGCAGACAGCAACATTGCATTTGGAGCTTGGTATTCAGGCTAGTGAGGAGTCTGTGCTGCAATATGGGCATCTGACTTTGAGTGCTGCAAGGGAAATCCAAGAGCAGGGCTATTGCTGCCTTCACTGGCAGCGTGGTACAAACAGACCTGCTGCCTCTGCTCCTGCAGCAGCAAGCAGTGGCAAGAGCAGGGATGAGTACAGTCAGGTATTTCATTGTAGTTTCCTGCAGAAGGGGTGATGCTGATGACATTCCCCAACAGGGAGGAAGGTGGCTTATGAGTGAGTCTTGCCTGCCACAATGGCTGCAGGACATAAAGCCACTGTTAGGGATGGATTTTCCAAAGAAATACATGTTGAGGACTTTTGAACTGTCTGGCTCTATCCGAGGTGCCTAAAGGAGGACTGAGTTGTTTCAGAAGAATTCTCCCAGTTGTGGATGTCAAGCAATTTAAAATCTGTCCCTGAAGTGCCTTTTATACTCCTATCATCTAATGGCAGTTTGGATTTTTGATTGATTTATTTCTTTATTTTTAACTGTAAAGACCTTTTAATTAGGGAGAGGAACTATGTGAATGAGCTGGAGCTGCTGGTGGTAGCAGCTCCTTGCCATTAGAGATTGGGTCATTAAATAAGTAGATAATATCCTCCTTATGGAGGAGATTTAGAAAATCATAAGGACTTTGCATTATTACAGTGTTTAGCATTCACAAACGGAGTAAAAAACCCCATAATGGCAATTTTCATTAGCTGCAATGCATGTGGAGGGCTCTTTTCTTTCTTTGAACAGCCAAACACTAAACAATTCCTAAATCCCTCCTTGTTACTTATGTTTTCTTCTTGGTGGTTAAAAACCCCATAAAGCAGAAATTGAAGACTTGCTATTAAAATAGTTGCTGACAGCTCCATTCAAAACATCCTTTCAAATAGTGCTATATCACATTGTGATTCATCTGCTATTCTGATAGAGCTGCTTTAACAAGCACCTTCCTCCTTGGTTAGGGCCCATCTCTTGTTACTGGAAAATTCATCCTTTAAACACTTTACTGAATCTCCGCTGTAAACAAGCCTTTCTCTGGTGCTGTGCTGTTTGTTACTCATGTAACCCCTAAAAAACACAGTGACAGGCTTATTTGGCATAAAAAAAAAATAAAAAAAAGAAAACAGCAAGAACAAGAAAGCCTATCTTTTTCACCCCCGCTCACCTGTGCTGCACAGGTGAAAGCACCCTGTGAAGCTATCCCAGGTGAGGGTTTCTGGCTCAGCATTGTGTCCCCAGGAAGGCAGAGTGCCCTGCAGGGCTGCCACAGCTCCTGGCACTGCTGGGCACTGCCCCTGCCATGGCCAGAGCCTGTGGAGCAGCTCCATTCCACCAGCGTGCAGCTCCCACCAGCTGCAGAACAAACCCAGGAGCATCGCGGGGATTGAGTGGTCCCCAGTGAAGCAGGGCGAATTTCACTGTTGAGGCTCGAAGTTAGAATTATTTACAGTCACTTTAACAGGACAACAGCTGCTCTTTACCTAGAGATGAGCCAAGAGCACTGAAAGAATTGGGATCTGAATTGCAGATGGATGGATTTCAATTTGATTCAAGTGGCTGGACTGCACGATTCTGTACTGTAAGCTCTCAAAGTCAGAGCTTGAGAGAAAAATCATTAATTTGGAAGCCGATACCCTGAAAGACTTTTATGAAGCAATATATTTTCATAGCAGACACAGATCAATTTAAAAGTAGTAATCAAGAGCCATGTGCTACGTGTTCACAGACAAAAAATGCAGGGAATCCAGCCAGAGCCAGACACTTAACATTCAGAGCATTCAGAGTAGCACTGAAGATATTGCGTCTATGGAAAATAGTAGGGTTCAGAATTAAAGTATTGTGAATTTGTGAAATAATCACAGTGCTGTGCAGATATAAAGATGCTGCCAGATTGCTGCCAGAAACTAGCTGAACATAACTTTTCTAGGAAAATTTGTGTTTAACTTCTGTAGAAGCTTCGGAGGAAGGAAGAGTCTCTGCAAATATTCCATGAAAAGGTGTGTTAAATTCTTGAGAAAATAGAGAAAATTGTAACATAAGAGAACCCATTAAAAACACTTTTTATCATATGCCTTTTGAAAGGCATTCTCTAAATTTAAAGTAGATAAACAAGCTTTCATCAAATGAGATTCAGGGCCAAGTATTTTCCCCCTTGCCAGTCCTAAGAATTTTTAGGTATAACATTTGCTTAAAAAACAAAACATCCACACATTAGTGTTTTATGTCATGCAAGTAATTGCATTGCATAAAACCAAAATTTATATTTACTTGGATTGTAGTACAACTAAACTCCTCCTGGAAATTTTTAACCTTGCTCCCTAAGTAGTCTTTCTGGCAATACTTATGCGAAAAAAATAGAGGCCACTAGCAGTGACAGGTGTTTCAAAAGGTGGATTAAAATCACCTCTTATCAGCTCCTCAAACATTTGGGATTTGTACTTGGAGCCAGGCACAGTTTCCATTCCTCTGTTGAAGTTGTCCTCTGTCATGACTGAAAGCAACCTGAAGAGAGTTTTGTGTGTGTTACACACACTTCCCTAGTGTTGATCTTGCTCTAGTTTTCCATACAAGTGTTTACCAGTCAGGAAGGAAAGTAGGGAATGCATAATCTTTAACGGATACCTTTGTTTTAGCTGACATGTTAAGGTTTTCGGTGTGTCATGTTTTAACTCCAGCCAGCCCCACACTGCTGCTGCTTTGCCTTCCCCAGTGGGGTAGGGGAGAGAATCAGAAAAGTAAAAGTGAGAAAACTTGTGGGCTGAGAAAAGGACAGTTTTACAAGTGCAGCAAGAGTCATGCACACAAGAAAAGCAGAACAGGGCTTTCATTCAGCACTCCCATGAGCAGGCAGGTGTTCAGCATTCCAGGACAGCAGGGCTCCATCATCTGTAACTCAGAAAAACAAAAGCCATCACTCTGAATGTCTCCCCCTTCCACCTTCCTCCTCCAGCCATACATGCTGAGCATGACCCAATCTGTTATGGAAGAGTATGACAGAGTTAAGAACTCTGCACATATTGCCACTAAAATAGATAAGGACAGTGGTATATTTTCATGGGTGTTTCCATAGCACACAGAGCATAGTGCTTGGAAAAAGTCTTATTTTTCATGAGGAGCCTGGTCTAGTCTAGCCTACTCATAGCTGAGGGGTTAGAACTAGATCTTTATGGTCCCTTCAAACCCAAACCCTTCTCTGATGATTTTATGATTCTGTAACATAGGACCTATTGGGCACATGCAGAAATAATTTTTGCTTTTACACCTCTGGGCAGATTCCATTTGAGTGGATTGTTTTGTTTGTGGAGAGTGAAATTCCTAAAAGGTCTCATGCCTCTGTGTCAATTTTTACTACTTCTGTTCTCATGTTGATAGTATATGCAAAGAAGCCATACAAAGAAAATAAGATTTTTACCATTGGTTTTGACTCAGAAAAGAGATATTATACATTTATATGAAGACACATGGCTTTGTGTTACACTGCTACATGCTACTCTGTAGCATGAAACCACACAATCTTAGAAAACCACAAACACTGCAATTTATTGAGACTAGAAAGTGAGCATTAATATCTGGCATCTTTGGGAGAAATGTTATAATTAATAATTGCTTCCTAGCTGATTTTGTTGTTATTTCTCTGCTCCAGCCTTTGACAGATCAGGTGTAAGGTGCTTTTGGCTGGACTTTCAGGGGCCTCTCATTATTATCAGCTGGGACATAAAGCCCTTCCTCACATATTTATGTAGCTGAGTCTGGTCACAGACTCTGCCCATTCCCATCCTCTCTGCTTTTCCTGTATAGAATAACTCTGCCTGATTGGTATTAAAGCATCCAGCACCTAGCCAGTTTGCAATCCCCATTACAGCACTCTTATCCAAGGCATTATAAGATATTTTTCTAATGAGATTTTGTGAGGCACTGTATCAAATGCTATGCTACCTCCAGATATGTTGTACTTTCAGCCATTGCTGAGATTCACACCTAAGGTTTTCAGGCAACGGGAGTAGTAAATCACAAATTACACTTCAGCAATGGGAATCTCTGAATGAGTGCCACCAGAAAACCAGGCTGGCAGAGAGGTGGGAATAGCTACATTCAGGGGAGACAGTCAGAAGGAAAGGACAGAAAGGCATGGCACAGGTGATAGCAGGGCTGCCACGGGTGGTCTGAACAGAAGAAAGGAGAAGGGCAAGCCAAAGAGAGTCTCAAAACTGGGAATTAACTTGGGGGAATTCTGGAGCTGTCAGCTCTAGGGGAGGATCTCTAAGCCATCATTCATTCAGTGATTTTGTTTGATTCTGTTCAAACCAGGGGCCATGCCTTACTCTCCTTCACAGTAATCCTTCTGCTGCTGTTTGCATCACGTTATACTTGAGGGTTTGGGAAACAATTTGAGAAATATCCAGCAATTCTCTGCATGAATTCCAATGGAGGCATCCTGTGTGTGCACTGTGCAGTTTGTATGTGTAGGACATCTCCATGTTGATTGGTGGGGACAGGAGATTTTGCTCTCACATCCCCATGTTTGGGACTTGTCCCTTACTCAAAACAGAAATGCATGGACAGACCTTGTGTTGGCTTTACCAAGAGCTATCCCTGCCTGAGAATGGCAAGATTACACTGAGGATCAAATCCTCTTTCTGAAGGGATTACATTTCCTGCCAAATATGTGACATGGTTCAGTTTCAAGCACACACAAAATAAATCTTTGTCAAGACAGACATTTAACAGTGGCTTAGTATCCAGGACTGTCGTGGGAGACTGCTCTCAGCATCCAATCTAGCAGGATCTTCTGGCCAATGTCTTCAAGGCCTTGGGATCTATCTCTCTTAAATAATTTATAGGGGTAGTATCTAATGAAGCTTTTCTATTAATTTACATGTATTGCACAAGTGTGCATAAGAAAAGTTAAATTTTGGGGGAAGACGACTTCTGAGTAGCCACCTGTAAAGTTACTAGTTTTTCTTCCTGTCAGCTCTTGTCACTGTTTGCAAGTCTTCACCCTCTTCTTTGTGTCACTTACCCCATGTTCTTTCTTGGACTTTAAAATGCATTCATCAAAGAGATAACAGATTTAGTTTTGTACATCACCAAGGATTATCCTGTGAAAACAATAGCGCTGAAAATATGTGATGGCTGATCTGTAAGGTATGTGTGGACAATTTATGCTTATTACAAAAATTTCAGTCCAGCTCCTGGAAAAAAAAAAAAAAAAAAAAAAAAAAAAAAAAAAAAAAAAAAAAAAAAAAAAAAAAAAAAAAAAAAAAAAAAAAGGCAATATAATCTTGCTCAAGATTCCTGTTTCTGGCAGCGGTAGGTGCCTGTTCTGAGAGCTCCCAAAAGTCATACTTCCTGTACTGGGACAATCAGAGGCAGATGCTGTCATTTCCACCCTGGAAAATAACTGCTAATATAGTTAATAACCTGCTCAGAATACTCACATAGGAAAGTAGGGGTAATAGGGTAATGGGATTTTTTTCTCTTATGAAAATATGCAAAAACAAAAGAAGAAAGAAAAGAAAATATAAGGATGTTTTAAACCATATATGCCAGCCTTAAATATTTTGCACCACCTTCCTCCTCTGGAAATTAAGAATGTTTAAAGCATATTAATTTGGGAGTGTGTTGGCATGGCTATGTGATCCCAAGATCTAATCCATACTTCAAATTGCACCAATTGGAAAAATGCACTCATGAATAAAATAATGCAGGATAAAATGTTTATGATTTCTTTTCTCAGCAGATTAGCTATGTACATCTTGTAACATGAGCTGACTTTGTGGAATATCAAGCACTTCAAGAAACCTGTTTGAAAATAAATTACATTATCCAGCCAAAGCAATATCAGAAATGTCCCAGAGTCTACACTATCTTAATGTTGATTTAAAATCATATATTCATATTACCTTTTCATGTCTAGTAAAGCAATGTGGTGGAGCCTTTCTTTTGCCAAAGTCGTATTATCTCATTTCTCTGAGTTAGGTAAACTGTAACGTGTCTGCTTTACAGATGGGTAAACTTAGCATAAAGAGAGGGAAGGCACTGCTTTGAGTTAAGAAAGCCTAAATGTAAGCACTTTCATCTATATTGGTCAGTCATAGTGCCAGTGGCTCCTAAAATGAGCCTCTTTCCATTCATTTATATGACAGATTATTTTACTTTAAACAACCCTTGGATAAAATACATTAGGCATCCCTAGGGCAGGAGCCTGAAATCAAGACTGGCACGTGAAGCATTGCCTGCCCAGCTGGAGAAATTAACTCCTGGGCTCAGGGTGACTGAGCTGCCCTTGCCAGCTGCAGAGCCTGGCTGGGAGGATGGGGTCAGTTCTGCTCAGGCACTGCCTGCAGCTGGGGGATCAGCGTGTTCTCCGGGACGATGGGAGGGCAGGTTTGTTTAGGACTGCCTCTGAACTCCTTCATGCTGAAACACTGCTAATGAAGAGGACATTGCCATTACCTCCATGCCTTTCTCCTTTTCTTCTTCCTGTGTTTGAATAAAAGTGACTGTAGGTGTGTCGATCGTAGCACAACATCCCATAGGTGTTTATAGGACCCCAACACTTTGACAACAGTGGAATTGAAGTATCATTACAAAATTAAGGCTGCCTCACTTATTGCTGACAGGGTCAAAACTGTCCTGAGCGTATCAAGAAGCACAACACAGGCATTTGTCAAAGTGCTTTTGGTGCCAAAATTCTTTTTCAAAGTTGTGATTAAAGAAGGAAGTATTCACAGAGAGAGGAATTAGAGTACCCCAGAAGTAGGATACTGTCAGTAGCATCTTTTCCAGCCAGCATTTGGAGAAATGTTGTATAAATTATAGTATAGTATAAATTATAGGCATGTAAATTACAACTAGTATTATGAAACATTGGACCTGCTGGGGGTTTCAGCCTGCATATATGGAATAGTCAACATACTGTTTCCATCATTTTAATAACCTATATAGAGCAGGTGGCTGATGCAGTTAATGCTGGCATCATTTTTCTTTCCCTATGTGATTTGCTGTGATGACAGTTCTGTCATTTCATTTTGACTATTTAAGGCTATTAGGAAGCATTTTTAGGTAATCATCTAGTCCAGGTATTTTCAAGCATGTCTAAAGCATATAGGGTTTCACCACCTTTCACACTGCATATTTCAGATAAGTATATGATATATTCTTTGTTAATCAATGAAAAAACCATGGACAAGATCACCAGCTGTGATAAACTGCCTAGCTTCATTTAGTTAGATGGAGTTACACTCTTTTGTTCCAGATGGAGATCAAGTCCAACATCGTACAATTGCAAACATTTCAAAGAAGTGAAACATTTCTAAGATCATTGAAATATATATTTTGCATTTCAAAGATAAAATACCAATATGTCATCAAACCATTTAATTTTCTTCCAAGTCTGAAAGTAAATTGACGAGAGATCAGCAATTGGCAGGAGAACAAATGAAACATATTGAAAAAGCCAATTTGGTGGTGTCGAGGGAAGCAGATGTGTCAGTTTTACATCTGCTCCAACAAAGTCCTTGTTGTTTTTTCTCCCTCCACCTTTCAAAAAATATTTCATTATCTAAAAGTTTCATTATTAGATAATTAGATAATCCTTGATAAATGGCAAGGTAGCAGTCTGTTCACTGAAGAGCCCCTTTCATCACCATGCTGTGATTCAGGCAGTTGCAGTTCATTTGTGGAAGTTTCTTCTGACTTTTTTTGCTCAGAGCTCATCGCACCTGACACACACACAGGGTTTCAACTGCAGCTGAGTAGTTTCCTGGGCCCCAATACTCCAAATGCCAATCTACCACCTCTTTCCTGAAGTAGCTATTAAAAAGGAAGGAAGTGGAAACAGCACTGAGATTTCCACTGACAGTCTGGTTCAGGCAGACATGGCAGGGAGCAGCAGCAGCAGAAGGAAGAAAAAAACCAGACAGGGTAAGTGCTTCCGTGTTTTTAAGTGCAGAAAGCAAGGTGGGACAGATATTTTCTCTGTCAAGCAGGTAGACAGATACAAGCTAAGCCTGTCAGTAGATGTTAGTCAGAGCTGCAAGACTGAAGTGTGTCAGAAGCTGCTGTTTGAAGAAATATGTGCAGGTAATGAAATGAGTGCTTCCTTGCCATTGACTTTCCCTTGATTATGCTGGTCTCTTCTTTATTGTTAGTTTATTTATCTGTCACATTATTGTGAGGAAGTTTTCAGAAATGCATCAACAAACAAGGAGGCACAATTATTTAACTCGATATTTTATTAGTTTTCAAGAGATTTGATTGATAGGTGGCATGCCCAGGGTGCGTCTGCAAAATTGAAAAACCAAAGGTTTTAATGAGAGAAATGGTAGGACCACGGGATTGGTAGAACCTTTTGGCCAAGATATGCATCTGTGAACCAGATCTTATGCATGCATTATCCTGCGAAGCAGGAAAGTGGAACCATGAAACTATTTGACTTTCTTTTATTTAAAATAGAATAAAATTTCTGTTGCTAGGAGCTACTGATATTTGGGGTTTGGGTTAAGTTTCAAGTATTAGAGTTATTAATGTGATTTCAGGAGTTAAAGCTTTAAGTAAAAAAAAAAAAATACTGAAAGTTGTTAAAGTATTAATTTCATAGACTGGAGGCATTTCTAAAGACTGAGCACTTAAGCCTTAAGGTGCCCATTGATGCATAAAAATAACAAGCAATTCTGCCCAAGATTGGTTATTACCGCCTTTTTTTTTTGTCTGAAATTTTGGCCTTAGATTCTACATTAGAAGATTTTTTCATAGGAGAAGGAACTTTTCTTTAGAGCAGGGTTTAATCTGCTTGAGGAGGTTGCTGCAAGGGGGGGCACTGCTGACTGGGCTGGGGGACCTCAGCTCTGTGTGTCCAGATCATCTCCAGGACCTGACAAGGGAGACAGCAGTACAGGGCTTAGAGACAAGCATGAGCAATGTGCACCTTCTCTGCAATACCAAAAGGGTATTCAAGGTTAAACCTCCCAACCACTCGAATCCATGGCAGAATTTCCTTTTTGGCTCTGCTTTTTAATGGGGTAATAAGGCGCCTTTCTAACGATGCAACTTAATCTCGTGCCGTCCTTCACGCGAAGTAAAAACATTCTGGAGAGCAGTGTTGGAAAGGAAGTTTCAGTTTGTTTCGTTTCTTGAGATTCATTATGTGGTTTAAGCTTACCCAAACAAGATCAAGGTACCAAATGAGTTCATATTGCTATCAAAGCAAATGTGACCTTTAGGGGTTTGAACTCGTTTTGTTTAAATCAAAACAGACAAGGTAAATGAAAGGATTTTGCAGATGGGGAACTGAGACAAAGGCAGGCTAAGTGATTCCACAGGCTTCCACAGACCTCCACCCACAGCCTATAGGACAATCAATAAAAGAAAAAGGGATCTGTGAGTCTCTCAAGGTCATATAATCAAGGGTGTGTCCAGCTCACAGCCTTTGGTTGTGGAGGTGGCTTCAGGAGCATGTATGGAGGTGGAAAATCAGGAAAGGAGACTGCTGTGTAAAAGAAGTAATGCACCTTTTGCATTTGGGAATTACTTAGGGGCTAGGGGTTTGGAAGGTGGAGATGTAGCAGGGAGAGGTGATTATGTCAGGGCTGTTGGATTGAGCATCAATGGAGATGCCTGACTTTCTAGAGGCACACGGCATGTGTAGAACTGCGAAGGTCAACAATGGTGCTGGTATTTGCCAGAACAGTTTACACTTGTTTACTCTGCTCTCTGCTATCGGGGCAACCCCTTGCTGAGTAGACACCAAAGATGAGATTTCCTGCTGGGTTAATGACTTTTAGTCGTGCTGTTCCTGTTATCATTCCAACAACACCCCTCATCACAAAGCAGCGTGCTATAGCCACGCTGGCATAAGAGACGTTGACAGTATTTGTCATGCAGTCCACTGGACAGTCCAGGACACTTCTCTGTGCTTAGTATAGATGGGAAGTCTTCAGTAGCAGTAGGCAAATGTTGACTTATTAAATTATGTCTACAGCACTTCATATAATTATTGCCCAAGTGATGGTGCAGTGAGATAAGCCCGGTGTCGACAAGCAGAGTTTTCCACCTTCAGAGTTTGGTTAACAGGCTTCCTATTTTGAAATTCAAGAAAAGTCCACTCTCTCAGGAAGAATTTAAATAGAAAATTAAATGGGTTTGCATATTGCTCTGCATGACAGGTTTTTTGTTAGCCTTCAAAGTGCGCATGATCTAACCAAGCATATGGAAGCAAGATACATATTTCTGAGTGCTATAATTTCTGTTATTGTGGAAAATTGTTAAAGGTAAGTAGTCACTCCAAATGTTATTTTGATTCACTAAATATTCTGTGGATTAGTATTACCGTATGTGGAGACAGTGGAACAGGAATGGCTGAAATAATTTTTTCTGTGGCTTCTCAGCAGGCTGCTTTCAGAGGGAATTCACTCTGGTGATTTTTTTCTTTCCTCAAGGAAAAGTATTTAGACAAGAAATTACTCCACAATTATGTCTTGGCGACAAATTGCTGTGGCAGAAACTCTGTTTGGTCTTCCCATTCCTTTCTGATAAGGTGCAATTAGTACATCCCTTGCCTCACTCTGTGAGATGTTTGTGGGCAGGGGTGTTGTGAGGGAACATAAGCTGCTTCCACAGCCATTCTCTAAACATGCAGTTGGAAATGACAGCTCTGTTCTGATGACAGAAAACATCAAAGCAACAAAACATGCTATTTTATCTGATGGGGGTAACAATATCTCAGCTAATAAAATGGCTGTCCTCCCTGCCTATTGTATAGATAAGGAAGCAGACGATGTTGGGATGCTCTTTGTTGGTAAGCCAAGTTGCAATTATCCTATGACAGAGCCCTTCTGGGCTATGATTGATAAAACATTTTGAGGGGGAAAGTGAATTTCAATTGGGTTTGATGATGATATTGCTTGCACAATGGTTGGCAAAAACAAAAACATTTTGAGTGGAACTAGGAAAACGTGGCCTTATTTAATCTGCCTGAGATGTCCTTGCCACGTTCATATATTTGTATTTTATGTTGGATGTAAACAAGTCTAATTCTGAAGCTCTTGTGTTGACCTTTTCTGGCATTGAGATCAAAGTACTGTCTGCAATAAAGATGAGAAGACTTTAAAGACTTTGGTGGCTTGTCAGAGTAGGGTACATTTAAACATAAAATATCACAACACAGCAGCCTTTGGCTAAAACAGGCACCAAATGAAGTTCTAAAGAAATTTGTTGCTCCTCAAAAACCCATCATTATCTTGCAGTTTAATGGCCTAAGAGTGGGGCCTGCTTAGAAAACATTTTTTCCATTTTGCCTGAGCCTTAACTCACAGGGCGAGTCTGCCAGTTGTCTCTAGCAGCTGTAACACGGATGTCACCAGTTAAGAGGAAAGGCATGCCCTTTCTTTACTCAAATCCCTATGTAGATATTAGGACTGGTAAAACACTCCTCTGAACAACAGGCAGCCCTCTGTAAAACATCAGCCTTCCCAAAGCATGGCAGGCTAACCCATCCCCAACGTGCCCTTTTCCCTGGCTCCAGCTGTTCTGTATCCCAGATCTCTCAGAGAGTCTCTGGAGGAGGTCCTGGAGGTTAACTTTATGCCTGATCTGGAGCCAAGGCAGCTGGGATAAGAATTTGAGCTCTAATATATTGTTTTCTTATATAACAGCTTGACCATTTAAAAATTAATGTCTTTTTAAACACTACTTTTTGTGTCCATAGTCTGAACTTAGATTTGAGGTGTAAACCTACTCTAAGTGAAATGTTTAACGCTTAGAATAACATAAAATTTGCAACAATTCCAAGCACAGAAAACATTTCCCAACAAACTGAAACTGGGATTTTCAGTACTTTGATTGTGTTAGGACTTTTGGGGCAAAATTGAGGCTATCCTGTAGAACTGCCTGTACTGATGCATTCACAGACGGGTGCAGAGGACAAAAGGCAATGACTTCTTTTGATGAATAAAACATTTGATACATGATATAATAGTTTTCCTAGATTGAAAACAAAGGAATCTTTACTGCAGCTTGCAGCTCTTTACCACATTTCCAATAAATGGCCCAGTTTTCAGGCATACTTAACATGCTGCAGGAATCTACCCAATGCTTCAGTAATCGTAATATTTATCTTGATTATTTTTGCTTGAGCATAGTTTTAGGCACTCACTTTGAGGGATTTATTTCAACATGTGAAGGGAAGGTTCTTTTTTGTATTTTTGAGTGATTTTCTTGGGCAGCAAGTTTTTAGCTTTTCCAACTGAGAACTTTGAAGCTGAGCAATACTGAGGAACAACAGTAGTGAAAATCTCTGCAGTGCCTCCCTCTCAGCATGGCAGTCTGTGGAAATCTGTTGTGCATTTATTCAGTACCTCATGACAATCCTCCTTTTCTGTCGTCTTAGTACATAAATTATACCCCTCACTTTAACCAGTGGCAGCAGTGTTTTCTCTGTGCTCTGGAACTGCACTTCTTCTCCAAGTGCCTGCTGAGCTGGGAGTGCAGTGCTGGATGAACCAGGGACAGCGAGTGGCTCCATGGCTGTGCTGCCATGACCAGGCTAACAGAGGCTGGAATAAAAGGGAAAATCAACCTGGCTAGAGAGCAGCACTACTGCAGCATCCCTGCCTGTGGTGGGACACACCTCTGAGCTCATGCAGCTCCCAGTGTGGCACACAGCCTGTCTCCTGTTGCCAAAAGATACACAGCATTTATACAACATATCCACACTCTCCCACCTGCCAGTACTCCCAGGCATAAAATGCACATAATGACACTTTATGGGGCAGGCTGTGTTATGGTCAACAAACTTAAAAGAGTAATCACCTCTGACTTGTGCCACATTTCAACTTTATTCCATGGTATATGTGTTATTCCTGTCCAAACTCTAGATATGTTTTTAATGGAATTTTATATTTTTGCCTACTAAGTGTTTTGTATCTTTGGGATAATAAAGTCCTTAGCCCCTGCTTCTGAGAATAAAAACCTCCACTAGAAAATGACACATTTATGTAGATGGCAGTGATTATGAATAAACAGAGTATTTCAACCTAGGATGTATTGACTAATGAAGAGTAGAGCTCTTAGTGTAGTCAGCAAGGGAAAAGTTTCTTTAGATTGATGTAGGATGCCATGTACTCCCCTCACACTCAAAATTAATTAACAGATCTGAGCAGGTTAACTCATTCTGCTGTTTGACATGAAGCTAAAATTTTCCAGATTTTATGCCTTAGAAGAATGGTCCAGAAAGAGCTACCCAGACTATTTGGCATGAGGAGACCATGAGTTCCATCACTTCAAAGCTGTATGTTTCAGGAGGGAGAGATGAAAGAGGAAATTTGGCCTTAAGACCAGTCTGGTTTTTGGAAGAGGTTGCTACAGAAAGGAGGAGAGCTAGATGCTTTTCAAATTAGCAAATTCCACTAAGATGATATCTGGCTATTACATGGGAAAGCTATCATAATCATCCAAATACCTGCATGCTTTTAACTGAGCCAAGCAGTACCACAGACCTAACTTCTCCTAAGTTTTATAACCTCCTGTTCCACTTCTATTGTTACATTTAACTTTAATTCACATCAGAAGAAAAAAAAAAAACAAAAAAAAAAAA
>VZSR01000245.1:7434049-7668724 GCA_013398615.1 Brachypodius melanocephalos
CATGCAGATGGGTCCTGTATATCGCACATTAACTCCCGGAGGAAGTTATCAATAAGTCGTTAACAGAAAATAAGGAGAGGGCGGTGTTTGATAAGCCATTAACAGATGGCCCAGAGGGAGGGCTGGTGTTTGATAAGCCATTAACAGATGGCCCAGAGGGAGGGCTGGTGTTTGATAAGCTATTAACAAATGGCCCAGAGGGAGGGGTAGTGTTTGATAAGCCATTAACAGAAGATGGCCCAGAGGGAGGGGGGTGTTTGATAAGCCATTAACAGAAGATGGCCCAGAGGGAGGGGTGGTGTTTGATAAGCCATTAACAGAGGATGGCCCAGAGGGAGGGGTGATGTTTGACAAGCCATTAACAGAAAATGGCCCAGAGGGAGGGGGCCTGGGAAAAACACTGCTCCAACAATTGGATTCAATGATTCATGAAGATGGTGATAGAATACTTTGTGCTAATCCTATACTACAACCCAGGACAGATGGATTCCCATGGATTGCAGAAAATTAATCGTTGATGTTTTAATTGCATTTACTTCATGTCATGGGGGGAGCGCACTGAATAGAATGTGCATAAATTGTAGTGTAAGAGCTGCTCAGTAACATCAGCTTCCCTAAACTGATGAAAATCCCATCACTGGGCCTGTGCTTGTTCCAGTGTGCCTTTGGGAAAACCCAAGTGAACAGATTCAAGCTCTGGTCAGCAGTCCTTAATATTCTCCTCATTCCTACAAAAATCTCATTTCACATGGATTGGGGAGGACTGAATATGCACAAATCATTCTGTTAAACTTTGGATTTCCACCTTGTTTGTTTGTTACTTGAAGTGGAGGGAGGAACAATGTGTTTCAAAATTTATAAAAAGTAGAACAAGAAAAACTTCTGTGTGGTTGTGAATCAATATGACAAGTTTCACCCCCTAACTAACTCTTCATATTAAATGTCATCATATGATCAAAAAGTCTATCACAGAGATGTGCCCACTGCAATGAAAATCTTTCATTTCTGTTTGATAAATCCACTACCAAAGGACTTTTCCTCATGATATTTTTCACATAAATATGCAAACAGTATTACATAAATCTTCTATCCAAAATTGATAACTCAAAGAATTTTCCAATGCTTGTCAAAGAAAAAAAACAAATTATGTAATTTTGTTGCTGTTTGCCAATTGTGGGTTATAATTTCATAACCACACACTATTAAAAGACCATATATTTACCATATATGACGTGCTGAATCTTGCACTTTAAAAGGGATATGGAATACAACAAAGGAAATATTTCAGGTTGGTTTTTTTCCTCCTGCAATCTTATCAGATTCCTTTAGCTTTCAAGCACATCATGACCCTAAAATCCACAAATCATTCTTCTTTTTTGCCTTGGTGTGTTTTAAAGTTTCTAAAATAATTTAATGCTCTCTATACAGAAATGTACTCATATTAATGAGCACAAGTGTTTTAAAACAGAATTACTAGCTCAAATCAAAATGGAGCTCTAGAGGGATATATCAGCTTTTCAATTTTTTTCTCTTTTTTTGCTTTTGAAAATCCATAATACATTCTCAAGAGACTAGTAGAGGTATGATTACATTACATTGATTACTATAACAGTAGTTGATTCTATCTAACCATAATGACATTTATGTACAGTAAAATACGTGCTAGTTGCAATTTTAAGGTAAAAATTGAAAATGGATTTTATTATACACCTCTACCATGTAAACATCCTATGAGTATTCAGGTACACATTCCTATATCCCCCACATGTCTTTGAGTTACTCAACACAAATTTTCTTGGAAATTATTGATAACCTTCCTCACATTTTGATTCGTAAAGATGAGATTTTAGAGCAATCCAAATCATAGAACTGCCATGTAAAAAAAATAACTAACCAAAAATGGAAAGCAACCCAAAAAAACCAACTAATCCTAGAATCCAAACCGCCTGTTCCATGCTCCACTGGCATTTCTCAAGATACGGCAGTTATTCAGGAAATGCCTTGTGCATCAGAACTTGAGTGCAACATCACCATCTAGCCATGATAATTAACCTTGTCATTTGACTAGTCATGTCTCTAAAGTCTCCAAATGTTTCATAATTTACTGGAGACAAAAAATCTTCAAAGCAATGAAATTCCCAAAATACTGCCTGCAGTGTCTGTGCAGCATTTAATGCACGTGCTGTAATTAAATTAGGTAGCAACAAAGCAGGTGGATTATATGAGTGCTGTCACTTAAAGTGTCATTTCTGCATAGGCAGAAAATCTTGTTAAAAACATTTTTTTAACTATAAATCCCATTGTTTATTCCTGACATTCACAAGTCCAATGACATTATAAATCATGTAAAATTTGGAATATTACTGTAAGCCCCCAGGCCCCTCATTGGAGTGCTGTCTGAATAAAAAATTCAGGTTGTTTACACAGGGAACTCAATAATATTTTGCCATAATTTTTTTATCTTGTGGAATATTTTGTGTAAAAAAGAATGTTTAGATAGACTGTATATGAAAATCCTTTCTGTTTCTTCCAAACTTCTTCTCTTGCCTTTGTCATTAACCTGGTAGTTTTCCATAGCCTACTTACATCAGCAGCTTTTACGTCATTAATTTCAATGCAAGCAGGATGTGGTCCAGTAAATTATCCCCTAGCACAGTCTGCTCAGTATTACTTCAGACCATGGGAATAGTGAAAAGAAAGCTCCATATGAATTTAACCCTTTAAAATATTCCTTCTTCTGTTTACAATGTAAGTTACTGCTGTTCTTCGGTGTTCAAAATGTTTCTGTAGTGATCTGAAAGATCTCTCAATATGCAAGATTACCAAGGCCATATAGTCACCATTAAACCCTTTGCAGACATCATAAATACTGAGGAAAAATACCAATGATTCAGTGAAGTTATTTAGGAATAACTGTAGAGAATTTATTGATAACAGCTCTATGAGTAATTTTAATATTGCTTATAAATCCTCTGGACCACCTGAAAAAAAAGCAATATTGCTGGGTATCAAGGACTAGAGTTGAACTCCTAGAAAAAAAATCCAAAAGAAATTCATGTGGCATTTAGACTCCTTATCTCTGTTATTCCTCTACTTTAAATCAAGTCCTGCCACCATCAGTGACCTTCTACTTCTTATCTTCCAAGACTGCAATCCCATGAGCTTTCCAAAGTCAACACATACTCTTTTCTAGAATCTGTAATATTTTCCTGAGACCAAATTTATTTTACAACTATAATAGGGTAGTCCACTCCTTTTTTGTTGACACTAAATGCTAGGGTCTGGGAGCACGTCTGGGTTGCAAAGGAGTCAGACACACAAAAAATACATTAGGAGTGGACCCTGTAATCAAGGTTTGAAAAGTTTTCTGGGCCCTGGTCTCTGCAGTGCTACGTGACAAACCTGATTTTTCATATTCTCCTGCCTTTTTTTTGAACCAGGATCAGCATCACACTTTTTCCTCCCTATCGTAATTCCACTTAGGCTAATTAGGTTTGACTTTGGCATTCTTTAAGATCCAAATCATACACATCCTCTGCTGCATTCTCATGAATACCAAGGCTGTAGGATAAATATTGTTGACGTGTGTTGGCACAGTGCTTTTATACTTGGATTCCTCATTAAATTACATTAAATTTGAGTTTTAATGAGCATAATCCATTTGATACTGTTGACCCAAATTCCCCTGAGGAAAACTGCAGCTCTGAATTGATATTTGCATGTCTGAGTCAACTGAGTCACATTCAAAATCATGTCAGACTTCAAAACTCAAAAAATGCCCTGTTCAAGTTGTGCTGAGGGCTGTGACTAAGTTATATTCCAGAAATGTATTCCTGCAAGGCTTTAGGGCTCTTGCTGTACTTTAATCTTGTCACTACCCCAGCTTACGTGACACTTTCCTTATCTGCATCCTATCTCTGTAAACAGCTTATCAGAACTCTGACCACCAGGAAGCAGGAGCCCCTTTCTAAAGCTCATCCTTGGGTGTCTTTTCTGAAATCATATTTCATCTCCCTGTCACGCTCCTTAATCATTCCTCTTCTGCAATAAATTGTTATTTCTCTCCCTGTTAGAATTCTTTCCTGCCATTCATCATGTTATGAGTACCTTTAGCTTGAGAACAGGAACAAAATCCCAGTACACTCACGGAAATCTTTAACTCTTTTCCTTTCTCATGATGTAGAAAAAAGAAAATTCCACTCGAGTGTCACCTTCTTTGGGAGACTTTCATTGATTTTTTTGGTTTTGGGGTACTTTAAAAGAAATGGGCTATTGGAAAGATGTACTTATCAGCATTGTGAGTGTTTCTCTCAGTTTGATAAGTAGCGTGCCTGGATAAGAAAGTTTTTGAAATTTTTTTCAAGTTTGGCCTAAAAATTATTCAATAGACAACAGAAACCTTGGAAGATTTTGGAGAGGAAATGGTTTTATTGAGTCATTGCAGAAGATCAACTATGCAGTTCAAAGAATGGGTTTATAATTTTGTTTAGATTTTTGATTAAGATTTCTGGATCCCCATGCTCATAATGACAGCACATGTTGAGGCTCTGCAGAAGTGACAGTCTCAAACTTGTATATGTCACTCCTTTTCACTGCATCGTTGGAGGCCTGGGATTAACCCTGGAAAATTGCTCGTGAGAATTTGTAGGTACAAAAATTATGACTTATAGAGCAATTGCTAACAGGTAAGGCTCAAGACATGAATCTTGCTCATCTCTTTGTTAAGACCTTTGGGATAACTAAAAAAAATAATATACTTGGAAACTAAGGCCAGTTAGCATGAAGAATTTTTGAGTTTGTTTTCCAGTAATGCTGAGAAATATCACAGAAGATCTTTAAAAACAGGCCATAAAAATGTGTGCTCAGGTATAGTGGTTCTGTTTGATGTTAGAGAATGAAGGGGGTGACTTTTTTATATCCTTTTGACCTCTGTTTTTCATAATTCAGAATTTCCAGACTGACATCCTCAGAGTGACTTTCTACCTGTAGATTTTTGGATAGGAAAAAAAAATTGTTATCGATTATAAGCATGGCAGAACATGCATTTTTCTCAATCCTTTATTCCAAGTGTATGTCCAATTAAATCATTCATTTCACTATCCCACTGATTCTCTCACTTGTTAATTCACACTGGATGAGGGCAGATGAGTGCTGCTGAACACCTGATTACATCCTTGGGAAAACTACATAGACAAACACCAAGAGTGCCAGCTCAGCATCCCAGACACACACGAGTGAAATACCAGAGTCAGATTAAGCTTATACAATACTGCTTTCTGCAATCATCAAATGTAAATATATTTCTCCATAATTTGTGTCTTGCAGATGATAATGAGTGTGAAAATGCTACTCAGCCTTGTGGAGAGCATGCCAATTGCACAAACACAGAGGGAAGCTATTACTGTACGTGTATGTCTGGTTTCAAACCCAGCAATGGTCAACAAATTTTTGTTCCTAATGATGGAACCTCCTGCGTGGGTAAGTTATTGCTGTCTGCCAGACAGCTTTACATTGTCACTCTTCTCTTACTGCTTCTTCTCATTACAGAAATCTGCAAAATGCTTTTGGATTTGTGAAGTTTGGAGTCTGGGTATAAAATTTCCACATTTTGGACTGGAATAGGCTTGCTTAATATTCCAGTTCAGGCCCACACTTCTCCCTGACAACAGAGCTGCTGCCATTGCTTTCAGTATCACTTGAATCTTGACTCTGCTTGCAATAATTTAAATCCACATGTCACAGATTTACACAAAAAATATATAGTTAAGGCAACATAGAAATCACCAACTCACCCATCTATGCTGCTGTTTCACTGATCTGTGAGCAAGGTTGTCACATTCTCAGGAAAAAAAAAAAGGCAACAAAATGTTCTGCATTCAGATCTGGATCAACAAAATTCTCTATAGGTTTGAACTAGTACACTTCAAAAATCTTTGGTTTGGGAACTTGGTTAGGATATTTTTGGTAATTTTTCAAGTCTGATCAAAAGCAGTGAGCAAGATCAATGGCTGTCCTACCTCCTGTGCCATTCATTAGCCTCTGTTTCTGTACCTGTTGGATGGAACATGTTCAAGATTACAGGGGAGGAAAAGTTCTCTGGAAAAATGTTATTTCTGAACAACCATGCAATCCTTTAGGATTTCCTCTGAATGGAAGAACTGTAACTATTTCTCTTTTTTCAAACCCCTGGTAATTTTCTCTGTATGTTGCAAAAGTCCTCAGGGAATGAGAAAATGAGAAATAAATCTATTGCCCTTTACACCTTTATGCTGACTGTGTCTCATTCTAGGTATGTCTCCTGTGAGCTTCTGAGTGCTGACAACCTCTCTTCTCACTGCTCTTAATATCAGCAGAGTGGTTGCATATTAAGCCAGAAAGTGATCTAATCGACATTTCTTGCCCATTGCTCACATCCATCTAAAAGTGCTCTGCTTTATCCAGCTGCTATGAATCATTCTTAAATTAGCTGGGATGGAGACAGTTAGCACATTGAGCTGTAAATATTCTCACCATTTCTGCTCCAGGTTTTGATTTTTACATTATGATATTTCCTCAGCTTCAGAAGTTTGTCTTCAAAGTTATTTCTCTGTCTGGTTTTGTGTCACTTTAACTTCTTACCATTAGCCTGATAATTTCTTCTCTTTTTCCCCTCTTTGCTGAGCACATTGGTCTTTTTTATCCTCTACTAGAGTTTAGTTTAGTACTTCTGTTTGAAAATCCACATGGAGGAGCCAAGAGCTTTTAAAATTCACACTGAAATTAAAAAAAAAAAAAATTACCTGTGGGCACCTTTTGTCATTAGACAAATGTACCACTTACTTTACCAAGATGTGAGTCTTTAGGACTCACAAGTTCTTTTGGTCCACAATCAATTTTTGACTTTATGCATCAGGGAAACCATAACAGGATATCTTTTACCCAATGGATCTGCTGCTACAGGTTGCAGACATGACTTGCACACAGGCAGCTGAGTGTTGTGTATTCAGGGTGACAGCTGAAGCAAATATCAGCATTTCATTGTAAAGAGAGTGCAAGTTACTTAGTACAAATCACAGAACAGAACTACCAGATATCCATCCTACACAAGTGCATAGGGCCCCACAATATATTTTTAGAAGTCTTAAATCTTCTTTTTAATCTATGTATATATGTACATAGCAGTAACTGTTAAACTACAGAGGTTGAATTTTGGAGAGTGTGTCATTACGAACCCTATTTGTTTATGCCCTTAAACCTACCTGAGTTTCCAGTAGTGCAAGTGTGGTTCATACCCATGGACGTGCAAGTCACTGTCAAAGTCTGTGCACATACACGTGTGTTCCATCTTTGGAAACCACAATAAGCTCCCAAGTGAAAAGTGATAATGTCCCCCAAGGCAGTACATCAAAAGAAATCTTGGGACAATGGCTTGGAGAAATGTGGTTCACCCTTCATCCAGTCAGAATGTTGAGTTTTGACTTGAGGGTCAAAGGTATTTCCTACCCATGTTATCAAGTAGAATTGGTGAAAATATGACAAAGAAACATGCAGAGAGAGGAGGAGCTGGATGGTAGGAAGGGAAAGAGAGGAGATGAAAAGGATAGAGGAAATAGAGAAGAAAAGGATAAACGAAATGGAGAAGAAAAAATAAGGGTGCAGAGATGTGATATTTCTGAAGACATTTTTCTGCTGTCCTGAATGAGCTATTAAAATCTCTTTTTTTAGTTTGTGTAAAAACCATACTTTTCCTTAGACTTCACAATTTATTGAATGCTCTGCTGCAGATAAAAAAGTGAAATATAAACCTACTTTTTTCACCCCAGTCACCAAAGTAAAAACATGAAAATGGCCATCTGTGAAATGAAAGTGCCATCCACGCCACTCTGCCTTTTCTGGGAACACGCTATTAGTTCTCTTCAGGTATTTCTGAGAGCACTGGGAAGGCACCCATTCTCCGGCTGTACAGTGGATGGAATCTGGCACTGGGCCACATCGCTAACTTTTCTTTTACCTTTGCCATTCATAGGCTTTTTCATTTCTACTTTGTGTGTGCTGCTGCCTTCCACAGTGTGGAGACACGGGGAGGGAACATCTAGTCCTTTGCAATGGGACTTTTCAATCACTTGCAGGCTACTAATAAGCAGAAGGTATAATGTAGACATCAAGCTGTCTTGACTGGCTGGTGAAGAATCAAAGCCATGTAGGTACAATCCTGTAATTGGCAAGACTGAACATAATAACTGTTCTCCGTACTTTTAATTTAATTGGAATTTCCTCGCCTGCTGCAGTAAATGAGGAGTGACAAAGCACAGAAATAAAATAAAAGGTTATAAATCTATTTTCACACCAGCCTGAGTGGTTGTTGGTGATATTATTTTTCTGATCGCAGCTTTTATAAAAGCTTCAAAGCTCAGCTCCAAGATTTGTTTTGAATATTTACTGAAAGGCCAGGGCTTTTTTTACAGACCTATGGCAAAAGCTCTTCTGTTTAAAAAGCTGCTGTTCAGCCTTTGCTCAGCAGTGCTGTCTGTGAACACTGCTCACGCAAGCCTTGGCAGCCCACTCCTGCTCAAGGAGAGTTTGGGATCCTCACCCTGAAGCTTCACTAAAATTGGATTGCTGAAAGCACTGACAAGCTGCTGTCCATGTGTGGTCCAACAATTGCATCTTTGGCTACAACAGCCTAACTACAAAATATAAAGAAACAAAAGCCTGCAGTCACTGCACACAGAATCTCAAAGCAGGAACTTAAAAGCTGCATCCTTGCAACTGTCACAAACTGTTGGCTGCCCCTGACAATCTCATTGATTTAAAAAGGATACAAAGCTGATTAACACCTTGCAAGATCAGACATACTGCCTTTTAATTTTGTCATCCAGGAGTTGTTTTATTCCTCTGGAAACAGTAAATTAAACAGGCGTGATATGGACACATTCCATATGGACAATTCAACTGCAGAAAGTCTATCTGCATATACTCAAGAGGGTGTCACTGTCAGAGTTTAAATAGCAGTCCTGTTGCCAGAGATGCACCAAAATACTTGAATTTCGGCTGTTGTTTTGGATAATCCTGTCTTTTCACTAAAATCTCCATTACACTTAATATCTGACATAATTACAAAACAAAAATTTCGTGATTGCCCAATAATAATAAATTAATGATTTACTGATCTAAAAGTTTATGAAAAACAAAAAAAGTCATGATAATTTTGCAACATTTGTATCAGTAAATCAAATGGAAACCTGATCCTTAGTATTCTCAGAAGCATCGGAACATTACTTTTTCTATATATAGGTTATTGTAAGTTTTGGCAATTGCTGGTGTTTTAGCACTGCATTAAATGATGAATGCCTTGTTCAGATGTACATGTCCTCCATGTAGCTGACAAGGCCAAAGAAATCTTTGGTTTAAAGGTGATGTGTTTTCTTGTTAGACAAACTGGCTTTGTCATGATTTTCACCCTTGCCACTTCGATTCATTCAGTCTCTCTGTCTTACAGAGTCACACAACAAGGCACTGACATACACCCACTTGTTTCAAATAGAGCTTTATAATTTACTGATGTGAGGGGTTATTTAAATGCAAAGAGTAAGAACTCTAGCCTTATGTCTTTAAATGACAGCATTTAATTATGAGTTATCCTGTGTTTAGTACTATATCGTGCTATTTTCCTTCCCTTTTGCCAGATTGGTTCATGTACAATGTGGTTGGCTCCAACTATGAGCACTGAGGTCACAGAAACCATACAAATATGGATAGTGCAAAACTCAGTTCCTTGAAGAGTAACATTAACAGTTTGGGGCATTAAATATGGAAATAAACTATTGCCCTAACGAAGGCAATCATAACTTAACCTCCTGCTTTAACCTTCCATGCTGGCACCAAGCTGTTTAAACACTTTGCTTTCTTGGTGGCTGTGCTGGGGAGGGCAAATGCACCTCCAGCCCCACATCTCCCTCCTGTCCATGCAGGAATGGCTTTTCCATGGCAGCTTCTGAACCTCAGGCTTAAAACACAGCATATCAGTGTCCAAATCAGAGCCAATGGCTCCTTGAGAAAAAGAGAGATATGAAAGTGAGGTGGGGCTTCAACCTTGAATCCCAGGGAGACCTCTGTCCAAATAGACAGATGGCCCCCAGGTATCCTTCAGGTGTTGTTTTCCATTCCCTCAATATATCCATATATACACAGTATATCTTTCCATTTTTCAATAATAACTTTATTTCACATGCATTATTGCTCCTTTTGTGCTCCTTTTTGAAAATCACCAAGATTCTTGTATCAAAGGCAGAATGTGAAACTGTTCCCTCCATTCCCTGTGTTGTCTTTCCCTCAGTTCAGTTCTCAAGCTGTTGCTTTAAACCCACTCATGTACCACTTCATTTTTCAGATACACCTGTCCCAAAGCTCTCCATTTGTTTCTCCTTTCCAGCACAGCACTTCACAGTCCATTACTTCATTCTCCAGAATTATTTGGTGTAGTTCCCAGTTTGCTTTCTCCATTGAGTTATTTGATCTTTACTCTTAGCCAGCCAAATAATGCAAAATAATCGGTATTCCAGCCAGGGATTTAGTACCCAGCTCTCCTAAATTGATCAATTCATGGATTCCCTTACTGGAATTCATTGGTTTTTCTCTTGTACTATGCCCCACCCAGTTACGGAGCTTGTCTACATAATGACAATTTATTTAGAAGCACAAAAGACATTTTAGGCAAATGTAATTTAAATGTGGATTTAAAAAAAAAAATAAGGATTTGCCAAACACTTTAAAGGATACAGAGTTTAATTCTTAGATTAAAAGGATGGACAGAGTGAGCTTTTGCAGTGTTGTTTTAAAGCTGCAAGTTAAAAGACAAGTCTGCAGGTTGTTTTTTTCTTTTTCTAATTGAGCCGAGAAAATCTATTTAGTCTAATCTCTGAAAAATGGATTTCAGATGATTTGCATTGTGCCAACCATTTTGTTATGATAGAATTAATATGGTTTTAAAACACGAGCAGTGTAGTATTATATAGAAATAAATGTGGTGGTATAAAAATATGATCAATTATGATTTATCCTTCTAATCCATAAGTATTATAATTGGTAGAGATTTTGACATTGAGATTGTGGGTTTAGTTTTTTGCTCTTTTTTATTGCATGAAATTTTATTATGAAACTGCTTGTAGTGTGCGGGGCTATTATCAACAAAGCAGCAAGGTGTTAGTCTGTAAATACTTAATAAAAATTCAATTTCTCATAATATTTGCAGATGTAGATGAGTGCAGCGATGATGGAACTCTTGCCTGTGGAGATCATGCAAAATGTGAAAACGTGGATGGAGGGTTTAAGTGCTCCTGTAAGGAAGGTTATCAACCATCCACAGGAAAATTGCAGTTTAAGCCAAATGATGGCACTTCCTGCCAAGGTACATGATATTATAAAGGTTTATGTGTTATTATAGAGATACATCTTCTGAGAAACCCACCAGTGCCCATTTATCTTCAGTTAGATTAATCAGCAAGACATGAAAAAGAGGCAAGGCTGTGGCATCTACAATTCCTGAGAATAGAATAATTTTGTAGATGTATTTTTGCTAAACAGTGTGATGAGATCCATTTGAAATAATGGTTGCCTCCTCACAGTTGTCAGATCTGTACTCCTCTCTGTAAATTCTCTGTAAATTCTCTACTCCACCTGGGGAAGTCCCATAAAAGGGACCATACTCTTTATCTGGATAAAGCAGCTCATTCCAATCCAATGCTGTAACTTTGGTTTAGATAAAGTCTTTGTAATTGTAGTTTGAGAATGGAATGCTGTGTTTTATGTGCATAAATTCAGAATGCTGGTGGTTTGGGGAATGACCTAGACAAGAGCTTTTGCAATTAGTATGTATTGAATATCGATTGAACTGCAATGTATAATTAGTTTCCCTTCTTATTTTTACAGAAAATCCAAAGGTCAAATGTGAGTTATTCAAAGACTGCATAGCTGAACATATTAACAGAACATTAGCCAGAGTAAGTAGCATTGGTTTGTAGATTCATTTTCAAATCCTTTAATTGTTTCTGTTTGAAACTGCTATTTCAATTATAATAGTTCTTAAACAGTTTTTAACAAAGGCTTGAAGCATAAAATTGAACTTAAGCATGTTTACAGAAGGCTTTTTAATAATTTCAAATTATTTGAACTGGGTTGTATGTTCTACTCATGATAACAGCTTGCTGGGAATCTGCGTGTTCTCTTTCCAGCAAAGTGAGTCATGATGCATGAAAAATTCAGAAGTGTGGTAATCACTCAGCTGTTTCTGTAATTTCTGGAGTTACACACTGCTGCATTTACTGATGTGCAATTATTTGCTTGTTCAGAAGGAAGGCAAGATAGCTTACAAAAGTAATATCAACAAGTGACTAAATAGAAAAGGGAGCCATAACATCTCAGTATGCTGGTTTATTTACTCCTCAAAGGCAAGTGGGTAAAATGATACAGGATTTATAGAAACAAATACTCTGTGGCCAGAGTATTTTTCACCAGAAAATACTGGTTTTCACCAGAAACAGAGATGCCTGAAGCCAATTAAAAATATATTATAGGATGAACTGTTCATTATTCTACAGCCACAGTATTGTTTAATTTTAAAGGATAAATGAAGCATAAACATAAATAAATTAAAAGCAGTTGTATATGTTTGCATTTGATATCAACAAATTTGATTAAGTTACTGGATTCAAAAAGATACTATTTTAAAGAATTTTATTAATCTAGTATTATATATGTGTTGTGTTAACATATTTTTATGCTTGGTTGCCATGTATATAATTAATTTGTTATATCAAATATAATACCTGCTTGTCACCCTTAGGTGCAAAATCATAGTAAATGTTACAGTAGACTCTTGGACTGAGATTTTTCAAAAAATATATTCCAACTAAACTAAAATTAATAATTAAAAATATTTTTGTGTAAATAACTGTCAGATTTTTAGCCTGTTTTCTAGTTCTGATCGGTTGCAGTCAAAGACAAAGCAAGCTCCATAAAAGCTGTTCAACAGCAGAGAATAAAAGATCATACAAAATCAGATGTTGAGTGTTTTATTAATTAGATTCTGGTATTGCCAAGTAAGAATTTTTCTCTTATTTCTCCATTTCTCTTATACGAGACTGAAATGTGGAAGGTTAATCTTCATCTCACACTCTCCTTGCTATATTTTTTAACTAGCTCTTTTATGTAAGTGCATTTAGCAGTTTATAAGTTGAAGCACTGAAGGAGAAATAGGCAGTAGAGTTCACTCAGCTACATGCTTTATAATTTGCATTTGAGAAAAAACAGCGAAAAAAAATTACAAATACTTCCCATCTGTTCCCACCTCTTCAGTTAAAATTTAAAAGAAAAGTCAATAGATGATTAATACAGAAGCAGAATAATCATATCACTGATATTTAATTATTTTTGCAGAACACTTACTAGTTCACTTTAGACCATCAGGATAAATAAAATGGCTGCTGTAGGGGAAAAAATGTGTGATGATAGCACACGATTTTTTAAATTGTGGTTACTTGCGAAGGTTATACTAGACACGTGTGATATCAATAATTTATGGGTCAACCTGTTGATTGAGTAGGGATATTTATGCACTAGTGTCTTATAAACCAGTATGTTAATTAACAGAAATCAGTCTATTGGGTTCATTTTCACGTGTAGACATGTGGCTTTACTTGTTTCATTAATACATGAATTCTGTCATTTTTCAGATTAGCCATTTAAAAACGCCTCTGGAGAAGCTGCAAGAAATTAACAAAAGTACTTTGGGCCCACTTTTGCCTGTAGAGGTGGTTTCATACGTTGAAGCACTGTCTCACTCCTCGTGGAGCACCACGAGTGACTCTGACAATGAAACCCTCCACAACACCACCATTAGCGTGAGTGGGTCAAGCCTTGGAGCTCTGGGGTTCACCCTTATTCCAAACATATCATATGACTCTTACGAAACAAATGCTTTTACTTACAGGTTTTGGTCAACACTGTGAACAATTTTTTACAAAAAGACAAGATTGCAGTCTGGGAGGCTCTACCCGCGGATAACCAAAGGCGGAGCTTGACCAAGCTGCTGCACACGGCGGAGCAGGCGACGCTCCTCGTGTCACAGGGCTTCAAAAAGACAGCCCAGCTGGATGCCAACGCAAGTGACATAGGTGAGATAAAGAAAATTATTCTAAAATTGTTCTTTAGATGCGGATTAATCTGAGGAGTTTCTCGGCACAGTTATGAAGATAAGAAATGGTGTTACGTGAAAGAAGCAGGTGTTAATTTGTATGATTTTTGTAACTAACACCTGGCTTTCAGTGTAGGTATCATAATTTTCAAAGGCTAAACATTTGAGTCCAGAGGAAAACAATAAGTTGAGAGTCTGTGGGAACTTCTTTTCATATTCTCTTTAAATCTCTGATTATGGCCATACTCGCACAGTCTAGATTCATTTTATAAGCACAAAATTATCCTGTGCATCTTATGTGTATAAAAAACACCAGTAGAACAAAATTTGGATTTGCTCTCTATTGATTTTTTTTACTCTTTTGGGTTCAGTGTAGTTATTATAAATGAACTTGGAATAAGGATTGTACCTAGTGAGTGGCTTTATCTCAACAGGAATTTCTCATTTTAAGAGGAATTCCCCAAGAGGAGAATTGTTTAATCTCAACTGCACCATTTTGCTCATCTACCTTCTTTTTCCCTAGAGGCTGGTGTCTTCCCACAAATACCTGCTGATTTTGCTGTGGTAATTACAGGTTTACCATTCTTACACTGAGAGTAGAGTAAGGCTGACACCAGCCACTTTTGAAAATCCTGATAAAACATGGCTGATTCCTTTGTCAATGGCCACTATTTCAGCTTTATTTTTCTGAATATCCCCAAACTGTGTGTGATCTAAATTCTTATTCTACATTTAGTACATTCCTTCAGTGTCCCTCACTGGCTTGCTGCCTTATATGGTGACTTGAGGAGAAAGATTCCTACTGTGGTCTCAAGGCAGGTCAAACCACCTGTTCTTCCCTCATCTTTCTGAAAATTAGAGGGATGAAAAAGTAGAGAGGGATTTGTTCCTTGGCACAGACTCTGTAGAATCTGATTTATGTTATTGCAGAGCACATCTGGGGCTGCTCCAGGTCCGGGTGCTGGCTGTAAAGCCCCTGTGCCCCCTCCCCACGCCTCCCTTGCCTGGAGGCAGTTGCTCTCGTGGCCACAGAGCTGAGGCCATGAAAGTGAGGAAGAGAGGATTGGATGGAACTGTGGATTATCAATCACCAAGGTGACAGAAAAAGCTGATAAAGGGAATGGAGAGGAATTCCTGTGCTGAAAGGTTAATGGTTATATTCCTTGGTTTTGTTCAAAAAAGGTAAACTGAACAAGCTCATTTCCAATTTGGACCCAAACACTAAAGTTTTTTTGTTACTGTTTTTCAGCGTGAATAACCTTTTCACAGGTCTCATATGTGCCACACACAACTATTTTGGGATAAGACCCACAACATCACCCCTCTCCATTGCTTTTTTGGTGCAAGCTCTTCAACTACAAGCTCTTCAAAACTCCAGCCAAAGAAAGCAATTTCTTCTGCCCTTACAAACATTTTCTGACAGCTGGTCTGTTGAATGGCTCATATTATTTTTGTGTGCTGTGGTATAGGCAATGCAGATGGTCTAGCTTAGTGATATTCCTCCGTCAGTCAAATTTTAGATTTGTTTGCTGTTGTTTTGTTTTGTTTTGTTTTTAAAAATAGCCTGATTGACTTATTTTTTGTTCCCATCCTGGGTGATTGAAAGTCAGCACCGTAATGAAGCAAATAAAGAGCTCAATAGACTCTAATGTAGTTTTTGTCCTAAGGGGTGAATCTTGTTTGTTTGCTTTTTGACAAGACACATCATTAGTTCATGGTGCAGTGTGCATTTGGTAACGTGGATAGATAACCAAAAAATATATACTTTTCAAAAATTGGCTTTTATCAAATGTTATTATTCAGTAGAGAATTTTATGCTTTACTTTTTATAATTGTGATTTGTGGCCCCTTTCAGAAATACATTTTTAATAAAGCAATAGCTCTTCCTAAAGTAACCTACATTGTTTTTTTCCAGTACCTAATTTAAGGCAAGGTAAACAGGAGACTATATTTTTCATAGAAAGAGTAAAAAGTATGAGAGCAAAATGTATGCATGAAAATAAAAAAAAACATAGATGTTTAAACAAACATGTTATATTAATGACATTTTTCTTGAGATATTTTGCACAAAGGTAGAGTCTTAAAATTCAGAGTAATTATGCAATCCAGTAGCACATTTATTAACCCAACTCTAAATTATGGTAGGCCATAATAGAGCTGTGATTTGTACAGTATTTTTCTTCTTTTGCAGCACTCAAGGTTTTTGCTTTTGATTCACACCACATGAAACACATCCACCCTCATGTATACACAGGGGGAGATTACATAAAAATCTCTCCCAAGAAGCGAAGGGAACCTCATCCAAACGGTAAGAAACAAAGCCTGGAGAGTAGGTGGGTAAATAAACACCTTGCATAGACTTGTACCCACTAGAAAACAGCCACAGGTGCAGTTCACCAAGGCTGAACTTCCACACTGCTAACTACAAAAAAGACAAGGTATTTTTATCACTCTTTCTCCTTTATTGTCTCAAGACTGATATTTCTAACACATCCAGTGAGTATCCAATGAGTTTTCACACTGGGTATTGGTGTCACAGATCTGAGCTTTATCCTTTTCTCATCCATAGATTTGCTGTATGACTTTAGACCAGCCCCTCCAATTCTCTGTGCTACTTCTCCTTCAATATTTGGTGCATCTTTCCATTCAGCTCATTGGGCCAAGAACATGCAATCTTTAGCACCAAAACCAGCAGGACCCAGATCTGGCTTGTACCTCAGAGTCCTACAAAAAGGGCTTATAACTACTGTCATCACTAAATATAAATGCATGTGTTTAAACAGCTCTGAAATTAAACCACGTGATTTAATCAACATGGAAAAAAAATTTAAATCCTCGTCTTCCATCTAATCTGTATCTCACCAAGTATCTAAAAATGTGGTTTATTGTGGTACCAGGGAGCAAGTCATGCATTTTTTAAGATCAGCACTGAATCCGAAAACACCTTTTTCCTTTTCCCTATCTGTATTCCACCCCAGGTCCACTGTCACGGAAGTCAAAGCCAGCCAGGTATTTCAGAAAGGTCCAGTATTTACCTCAGATGTGAGACATTTTACTTTATAAGGGTTGACACCACGTGTGTAACCAGTTGCAGAACAGCAGCAAGCATACATTACGCTAGGAAAAATATATGTGCATATATCTAATTAGTATTGCCAGCGCCAACACACATTTTTATTTCTAATGCCAGTTACATTGTTTTAAATAAAGCTATATTTCATTGTCTCTAAAACATTTTTATAAGTATTCCACAAAGGCTCCATCTGTTTTGCATATTTTAGTGCAATAGCAGCAATAATGTCTATTGTTTATTGTTTCCTTAATGTCTTCAATTTTGTTCTTCCATAAAACCCACAAACCGCTAACCGTGGCCTGTTTGATTGATAGGCACTGTTGCAGTTGTCTTTCTGCGGTACAGCAACATCGGTTCCCTGCTCTCATCACCCAAAAACAGCTCCTCCAAAGATCCTGCAGAGCACAGACAGACAGTCAGCTCAGCAGTTATAGCTGTTGCAATTAGCTCAAATCCGCCAACACTCTATGAGCTTGAGAAAATAACATTTACCTTAAAGTATGCCAAGGTAAGAGGGTTTTTTACTATCAGTAAAACAAAACATTAGCTAATCATTTTATGTGATGTAAGCATACCTGCAGCACATGATAAACTAAGACATAATTCTGTTGTTTGCTGATGTGAGGTTACCATTTATTACTCTGATAAGATTAATCTCAAATGTGACATCCTAAGTGCAATATACTAAATATGATACAGAGGAAAATTGCTATGGGACTAAAACAAGGGCATTAATGCCATCTTTGCGGGGTTGTAATATGGATAAAATGTAGACGCTTAAACCAGAGAATATTACAGGATCTTGATTGTTCTGTATTTAGGTGGGTTTTTTTTTTCTGAAAGTTTATCAGACGCTTAAGCATGTATACTAAAAAAACTGAAGAAATGTTTCAAGGTTAATGCAAAAGAAGTAACCTGGAATTAGGGGGTAATAGTAGAACCTATAGCATTGAAGCTTTGCTATTTCTGAAATCTGAACACATCTATTTAAAACTGAGAGGTTTACTTCCAGCTAATACAGATTTTTGCTGGCTTCACTCATATGTGAAGAATCATGTCACATGGCACAAAGAATAATCAGAAACATAAGAAAACAACTCTGTAGAGAGATGAGCAATGGGACAAGCTGCTAACCTTGGTTACAAATCTTTTAAATTTGTTACTTCCCTTCTGAGTTAGAAATCACCTTTATATAAATTTGCATAAATTTATAAAGCCTGTATTACAGTGGAGACTTAGTCTTTAACTAGATTTAGTGAACACTAACTGTACTAAGTAATACTAATGGTCTTCCTCGTCACTGTAGTGTAGCAGGTGACATAGCAGGTGTGATATGACCCTGGCTTTATCCCAGACTGCTTTGTAAAATGCACAGCACAAGTCTCAGTTGTTGAACTGCTCATTTGGAATGGATGAGCAATGTGGCTGTAACCTTGGAGTCTAGTCCATGTTCAGCAGGTGCAAGTGTATATATAACAGTGTTTTCAATAGGTAAAAATTCCAACACCTTTGCAGGTGCCAGAAGGGTTCAGTAATCTGATTAGACTACATGTTTGGTGGTGTTTTAGCTGTGTGAATAAATTCCTTCCATCCCCAACCACCTTTTAATTGCTTGGAATAGGCCTTGCAGAATGTGTTTTTTGTTTCCCAACCTTCCAATGATAACAAGGATTTTTTAATGAATTGCGCGGTCTAGCGTAAGAAAGGTCTCTTGATGGGAAATATCCTGCCTTTTGCCATCAGCAGAACATCTTGTTTCTGTTCCAGACTGCAGATAAAGACATTAAATGTGCATTTTGGAACTACTCAGACACAATGAATGGCAACTGGGCTACAGAAGGCTGTGAGCTGACACATTCCAACTCCACTCATATCTCATGCAAATGTAATCATCTGACTCATTTCGCTGTTTTGATGTCCTCAGGTGGCTCCGTTGTAAGTGCTATTTTAATTTAGTGTTTTACCTGACACTTTCTTCTGTTTTCATTCCTTATGTTTTTATTTTAGTGCAACCTGCATACTTACCCCCCTTTAGACTGTCTCTTGGTTTTGTTCAGCAAACACACAATTTATTGTGCACAAAGCAAACAAAATTCCTCCCATATGTGTTTGAATTTCCTTATGTCCTTTCTGCAGTATTACAGAGCAGTGATGCAGCAAAGTATCTTGTTCCAAAAACACAGTCTGTTGTGCTTATTTTTGGAGCATTGCATTTCATTTTAAATCTCACTTTAAGACTGCTGTGGGATTTATCTGCCATTCATTGGTGGTCAGTAACCATATGGCCCCAAATTTCTGTCTCTCAAAACTTTGCCACCCATTTGTCTAACCTTGGCATCTAAAAATCTGCTTTAAATTCTCTCTGGAGAGTTTGCAGCAGCATAATCAATCTGAAGTTTATGACTATTAAGCATGGGCACTCACGATCAGCACAAAATTGGGAGAATGGCCATTCAATTTATGTCCTTCTTATGTTAAGAAACCCCACAGATTTCCAGAATCTCAGTGGGGATCTGCAGGCGCTCAGGTCCTGCCTCAGGAGGCAGCTTTATAAGGTATCAGAACTGACAGCAAGCAGAATATTAGCATGAATATACTGTATTGAGACAGTTCTCTCACACTGTGAATTTCATGCTGATAGAGGCTGTTTCCTGGTTGCTAAATAGCATCCTAAGTCCTCAGTTCAAATTTAAAACCTTTGCAGGTACTTATATAGTTGTTTTGAAAAGAAAGGCTGGGAGGTAAAGAATCTCTCATCCTTTATTTAGTAAAAAAAAAAATACTTAGATGCATTTTATGGTCAGCTGAATACTATCTTTTTGCTGATGTACAGTCATGTATTTCTGAATTTCTTTGTTCAAACAGCAAACAGCGAAAGAAATTGTATTCTTATACAGAAAATATTCATGTCCAGTATTGAAATATCTTGTGTTTCTCTGAAGAAAGTTCATGTTACATATCTGGAATAGCATTTGCTTGAAGTGATTGTTATTTCAGAGTCTTGTTTTGATCATGTTGCAAATTCGGTGAGACAGTTATTCGGTTTTGCTTATCTAAGTCACTGCTGTGATAAGTCCTTTTATATTAGAAAATGTTCGTGTCGCATTAATAGATGTCCTACTGCCAGTGTATTTGTCATTCACTAAAATGATCTGATTTTGAAAATCTTATTAGGAGATACTGATGTTAATAAAAAAGTTTTGTTAAGAAATATCAGAAAATGCAAGGGCAGGAGTATATACAGTTTATTACTAATTTCCCCTGGAATTATATCTGTCTCAGAAAAACCCAGTACTTCTTAGATTATCCAAAGTTTACATTTCCAGTAAAACTCTACAAACAGTTTTGATTAATATTTTGTAGAAAAGAAGAAAATAACTGTATTATAGAATGAGGTCTTTCTTGAGAAGTTACAAAGCTGTTCTTTTAAATACTATATTATAATTTTCCCCCAGGGTGTTACAAATTATAGCATTCTTACAAGAATCACTCAGCTAGGAATAATTATTTCGTTGATTTGCCTCTCCATGTGCATTTTCACATTCTGGTTCTTCAGTGAAATTCAAAGCACTAGAACGACAATTCACAAAAACCTCTGCTGCAGCCTTTTCCTGGCGGAGCTCATTTTTCTGATTGGAATTAATATGAACAATAATAAGGTGGGTAGTTTTCACTTCTGCCTTGGTTTTTTGTGTTGGAAAATAAATATACAGTACAAGATATGATCTTCCTTCCACTCCCCACATTTCCTACCTACAACAGTGACCCTGACTTCCCAGTACAGAAACAGGAAATACAAAATGGTCATTTAAAGGAGCAGGGCCTTCGTCTGGGCTGGTGTGTGTTGACTTTGCCCCGTGGGTTTCATTTAAAATTTGTCACTTTTACTGAGACTGTGATCTCT
This sequence comes from Brachypodius melanocephalos, assembly GCA_013398615.1. NCBI lineage: Eukaryota > Metazoa > Chordata > Aves > Passeriformes > Pycnonotidae > Brachypodius > Brachypodius melanocephalos. Next base: position 7,455,197 of record VZSR01000245.1, read on the forward strand.
ATGTGTTTAGCATTTTCACTTCACTTAAGGATGCTGTACAAAGCCACATTGGTGGCTCCCAGGGTGACAGTTTTCTCTGAAATCAGGCCAGAGCTGCAATCCCAAGCTGACATCTGAGATATTGAGCTGTTAGCTGGAGGATCCCGTGTCCCCTCTGCTTTTCAGAAAGCTAGGGTGTTGATTTTTTGGATGTCAGATTAGGTTTAGGAAATAAAATTATGCATAAATTATCAAAATAGCCTATTATAAGTAGCTGAATAGGATTTAAAATCATTTGAAAAATATGAGCTGCTATCCCTGAGGTAGCAATCTAGTATTGATGGATTGAAAAATATAATTTTACAAACAATTATAATTTTACAAAATTTTGTATAACAAAAGTTATTTCAGAAATAATTCCTTGTGATGCCTAATTACAATGTTATCAAAATAATAAAAATTAACTCTGTGTAGATCAAGCACATAGACTATTCAGCTATAACAAAAGGATCAACCTAGTCAAACCATTTATACAGTTTTTTCTGGGAAATCATACACTAATTATAAAAGGAGAATGTAGTCTTTATTTTACTATTTTCTACAGAAAACACTAATGAATGAATGTGCAAATGGGTGTAGGCCGAGTTCTTGTTAACCAGCATTACAACTGGGCTGAACCACCACTTTAGAGTCACTCACTTGTTGGGCATGTACTATTATATTATAATATATATAGACAAATGCCTATATTAATAGAATTATGACTCCTGCTTTCTGTGGTTGAATTTCTAGCTCTTCTGTTCAATTACTGCTGGACTACTCCATTATTTCCTCCTAGCTGCTTTTGCATGGATGTGCATTGAAGGTATTCACCTCTACCTTATAGTTGTGGGAGTCATCTACAACAAGGGTTTCTTGCACAAGAATTTCTATGTCTTTGGCTATGTCAGTCCAGCTGTGGTCGTTGGAATCTCTGCTGCACTGGGATACAAGTATTATGGCACCACAGAAGTGTAAGTCACTGTTTCTGTGTCCAAATCATTGTACAGAAGGAGACAATAATCTACAAAAGCACATTTCAAGGCATTTTCTGCTGTTTAATTTTCAGATGTTGGCTCAGCACTAAGAATAACTTTATATGGAGTTTTATAGGACCAGCATGTCTAATAATTCTTGTAAGTATAATTTTAATTTTTTTATTATAGTACATAAAGCCAATAATAAAAGGTGTTTAATAATCACCCACCCACTGCCAGCATAGCTGTGAGTGCTAATTATAGGGCAGAATTGACTAATTTAGACCTTTTTATAGTACCTCTAAATTATTTATATGCTGTACATCTAAATACTTTACTAGTCTGAAAAATGAATGTTTGACAAAAAAAGTTCAATATAGTATCAGAGGAGTTTTTTCCTTACTCTCTTTCTTTTATCCCAACGGTTTGAGAAATTCTGTGAAGCATTTCTGGTTTTTACAGGGAAGCGTCTTTGTATGTCGCTGGCGTCTCAGCGTGGCTCAGCAGGAGGTGTACACAGACACCATCCTAGCAGACAGATAATCTGGTTTTTCAAATGTTGTGTGACTTAATCTCTTATCAGTGATCGGTCATCTTTGTAAGATTAGACTGTCATCTCTGTGGTTTTATCATTCGCATGTACCCTGTCATCACCAAAGCCATTTTAAACTAAATTGCGACGTCAGAGAAAAGAACCCGCTATTTCACACGGGCAGGCGAGTCAAGTATTGATAGCCCTATTTCAGCTGTGAAGAGGGCCTTTTTAATTCCTATTGGAAGTGGTTTCAAACCCGCGAATTTGGCAGGTATTACATGTTCAATTCTGAATTGAGATGTTTTTGGTGTCTCAGGAGCATTTCTGAGTGCTGTAAAGTTTAAGGAACCATTCTAGCTGTAATGGGGCTTTATCCTGTAAGGCTGTGTTGACAGTGATGGCTGCAGCTAACAGAGGGAGAAGGTGCAATAGTGGGGCCTCACAACATCTATGGTCAAGTCAGTTACAACTATGTTGCTTTTTAAGCTATCTGGTAGAATGTGAGGATTTGTTAAAAAAAAAGAAGTGGGAGACCCTAACACATGCAACTTGGTAGTGGAACAGTTTTATTTCGAGGCATTATCCATGCCAAAGCTTAATAAAGTATCAGGTATATTTCTGGTGAAATTTCACGCCAAATTCCCACTTCATGTTGGGTACAGCTGGAAACAACCTGCCAGATATAGCTGTAAGGTTATGCCTGCCCATCTCACCCTTCTGGTGAGCACAGAAGAGTTTGAGAGACAAAGCAAAGCACCATGACCTCCCTTGGCTCAGTGCTTCTGAGTCAGACAGCCCTGGTGTCCAGCAGGTTACTAAGGTGGAATAAAATCATGGTGAGACATCATCCTTTGCAAGGAAATTCTTAAAATTCTTAGGTTTAAGTTTACAACTTCCTATTTCCTCTTTGGACCTTATCTTTTCTTCCGTGCTGGCAGCTGGGCTGGGGTTTTGTTGTTGTTTCTCTCATTCCTGTTCCTCATCTGCCTTCAGGTAAAGATTTATGCACAGCGACGTATCTCTGTGCGGTTGGCACAGGAAAATCCCATTATCAAAACACACAATCTGCCCCAAATGTAGGCATCTGTAACCTTGTTCCCAGCTCCAGCTGTGCCCAGTGGGACTCAGGTACACGGCACAGAGGCAGAGCAGGGCTGCAGGGGCTTTGCTGTAAATCTGGCTGGCTGCAGAAGCAGATCCTGCAGGCTGGGCTCCGATGCCTGTAGACATTCTCTGAGCACTCCAGATATTCCAGCAATCCCTGCAAATTAAAAGGAAAAAGGGAGGTGCTAGAAGCTGATCCAGGCCCGTGTGCCAGTGCAGCCTCCTATGGATGAGGAGAGCAGCCAGATAGGTTTTTTTCCTCTCCCTGCTTTGCATATGTGAAGCCATGCAAAAGCCCTGTAGCTGAACAGCAGAGAACCCTGTGGTTGTTCAGCTCCTTTTTGTGTGTTATAGAAGTATTTTACGTCAAATTGTTTTCACAGTGTCCTCATACTTTTATTTATTGTCTCCTCATAACAATGTGCTACTAGACCACGGAGGGAAAGGCAACCCACCTTCAGCAAGGTGTTTCAGCTGCTCCAGGGGTTTTTTGGGGGTTTGGACAGCTTGTTTTAATGGAGTGATAGCAAAATGAAGCCTGAACTGCAAGAGGGATATTTTCTAAGGGTGCAGGCTATCTAGGTATTTTGCTCATGCTATATCCAGGTAATAAAGGGAAATATGGAAAACTCTATGAAAATAGGCACTGACACTAGAGATAAAGTTGGTGTCAGGTGTCTTCTCTGTGGAAAGCACATTGTTGGTAGCAATTCTGTTTCCATTGTCCAGCCTTGCTGTTGAGACCACTGCAAGGGCTTCAACATGATAAAGATTGAACTCTTTCCAAAGTAGTGCCACTCAGGCAGTCCTTTTGATTACAGGAGCCAATCTTTTCCCAATATTTCCATTCTGCCCACAGCTAATTAAAGAGGAAGAAGAAAAAAATATTAATTAAGGACTCTGACAAGAAAATATCACTTTTGCTCTGGGACAACCAGATAGGGCACTGCAACCATCATATTGAAAGCTGAAAAATCTGGCAACTTCAAGTTTACCTTTAATCCTGAGCTTCATCTACTAAATAGCATTGAATTTGCAGGTTTCCCAAGATAGCCTGGACACCGTGGATACCAATTCTCTGGAGGACTAAGCACCACAAAATTCTTGCCCAAAAACATTAAAATCATTGTCAGGACACTGGGTCCATGTACCCAAATGGTGGCTTCCATTCCTGTGAGTAGGGGCCCAGGAGATTTGTGGTTTGGATTATTCTGTAATACACCTCTGAGACAGCATGTAAATGATGGAGAGCAGAACCACTCCTGCACCAATGGGTCGGCTGTCTCAGGGCACGTTGTTTCAAACACGTTCTTGGGCTGTAATTCTGTGGGAATAATGAAGCATAGGGAGCTCAAGTGTTTATCAGGAGTACAAATTAACTTCTCCTCTGATTGCCTAACCAGAAACACTACTTCTGAAGGTGTTTGCTTATTAATACTGAGGTTCTATTAGAAGTCTAAAGTGCAGGCAATTGGCCTGATTGATCCCATCTAAATATTATTATTATTATTAGATTGGTGACTGTACATGAAAAGAAGTGGGTCAGAAACTCTTTAGATGGACTTAGCAAAGAAAAGGCATTTTAAATCTTTATAAAACAAGCTGCAAACTGAAGATAATTTCTACAACTCATTTCTTCCACCTAATATTTGTAATCTTTAGGACCACAACCATTTTAACTAAAACTATGCAGTAGATTAGATCAAAGCATACAAGTATGGAGAAATTATTTATAACATGTATTTAAACTTTTTAATAGAAACATGAGTTTATCTCAAGCTTTAAGGGACAAACATTCACACACATGGCAACCCAAGACTGATTGAGGCAAAGACAGATATAAACCCCAGAGATAAAAGATATGAAAATGGGAAAGAAAAAAAAAAAGAGAGAATAAAAAGAAGCCCTAGAAGAATTTTCTTTCTTATTGTAATACACTCTTAAAATAATAACCTCCCTGTAATAAGTGTGTAGAATGGAAATGGCTGTTTGCTGCCAGGGTGATGGCTGCAGTTTTGATTAGCATGCAGTATCAGCCAATAACAACCTCCTTCCCATTGTGGAGGATTTCAGCATGGCTTTCCCCACCTCTGGCATCATAGCTTTTTGAGTGGGAGTAGACTTACGTTAGGGCTTTATTCTGCACCCCTGGTGTTTTTGGAAACTTCATCTTTTAAGCTCTATGGACACAGCAGAAGTCCTTCCACTATTTTGAAATTCGGCTATATATTAGTTATCCATCTGGGTGTAGAAATGATATCTAGAAGGGTTGGCCAAGGGCTATTAACACTGTAGTTATGAAAGTCTATGAGACATTAAAAGCAAAATTTGGAAAAGAATCGCTGGTATTCCAAGTGCAGCTATAGACAACCCTTCTAATACACCTGTCTCCCACAATGTTCTCCCATCAAATCTGTTCAGCTGAGCTTTGTGCAGCAAGTTCAAAGTCACCCATAAAAACATGATTTGTACCTTTACAGTATCGACAGAGTCATGCAGACTTGACTGTTGTACCTACTGTCACTGCCACAATAAATTGGCACACCTCTGTGAGGAACCAGGACTCAGAAGTGTGACGTGTTGTAACATTAATAGGTGCAATTTGCCATTTGACAGTATAAATCTATCACTATCATTTGTTGAGATCACCTCTGTAATAAAAAATACAGACTTGCTCTTTGAGGTTGGAACATTTCCAAAATTGAACATCATCCAGATAATCCTCTCTGTGGCTTTTATCCAAACACCCCAGCGCTGTGCAGTGAGGAGGTAGCTCCTGAATGCTATTTCTTGTTTTACTCCTCTAATGAGTGTTTTTAGGGACTTTGAAGGTGTCTGGCTTGGCTTCAAGTTCCAGTTTGTTGAAACAATTGGTAATTGTAGTGTTTACAACATAAAAATGGCTTATACATGAACCCTGCAATTTTCAGAGCATTCTTGTGCACTTGACTTGGAACATACAAGCCAAGAATAATTCTCGGGAGTGGTGTCCCCAGAAAATCCAAGCCCTTTTCAATAAATGTAATGAATAATCAACTGTAAAGAAAAAATATTCTAAGAACTTCAGTGATTGATTAACCATACTGTTTTGAACCTCTCTTGTATAAATGAATGGGTAAATGAATAAAATATACAGATTGCAGTTGCAAAATACAAAAAAGTGACATATGAGTGATGAAAGCAGGCTAAGAGTAGAGTAATGCTTTTCATTAAGGAGCTGCCTGCATATTCATTAGAGCTAGTCAATTACTTAAAAAATACATTCATCAGATAATTTATTTGATGAATTTTACCATTATTTGTCAAATAATTTATTCAACAAAAAAGGTAAAATTAATGGACTAGTGCATTTTTCAGATCTTAATGGACAGCTCTAATACTTACTCAGTTCTGTACATTTAGGTTGATTCAGGATTAGTAATACCGCTGCAATCAACGCAGAAAAATTTCCTGGCAAATCCATTACTCTGCTGTTTTCTCATATACTCACAAATTTTATGTACTTAATCTAGGCTATTTAAACTGAATATCTTTTTTATAAAAAAAATAAATATTCAAAGAATCTAAGAAATTACATTTTTTCCGAGCTTCAATAAAGAACATGGTCTGACAGACCATTTAAATTTTTTTTAATTAAATTAGTCACATCACACTGATGTCATCAAGTCCACTGCCTCTTTGGGCTTGCTCACTTTATTATCCCTGCTCTTCAGTGAAATATTGCACATTCAGTATTCCTGACATTTCTTGATATGTTAAGAATTATTATCAAAAGTGTTTCTTGACCTCTGACTTCCACCACAACAAAACATAGCACCATCTCACATTTTTCACTGAATATTTATGCTCTGATAAATTCTATGGGGTGTGTTGTGATAAGTGCTTAGTTATGTTTCTTAGATAGATGTGAAAGATATACTCTACATTTACTGTATGTTTTTCAGAAAATAGCTGCTTTAAACTTTTTTTTTTTTGTGTCTACTGTTATTTCTCAGTCTGCCTTTTTAGTGGAAATAAATTCCTACAGGGACTAGCAATGCCTTTATTATTCTTTTTTAAAGAGTAATAGTCCCCTTTTCATTAGCCCCTCTGTGGCTTCAGTTAAAGGTGTCCCCATGGCATTTCTTATGCCATTGTGGATAAAGTGGAGAGAATTAATTATATAGTGGCATTAAAGACTGAGTCTGCAACTTTGCTTGAAACAGATTAGTTCAAACCACAGTGCTGTTCAGCAACAATACCTGCTGTGCTAAATAATAACTGAGGCAGAGATACTAGCCGTGTTTAGTGGACAGGATCAGCTCAAATCTCCAAGACACAGCTTCCATATTGCCAAACCCAATAGATGCAATTTCTCAGCAAGAGCAGAGCTTTCACATGAATCAAGGTTTGATCTTCCTTCTCTCTGCCATTAAAGCCCCAATTCTATGGTCCCTGGAAATACTTAGACAAAAGAGAGTGTCTCCATTAATCATATTAGAATAATGTAATTAGAAAAATTACTTGATCCTGTGTTATTGCATAGTAGCAAATTCATCACATAAGGTGGAAGGGTCCTTGAAGGATGTTCCAAACAAAAGTGTTTTTTTTTTAAAAAAAAACTTAGTAGTTCTGTAAGCAAAAGTACACGAAGTTCTCCCTTGCAGTCACTGAAAGGACACTAAACTTGAAACTCAAGTGTGTCCTCTGTCACCCAGAGTGAACCAAGCAGACACAGCAGGAGAGGGAGCACAGGTGGATGTCAGGGGAAAGAGCACCTGCATGTGCCAGCTGGCTGCAGATTTCCTGAGATGTTCCCCAGCTCGGTGCAGATTGATGTCTCACACATCCTCCTTCAGTCCTAGAAAAATATACTGTGTCCACTCTTTTAATGGATCCATGTATAATCAGCTTTTGTGGAATTTTTTTTTTCAGGAAAACTGCACAACTGACTGAAATTGGTTGCTTTTGTTGTTTTTTATTTTAGGGGTTTTTAACTGTTTAGTATGTTCTTGGTGGTTCTGTGCATTCCCTTGTTATAAGCACAATTATTATAAACATATACACTTACCCTAAACCATTCATTGAAAGTACAACATAGGCTTGCTTTGGATAGTTAACACAGACTGATGATGTCTTTTGGACTTTCTTAGCAATTACATAATGACTTCATCCACATGACGTATTTTCTCACTTGAATCAGATTTTCTTTCACTATTCTACTGCCCCTTTAGAGAGGTGAATTTAAATTCACAATAGTAATTTCACAGGAATACTCTGCTTGGAAATCTCACCTGGACACTGAAAGAAGTTTTTGTGGGTTTGCATACATCACACCAAGGGGCTTTTGTGACCATATCCACAGCAGAATCATAGATATTTCTGAAAAAGTAAAAGGCCAAATCTTCAAGGGCAATTGGCAAATCGTGGAAGGTATGGATAACTTTCTGCCAAATATTTACACTTCCAGAAGGGAAAATACAGCTTGTTCTCAGACTTCACATCTCAGTCATGCTCCTGATACTTTCTCCTTCCTGGTAGCTCATCCAGGCACTGAAGCTAGTTGTACTAAAAGATGATATACAACTATTTCACTCCTCTTTGCCATTGAAAACTCCTTCTGCAGACTCCTGTATGAGTCTCCAGATGCAGCCCAAGAAAGCTTTCCATGTACTCAGGGAAACCATAGGATGGGAGCAATGTGCAGTCTGAACTTCTTGATGCACCTTGAGTCAGTTCATTAAACAGCCTGATTTATGTCACTCCCAGCTCACAAGACAATCTTCTCAAAAGCTTCTCACAAAAGAAGAGTAAACCTAGGAATTATTTACACTGGGAGAAAAAAAAAAAACAACCCAGTCCTACCACTGGATCTAACTGGGGTAACATTTATGGCTGAGATCAAGTACAGCTCTGTTGGTTCATCCCTCCTGTACTTGGCTGCAGGACTGATGGTAAATAATGTGTTTAGTTTTGCAATCCAATAAGAAATAACTTTGAATCCACAAGTCTGCAAAGTTGTTTACCCTGATGAAAAACATGGAAAACCCATTTATTTATTTATCTACATCTTCTTTTTAGTGTTCTAAAAAACATAAAGGAAACACTTAATTGAGACTAAATCTATAGCTTGAAGTATGTAACAGAAAACTTTGAAGTATTCATAAATAAAATGCAAGCCTATGTGAACCTTTTTTTTTTTCCCCGACTCAGGATTTGTAATAAACTCATTTGGCTGTGTTTTAACTTTTAAAACAAGTGAAATCATTAAAATCTTAGGAGCATAAAATTCTACCCCTGAATAATTGAAAATATTTCCCAAAAATATAGCCTAAAGGGGGTTCATTAATGTTTTTGTTCCATTTCTTACTCCCAGATAAGACTGCTGTTGTATACTTAAAGCATCCAAGAAGATATATTCACTGGGGACATGGTAATGAGATAAATCAGTCAGGAGACAAACCCTGACTGTTTGACTGCCAGCTTGTGTCCAATTTTATGCAATTAATATAGCATACATTTTCATTTTGAAGCTTAAACTCTTGTATTGTTAATAGCTTAATTCCGCTCTCCCCTGACTGAAATAACGATGACCCACTGGATGTTGTGGTTTTAGCCAGAAAGACAGAAATGTATTGCTCTCTGTGGCAGAGCTCAGACCATCACAAGCTCATTAATTCAAAGGCTCATAATGAGGGTCGTTGTACAGACTGATACAGATACAGCCGCTCTGAACTTCAGACAGTTTTTGAAAGAGCCAAATTCAATATGATATATGTAAAAAATTCAAGTATATGCCTAAGAGAGCAGCAGGAGAAATTTTCTCATTCTTTTTTTGTGAGATCTGACATCAGCATATAGATGGTTTCATCAATTATTGAGACAGAGACTAAGAAAGGAAAAGGGAATGATTTGGGGGTTTCATTTTTGAAGTTTGAATGTAAAGTGCTCAGACTGAATCAGAACTAGTATGTCTGAGTCTTTAGAATTAGCTGCCTCTTTCTTATACCTTCTCTTCTTTGTAACACTAGAGAGCCTTTAAAGGCTGGTATTTGAAATGTTTAATAACTTTTGAAAGGCTGGGGTGTATCTTTTACACAAAGATATCCTACATGAAATTCCAAATTCCTTTTTCATTCTATAAATAATGTGTATAGGAAATAGTCTCAGAACCTCAGTGTCGTATTAAGCAATTACAGTAGTGTTTAAAAAACAAAACTGTCTTTAGAAAATCCTGGATGAGGAACTGGGGGTGAGGGAAATCCAGGTCTTTCTGCTCCAGTGAATATTTAATTATTTATATGGCATGGAATAGATCCAGCAGTAGCAGTAGCAGTGAATAACTATACAGAGCATGGAGAAACCAAGGGTCATAGCCTAGTCTGAATATTAAGTAAAACAGAAAATTGTGCCCCACATCTCCAACATCCTGTATAAATGTGCTGTCCACAGGGATTTTCATTGTTCGGGAGTGTCCTTTCTGGCTTTATTCAGAAAAGCTATCCTGGTCAGAAAGCGTTCCTGGTGAAAACACAGTCTGAAACAGTAAATGTCTTTTAGTGCTAATGAACTGACATTTTTCAAGAAAAAATGTATTGGACTAAATTTTTCGGAATGCCCTATCCTGACCCATTTAATTTCACCAGAAGTCCAGGTGCTAACTGATCTACCTTCATGAAAGACAGATCATTCCCCTCTGAGCTTTCAAGTGCTCTTTGTCTTGCTTTTAAAAAAAGGAAGGGGGGGAAGAAGGAAAAAAGATGTCTTAGTTGTCAAATTTGACAGCTTTCAGCTACCTTGATGGGGCAAAATGATGATAGATCACTTCACTCAATGTCTTACAGTTTAATTGTAATTAATTATGAAAGAAATTACAGCTCTTCAACATGAGTGCAAATATTTTTATTTGCAAGTTATATTAAATTTTGTGTAGCTCATCCTATTCAGTGTTCAACTAAAAAAAACTATCATTCTGTATCTACACAGAGAGAGTTTCATGCATTGTGAAGCACTAACATCATATTTACTTGAGGACAGAGCACTACATTACTCTTCCAGTATGTAAAATACGTACATTTAAGAATGGAATTAAGGACCTATTTAAATATAGCTGTTGCTAGGCAATGTGCTATTAGCAGAACTCCAGCAGCCTGGAACATTTCGGATTTTAGGACCTACATGCTCATTTTTATGTTATTAGTTAGTTTCCAAGACACCAGCAATCAACAGAGAAGTTGGTAATTTGCTTAGACAATAGATGAGATTGTTCCTCAGTGCTCTCTGCTGGACAGTCTCAGGGCTGATAGGAGGAACAGCAACCAGAGCACCTTGCTCTGTCTGTGCCCAGCTTTTCTTTCCTGCAGAAGCACCTGCTCAGGTAGCCATGGCAGTAGGGAGGCAGAGGCGGGGATGCTAACCTGCAAGCAGATTTTCAGAGCTATCCTAGATGTAGGTGGAGGTAGGTTAACTTCACACACGGCTTTTCCCATCCTATTCTAAAATGCATATGTTCATTGAACAGAGCTAATTCCTTTGGCAAAACTTCTTTATTGTTGACAAGATGACTAGGAGAGCATCAGGAAATTTTTTAAATTCTAAATTGCTTTTTCTCTCCTTCAAGAGGAAATTATCCAGATCAATGCTGTGGGTCAGATCTGATCCTAGGACTGGTACCACTCCAGATTGCTCTGAACTCTTCCTTGTATGCTTGCTGGACCTAACTCACCAATATCACAGTTCTGAATGTGGGAACTGTATCATGGAGTTAAACAGCTGCAGGAAAATTTCACTGTCCTGCTCTTTGCCACAGTATGCATCCATGACACATCTTAGTGCTAATCTGCAGAGCAAAACCTGCAGCAGTGTCCACTATTGCCTGTGAACACCTTGGGCCTGCCATTCTCTGTGGTGTGTACTGATAAAGCCTTGACAAGGCTGGCGCAATGGGAGTTTCACTATTTAACTGGCGTTCTGCATATTGGCTTAATGGGGCCAGAAGTCACTGCAAAACCCCAAATCCTTCTGACCCTTTTCATATGTGATGTCCCAGAGAGAGATATACCAAACACTTACCATCCTTCCTTTAAACTCCATCTTGGGTGTACAATACAACCCAGCTCATGCAGGTTAGTGTCTCCTTAGGGATTATCCAGGGTTATTTAGCTACATAAATGTAGTTGCCCATATCGACAGAATCCTGATTCCATGGCATCCTAATAATTGCTCTTGTTCAATGTCTACTTCGTACAAATACGTTTTAAGTTTTTCATTTGTTCATAAATACACCACAACATTTCTAGGATTTAAGAAGGCTAAAAATACTTTAACAAATATCTTTAGGGAGACTTGATTCCCTGAAGATGCTGTGAGTGGAAGCTTTTTCTGTATCAGTCCTTGACTTTGATTAACCACTTTAAAAAAAAAAAAAAAAGGAATAGATTAATTATTAAAATTAGTCCTGTAGTGCACCTGAGCGATGATGAGTGAAACATGATTCCCACTGAATTGCAGAGGAGGCAGGGCTGAGGATGCTCAGCACTTCAGAGAGTTGCTCTGGTAGGGAGAAAGTCGGAGGTTTCCTTTGTAAAATGGCAAGGACTGAGTGTACTGTTTGCCCAACAGCAGTCTGGGGTGGTTTGTTAAATAAATAAAAATTTTAAAAATGATTCAGTTCAGGGGTCGGAATCAATGCGATTCCCCTCTAGTCTATCAGGCTGGCCGAGAAGCCCCTCTCAGGACACGCAGCCCTTTCTCTGGCTGCTCAGCCGTGTAATAGCCCTGCGAACAGAGGCGGCCGCGCTCGCCGTGTCACCGTCAGTGACATCGCTATTCACCCGACAGAGCCGTGCCAGTGCCACGGCACCGCACGCTCCGGCTCTGCCCCGAGCTGCACACCGACCGTGCTCATTATTCAGGTGACCTGTCCCCAGGCTGGCCCTTCCAGCCCTGTCCTGAGCTGTTTTCACAGCTGCCTGCACATCCTGCTCCGCTCCAGCTCGCTGCCTCTCCCGAGACAGCCCGCCCCGTGTTCGCCTCTTCGCTCCCGTTCGCCTCGCCCGGCACCTTAAGGCCGCCTTAATTACAATGTCTTCGAAGGTTTACCCAACGAGATCTTAAGAATGTGGTTTAATTACAAAAAAAAAAATGAAAACACATGATTACAACCAAAGTAAGTATAAAACAATATTTGGCTGTAAGGAGCAATTGGAACTTTTTAGATGTTTCAGTGTCTCTCAGTCCAGAAGCCCCTCTGTCACAGATGGAAAATTAGGGGATCCAGGATTTCTTGATCTATATTTTAGATTACTTTTACAGTCTACTACCCCAATTTCTTGTTTGAAGTTTTGGATACAAATTCAAATGTCTTAAGTGCTTGTATCTTTGGCCAGGCATTTTAAGTGCTTTGACTTTTCATTCCATTTGTTGGAACACATATGGCTCTTTGGGGATATCAGCTCTGTTTCCCCTCTAGTCCTAATAAATCCAGCTTATTAGTGTTTATACTCAGTCCTGCCATCCAATATGAACTTTTTACTTTACATTTCCCAGAAACAGTTGAGGCCATTGGTATGTTCGTGGCAAAGAACACACAGAGTATCAGGTTGAAGCAGGATGCATTAAGTTTGGTGATACCTTTTGGGATATCTTTTGGATTACCAGTTTTCTCCAAAGCCCACTTTTGACACGTTGTCTACATTAACTAGTTTTTTTCTCCTGGATTTACCCATCAGTTCATGGTACTGTTTTCCCTCTAGTTTTGCTTCGTTTCTGTGTCACAAGATAGTTACTACAACTTTTTTGTTATCCGTTTTATCCCCCCTCAAAGGACAAAATGCAGTTCCAGAGGCTCCTAACTTAGGTTGAAGCATTGTGTAAAGCCAGTCTATGTGCTTTCACTTTGCTAGAGAATTTTTTTATTAATGGAGTGCTTAAAAATGGGGCAAAGGCCGACTTAAGACTTTAATAAATCTTAGAAATGACTGGGTGTTTCAGAAGTGAAGTTCACCCTCATTACCCTGTAACACTACCTCCTGTGAGGCTACCTGAGACATATTGTACAGTAATTGTGTTCTGGCAGCTGACTCCAAGAAGCTGGTGTTAACCTCTCCTGTTCCCCTGATACATACAGATTATTCCCATTAGAATGGCTTGGTGAATGAAAAGATCATAGTTAATGGGTATTACTTTAATGCAGAAGGCCAAATCCTATTATCCTGTGAAACGGACAGTGCAAATAGTGTTTGTGTAAAGGAGCCCCACTGGGACCAGGAGAAATGGAGCCTGCTGCCCACCCCATCCTTGTTCAGCAAAACTTTGCCAGTTCTGCAGCCGTTTTTTGTGAGTAAGGGGGGTTGGCCCACAGAGCTTCTCACAGAACCTATTTCTGGCAGTTTCTAAAGAAGCAGCAGTGTGTTCTCCATGCTTGTGGTACTTTGATCACATTTCCCACTACCTTTTTCAAATTAATAAGTGCATTGGGTGGGTTGTGCGGATTACAATGTATGCATGAAGCTATTTGATATATTATTCACCAACAAATATAAGATAAAAAGTAATTCTGCACATAATTATCCACAACTGCTGACTGACTAATAATTAACTTTGAAAAATTGCTGGTTTAGGAGGTATCATAGATTACTATTTTAAATATAAGGAGCTTCAGAATAGCTCTCACTATCAGCACTAGTACAAGGTATTCAATTAAAGATTAATTCCCTAAACTGCTCATCAGCTCTATCTCCTGTCTTATCAAATTGTAAATATGTTATGATGCACTAAACTTTGAGCATGGAGCTAATTAAAGCAGAGCCTGCTCTAATATCAGATACTCCCCCCTTGACACAGCAAAAATGTTCTAAGGACACACCTTATGAGTGTAAACAAAGGAAAGTGACATTTTTTCAAGTGGTGCTGTACTCCAACAGCTTTTTGGTTTTATTTCAGAGAATTTTTTTTTTTTTTTTTTTTTTTAGTTTGGGTTGGGTTTGGGGTTTAGTTTGGTTTTTTAAAGAAAAAGAAGCAGAGAACAACTTGGAGAAGGCATTAATTTTATTCATTCTACAGCTGGAAGCCCACAGGAACTGACTAAGGGATTGCAACCAAGGATTTACAAATAGTACCTGAATGACACACAGATAAAATTTGGTCCATTTACTAACATTTTAAATATATTCTGATGTTAAATGTTGCAAAGTAAGAAGGCAACCATCCACATTTTTAAAGGAATGCACTATAAATTTAACTGAAAAAACAGTGAAGCCAAGCCAAGAGAGGATCAGAAACATAACAGAGTATCATTTGCAAAATTGCTTGTTTTAATTGTTTTTCTTCGTTTCAAACTCAAACCAAGAAATGCCATTGTACAAAAATCAAGGAAAAAACAACAAAACTATTAATCTATGAAACAAACATAAAAGAGAAGATAAACTAGATTTTTAAAAATTATTTGTGTAAGTCTCTAAGATTTTTATGTCACTTGAAAGTTTTCACACCCCAAAGACCTCAAAATGTACGATGGTATTAATGTTACTCAGCAACAAAAGACACACATATTTCAAATTCACTATGATACAGTACAATAGAAAAGCCATATATTAGAGGGGTTTTTGGGAGTTTCTCAATTTTTCTTTGCACTTTTAAAATTCCTTTCCTTTCCTTTCCTTTCCTTTCCTTTCCTTTCCTTTCCTTTCCTTTCCTTTCCTTTCCTTTCCTTTCCTTTCCTTTCCTTTCCTTTCCTTTCCTTTCCTTTCCTTTCCTTTCCTTTCCTTTCCTTTCCTTTCCTTTCCTTTCCTTTCCTTTCCTTTCCTTTCCTTTCCTTTCCTTTCCTTTCCTTTCCTTTCCTTTCCTTTCCTTCATCTCTACTTAGGAAAAATAATCTCAGCAGGAAATCGAGGAGATTTACCAATAAAATCAATAAACATTTGCAGAGTGTTGGTATGATACTGTTGAGGTAAGGTAGGGTCGCATCCCTGTTTGATCAATATTTATTTCAGGGCTCATATTTTTTTGAATGGAAGTGAATCAGAACAGGGTAGGTTTTTTCCCCTCCTGGCATGGGGTTCTGTACAGTTCAGATACACAGAAATTTTATCTGACTTGTTTCATTCAATTTTTAATAGATTGGCATTCAAAAGTATCCTGGTTTGAACTAAAAGCTTTTTTCTTCACTCTCTCCAGGTTAATTTGTTGGCTTTTGGAGTGATCATTTATAAAGTATTTCGACACACTGCAATGTTAAAGCCAGAAGTCAGTTGTTATGAAAATATAAGGTAAGTTTGCCGTTCAGTGCCAATTCTACCTTCTGTAGGTTTAAATACAAACAGAGATGATAGTGAGTATTCAGAAGTAACAGTTTAACATCCTGAGATTTGTAGAAAAAGAAAGATTATTTTTTCTGTTGTTACCTTTATATATATTTGGAATCATTATTCCTACAGAGCAATACTTCTTGTGGCAGGGTGTGTGTGTGAAAGATGCACAAAGAAAATGAGTTGCCCACATCAACCAGAGGGTAAAGGCTGATGGCAGAGTTGAAGAAGCAATTGTCCTTTTTTCTTAAGTATTTTCCACATCCTTTATGCCAGGCAAAACAGAATTCAAGACTATGCCTGAAATGGGACCAAAACATTTGCCTTGATGTAACAAGTGAAAAGAGATTGGAGCCATTCATGTTACTTGGGAAAAGTCTGCAGTAGGACATTATGCCTCTGTGGCACTGGGGGGATGGAGCAGATTCTTTACTTTGCATGCTGCTATGATTTTTCCATCAACTCACTCTCTTTAAAACTGATTTATAGGGACCTTGAAAATCGTTTGTGCAGGAAAAGCTGAAGTGTACTACAGGGAACATTGAAAACAACTTACTGTTTGTGTTGCTTAGGAACACTCCTGCAGTTTCAACGCATTGCAATAGATTTATAGTTAGGATTTAGCAATTGTTTGATTGATTACTTTCTCTTATTCCTCACCTTTCATAGCTTCATGTGGTGAGCTGTTTCTAATGAAGTTGAAAATTATTCATTTTCAGGGGAACAGTGCTAAAAATGTCTGCTGTTTAAAGGAAGTCCTGCAATGACTGAGCTGAGAATGAATAAGAAAGTAATCAGTGGCTTCATTTCCAAGACAACATGCTGTATTTTGCTCAAGTCTGTGAACAGTGCTCTACAGCATCTTGGAAAAAAAAATCATAGCCAATCAGTTCTTACAATTTTAAGGCAGCAATATGCTGACCCAGGAACTATTTGAGAGTGCTTGTGTTCTAAAAACAATTTTTAAATTTTTTTTTCATTATTTTTTATTTTTAAGAAACAGAATTTTAAAAAGATTCAGGTTTTACCACTTGCACTGTCCTCTGCAGTGAACCTGAGAGGCAGCCTGGGAATCCTTTGATGTCATGCACATGCACTGACCTAAGAGCATACTGAGTGTGTTTCTGGGTGATTTTTTTGAGGAAGATAAGGGGGAGGAGGAAAAGTGGGGGAATGCTTCATAACAGACATATGTTTTTCCTTGGGGAATTACACTAACAGTAGATTTAAATCAAATCATATGGTGCTGCAGTACACCAGAGAAAACACATCTGAAGATTAAAGAAGCCAGTGTTTTAGGGCCCTCCAGTTTTATTCTTTTGCTCTTCCAAAGTGATTATGTGACTTTGTTCATGCTACAGTGCTACAGCACACCCTGAAGAGCAGCCCCTGCACTTGCACTTCTCAAGATTTGCAGCTCTGAAAAAAATTCCAAGGTAGCATTCCCCACCCAAACTGGAGAAAAGGGAGAGTAACATGTGCCTGCCTGTTGTTCCCAATGTTTTCTTCCTGTCCAGGTCCTGTGCCCGAGGTGCCCTTGCACTCCTGTTCCTCCTTGGGGCTACCTGGATTTTCGGGGTCCTCCATGTGGTCCAGGGATCTGTGGTCACTGCCTATCTTTTTACAATCTTCAATGCATTCCAGGGGATGTTCATCTTCATATTTCTTTGTGTATTGTCTAGGAAGGTAAGCACCCTACTCTCTGTGGGAAGTGACTCAGTCTCATGTCCCTACACTCTCCTGATGTCCTAAAGTTGGAGTTCTGCCTTCTGGGGGCAAAATCTCTGTCCAATTTTTATGTTCTCACATATTTTCTCCAATTTTAAAAGTGAAGTATGAAACATGGGAAAATGGGGCGCTTTTTCACCACAAAACTGGTTATACTGTCATTAACCTGATGAAATGATAGAATGTGTGCAATAAAACTTCCTTCCAGTCTTTTCAATTAGCAGCAAGATTCACCCTCACTACCCTGGGATGATCCTTTCTTCAGTGTCCTAAAGTAAAAGTCAGCCCCACCTTAAAACCCCTAGTGACAGTAGCAGTACAACATGAGGTCAAAGACATATAGACCTATTAACAAATCTATTTCATAATTGAATTCAATATTTTTATTTCAGATTCAGGAGGAGTATTATAGATTGTTCAAAAATGTTCCTTGCTGTTTCGGCTGCTTGAGATAAAGGGAAGAAAAACACCCAAAAGCATCTCAGCAGAAAAAAAAGAAGCAACGTACATGGTGTTGTAATGGATATTTCTGCAAAATATGGTATTGTGAAAGCTTGAAATGACCCAGTGAGCAGGCATATCTCTTAACTGAATTACTGGTTTTGTACATACATGTGCATTCGTGCAGAACATCGGTATTATTCTGTATACTAACAGTATACAAAACAACCTGGATCATTGCAAAACAAATATTAATAAAGACAAAGGAAAGAAGCAAATTTCTAAAGAATCTCGAGACTTTAATGACTGAGGTTTTGTTCCTAATATTAAAAATATCTGCAGTTCTTGAAAGTGAGATACCAAAAACCAACTGGCACAGCAGATTTTATGGAGTGCTTTGCTAGTGGAAACATGTTCACCATCCTTTTGTAGTAATGAATTTCATACATTCAGTTGTATGTGACCATCTGCAGGGAATGGGTTCCATTAAAGAGTCAACAGATAAAGATCTGCTTCAGCCCAGACTTTTGAAAACATTTCTTTTAATTTAAAGTAGATTTAAAAAAGGAATTTGTTTAATATTATTCTCTTATCACTATGAAATATATATTTGTATATTAATCAATCCTTTATTTTTGTAACTTCTAAAGAACTGTTTAGATCTAAAGAGCTGAGGTCAGATCTGATACAAGAATGGTGGGACAGTCATTTTATGACTGAAAGATTATTTTGTGAATACTTTGAGAAAGATCTGGTTCTTGTTTTATTTAATTGCCAAAAAGATTGAGATCTGCTTGACTGGCACTATGATTTTGGAGGCTGTGGGAAGAAGATGCTTTCACAGGTTTGTCACCTCATAGAGATACTTGGAGTCCAGACTTTTTAGGATCAAATTAAAATGGTAGAAATCACCCATGCAGAAGAACACAGATTTAAATTCAAGATAATGTGGCTCTGTACCATGTAAAATTCCAATTACAGCAGTTTTCTCATAGCATCTTGGAGTTAAGCAGTTGTCTTCCTCTGAGACTCCTGGGTTTGGAACAATCCTGCACTTAGGAGGTGCATAACCTTAGGAGTATGTATAGAACTAATAAAATCAAAGTGGGTGATTTATGGAGGTGCAAGTTTGGCAGATCAGAGCATAAACAAAATGCATCAACCATTCCACATATGGCATCAGACTTATTTGAAAAGTATGCTTTAATTTCACCCTTTTAGCACCCAAATTATGTGAAATGCTGAGCAATTTCCTGTCCACATTGCCTTCTCAGGAAGTGTCTAGGATCTCAGATGAAGACCAGTATTTTTGCCAGTGAGGCACTGTAAATATGTAGTTGTTAATAAATCCCACTGTGTGTTGTCTGTCAAAATAAAGCACTAGTGTGAATTTTATTTATATTAAAGGAAATCTTTTTTTAGTAATGGTCAACTTTGTTTTTTATCTTTTTTTTCCTTATACACAAGGTTTTCTTTGTATGCATTGCAATGGTAGGCTTCATTAAGTATATTCCATGCCTGTGTCAAGTTTTGTGAAAAAAAGAATAGTCTATTTTTCAAAAAAAAAATACTAAAGAAATCTCCTGGTCCTTTGAATGTAAAATATGTGAATAAACTGAAGCACTTTGCTTTCACATTTTGACTTTCCATTCATTTAAATAAATACAGTGGTAAAAGTTCACATTGTTATATATCATTTGCCCTCAATTATTTGCTGTATTTCCTTTGCTGTTGTATGTGTTCTTCTAAGGTTGGGAAATGCAGATACATATTACTTAAAAGATTATTTTTGGAAGGATATCTACCAGGCCATCATTTTTAATCTCCTGCAGAACTGTAACCTGTAGTAAGCTGATCTGGACAAAGCATCTCTAGTAACTATATAATGACTTCAGCATGCTCATGGAGATTGAAAAAAGTTCCTTGGAAAGAAAATATGTCATAAATGTTTAGCTTACAATAGTCTTTGTAATGAAAGAACATCTTTTGTAGGAAAACTGCTCTCCTGTCTCTGGGTCAGATCTTCATTTAAACTCTGTTTTCCTGACAAACAAGGATGAGTTTTTATCTTTTAATACAGTACATAAAGAGCAGAATTTATTTTTTTTTTTTTTTTAAATTCCCTGTTTCAGACCCTGAAGGATTTTGCAATTGTCCTTCCTAGAGCATGCAGATGTACTGACAAGCAATTAAAGGGTTTATTTGTCACAGCCCTAAGTTACGTGAACCCCAATACAGCAGAGAGAGAAGAACTGACATCGGACATAAATTGAAAAAAAGAGAGGTTTCAACCAGATATGAGGAAAAACATTTTCACCATGACTACAGTCAAGTGTTGGAAAGGGTTGTCCAGAAAGTTTTATAGTTGTGTTAAAATCGTTAGAGGTTTTTAAAACTGCATAAAGTTCCCAGCAACCAGATCTCAACCTGACCCTGCTCTGAGGAGGAAGGGGCATGAGATGACCCTCTGAGATCCATTCCAGCCTGGATTGTTCTGTTAGTCTATGGTATCAAATCAGAAAAATAATAATCAGGCATTAGTCACAATTTTGCTATGAAAACTTGCACTCAAGTGCTACGCAAACTGTTTTTCCAGAAATAAATTCATTTAATCTATTTATCAGATCAACTAGCTGACTGGTTTGAAAACTAAGAATTTTTTTTCAACATTTTTTAAAATTACACACTTTTTAGAGGCATGTGACATGGCCAGTGGGGCCAACAGGAAACATTAAAAAAAAAAAAAAAACAAACCAAAAACACATCAGTGATTGACAAGAGAGGTAAAAGTAAAACGTTAAGGTTTCACTTTGAAGGTAAATGCTTGACAAAGAGTTTTTTTCCACTAAACCAAACAGAAATTTGTGTTGAGTGTTGCATTTCAAGCTGTGTTTCAGAACACAATAAATAAATAAATAAATAAATAAATAAATAAATAAGGTTAAGACTCGTCTATTCTGAAATAAATATTCCCTCAAAGAAATAGAACTGTATTTCAAAGAAACTGCAATATTATCCCCATAGCCATTGGGAGGTTCAGTCTGCTGGAGCTGTGCTAATAAACAGATCTCTGCTCTTTACCTATTAGAATGGAGCAGGTAGTCATTTAAAACAAGATAAATACAGTGCAAATTTATTTCAGACTTTTCTCCAGTCTCCAATTGTCACAGACCTTCAGCTCAGGATGTGGTGATGCTCCCAAGCCAGGACCTTGGACACTTGTGCTCCTTGTTACCACACGTAAAAAGCAATGCTGCACGTGATTGCAGGAAGCAGAACAAATATTTTCAAGGCTGATTCCTCCAGCTGCTACACCTCCAGCATCACTTTTCTCATCAATAACACCACTTTTTATATCTTTATCACAATAGTTCCTTAAAGGCCAGTTCATAATCACACTCTTTCCATGTGCCAGTTCATCCCAGGAGAAGCCCTACCTTCTTCTTTGAAATCCGCATAGATGAGATTAAAAAGTCAAAACTCATGAAAAATGTTAAAACTTTCTTCCCTCTGGGAAAAGAGGTGGTGTGAGGAGGGCCATTGGCCAACAGCTTCCTCCAGCCTGTGTTACTCCTTTCCCCTTGTTCTCATATATTCTTTGCTCTGCTGCGCTGTGAGATTACAGAAGCGACGGTGCCACCTCACCAAAGTCACCCCCCACGCAATTTTTCTAGAAAATTAAGCCCTTAAGATGGATGCAGACTTGCAAACAGCTGATCATCAATGCACTGGTGGTCCATGTGAGCACAACCAAACTGTCAAGTGCAAATGTGTGAAGCATTTTCTGGAGCTGCCAGGCTCCCTGTCAGCTCAGCCCGTGCTGTGGACAGCCTGTCCATGGAGATGCACTCACAGAAGGAGAGCACACTCTGAATCTCCATGAGAACCCTCCTGAGCAAACCTTGTGGAGAGCCAAGAGCCCTTGACACAGCCAGGCTTTTCCAGGAGTCAGGTCCATGGCCACACGTGGAACCTGGAGACCCTGGAACTGCTCCTTCAAAACGAGCTGCAAGATGTGACTGATATGAAATACAACAGTTCCATCAACTCTACTGCTACACAGCAACATCGACAGCAGCAGTCCTACTGGGTCAGAAGAACAGAAAGTAGGAAAAAAAATCCATACACACCAAAAAGTAACAGTAAAACTGACTTTTCAGAATGTACTCTTTTTTTTCCAAGTGGAACAAAAAAGTGTTTACAAAGCACACTGAAATTGTCATGAAATTTAAATTATTACTGGTTCAATTTATGATAACAATTATGTTTTGTAGAGGCTTTATTTTACATCTTCCCAATGCAGGGTTGCATTTCTCCCAGAATTCCTTTTCCAGAACTATCCCTTTAAATCTGGCAGAAGCTTTGCTTCTATAGATGTGGTTTTACAGCTCCTTGGGTTTTTTTCTTGTCTTGCTGGTAAGTACTCAAATTTTATTGTATTTACCCTTTTGGATTCCCAAGGAAATGCGTATTTTCATGAAACGCAGGGGAAGCTCCTCTGCTTCCCAGAGCATTGCTGAATATTCTAATAAAACTAGCTCCAAGACTGACCATCAGTCTTCACTGCAGTGCAGTAGGCACTTCCCTCCAATTTAAGCCTTTGTATTTATTGTAACTATTTAGATAAATGCTGCAGTCAGCTCTGTATCCACATAAACCTAACACCTTTTAAATTAATTTTGTAAGACTTTTGTGAGACACTGCTGAATAATTTAGTCAAATCCAAGTTGATTATAAATCATTCTTCTTTACAGTAACTAAGTTCAAAAACTATGTTTTTAAGAGACAATCCAGTTTACTTTGTTAAAATCAGTTCTATTTTAACCTGGGCAGGGATATTTTCCTCCTGTGTCTGGCCCACCATTATTTGGTCTAATGGATTGAGCTAAAGGCAACAATCTTCAAAATCCCTTTCCTCTCTCTCTTTGAATGTTTCTGCACTATGCAGACTTCTGGCATCACCTTGGCTTCTGCTGGGTTTCAGAAATAATTGTTGATGATACAGTAAATTTGTTTTCTCTCCCTTGTGTTTAAATCCCAATCTCACAAACACTCATGTATTTGCTCAGTTTTATGCACGACTAAGTCTTTGGCGTTAATGAGGCTGCTCATGTGCATAAAGTTAAGCATATGTGCAAGTGTTGTATGATCAGGGTCTTAGGATGCCAATTTGCAGTAATAACAGATTTGCATAAACTCATGATCCCAAGCACTGGGCTTCCTGCTCATTATCACTAGTGGAATTAATTTAGCTGTTTTTCATTTCATGATGTTTATGAGCCTTTTTTTTTTTTTTTTTGTGAACTTCAAGTTGTTTTGATTACCACTCCTCAAACATTTTTGATTTTGTCCCTGTCACTTAACATATGTGGGGTTTTTCCCTCCACTTACAAATTCTCACCTTAGCCGTGTTAGTATGAGCTCATTTATGCTCAAGATGAAAGATCAGGTCACACTTCTTAAGCTGAAAATATGCTCCTTGCTGTGTAAGAGAGCTGCAGAAATACCAATTGCAAATACCCAGCTAGGACTCATCAAAATCCTGTGCACAAGTCATAGCTTCTGTCCTCAAGGGGTTGGGCCCTAAATGAAGTGAGTAGCAGCTGTAACCCCTTTAGTGCAGATGCCAGCTAAGGGAGAGGCAGCCTGTACTCCTCTCTGGCAGGTGGGTCACATTGAAGCAGAAAAAACTAAAGTATATCCTCACTGAAATCACAGTGCATGTCCTACTGAAGGATAATCTCCCTTCTGATGGTCAGCTGTGCTTTGTCTTCATCACAATTGACACTTAATACCTATAATACCACTCCTAAAGACTTTGGGGTTTGATTCCTCAGAAGCAGTACTGCATTTACTGCCTCTCTAAGAGGATGGGGCAGCACCAGGTGTCCACCCTTCCCTGGCAGGTACTGATGTGGACACAGCTAGCCAGAGACCCTCTCTCTGTGCACCCAGCTCCCACAGCTGACCTGCACTTGTCTGCCAGCCCCAGTCTAAGCCCCCAGCACACCTGAGAAGGCTGGATTGCAACACCAAGCTTTGGAGTGAGTGAGGGATACCAGTGCTGCAGTAGGAAAACAAAGGTAAAAGCAGTGGTGCTTTGTGAGCAGCAAAACAAAGGCATGAATGCGTGCTAACCCTAATTTGTAAAGTTTTCAAAGTGGGTGGGAAAGATAAAAGAATGAATTCTGGTACAAAAAGGATAGTTGAGAGCTATCATCTAGAGAACCTCACGTATGACTGTATAACAGTATTTGCCAAAAGGAAAGGGGAGTAGAGCTGGGGAAGAAGAGGTGGAGGCACTCAAAGGAGGCTCATGGTGTGGGGGCAGCACAAACAGATTATGGATGGTTGGGAAAATGAGAGTAGCACCAAATGGTGATTTTGTAAGAATATCTTCCCTGAAGCTGAACAAAAGTGGGAAAAAAAATCAACTGATCCTTGAAGCAACTCCCAATTACACCCCATATGTTATCTTTTTAATGAATTATTTGTGTGCAACATTTCTAGACTAAAAATATTATGCATTAGTGAATCAGACAGCATAATCTTGCAGGAAAATCAGGGAAAAGTTTACAGTAAGAGAGAAAAAGGGAAAGACCCTGTGGTTCTGCACAGCTTTCATGAAACCACGTGAGCCTGTGAGATCTGCTTATACTGTTGCATGGCTTGAATGTTCTTGTTTAGTTGTTTTTTCTCCTTTAAAACAATTGTTTTCTTCAAAAAGACAATGTGTGCATGGAATACATGTGCTGTGAGCTATAAATGAGTAGAATCCTTCTGAATCTGGCAACCTTAGGCTTCATCCATTGCAGAGATATTTTCTCTGCTCGTGTTGTATGTCTGTGCAGAGAAGGATGAACAGAAATGTGCTCTCTGCTCATGCAGGGTGTACAAATTATATAAAACCATGTTTTAAAGGAAGCTATCCTTTCAAGTGGTCAGTGTTATCTTAACTACCTGAATGACCAAAAAGTTAGATTCTCTCTACTACACGCCATCTACTTCAAGCCCGTTCAGAAATGATCCCATGTTTTGTGTCTTTTTTAGGCCAGACCAAAATCAAAGCAATACTAACAGAGGATGGTACAAGAGACAGCTGTACCAATTCTCTTCCCTGCCCCAGAGCTGCTGGTGAAGGGCTGTGTGTGGTGGCAATGAAGCAACAACCTCTTCTCCAAGCCCTGTACAGTGCCAGTGCAGGCAGGCTCAGAGGCTTTACCTGTCAGGTTCTGCATGTAAGTGGTACAGGCTGGTTGTGTCATCAGATGTCCTCTCCAGGAGGGCAGCCACCTTTCAGGCCTCTCCTTTCTATATCAGGAAGGGAATTTGTAACAAAGGCATGCTCCAGAGGTGGTTCTCAAGCATGTTGAATGAAGATGATGAAAAATTCTGTCCACTTTCATGACAAAAGCAGTGGCTGTGTTCTGGTTTGAGTTATTTTGGGTGCCAGTTGTAATAAATGTACTGGAATAGCAGGGCTGATTCCAGGACATACTGAGTGCCGAGCTCTGGCTGGGGCAGTGGCTGTGCCTGTGCTGTCAGGACAGAGGGAACACTGGGGTGCCAGGCCATTCCCAGTGTGCCACCACAGGAAGGCACCCTGGGCACCCTGCTCTGGGGCTCTGGGGCACCAGAAAAGCCAAGCAGGAGCCTCCCAGGGAAAGATGCACTGGAATTCTGTGACAAAGTGGAGGGGGAGAAGGAAAGTGATGTTCTTGGTGCTGAGGGCATGTTTTCTGTGATCTGCACAGTTAAGAGTGCTTCCACGGGTTCCTGGGATTTCACAGTTCTTTACTTTAGGGACCCTACATTTCAAATTGTGACTCCCACATCTGTCACTACTGAGGGCAGCAAAACTTTGGAGATTTGTGAAAGCCATCTGGAGCCACAGAGAGCAGAATCTCTGGAGGCCAGCCCAGGAGAGCTCTCAGGGGCTCTCATTAACCCTCTCAGTGCTGGTGGAGAAGCAGGAAAGCCAGTTAATAGTACTAAATAAATAGTCTCTGTGTGTCTCAAAGCCTTAACTGCAATTATTTTCAGTACAGCATGCTTTCTTTAGCGGCCCTTGAACACACAGTCACAAGGGGAGTGCACAAAGAGGCTTCACTGTCTCTTTGCAGGTGCTGCAGAGTGGAGGGTCTGGAGCACAGGTCTGCAAGGGCAGAAACGGCAGCGAGGAGCATCCCATTGTGTGGAGCCTTTTGCAAGGCAGGAACTCCCCTTTCTTAAACAGCTTTGTTCTCCTACCAGGGGCTGCTCTCTGAGGATGCATCTGATTGTAGTTTCCAAGCTCTGGCTTGATTCTTGCAGACACTATTCCTGTAACAGACGAGCCTGCTCCTCTGCCACGTATTTGTTTAAATGGGTTCAAAAGTTCTCAGCTTCCTGACAACTTTTTTTTTCCCCCTTTGTTTTATACCAATCAGTTAATTTGCTAACATCACCCTCCGTATCTTCTGATCTTAGGCAAGCTGGCTGGGTTTGCTGGTGCCTTTATCACCACATTACAGCCAGCAGTGAGGAATGCAGGTCAGAAGGGAAATAAGAAGGGACGGCTCTTTTGAAATGGGGAGGAACCAGGTCAGGGTTGTGGGGCAAACAGGAGAGGGTGGAAGTACAGAAAAGGGATGTACTTTAAAAACAAACTCATGCTGCACTAATCCAACAGCTATTCAGCTTTATCCCCCTCTGCTTATACATTGCTAGAAATGTCTTTTTATCTTCCTTTGTCTCTTTTTCTTATTCTGTCTATTATAAAGTCTTCACGAAACCACTTATTTTTGTTATACATTTTGTATAATGCTCTGACTATTTCACAACAGACTTTTATTAACTTCTGATCAAGAAGTCTGTTTCAAATGAAAACATTAGAACCGATCAGAAATGGGAACATTTTTCACAAAAGGTGATGGGTTTTGTTTTGAGAACACTTTACTTTTTAGTCAGAATTTTTGTCCTAGCCAACAAAGAGCTTTTTTATCTCTTTCCCAGTTACTCCAGATTTACAAGAGTGAGAATGAAAACAGACTGCAATTTTTGTCCTCATTACAAAAGAGATGGAGATTTACAAGAAAAAGATTCATTGAGCAGTTATATTAGAATAAAATTGTGCTGTTTGGCTTTGGTTGCTTTGTGCTTGTTTACATCAGTGGAATGATCAGAGAAGCTCGTATTTTGTTTTTTCCACTGCTCTGCATGTCCTTGGTGAACAGGACAGTCCTGCTTTATCTCTCACAATGTTCTTCCAGACCATGGTTGAGCACAGAGTCATGACCATGAGGAAACTTGCCTTTACTTCTGCCAATCACATACCAGTCAATAAAGAGAAATCCATTTTCTTTCTACCTAGCACTAGGTAGAAAGTGGAAGAAGAAAGGTTCTCTCTTCTTCTTTCCTTTTTTTATTTGTGTGTGTGTGTGCAGCAAAGCAAACAAAAGTTTAAAGGAAACTTTTTGAAATAACTCTTTTTCCTGGCAGAACTTTCTCTGCCTTCTGCTGGCTGAAGGGCATTGTAATTCATGCAATAAAAGGGGAAAAGATCTGCTGGTAGAGATTGTTTACTTTAAACTTCTGTTTGTTTTGCCTCCACTCCGGGGAAAGAATGTAATATTTCTATAAAGCGCTGTTAATTTTTTTTCTTCCTTTGACTGACTTGAGCACTGGAGAAAGCACCCGATCAACAAACAGGAAACCAAAGTAATTTTCAACCCTGTAGGACAGAGATAGCATGAACTGTTGCCCTGCAAGCTGCTTTTAACTGGTCCTCTTTGTGAGTGAATGGATGTTACCTGGTTATAACCCATATACTTGGGTCAAAATTTTCAAACCTGTCTCCTAAGCACCCCCATTGAAATCTGTGATGGAGTTACTAAACCATTTCAGATAATATTTTTTTTAAAAAATAAGATACGTAAGTACCAAACGGTGGGTGTTATCAGTAGGTGACCATTTGTGGAAATACTGCCCCTTTGGAGAGCTGGGTTTCAGGTCCAGTTTCCAGGCTGACAGACCACACATGCAGATCTAAAAGCTGGTCCTCACACGGGACAGGGGTCCATCAGAGGTCACGGTGCCGCGGTGGTTGCAGACCAGCTGCAGTGGTTTGGGGTGCCTCACTGCTTTGTGGGCAGCAGCTCACAAGTTCCCCACCCTAAAGCAACTGGAAACCGAGTTTCACTTTTCCTTTGTCACTTGCTGTGGGCTCTGTGTGTGTGGGTATTTCCTCCTTACTGAAAGAGGTTGAGGCTGAGAACATGGAAAGGGTCATATGGACAAAATGCTCAGTCTAGAGTGGTGTTTTCAGGGTGGTGTGGTATCTGATACACTGTATTTTTTTTCTTATATATATATGAACTGTAGACATTTGGGCTCAAGCTTCAGCTCCACTCCTTAAAGACATGTGACTACAACGAACTAGGTTAGAAAAAGAGGTGCAAGGGAATAGTCTGTCCTTTTAACAGAGATGTGATTAGGAAGGCAATTGCCATCACTGTGTGCTAGATTCAGCCTTTCTGGGAGACGTAACCTACATCCATAATAACAGAGCAAGGGCTGTTTTTCACACTCTTGATTCACAGCAAACTGCAATGGAGACACTGATCCACTTACCCTGAAGTGTCTCCTAACCAGGAGCAGTGGGTTCAGGTAGCATGTGCTCCAGCTCCTGTAAGGGTTCACATCTAAATCTCTGGCTTTTTGGGAGTGTTTGCCAGGAATCTGCCACTCAGCATGTAGGGGCAAATTTTCCTGACAAATCTCAGCTGCTGAAGCAAGAAATCATGGGCCCAAGAGGGGTCTGAATGTCTCTCCCTTTGGAAGTGCCTGAGACAGTAGGTGGAAGCCTGTGCTCTGACAGCTCCTTCCAGAACTTCCCCTACCCACGCCCACCTCCTCATTTATCACTGCTATGGGTGAGCAGGAAGGGAGCAGGAAGAGCGACAGAACAAAAATAGCTCTTAGGCTGGAGCCCAGGAGCCAGGGCTGCTCCTCGTGCTGACTCAACCGTGCAGCTTTACTGACAGGTGCCCCAGCTTTCTCACCCTCAGAGATGTGTCAGGAAAGGGACAAGCAATTCTTCTCCTTCCCTTTCTCTTTCTGCTAGAAAAGCAAAGTTGATGCTATGATGTTTTTGAGGCACCCTGTGCTGGTGGCCATAGGTGTTCACTGGCTTCCCCTTTCAGACTGTGCCAGGCAGGGGGTTTGAGTGCCACTCAGTCACACATCCCCATCTACCTGCTCCACCCCGTGCAAATGCACAGGCACAGCTTGGATTCAGGCAGGGAGACGTCTGGGGTTGCAAGAAAGATGCTGAGAGCACATTTGGGGCTCCTGGTATTGGCTGTCGGTCTTTAAAAATCTTGATTTGCCTTAAGCTCCTGTAAGATCTGACCCTAAAAATTGATCTAGAAAGTGTTAGATTTATTTCAGCAATATGGGCTCCATCCCCAGGATGTTCAGGAACATAGATCTTCAGAGCCAGAAGGGATTAAAAATTTCAACTCCTGTGTAATGGAAAACTAAGAACCTTATCTGAAAATGTCTGCCTCGAGCTCTCAGCTTGTGACAAAATATTGCAAGACTCTTAAAATTCCAGGATCTCAAGGACTCTTGCCCATTCAGCCCCTTTCTCTTTTTCCAGTCTGCCGCAGAACTTGAATAAAAAGCTCTGAAAATATGTATGTACATGCAGGGCATTTTACAACATGCTTGCAAGGCAGACAAATGGGTCAGGCCTTTGAGGAGGCATGAATAGGTCAGGATTATAACTCATTGTAATGTCATGGCAAGCTGCAGTTTCAAAGGCCTAAGACCCCCAATTTTAGCCAATAAAAAATTTAAAAGGACAAAACCCCATTTTTTTTAATCAATAAATGTACAACTTCTTTATCTTATTGGAAGAGGCTGTCGGTTGCAGTCAAACATTGTCAACAGGCTGTTTGATCTATCAGTAAAACAAATCATTACAAGGAACACAGCACTGCTGCTGTGGCTTTTGTGGTGTTTTTAATGAGGACTGGCAATACTTCTTTTCCGTTACAAGATTTGAAAGTGAATTTGTTGGAGACACACCCAGGCTTAAGGTAGGAGAGCGAGGTTTAAAAATAATTAACCATGCTGTTCCAAATAACTCGATAGATTAAGGATTCATCGACAATAAAGCAATTCCCTGTCTCTATGATTGGTATTTAAATTTAGGGTGGTATTAAGTGCTGGTCTGCTTCAGTCTAACCTTGGGACTGCACAGGATTAGAGTGCACGCATGGCTGCTCTCGCATGGGGCAGCTGAGAGGAATGAAGTGTCTGAGCACTGAACAAAAAGAGACAGGAAGGAGGAGAAAATATGACCACCTGGGATGGGTGAGGGGAGGTTTGGCAGTTGTTTCACACCGTGGTTGTGGCCATCCCTGCATGCAGTGGCCCTGGAGCTCGTGCTGGCACCCAGCACCATTGCATCCCTGAGGCACATGAGCTGCACACCCCTGGAGAGGGGACCCCTCCCTGCCACACATGCACTGCTGCCTCAGGCCCTCCACAGCTGTCCTCTGTGTCTCTCTGTTCTCCCTGTAGGTGCTGGGCCATATAATAAGGTGGTGAAGGTGAGACAGGGCAAGCTAAAGCCAAGGACGTGGCTTCTTTAGACATATTTCCCTATTAAGAATTCCCTCAGCTCCATGGCATCCCTCCTGCAGCACCGTGGCCACTCACCAAATGCAGCTGCTGACACATGAGGGTCAGGACAGGATTTCCTTCCTTTCAGACCAGATGGAAAACATGCAGCCTTGAGAGAAGGGATACCTTGGGATTAAAACAGACCTGAGGCTGGGATGATTAATGTGGGACAAAAGCTCCTCTGAAAGGCACCTTCCTAATTCAAAGGTAATGCTAATGGAAGTCATACCCTTAGGTCACATAATTCCTGAAATAATCTACAAAGTAGCCCGGTAAGTCAAGGAGAACTGATTGGAAGCTCCTGCTCCACCTCAGACTGCTTTTTTAGGCACTTAGCTCATAAGAAAAAAATCTCATCCACCCGGCAAAACATGCTGTTCCAGTGGGCTGGGAACAGCAGCGCCTCTGCTGAACCTCACCTGTAGTCTTGGCTTTGGGATGAGAGTGAACAAGAAACAGAAAGAACAGGTAACTCTGTGCCCGGGAAAGGGATGTCCTGGGAAGGGACTGTGGACAGCCAGCAATGCACAGGCCATGTCTTCCTGAAGAGCCAGGTTTGGGATCCCCCTCTGTAGCCCTCGGAGCTGCTTCAGAAGCTGCCTGAAGCTGGATGGGACCCCGAATTGTCAACAAGCTGAGTAGCCTCTCACAGTCCTGCTGTGAGCTGATTATCACATCTAACAAAATAATGTGCTGGAACAAATAACACTTCAGGCTCTGTTGTTTCAGGTGAAACTCAGTCCTACTAAGTATAAATTTATAATAAGAGCCACAGCATTACGAGTTTCCCAACAGCCAGGTTTAATTCAAATGCATAATTCAGACGCTTGCAGGGACACTCTCATCTTTGCACGCTGGAATTTGGGGATTTACACCCATAATTCCCATTAACACTGGCAGGAGTTACAGGCCGCATACATATACTCCCCTCTCGACGCAGGCATTTCCCCCTGGGGATAATAAGTGTGCTTTAAATTCTCCTTTCCGTGAGGCTTTGCGGCGCTGCCGCGGGAGCTCAGCCGTGAGCATGAAGGGCGCAGGCATCGCGGGGTGTCCCCGGCAGGGCGGTGTCACCTCCCCTGCCCCAGGGGCGTCCCCACGGCCGGTCTCACCAGGGGCACCCTCGGCAGATGCTGCTGGTGGCGATTTAATCCCGGAAAGAGCCGCTCCGCCCGTCCCGACCCCGCGGCCCGAGGCGCGGAGCCCGAGTGCCACCTGCCGGGAGCGCAGCTGGAAACAGCTGGCACCGCTGGGCACGGCGGAAAACACGGCCCGGGAACCGCGGGGCAAAGGACCTGGGGGAGCATCGGCAGGGTGCTTGGCTGGAGAGGAAAAAAAACCACTCATATTCCCTCTAATTCCACGTAGATTTCATGTATGAATATATATATATATATATATATATATATTAATTGGGAATAGATTTGTTGGAGTAGCCAGCTGAAAGAAAATGAGAGCTGACCTTATTCTGTTTCCTGACAATTTTTTTTTTTTTTTTTTAAGTCATTAAGAGCACTCCTGCAAAACCTCCGTGAGGCACTTCACTTTAAAAAGGATTTAACCTGATGTTTAAACAAGCTGCCCAATCAAGGGCTGCAGCATAGCAGAAGGTCCTCTCTGGAAGTGTACTCATTATACTTGGTTGCATGTGTAATGTTTTGCAAACGCCTGCTTCTCTAACAAGGTCTACTCGCATAAAATGCATCTGTAGCATAATTGTAGTGGGGAAGAAAGGCCATAAAAGATTGTACTGTGCCTGACCAAAATATATTCATTGTGTCCTGTTCCCTTTTTAGCAAGTTTGAAGTCGACTCCGTTGAATTTAATGGGCTGATGCTTTTATAAAGCATGTGTGACAGATAAACTGGATTATGTAGAGATTGACAGGGCAGTTGCTTTTGAGAGAGTTTTTTGGGGTTGTTTTTTGATGCTGGAAGCTTCAGTGATATTCAGTGCACTGGTAGTTCTTCTCACAGGCCTCTTTGCTGTCAGAGTAGGCTGGTCCCAGCTTGCACAGCACAGAAGAGCTGAAGGCAGGGTCTCCCTGATCCAGGCAGCCCTGTGCTGTACCTAAAGCTGAGGTGGTAACACAACCTTTGCAGCAGTCTGACTGCCAAACTAATCCTAACCACAATTCTTTCATGAATCCAGAAGTATAATTCCACTGTGTGCATGGATTACTAATAATACTTTACCATCACTCTCTATGTGAAAGGCATGACCCAAATTTATCTAGCAAGGGAATGTGGAATGCCCCTATCACCTTTTTAGTGGTTGTGTTTTAACTTAAGCCAGACAGTAAAACTACAACAATTTTGTCAGGTTTTTCTGGCTCCTCTGAAGATCTGTTCTCATAGAACTATCAAGCAGTACATGGGGAAGGTGTGTCCCCATGTGCAGAAACACACACCCCAGAATTCACCCCTTCTTCACACACCGGGCTTCATTTCTTCATAAAAGCTAAAAATTTGGCTTTCTTTATAATTCTGTATCTGGAAACAGCAAATCTTTGTTAATAAATCTCTTCTATATGCTGTGAAATGCTGGAGGATCTCACAGCTCATTGCAATTATGTGTATTTTAGATCAGAGAAGTGATGGCTTATGCTCGGAGGCTCTGCAGAGGGTGTTGCATGCTATGCTAGCGACACAGCCTTGGCTGCAGGCCCTGACACAAAGCCAGCTGCAATCACACAGTCAAAGGTCATGTCTCCACAACACAAAGAAGTTGTAATTGTGGCTTGTCCCAGGATTACCCTTGGTAGTTTAAGCCTGCCAGCATGAGAAGTAACAACCCAAGCAAATGTGTAGCTGAGAGTTACCAGAGCACAAATGCCTCTGAGGTGGGTTGGTGGTGGCTCCTGGAGCCCATCTCCCTGCACAGGGACAGTTTGTGACCAGCCTGGGCCACCACTGCTCCCTGACACCTCCAGACCCACATGGGCCCTGCTCACAGGGGCATCAGGACCTGCAGCACCACCCTGCTCCCAGGACACTGTGGCCAGGACCTGCCTCCTCCCTGCCCTGGGTCCCACTGCAACCCCCACAACTGCTGTCCCCTTG
Organism: Brachypodius melanocephalos; assembly: GCA_013398615.1. Taxonomy (NCBI): domain Eukaryota; kingdom Metazoa; phylum Chordata; class Aves; order Passeriformes; family Pycnonotidae; genus Brachypodius; species Brachypodius melanocephalos. The sequence continues at coordinate 7,489,020 of VZSR01000245.1, forward strand.
TCCCCAGGCCAGGATAAGGCTGTCCACACACTACCAGAGTAACTGCTGGAAAGTGATGATTGGTGCTAGCTGCCATTAGGGGGAGAAAAATCTGATCCCATAGCCTGGGGGATGGCCAAAGCTTGAAAACATGAATAAATTTTCAGAAAAATACATAGGATGGCCTTAAAAATAATTTTTAAATGTATTATTTATATATAGATATATGCGTAATATATACACATGTCTCTATAAATATTTTGCAGAATTTGCATCATTTTTTAAGGTCCATAATTTAGGGTTTCAAATTATTATTTCAAACCCATCCTGTTTTAACAGGATGGGATATCTTCTTCCAGTAGTGAGAAGTAGAAAAAAAAAGTTGCTGAGCTGTACCCTTCCCATTCTCGTGTCCAAACCTTTCCTCTTGAAAGAAAGTTTCTTATTACCATATCTCTAATTAGTTAATGTTCAGAGTGTATTTTATTGTAATAGATCGAGAAAATGGCAATGGCTCTATATCATTATGCAAAAGCAAAGGGATCTTGTACTACTACTATAAAAATGTAGAAAAGCTCACATATTTCTGCAGTATCTGCCTTAGAAATGGTTTGCTGTGAACAAAGTCACTATTTTAGCTGAGTATCTATGGATGCTGTTGGGTCACCCTGAAATTCAGGAGAGTGAGGGGAAGGAAAGAAAACAAAGGTAGAAGAAAAGAAAAGGAAAGAAGCTTTTCATTGCTGCCCTTTCTTGAAGGCAGACTTTCAGCAGATCACTTTGACCTGTCTCCTGTCTACCTGTCAAAATGATTATTTGTTCTTTCACAGTGCCTAGAACAATTGCAGGGTAAGGGTTTGTTTACTCTTTTGCATCATATTGAAATCATCTACTTTTATAATTGTGGACAGCTGGAAAAGGACTTAGGGAATAAGATAGGAATAAAAATTAAGAGAACTGGAAAGAAGGTGAAGGATTTTGAGATGGCACTAACCAGTTTTAATGCTTGAGATGACATAACAAAACTCTTATTGAACACCAAGGACTAGCATATAACTTCTGTAGCTGAAAATTAAATGACAGTTTTAATCAAATATCTTTCTCTCACTAGAACAGATATGCAGATATGTTTATCTTTTACCCACACCTTTATCAGAATCAAAAACCCAGAGCAAGGAAAGTTACTATCATCTGTCCCTGATGTAAGACATGTATCTATTAAATAAACTTCTGAAAAGCTCATTTGAATGCTCTGGTCTCTGCTCTTATCCATTATGTGTGTTCAGTCCCATGTAAACCCTTGCAAAGCAAAACAAGAGCTCTTTTGCAAAACCTCCTCACTGTTTCCCAGAGCTGTTTTTTTCTAAAGCCATTGTTTTTTTCTCCTGAGAAAAATACCATTGTTTTTATCTTGCTGCACTGTTTCTTAGCAGAAGAATGTTTTAAGAACAATAACATAACATTTAGGAATAATAACCCCCCTGTCTCATGCTGGCACTGCTGTTCTTACTCACAAAGCCACACGTACTGTCTGTAACTAAAAGACAATATCTCAGAATGAGCTTCAGAAAATAACAAGTATTTATATTTTCTCAGTGTTTCCACCAGGGGCACTGGGTCTTTTTGGGTCCAAGTGGGATAGCTGTGTGTGAGCCTTGGTAGCAATTTGTTTCAGAAGATTTCCAATTAGTCATGGATATTTTTCGATAGCTGGGGCATGTTGTGCATAGTGACACACTCAGTACGGAGGAATCTCCTCTCACTCTGAAACTGCTATTTGCACTTTTGCACGTTTTGCCCCGGTTTTCTTATTAGAATACAAAGTGAGCCATTGTTTCCGCTTCCTACCTAATCTTTCCCTAATTACAGAATAATAGGGTTGGTTAATGGTTTTGCTTTTTACCAGAAAAACAAAATTCTCCCATAATATCCTAACAATTATTATACCAAAAGAACTTTATTTCACCAATTTCTATGCAAGTATAGATATAGCTGGGATATATGCTTATATTTCAACAGTTATGTATAATGTTTCTTTAGTTGTATCAGAATTACTTGTTCACAAGGGTCCAGCATCAGAGGTTTAGCAATATTAACTTATACTAAATTAATCTTTCAGGATTTTTTATAAGTGTGTTCATTGATATTTGGGTTGATTTTCCTTTTTCTCCACCTAGAGAAGAGGACTTTGCTGTTCCTGTGCATACAATGCTACTTGTCTGTAGTCCCCTCCTTAGAGCTCCTGACATGTTCCAATTTCTGGTCAGGCCCTTTAAAAAGAATCACAAAAGTCTGTGCAAATATTCCATTTACTTTATTCACAGAGCAGGTATGTGAGAACACTAAAGCTGTGTGCCCTTATTGATTGGGTTTTAGTGAAATCAGAGCAGAAATTCATGTACCAGCTGATTTTCAGGCAGCCACTGCCACAGAGCAATTCACTGATGGATGTCACCACACGGGAGGTCACACCCCAGCACATGCACTTGGTTGTGCTGTGCAGTGACTTCATTTGTATGCAGCAGGGACAGCAGAGCATGGGGCTGCCTCTGGAGGGAACAGTCAATTCTGCAAACATTTATGACACTGCAGACTAGCCCAGGGAAGTTTACCTTGCCCTTGTCTTTGTAAAATGTTTTGTCGATCAAGGTTATCTGGTCAGAGCTTTGCTGGAGTCTCAGCACAGCCAGTTCAGGGAGCAAAGGGGTGGAGGGACATTACAGAGAGTCTGTGTAGTGTGTCTTGTGGAATATTTTTCTGAAAAGGCACTGTACCAGGACTTGGAATTTCTGATCCCATTTTCCAGGGATTACTTTGGACCTACAAGAAAACTTTAGCCTTTCTGTGCCTTGCCACATCTTAAGAACAGGATGCAGATGCTCCCTCTCCACCATGCCAGGCCATCTCATCAGTTCCTCCTGGTGTGCATGGGACCCTGATTGCACCTTGGGTCCATGGATATCATTTTGTATCATGTTGAATAATGAACATGTAAATAAACTCTTATTGAATGTTTGTCTGAATAAATGGCATGGCCTAGGAAAGGAAAGGAAGATTCTTGTCTGCACTGCAGCTTTGGTAGAGGTGAAACCTAAGCCTGGGTTTGCCACAACCCAGATTTTGTTTCTGCTCCATTTTGTGAAAGTGCCATTATTACTTGTTCTTCTCTTTCTTCTATTTTAGCAGTGATCCCAATGAGTCAATCCCTTTATTTTTAAGTACTTATTTTATTCTCTAAATTCTCAGAGAATACCTCAAACTTAAAAAAAAATCAGCTAAAAGAAGCATTTTTTTTATTTAATCCCAGGCAACATTTGTTTCAAATGTCATTAACTCTAGGGAAAAAAAAATAGGTTCAAGTGGACATCAGATTTCTTGGAGAATTTTAAGAAGTTTCAGTGGTGAATCAGAAGAATGAATTATTTTCACTGTTTCTTTCTTAGATCTTTATTCATAAAACTTACAGGTCTGTCACACATTTCTCTGCCTCTTCCTTATTGTTTTTTCTTTCATCTTCTTGTTCATCTTCTCCCAGGATCATTTGTAAGAAAAGTCATCTCAAGTTTGCATTTTCAGATGTACTTCTTGTTATCTTGCAATCTGCAAATAATCTTTTGTATCTCCTCTAACTTACTGAGGTCAAATGCTAAAGCCAGAGGAGCTCCTCTTAAATATAGTTTCAATGACAGAGGGGGATCTACTTATTTGCATTTTAATTTATTGTTTTCTTGAGAAAAAAAAAAAAAAAGTAACTGTTTCTTTAAGTTTTATTGGGTTTTGGTCACAAAAAAGGGCTTTTTTCAACGAAAAACATTTAGTTTGGTTGGTTGGTTGGTTGGTTTTTTTGTATACCAGCAGTGGGGGGTTTTTTGTTGTTGTTGAACAGATTATTATAACCAGCCACACCAAGTACCATGATGAAACTGAGATGGAAATAAGTGTGTCCAGGGAGCCCAAGGTGTTACCCCTGGGTGAAACCAGGAGTACTTGTCCAACCTGGGGTGTGCAGAACTGTGTGTGAGTACAGGTTACTGCACAGAGACAACAAATTTGGCTGGAGAGGAGCTAAAACAGCAAAAGGCACGTGCATACCCATGCTTATGTGGAGACTGAGCCAAAATAAAAGCTGGTAGAGGAGGAAAATGTACTTAAGTACAGGTGACTTTCAAGGGAGAAGTCAGCAGCAGTGAGGGGAAGGACACGCCAGACAGGTTTATTGGTGACTGAAAGCCAGCCAGGACAGCAGACTTTGATGAGTTTTCCTGCACAACGGCTCCAGCTTTGCAAGTTAGGCTGAAGCCCACATTCACAGCTTCCATTTTGTCCATATGAGTTTTGTGGGCACACAGCTACACTGAGTCTGGGTGTTTGGATATCTGCCTGACCAGCCCTGGCTGTTTATTTCTCATTTGGGAATAGAAGCACAGGGTCTGCTCATGGAAAGAAGTGAATGAACTCATTTGCAGGTGCAATCTTAATGTATTCTTTAACTGCTGCTTTCTTCACCTTTCCCAGTTCATTTTTACAGGGCTGGTTTGGGGTTATTTTTCTGTCATTGGGTTATTTAAAAAAAAAAAAAAAAAAAAAAGTGTCCCAAAATGTTCCCTAGCAGAAACATCTTTTTAACTGGACTGGCCCAGTGCTTAGCAATGATAGAGAAAAGAAGAGAGCAGAGAAGAAAGGTGCACGGGATCATTTGACCATTGGTGTTTGGTTCTGAACCTCAGAGTCAATGGCCATATTCTCTCTGGCAGAGGAGCTTTCCAATCATGTAAAGTACAGCGCTCCAGAAAACTTTACAGCAGCTAATTCATTTGTGTGGAGTTCCCTACTGCCAAAAGTCAGGGGAGCAAAGCAGAACATGGTGTAAGGCACAGTTCACATGGCTGTGCTGCAGAGCACACAGACAGCTGATGGATGCAGTGTGAGTTTACCCTCCAGGATACAGCTGAGGTTACTGCTGGGACAAGGAGCTGGAGATTGTGTTGCAGCTATTGGCTTCATTCATGAATTGTTAATGTAGAAGAACAAAAGAATTCACTCAAGGCAATCAATTTCCTTTTAAAAATACAACAATTCACCCCAAAAGAGTGAAAGAAGGCTTAAGTGATAAATTGCAGGAATATTGCTTTCACATTTGACACCCATTAGACCTGTTTTATATTGGGAAAATAGTATCATTAAGCAAAGCAGACAGTGCTTTACAACAATTAGCTTATGAAAAGATCCAGCTACTACATAAAGATAACTGTTATTAAATAACATTTTGCAAAACCTTTAAAGCGTAAGAAGCACAGTTGTTTTTGGTAGTATAGGTCTTTCCTTATATGCTTTCACAAAAAAAGAAGGCAGAACAATTGGAGCTATTTGAGATTTGAGTGTAGAGGCACTTAATGGGAAGCTAGATTGCCTTATCAATAAATACCAGTGCAGGTATAAACTGAAGGAAGTTGCTGTCCTCCACCAAAAACCCCAGGGTGAAGTAATCACTGTGTGCTGAAATCCCCCCATGGAATGGTAGCAACTACAGTTCCTCCCCACTCAGGAGGAGCCATGGAGCAGATGTAGGGTGGTCAGCATCCACTCCTCCAGGGTTCAGGGCCCTAAACAGTGCCTCCTTCACCCTTGCCAGCCTTTCAGACATAAGCTGAAACCATTCACCAGCAACTTACATCCCACAGTCCTTTTCCAACACAGATCATAAACACTCACTCAATCTTATAGTGCACTATCTTGTAAGCTGTTAAACAAAATATATGTGACCGAGTTTCAAAAACCCTGCCAAACAAACTTTCCTCCTAATGCCCAGAAACTGCTGTTCTTTCTGTCTCCATGTCTAATTTGAGGCAGATAAAACCAACTTCTCACCGTGTTTTATCCATCTGTAACATGTCTTCCCACCACATTATACCCCAAATGTCGCTTAGAGAAGCAAGAATACAACACTGATAGAGAGGGGGCAGTTCATTTTCTAACCTATGCCATCTCCCTGGAGAACAAAAAGCAAATATATCTACTGAAACCATTAGCCCTCATCCCATGTGCCAGGTCATGTCCTAGAAGCAAGTCACAGTGATATTGCAGATCCAGGAATTTTTGAAAGGAAAGGATGAGAGAAGCAGGATGGTGAGGACTGCACGAAGCATCAAACACAGGAACAAGGTGAAGAGAATTCAGAGCAAAGGTTAGTTTTTGCCCTGAATGTTGGCTAGGGGAAAAAAAAAATTAAAGCTCTCTTATGAAATCTTGCTTATGCTTTCTCCCTGCTTTCTGAACCCTGAGTATTTGGCTACGTAACCACTTTTAATCATTAGCCCTATATTTGGGTTATTTTTTATCAACCCTTTCTAATTCCCTGAGAACTTTCTGTTCTAGCTAGTGCCAGATGGTGAAGTGGAAAGCACTTGGGATAAGCCCTTCACCATCTGCAGACCAGAATATCTCCACCAGTATATTTCCCTCCATCAGCTGCTCCTTCTTTCTGTTTTCCCTCACAACTCTGGTTCATTTTCTTCTTTACCAGCCTTCTTGATCTTTATCAGCAAGCAGGAACTGTCTGCCCCCAACAAAGCTAAGTGCAGAAGAAAATCTGTGTACCCAATCTCACATCTCAAATAAGCTCCCAACCAGAGGAGGTTGGGAAAAGACAGCAATATTTGTTTTAGTTATTGATCAGTATTTCTAATATAGGAATACCTCACCCTCTCAGTCAAGATAGATATTTCTTTGAGGTAGATGCTGGGTCTTCACCTAGTGAGAGATTTTCTCTGCCTCAAAACGTTTATAGTCCAACAGGCATGACATACTATCCACATTTTGTATTAAGTGTGATTTGCTCCAAGACCAACACTGATCCATAAATTGAAACCAGTTCTTCTCAGGCTTTATCTACTGCCTGAACCACAAAACCAAGTTTTCTGACTCCTGAAGGCCATTTAGCAATTGGAACTCAGAAATATTTCATAGTTTCTTTTTCTTAGTAGCTGTAAATTGAGTCTTACTGAAGTCAAAAGTGTTGTTTCATTCTAGTGATGTTTGCAGCTTGGCTGTGATTTGCCATGTTTGAATTAAAGCCTATGTACTACTACAGCTTTCCTGTGCTAAATAAGAATGCCATTTTTCATTAGTACTAAACTATTAAAAATGTTTTTAAAATTAGGTCCAGAAATGCACTCCTCCTTAAACTGTACTGCACCAAATAACTCCAACATGATTGCCTTCTCTCTTCAAATCTGCATCAGAAAGTTCAGGCTGGATATCAGGAAAAGGTTCTCTACCCAGGGGGTGGTTGGGCACTGGAACAGGTTCCCCCAGGAAAGTGGAACCAGGACCAGCCTGACAGAGCTCAAGAAGCTTTGGAACAATGATCTCAGGCACAGGGTGTGACTCTTGGGGATGTCCTCTGCAGGGCCAGGAGTTGGACTCAATGATCCTTGAGGGCGCCTTCCAACTCAGCTCATTCTGTGATTCTGTAATGTCACTCTTTGGCACGAGGCTTTGCATTAGAGCTTCTGGGTAATCAGGAAAGGTGCTGCCTGGACTCTCAGATCCCTGTCACATCTGGATCTGAGTGATCCAAACTGTATCTCTGTATACTACAATTACTCCATTCCACCCCATACATTTCATTCTGGTCTCCAGCGAATCAGCAGCACTTCTTTCCCAGCCAAGCATTTGTATTGTTGTGCTGTAAATTTGTGCTCATACCTACGTCATTTTCTTCCACACCTTGCCCAAGTTTTATTCCAGTTATGTCTTGTTCTATTCTTTCCACATCAAGGGCATATATTATACTTGCAGTTGCCATGTGATTGACAGCAAGGAATCTATTATGCACTAAGCAATTTGAAAAAGTAGGTCACATAAATTTGCAGAGTGTAGTTTGCTGAAAACCTGTGGAGATTTACATATAGCACACTGTATAGATTTGTTCTGAGCATCCTTTTCCTGTGTTGTGCTTTAGAATGATGTGCTGAGTGGGAATGTTCTTCTAGTCATGCTTCCTACAGGACTCTACTGATGCCAGAGCTAGTCCAGATTGAAATTTGAACATGGGCTGGGAAGTGAGTATAGATGGAATAAAGTGATTTGAGGGCCAAAAATATAATAACAAAAATATAATGACAATTTTGGAAACCGTTACCAAAACAGTACAGAAAAAGAAGAGATTTCTGACTTAATTCATGCAGATTTTTGTCAAATATAATTAAATGGAAGTCAAAAGAAAACTCTCTCATCTCATCCTCTAATACTTCTGTACCTCTCACAGTGCATCAGTGTGAGCAATATAGAGAGCTAAACTGAGCCTCAGCCTAACACCACTGATGTAACTGAATTATCAACTTAGACAGAGGCAACATTGTGCAGAAATCTATAAGCCCGTGCTACTGAGGCCCCCAGTTAGGTACCATAATGGTTTCTTTCGGCCTGTGAACCTTTGAAATGATCATTCTGCTTTTTAAAGACTCTTAAGCATCTAGAGGTCATTGCATTGGGTTACAATTGCAGCTATAAAATGACCAGTAACAAACCAAACACGTTTCTTTTCTCTTTTCTGAAGCATGTTTCTTATGCTGCAGACACTGCTTCTCTCACTCATTATAGTGAGATCCCTTATTGCCCAGCATTGTACTAACTCTGTCTGGTCTATTGTATTGTGATGACACTCCTTTGCCCATTGTATTAGGTTAGCACCTCCTTGGCTATAATAAGTATGAAAAAAAAATTCAAGGTTTGACTTGTCAAATGGAACTTTTCAGTGACTTATTAAAAGAACCCCTGCGGTATTACAAAATGCAGGTTTTCTGTCATCTAACCAAAAGATCCCTTTAGAAACCTTCATTTTTTATATGTGTAAAGACAATTTCTTCTAGTGAAACTCTTTGATTCTTCACTGAATGAAATCAAGTGTTTTAAAACTTTTTGAGTTGCCCCAAAGGCTCACTCCTATACTGTGGAACGTGAAAGACTGTGAGCCACTCACATAATCATCACATAGACACTTTGCAATGTGCTCCTGGCAGCAATCGTTCATTATATACTGCAGGCTTTCATTTAAAAAAAAAAAAAAAAAAAAAAAACCTGAAGAAAATCAGGGAAGAGAAAACTGTGAACTGTGTCTTTCTTGATCATAAGAATTGAGAGAAAACAAAGCTGGAGAGAAAGCAGTTGTCAGGGATTGCTAATGAGGTTATGATAAATTGTCGCTGGAGAGATCTTACCTAATGAAATGGAATGAGAAACAGAAATGTGAGGAGAGATGGCATTCCTGTTAACCTCCTTCGAGCAGATACACCTCAAGAAGTGTTGTCTCTGGTACTTTACAGGCAAACTAATGTGTTTGTAGGAGTGGAGGTCATAAGTCAGCATTCTACTCTCTCTCCTCACAGCCCTGCTTAGAGCACCTTCCTCCCACCACAGCACATCAATTACCACCAGCAGATGAATGAGGTCTTTGGACTTTCTTCTCATATATCTGTTATTACTCACTTTCTTTTATCCCTTGTGCTATAATGCTGAGGTGAGGTTGGGTTTTTCTGCCTTTTGGCATCTCTGTGGCAGCTATCAACACCCCAGCACACACACACACGAAAAGAAACTCTGCTTTGGTCTTTCTGGGGTTCTTTGGTTTGGATTTTTTGGGTTTGGGGGTTTTTTTGCTTATTCATCTGTTAGCAATGCCTATGGTGAACACAAGACCAGTTTTGTGAGCAGTCTGGGAAGACAGAGCCTCCCATATCTTGTGTGAGCTCCCAAACGGAGGGAGGGGAAGTGTCCAAATCTGTGTCACAGTGGAATAGTCAAAGCACCACAGGAGGAGACAGCAGCACCTAAAGGATTACCTAAATGGAGCTCCCATTCTCTGGACATCTATCAGGAGTACTCATCTCTCTCTGGTTTTACTCAGTCTTTCCTGAAGCCCCCATGAAGTAATATATATTAGTGAGAGGTTTAGAGAACTGCAGGATGAGCTCTTCCAGAGAGCAAAAAGTCATCTGAGGAATATTGTTGTCCTCCTTTGACTTTGAGACAGTCATTTTGTCTATAATGTGACAAAGCAAGGGACAAGCTAAAAATAGTGGCAGATGTTAAAATAAATTTTCTAGATAAAAAAGAAAAGCTAACTGGAAAAAACAGAATATATAAAATTCAGGGGTCTTCTGGAAGTGCAAGACTAAGAAAAAGAAAATATCTGAAACTCTCTTATTTTGTTCTGAAGGATCTGTGAAGGCATCAAAGAGAAAAATAAAAAGTTTTCCTTGGTTCCTTTTTCCCTGCGTTGTACACTTGCTCCTGGCTTCAGATAAGAGACTGAAGTAGACACCTTTTTCCAGCCTTCTAATGTGAAGTATGGACTTCAAAACAGAAAAGTAGAATTTTCTATATATCTCTATCTTTTTTATTGTGTAGCTTCAAATTATTCTCATTTGTTTCCAGAGTAATTTTTACTGTGCATTTATCTAAACAGTTTAAAACCTCTCTATCGTCTTTCATATTCAAGGGCAAATCCAAACCATTTTTCCCCAAGACAGAGAGACAAAAATAAACTGCTTAATACTGAGGTAATAACATGGACAAAATGTCACTGGTGTCTTTCAGTTTAAATCCCTTTTTCCCTCATGTTATTTCGATCTGCCTATTGAGGAGACCTAAGAGTCTCTCTGTAAAAACAATAGGTTTCCAATTAAGTCTCATTAGTAGGACAAAACCACCTGTTTTGGGTTAAAGATCTTAGGAGGCTCTAGAGTTAAATGAGTGACAGTGAGGGCAAAGTGCTCTGATGAGAAATCAAACAACTCCTTCCCTGAGAAGTCCATCGTCCCTTCCCGCTCCCCAGATCAATCTGAAGCTGTTGCCAGCATCTTGTGTGTCCTGTGCTTTTTAACAAAATAGACTCCCCTTATCTCTTGGGTCAGGGAATACCCTCTTGAAAAGCCTGGCTGCTTCTCTGAACCTGCCCTTCCATACAGTTGTCACAGACCTTTCATGGCAGGCAGCTCGAGCCCGTTTCAGGAGTATCCTTCCCGTTGTTTCTGAACAATCACACTGCTTCCTTTTGCCTGTGGTCCTTGCACCTTATTTCTTATAGCTAGGGGTTCATCATCTCAGTCTAGGTCCATTTTAAAGAACTGTCCACAGGTCTAACTGTTCTTGCATGAGGAATTTTACCCATTAGAAAGCAATGAAATCTTATTTGCTGTAACTTCAGGATGGAAAGGCAGACTGTTTCAAAGCCATTGCTGAACTGCTCCTTGGAGTCAGAGAAAGGTATCTAGAAACTCCTGTAATGATCTTCATTTCAATGTGCTCTGAGCCTGCTGCTCCAGTGATCTTCAGTGATAAGGGTGCCTCATATACCTGTGGTTCCATGTGTGCAATAGACAGTTCTATAATTTTAGAGCCTATTAACCACTAACTTACAAGTCTGTGGTACTTGTATTTTGTGAATGCTTTGTGAGGCTGATAGCCTATTTTCTTGGTTTGCCTTTTCTTCTTGTTTCCCAGGTGACTGGCCTGGCTTTTCAAACTGTACTGTGAGATTGGTTTCTTTTCCATGCTTCATTAAGACAGAACATTTGTTACCCTCTCTTCAGACATTGCCTAAGTCTTTGCACATGCACTTTTATCTTTTTCTGTACATTTCCCAACATGTTGAGGGAGTAGAAATTTTCAGATGGAGCTGCTGATGTGCTTTCATGTAGAGCATATTTTCTTGTACAGCTGTATGTCTCATATTTTAATTTTCCTTTGCTGATACCAGCAGTTACTTTTATGTCTGGAAGATGAGCTCTTCCCACACTCCTCCATAGTTTCTCCCAGTAACATTTCTTTGTAGATTGGTTGGTGAGGAGAGCTGAAAGGTTATAGGGCTGCTACCTTCCAGTCAGACACAGAATTATTTAGCATCACCATTTCTACCTAAAATGGTAGAATCATTTAACTCCAAGTTCAGCAGTGGCACTGTCATCACCTGCTCAAGCCCACTGCTGCTTAAGAAAGCCCAAGAGCTGTCTGGAGAGGCTAAACATGGGCAGATCTGAAAAAAATCTTCAATGCTGATAAATAATAGTTACACTAAGAAAGATAGTTGAGTTTTATAGACACAAAAATCAAGAGTCTTGGCTGTGTTAATAGACCCTTCTGCTGTGACTCTGTGTGAGGTGGCAGCCACTGGCACTTGCACTGGAGTGATAGCTGGACCAAGAACACAAGTGGTATAAAATGTTTGTATAATTAATTAGGAGTTAAAAAATATATATGCTTAAATGCACATATTTATTACACCTGATTGTGGTATATGCTGCCTATATTCAGAAGTGCACAAGTACAGAATGGAGTGGTAAAGTTAACATTCACTTCAGAAAACTCACAGATATACAAATCCAAATAGTTTTATTTGCTGTAGGAAAAATCTTAATCTTTAAATCAAGAGGAAGACAAATTTCCATTCACTTGTGTCAGAGTGTCCAGAAATTCTGGGAAGATGAATAGGAGTGCTTGAATCATTTGCTAGATTGTACTTATGGTTCTTTGTGTTTTGCAGTATAAGTCCTCAATTAGAGGGTTTATGCACTAATAATCAGTTCAAGGGAATTTAGTTGCCTGTTAGAAAGTCTCAAGAAAAGCAGAATGTTAGCATCAACCAACATCTTCCTATGTTAAAAACTGTAAAATACTAAATACACAGCTGTAGTAAACTGATCCAATTCCATTTAATTTGAGCTGCATCAATTTATTTCAGAAGAAATTCCGCCAATGAATGAATTACAAATAAATTTTCAGAGGGCAAAGGAAAGCCAACAAGACAAAACTGCAGAAAATATCCATGGAATCTCTCTGACTTCATTCCACTGCCTTCTCTGAAGAAGTAAAAAATGAATAATTATGTCCAATTTAAGTTTCGAGATTGACATTATTTGTTGATCAGTGCAAGCCTTCCTTGAAAATTAAATTTAGAAGTTGCTTTCTCAGTTATTTGCCTTTGAAAACCAAGAAAATAACAGTCTTCCTAGTATTCTCTCCAAAGGTGAGCAAAAGGAAATTAATACAGGTACTATTATTAAAAATAATTGAATAATTAAAAAATCGGATAGTTTCCGAAATAAAGTTCTCATATGGCATTTTTAATGTTCAGAGAGGTACCCATGCTAGAGCAGATTTTCAAGCCCTATTCAAACTGAGAGCAGTTTTATTCCTTGAGTGTTTGCACTGAAGTTACAGTGAATTCTCAAAGAGCAAATTAGTGTCAGCATACACTATATACCAGATATAGCTCCAGTTCCACTCCATGAACAGACACCATTAACTTCAGTGCAGGGTACAGAGAGTCGAGAGCAGGGGCTTGCCTTGAACATTTTCCTACATTTGTATTTAAAAGTCTTGAAAATAGAATTTGGGTAGTTACACATCAAGGCTGCACATACCACACTGGAGAATAGAATTTTAGTGATATGTGTTCTTCTTGCAGGAAAAGACACTCTTTATCATAAGGGTAGAACTGTTCCCAGTCACATGGATAAGAGATTTTCTGCAGGATGGGAGGAAATGCAGTTGTGTAAGTGTGTAAGATCTGAATCCAGATCTGACTTCTCCTGCATTTACAGATTTGTTCAGCCTTAATTCTTTATGCTGTGGGGACTAAATTAAATGTTCATGGCCTTAGCAAAAGGTGTATTCAAGAGTTAGTTTGCCCTATGATTTTTATGGGCAATGTTGAACTACAGTGCTGCAGTCCTTGAAAAGCAGGTACGAATATCAGTGCTCCATTTAATATTTTATCTGTAATGGTCTTATACAGATAATATGATGATTAATACATATTGTTGTAGGAATAACCATTATTGTGGGAATAACCATGTAGCAACTTTCTTTTAAACTGATGAAACATGGTGCTCAATTTATTACTGAACCAACTTTCACACTAACTTTAAAAAAATGTGTTCTTATTTGTATATGATTAGGCCTTTTATACTTTGGAAGTCATAGTCATTCATTAAATAGTGGTGGGTGATTTTGCCTTTTTTCCCTATTTTGTGAGGGTAAAGTCAATGCCTGTTGTTTGAACTGGCTGGGTATTATCTGCTCCTTCCTTAGGAATAATACACAGGTTATCTTATCTGACCTGTGACCTAATGTCACAGTGACCCAGTGCTGTGAAACTAAGGTATCACTCACCTCATATATTCTGTACTGAGAGTAAATTCTGCTTCCTCCTGACACCATAAACCCGTTACTCTGGCACTGGAAAAAGATGATCCAGACCCATCCTGTTCTTGCAGTAGTTCTGTGATATAAAGGAATATGTTACTAAAATGAAAGTCCATGAAACAAAACAAAGCAAAAAAATCATTATACCTAAGAATATTGACTTCTAAGAAAAAAATCCGTGTTTTCTCTTTCATTTTTAAAAATTTTTGCACGTTTTGGATGGGACCACAATATACGTAACAATTTTGAGAAATCATTATATATTTTTACAAGACCGCACTTGGAAAATAAAAAACAGTAAGACCGATTCCTTTCTTAGGAGAATCTGAAGTTTTGCAGTGCAATACACTTGGGCTGATGCAAAAAAAAAGAAAATAAAGCCTTGAGAAATTCTTCTTTTTAAAATTCTTCCACCACTGACTTGGGCATTGTTCCTCCAGGGATAGAAAGGCATCCTGATGCAGAGGGTCATGGGCTGTTTTCTGAAGTGGCAGCTGTTCTGTGTGCTCCCAGGAACTCCTGAAAAAGGGTTGTGGTGTTGAGTCAGCTAAACCAGGTATTCTCCCTCCCCCTGCTCTCCACCCTGAGGCACACAGGGTGGTCTGGGTTCTCCTCACCTCCCTGCAGCACTGCCCACCCTTTATACAGTCATAGTTCATCACAATAAACATTACACAAGTTTATGTTTTATTATCTTCCCTTCAGACGAGTCACCACCTGTAGCCAAGCGTGCAGTCACAAGCAGCACCTCAGCCTAGGGAGCAGTGCAGGGCACAGAGCTCTGTGTCCTGTCTGTGCCATCACCATTTCATCCCCAAAGTCACTCTGCTGCACTCCTGACACGGCTGCATTTCAGGGCTACCTGATCTCCTGTCAGCACCATCCCCACAGGAGATAATCACTCTGTGACCATGAGGTCTAAGGGTTAAGATAAACTTGTTGGTTATCTTCGAGTGCAATGGAATTACATAGCAAACACCAGTCCTCAAATATGACATGACTCAAAGCTCAGATGCAAGCTGTCTAACATTTAACCCTTCTGAGTGACTTGGGAAATGGGGTTCCTCCTCCTGAGAGGGATGGGGAACCCCTGCAGCCCCTGAATCAATATGCTGGCTGATGAGCCAGTGATGATAGCCACTGTCAGGCTTCAGAATGTGCTTTCCACATTTGAATACAAATAAAAACCTTTGAGATTCTTAGTAAAACTAAGTTGTATCAAAACAATCTGTTTTCAGATTGAGAGTGTCAGAGTTAGATTCCACACTCCTCTTTTTAATTTCAGTCTTCTATCTGGAAATGACAGGCAACGCACGCTTGGCCTTAGGAACAGTCCCACTCACTGCTTCACAAAATGCACCAAAATGTGGCTTTATCTTAGCAGCACATATAAGCAAAAAGCGAATTCATCAAAATAAAATTCTACAGCTATTTGATAAATCTAGACCAACAGAATCTTTCAAACTATGCATATGTCAAAAGCTAGACAATATATAAATATCATTTCTACCTGTTTTAGTTTTCAAACTTTGTATCCAATTCCCACAGTTATCACTCAATTGGTGATGTGCCAGCATCAAACTGGGATAACCGTCAAAAAAATCCAATAACCCCTTTTAAACCAATCTAATGAAAAAAAATCCCTTTGTGAATGTACTAGAATCAGCATATGGCAATTTAGCCCAACCTAGAACTCATTCTTATTCATTAGATGATATCTCTGGAGAGAATATCAAACATTATCTTGGAAGCTATGCCACACTTACAAATACTGAAAGTTTGGAGCAAAAAAATTCAAGGAGTGAATGCTAAATATGAAATAGGTGTGACGCTTCCTTTTAAAAATCTTCTGAAATGGGAAAAACTGAAGGCTAAAAAGCTCTTTGCCTAGCCAGCTGATTATTTTAACCTGCTCTGGTAGCCTGGGAGCAGTTTGGCTAATCTGTGCTTTGTCATTAGGCCATCCATTAGCAGGATGGAGATGGCATGGCTGCACCATAACTCAGCAATGTGAATACAGAGCAAGGAGAGTGCACAGCCATCACTGGCAGTACAACAGCAGATAATAAGACCCTGTTACTCAAGCAGAATGTGTTATGTAAAGACAATTGCTGTGTAGAAGCAATAGCTCTAATCAGGTTAATTAGGCTGTATTCATGTTTCATTTATGGTGCAAGTGCCCTGTAAATGCAAAGCAGTCTACCTGTTCTTACTGCACTCCTTATACAGCCATCACAGTCTCTGTAACACTCAACACCATATATTTTCTTCTTTAAAAGAAAAAAAATCCCAAGATATTTCCCACTGCTTTTTAACAATTCCTTTTCTTCATTGTTTGTGCCTAAAAAGAAAAAAAGGAAGAGATACAGGTTGTCTATAAAGCCTCTGCCCACATTAAATTTCCTTCCTCTACAACCAAATTAAGCACTTGCAAATTGTCGAGGGCCTGTTTGATTGTGGATTATTTATTTTTCATGTGTTTTCTTGCTCACTAGCATGACCTGTTGAACGTTTAAGGAATATTGTATTGCCTTTAAAAAGTGTTAAAGGCTCTTACCTTTCCTCCTTTTATCCACATCCTTAAAGTGACAGATCTCCTGTTTATTCCCTCAGAACTAGCTGGAATGATGTGTCTACTTCGAAGAAAGGATTAGAGCTCAGTGCTGTGACCCTCAGACTCTGGCTGTGTCTCCTCTCTACCTACTGCATTTACTCCATAGTTCCTTTAAAGTAATAATGGGCACGACAATTCTGAGATCACTTTCTTTTCTCCCCCAAGAAAACAAGCCTGGGTAGAGAGGAGTTATTAAAAAGAGAGAGTACATGCTGCAAATGAAGAGAAAATGGTAACCTCCACCATCTTAATTATTATAGCTGTTATTTTAGCAATCAGGTATCCACATGCTGATTGTAAGCTTAGATTCAGTGTGCTTCATTAGAAAAAACAAATGCGGTATTTTCAGTACCCATTAAGTACAAATTTATTCACGTAACACCTTAATTATAAAACCTTTTATTAAACTTGAAAAATCCTATAGTTCTGTTTTAATATGTATGTGTCCCTCACACAGCATTTCAATGAGCTATTAATAACAGTGTTTGAATAAATATCCCTTCTCGTACAGTTCTGTATATAATAAAAACTTTATCTTATGCATTCTGCCCTGTGGAATGGAGCTAGCTGAGCTCAATATGGTAGCACACAATATTACTGCAGAGGTCAAGCTGTGGCACTGATGAGCAGTGCCATAAAAGCAGGGTGATCGAAGCAGGAGCTTTGCATGTTATCACTTACAGTATTACTCTGCTGCTGTGCATTTACTTCAACCTGGCTGCAAAAAATGTAACTAATGTTTGTAAGGAATTCCTGACTGCATCTAACAGCACCAAGGTGTGCTGCTGAATTTCACAGGGCTCACAAACATAGTTTACTTTGTCACAGCTCACAGGACTTAGCACCCTAGCAGAAAACATCAAGAAAATCTGTGTGCACCTAATTTTTCACCACCTGAGCTCCCACTGAACCAAAAACACAACTATTAATCTCTTTTAATGGTTCATCTCTCTACTATATATTTAATTATTTTACTAGACAGATTTAATTTCAGGGAAGGTCTGACTACCCATACTATTCTGTATCACTCCCTTCATGAAGGAAAGCTGCAATATTAAAATCCTTGAAGATTTCAGGAGGTCTCAGTGGTGAAGGAGCCCAAGCAAGGAGCCCTCATTTGACTCCTTGTGGAGCAATGATGATGATGATGATGATGAGTAGAGGGACCATGCAACTGCATCCCTGACTCCAGCTCAGGTGCCCTGGCACCCCAATAATGGGCTTGGTTATTCCTCAGTCAGGTGGAATCACTCCAAGTAAATGAAGCACTAATGTGAAGGACTGTTTGATGGGGCCTGCAGTAAATGTGTCTTCAGACCTGAAGGTGACCTTAGCACCTGGATTTAGGTTTCACCCTTCTCCTGCCTAATGAATAGCATCATCAGGCATCCTTGTTCCCTATCTGGAGGACCAAGTCTGGCTGCCTGACTTAGTGCAGTGTTTGCTGTGTTACACCTTCCCCAGCCTCACAGAAATACCAGGTATGCATTCCTGAGCTCCCCTTCCTGCCCCCTCGGTAACCTTTGTACGCAAGTGGGTTTTTACATGATATTTAATTTATTATTTGAGCAAAAGACAGGCTTAAATTTAAAGTAAATGTTAAACACTTGCACAAAAGTGCGTATAACTGAAGTTAGGGAGCAAACTCCCTCCTGACAGAGTTTTGCTAAGGATTGATCTAAATGTTATTGCTACAAGTGGGAAATTCTGGATATATTTCCCCAAGAGTGACAGCAGCAAAAGCCCCATGAGAACCTACTGAAAAGCTTCCAATGCTCCCAACTCACTGAGGTCCTGCTGGAAATGTAGCTCACTTCTTATTAGATTCTCCTTCTAAACACAGAGATTAATTTCCCTCCTGTTTTCATAGTATAAACTTTCACTATTAGCCACAGGCTGATGTGATGGTCATGCTGACAAGTTCTGTCTTTCCAGGTGTGGGTAACAAGATATGCTTGCAAAGACAGACATGGTAGATACCCAGAGCAGCAGTTTCTCATGGCATGCCTTTGAGTTGTAAGGTGTCTCAAGCCTGCATCTGTAAAATCAACCACAAAATTCTCCTCTAAAAGTAGAGTTTCAATGTGAGCAAGGTTTGTCTCCAAAGCAGTGACCCTTATGAAGAGTAAAATATCAGGAGATTGAAGATATGACTGGAAAAAAGCTAAATTGTTTCAGCTATGATGGAGGAACTATATTTGCATAATTTAAATTTTAGGGGGTTTTTACATATATAAATAAAGTATAAATATATAAAGTATAAATAAAGCGTAGAGAAATATCAAGCAAGATATTTTGAAAATTAAATCTCTTTTCCAGCATATACCTGCCAAGGTGTCCTGCTGAATTTCAGGGGGCTCACAAACATGGTGAACTAAATAGAAAGTAAAGTAGCTGAAATCATGAGGTGATTTGAAGTGGTCAGCATTCATGACCTCGGAAATGTTTATTTTTTGATCGATCAATATGTGTTCTAGAATACACTTATCTGTCAAACTAATGTGCCAAAAGAGACATGTGATGTCACATGCCTTTATAAAAGAGAAACCTGTCACATTCACCTTTACTTTATCCCCATCATGAGGGGCTTGATATTAGCCCTGGTTTTAACCCTGGTGGGTAAGTAACTTATCTGCATTGATGAATCTAAAATTGTATATTCAGGAAAAGGTTTCAGAATCTAAATAGCCCACTCACAGACTATAACATGTTGTAGAAAAAAAAAATTTTATTAACTTCTTTTGTTGTTTAAAGGGAAAAAAAAAGGCATTTGCCTGGCATTGAAGTAGGAGTAAGGTTAATTAGAAAGGGTTATATTATACATGCGAGATGAGATATAGTCTTTTATACTACACTACATTAATATTTTGGGGTTGCTTTTTTTGTCATTTCATTCCTCTGTTTTTTCTTCTCTTTCAGGGAGCCAGCATCTTAATTACCGTAAGTAATTTTCCTATCAACTAATATAATTATAATGAGTGAAATTAAAAATAGAATCTGAAAAGTGTATCAATGTTTAATATAGCTTTACAACAGCTAATTTTGTTCAGGTGCAGTGCAGAAATGAACAAATTGTCTCTTTTTTTTTTGTTCCTTACATTCTAATGCAGATACTTTAATATGTTCTGTACATTCTGTATAATATTTTACGGGAACCATTTCTTTGCAGAACCCGATTTCAGTGAAAACAAGGTTTATACATTTGATTATGAAACCACGCTTCTCAGTGGACTTCCAGAGAAAGGACTTGCAAGAGCTGGAATAAGAATAAAATGTAAAGTGGAAATTAGTGGTGTTGAGCCAAAACTTTGTCTTATTAGGGTAAGAAAATGTATTCCATTTGAAAGGTAAAATTCTCATCATACTTAGCTTCTTTTTTAAGCTTCTGTGAAGTAATTAGGTTTCATCATGTGTTGTGCTTACTCAGGGATAATGTAACTAACACTGTTATTTTTTATACAGTGCCCTAAATTCTATTTGCACTTTGCAAGGTAATTCTCAGCTCAAGCCAACCTTGGGCTTGAAGGATTTCTTCTGCTTTGTGGTCAGGGAGACAATGGAATGTAATTTGAAATGCACAATTATTTATTACTGGATCAATCCAATTGTTTCAAACTGTACAACCTAGAATTATTTAATCAACTGATTTCATAACCAGCAGACAAAAGGCAATAAAACATGCGACAGTAGTTGCAAGTGATTCAATATTTAGCATAATTAATGCCATCCTTCTTTTTTTCTGAAGGGTCCTGAGTGACATTCTTTGTCAGCCTCAATTGTATATTTTTGCTGCTTGCTGAGTAATTACTGAGGGTTTTGATTATGTGAAATACATTTTCGCCTTTAACAGGAGCCTATACCCACTTATAATGAGTGTAGAGAAATGCACACCTCAACTGCTTTACACAAACTCCACTGAGTCTTGTGTATATGAGGAAGAAAAACGAGATATTTAAAAGCTTTTATTTGGTGTATTGAACACTATAGATTAAAAAGACTGGTGACTGTCTGATAAATGCTTGTAAACGTTGCAGCCTTCCAGCCCGAATCAACCTGCTGTTACTGGGTATTTTTGTAAGTTCAAATTATAATATATCTAGATGAGAAATATTGCTTTTCCATGACATTGGTAAGAGGATGGATTTCAAAACAAAAAAACAAAAAAACACAAAAAAAAAAGCCAAGGAAATAAGGGTCACACATCTGCAGTGGTGAGTAGAACACTTCCCTGCCAGAAAAGAGGCAGTAGCAGTCTTGTCCTTATCCCAGATCCTCCTTCATTCCTGCTTAAACTGCTCTTGGTGAGCCAGGATGAGTCTTTACCAAAAATTGACTCCTGTTCTCTAAAACTGTCTAACATAGTTTTACTGGTGTTACTGCATTTGTGAAAAGTTTCCATTTCAGAAATAATTTCAGGCAAGGAAAGGAGAAATGAAAAAAACCATAACTTTTGGGGCAAGTTCTAAGCTAAAGGTAATAGTACATTCATTCCCTTCTTCTCTGGGAAAAGTTTATTTTGCTGCTGTTATATTTAAATTAGACAGTTTGGAGGCATGGTTCAGGGAATTAAACTTTCATCTGCAGCCTACTAGTTCACATTCAGCCCAAACAAAAAGCTGTGTTCCCTGGGCAGTTTCCAGCTGACAATTTTTTCATCACAAACCTACAAGTAAAAATTGCCAGCTGTGTTCAAAACCAAGCAGACAGCCTAAGTCCTGCCTGGGCCCCAAGGGCTGGGGAAAACTACCTCGCCCTGACCCTGCAGAGCAGTCCCAAACCTGCCTGTATGCAATATGCCAGAAGCATGTCCAAGAGGCAGCATGAGGGATTTACTCTCAGTCTTCCCTGTAAGCTTCAGTTGCTGGGGTTGGCAGTAATCTCCACCAACAACAATAAAAATAAATATGAAAGTGCAGTCTCCTGCGATTTGCTGTGTGAGGATTTAGTTTGTGTGGCTTTTTGAGAAATTAATCCGTGTCTTGCACCACATCGCCAGCCTGAGGTGTCAGAGAAAAGTCTCTTTAAATTGTCAAAATATATGTAAGGGAAGGGTCCTCTGAGAAACCGAGCTAAACATGCCCGTTCCCACGGGGTAGAAGTTATTTAAGTTATGCATAGTTTAGCACAACTTTCTACTTGTTTGGATGTGCCCCAGGTTGAGGCTGAAGCGTGATGTGCAGAGTGGGGTTGGAGCCAGTGTCGCAGCCTTCGGTTCCACAGCAAAACATGCAGGGAAGGACAAGTTCTGTAACATGCTGTCCACTGCCCAAACTAATCCTGCACGTCTGGCTGGCCCAGAGGCCACGTGTTTATTAGTTTCAGATTGCTGCCTGCGCTCTGTGACCTCAGTGAGGGAAATGACAGAGTTCACAACAGGAGTTAATGATGCTTTATGCAACATTAACTTTCTCCTGCCATTTCTTGCAGATCTTCCATATCACTTTCGAGTAGCAACCTGCTGCATGTGGCTCTTCTCTGGCTCATTTCTTTGCACAAGTCAACCTTTGGTAATTGGGATTGTCTATGAAACAGAACAGAGTGCATTGGCTGTGGAAACATCAGCCATCTGCAGTGCCCTCTTTCCTTTTATATATGGAAATACGTGTATCAACACTAGCAATGCTAAATGGCAACTTCTAAGATTCCCTTTTGAAGAGGCTTTGTGTTATTTAAAAGTGTATTTTTGATGTGATCAAAGGTCTAGATGCTTATGTGTATTGAAAAAAAGTTAAGTTGGGGTGGGGGGATGAACTTAAAGAGGTGTTTTCTTCCCCCTTTGCTGTAGATTCACTCGATCGAAGCCGCGGAGTACAATGGGGTCTGGCCCACCAGCTCCTTCTCTCGGTCACTGAAACTCACCCAGGTCCTGACTGGGCAGCTCAGCAACCCCGTCAAGTTTGAGTACAGCAGTGGCCACGTTGGAAACATCATGGCTCCAGATTCTGTCTCAGAAGATGGTCTGAACATCTACAGAGGGGTTATGAACGTGCTGGAGCTGAGCATAAAGAAGGTGCAGAATTCATACAGCTTGCAGGAGGTGAGTTCTGGGTTTGGCCATTGTGGTGCCTTTGTTAATAGATAAGCTTTCACTTCAGAGTCTTCTACTGCATTTTCTGAATTCATCCTTGACATAAACTTCACTTATAAGAAAGACATAAGCTTGGGAAATCATGATTAAGTTTCATATGGGATAACATTTGGTGGAGATGTACTTTAACAGGACAACAGAAGAGCATATTTTTAAACTGGTTGATGAAAGTATTTCAGAAAATACATTTGCAGAATTAAATTCTTAGGAAATCCAGCTTGTGATTCCAGAGAAAATAAACTGTGAAAGATGAAGCCTACATAAAATGTGAACGCTGTAAAAAACAAGCTTAACAATACAGTTTAATATTAAAGTCAAAATAACAGTAATTTGACTCTTTCTAGCAATCATATATACTTTAATCTCTTCTAGCTCCTCTTTTAGGAAGAAAATAGTATATATGTCATAACATTACTGTAACAGCTTTGACAGTTGCAGTTGATGCTCTGTTGGAATTTCCACTGTTTTTTAAGTTTTAATATATTAGTCAAGGTCAATCATCTGATATTACTATTCACCACAGAAATTGCAATGTGTTTAGTTTTCGTGAAACCATATTTACATTGATTAGACTACATTCAATTCAGAGATCAGCAAAAACCTTGAAATTATTATACTTTCATGTTATTTTTATTGAAGCTGTAGACCAGAGTAAGTATAATTTTTAAAATTTATTTTTATGTAAGTAGAGCTGTTTCTGGGAAAGGAGCTAGATGATTTAATTTTTTTTCGTGCTGTTTGCTGCGCAGAAGAATCTGGGTGGTGTTGTCGGATATTCTGCAGCACTATTTTCTCGTATCTACTTTCACATCTTAATTCTTTCTAATTCAGTTAGCAATATGTTCTACTCTCGCTGCTAGGTGATAGATGTGACTTCACCTCCCAGAATAATTTCCACGTTTTCTTTGCTTTTCTCAGACAGCAACTGATTAATGAGCTTTGGCACCCTTGCTTGACAATCTTGAGTCACTCTGCAAAGGAAGATAAACATTATTAGTCCCAAAATCTGAGCTGCAGAGAGGTTTAAAGGACTAACCTGGGAAAGTGTACATCCCATGCTGTGGGTTCAGGGTAAGGGTGTCTGAGCTAGCCATAAGCTGCACATGGCCATAAAGTTCAGCTGGGCAGGAGTCTGCTTCACCCCACTGAACCCTCTGGGCAGTTCCCATTTAAAGTATGGATATCTCTACCACACCCTGCAGTGTGCAGAGACCCACCCCTGTGTTTGCAGAGTACAAGACTTCCAGAAAGCTTGGGCAATTCCCATTTCTAGCCTTTACCACAGACACGGTGTCTCAGGGAGTTCTGCTAAGCTGAAGATGGAGTGGATATGTCTTGCTTCCCAAACACCTCGTGACCATTTCACTGCTCTCACATAGCCCAGAGCTGGTCTCACACTAGCTGTGCTATAAATAACAATAATAAAAAAATCAGGAAAATAACTCTTCCTCCTAAAATGCAATCAAGCATTTTGACTCTACAAAAATCTCACTGACTGTGGAGACTTAAAAACTCTTATAAATGTATGTGCTCAAAATATTATTGAAGAGCTCAGCTAAAACTGTGAACTCAAGAAGACTCACAATCAAAAACTCTGTTATACTGAAATTCTTTTTAATTATTGCTTGTCATGGTGTGACAGATCACCTGATATTGCAAGGCCTGTTCCATAGGCATTTGTAAGCTGTCTGTAAAAGCGAGTTTTGAGGGCAGAATGTCATCTCCAACCTTGAAATACTTTGCTGTTAAGATTTCATTTTGACAGATCAAATTATTTTGACACTTTATTAATATTCCTCAAATCTTATTTCATAATCAACAGCTCTAACTAAAAATTGTTACTCCCCTTTCCTGAGGCTCCCAGTGAAACTTTGGGGAGATTTTGTTCTCTCAGTGTAACTCTAATTTGGCTTACTGAAAACCTGGACATGTAAAAAAGAGATTAAAGTAGCGATCATCACAATTTTGCTTCTGAAGAGTATAAGGAAAATAAAGCATTCATTTCCATTAGTAATTTTGCAAATGCAGAGTTAAACAGGAAATTTCATGTGGTGAAGTGAAGCTTTGCATAATAGTGAACTTCTCTGACCGTGTTCTCATTTTTGCCAGCCTGGAATTGGAGGTATTTGCAACACAACATATGCAATTCAGGAAAACAAGAGAGCAAATGTAGTCTATGTGACCAAATCCAAGGACCTGAACAGCTGTGAAGAGAAAGTTCAAATTGTCACAGGTTCAGCATACACTCACCCATGCAAGACCTGCCAGCAGGTAAATCAGAGTGCTATTATGTGTTTTATATTCTTATGCAGAGCACCATCTGATATCCACACAATCTCTTCATTGGAAATACTGAAAATGAGGGAAGAATCAGCTCTGCTTTATCCAGTTGTCAATATTTTCTTTCTGCATAAAAATGATCCCACAGAGAAGCAGAGGTCTGGGCTGCACACTGTCGTGTGCTGCAAGCACACTTGAGCTAGCTCAAACTAGCTGGCTTGGAAACCATTAATTATCAGCATGAGTTAATTCACCAACTCTGTTGAGTAAAAAAAATAGTCACGATGTCCATTTTCTACTACTCAAGACAGGTACTGCTGCATTTTATTATAATCCTGTCTTTGAAATAAAAAATTGCGTGGTTTCTGCAGCTGCCCTCCTCAAAAAATGTGTCTGCTTCTCAAGGGAATGACCAATTACTTAGATTTGGGAAAGGGAAAAAGCAGCTAACACTTCTTAGCAGTAAAAATAATGGAGACAGGCAGCGTGCCTGACCTCTCCCATGCAAGTGAGTGCACAGAATTCACATTGATTGCTCTTATGGCCAATGAACAAAACAGCCCTGGAAAATAAATGGGTTGAAGTGGGTGATGTAATAGCCTCTAGTCGCAGAATTTCAAAGCTCAATGACTTTTTATTTTCTTTGTTCCGTTGCTTTTTTTTATATTATAAAGAGGAACAAGAATTCCCGTGCAACTGCTACTTACAATTACAAAATTAAATATGCACGTAGTGAAGCTGTAATTACACAAGCTGATGTTGAGGAAATCCACCAGTTTGCACCCTTCAATGAGATAACAGGAGGAAATGCTATCGTGGAAGCAAGGTACTGTACATATTCCTTTAATTCAGCAACTCAGTAATCCTAGTGAAGGTCCATAAGTGAAATAAATCCTTTACTTCCACAGCCCATTGTTTGCCAGTATTTAATTACATAAAATCCCAAACAGCCCATAAAAGCAACCTTCACTGTAAGTTGTAAATCTGAAACATGCACATCACTATCCAAATTTTGTTAGCTAAACTTGGCAGGACTTGATTATTTTATTTCTCAGGGATATTTGATTTATGCCATAAAAGCCAAAACAAATGTGATTCCATCTGAGAAATTGTGAACTAATATACTGGAAGTAAAATACTCTGAAAGACGGTTACTCAGGAAAGAGATTTCCCTGGAAAACAATAATGCAGTAAGAGATACTTGGAGACTAGTTCACAAGAAACCTAGACAGGACTTTGGATTCCTAAATACTATGGGCATGCAAATCTCCCATCAAAACTGTTTCTTGATAGGAAATTGGGGTTTATTGTAAAACAATTGGGCACAAGGCATGTTAAATGCATTTGATTTTTCGCAGCAAATTTTGCATATTTCTTAAAGAAATTTGGAGCAAAACAAGAATATGTTTGTCTATGAAATTGTGCCCCAAGCTCAAGCACTCCATCTTTCAGTATTTGAAATTTTTTTCATCTATCAAATTCATTGATTGAAAAAAATTTTCAGTCACTTATTTAATTATAGACTCTATAAATAGGAGTGCCCTACTGAAGGGAGAGGCTTTGCATAAATTTCACGGTGCATAAGGCATTCTTTGATCCCACTCTACAGCTGCTGTAATCTTCATTGCTCCATTAGCTTCTGCAAGGATCTATTGGTACAATACACAGTTTTGGAAACAGCAACATCAGAAAGTTTGTGTCAGTAACTCACTGATTAACTTCATATATACAACAAAAAAAATCAGAGTGGCTTTACTATCTTATGCAATCAAGATATAGACAGACACAACTGCAGCGCTTTTATGAAATTATAGATTTTTGTGAGTCAGCATTAGTCTGGACACAAGGAGCTTATGATGCTTCACACTCCCCTTCTGCAGCCTGTAAGATTGTCTTCAGTAAGGTCCTTCTCAGCTCTCAGAATGGTAGTATCTTTACTTTTCCCATTTTCTCTGCATTTTTATCATTACCCAGCTGAAGGGGACAAATATAAGATAGTTGGGAAGATGTGACTATCTCACTCAAGCCTTCAGAAGTTATTTCCATAATGCACTCTCTGTTAAAGAAAAGTAATCTATCAAGGCCTTAAAGCACTTGGATCTGAGTTTTCAGACCTGCTCAGCATAAGACTCTTGCAGCACCACTCAAGGCCAAGAGAGGTTTTACTACTGTTTCACCATTTTAATCCTATTTCAGCATTCATTTGCTCTTCTCTTCAGAATACAACATTTTCCCATCCATTCTAGGCAGATATATCTCTTCCCAAAACAATGAAAATGGACATAATAGGTTCATCATGATTTGAAAGGAGGAGTTAAATCTGCCTAAGTGTACCTGATGTTATACTTTCTGACCCAAATGCCCTTTCAATAATATTGCATAAAATTTCAAGAGAGAAAAAAATCTCTATTGATTCTGTAGCGGTTTCTATTCAAATTCCAGTGGCTTTTCTGTAAAGCGGTTATATGTTATTTTTCTGCAGCATTTCTCTGCAATCCATATGGAAGGAGTGAATAGAAATGATACAGAAGATCATAGAGATTCCAAAATAAACACACCAATTTTCTACAGAGATTTTGAGACTCTGTAGTACAGCAATATTGCTTTTGGAATGTTTTCAGTTGTTCAGTACAAATACCTAACTTTACTATAGTGTCCTAAATGACCCATTTTAAACAATTGGTAGGATAGGCTGCATCTCTTTAGCTGAAAATGTAAAAAGATAGCAAATATTTACAAAGACGGTCTCTCATTGGAATTATTCTTAATAACAAATGATGAAGGTTTGTTGCTTCTTAAAAAGTTTTCAAAAGCTTGAGCACTTTTCCAACGACTAATCCTGAATTTATGTGCCTCTTTTTGTTTGGTAAATCCAATTTAAAACTTCATGAGAACCTTCTTCTGTAGTCTCCAGGATATTCAGCTTACCAAACAAAATGGTGAGGGAATTGTAATAGTTCAAGTAAAAAGATTGTAGAGTTCCTTATTGTATCTAAAATCTTTCAATTCCATTTGAAGCTTCCAGGAGAAACACAGACACATAAGAGCTTTTATGAACTCCTTAAAATGTTTAAATTAAATTATGATTTCTGAGCAAGTTTCCCATCTGTGTTTTTCTACAGTCCATAGTTTACTCCTTAAGACGCAACATATATTTTCTGTGATATTCTTCAGACCAGAGCTTCTCATCTCCCTCTTCTTCTGTAAATTCTCAAGCCAAGTTATTCCCAAAAGAAGGCAAAGGCTGGCTCTGATCTGACCCCTGCTGTGCAAGTGAACACCTTCTCAGAGTATGATGCTGAGCAGCATGTCCAAATGCATGTCTGTAAATATCTTTGCCCTCAATAAAATAGGCTTTTGTAGTTGCACTGCAATATGGGGAAGCAGAATTACTGGGGTTTTTTTGGTTTGTACACTGCATCTTGTGATGTTTTTCTTCCTGGGGCTCTCCATTCCAGGCAGAAACTTGTTTTGACTGATGTGCAGAAGCAAAGGGCTGAAGTCCCACCAAAAGAGTACCAGAATCGTGGGTCTCTTCAGTATCAGTTTGGCAGTGAATTGCTTCAGCTTCCTGTCCACTTATTCAAAATAAAAGATGTGGAAAGCCAGGTAAATCCCAGCCATTGGACAGATTATTTGTTGGAGACTTAAATCCATGCAGGTGGGGAAAAAATGCATGTGAGCTTCCTTCACTTTCATCTTTCTGCAGATAGAGGAAAGTCTGCAAGAATTAGTAGAGGCCACCTCTGACCAGCTTCCCAGTGATGCACCAGCAAAAGCTCTCAAGCTTCTGCATCTTTTCCGTGCAGCGAACGAGGAGAATTACGAATCAGTGTGGAAGCAGTTCTCCAATCGGCCAGCGTACAGGTACAGGCAATAAAGGTGCTGCTGCTTCTGCTGGAGACCCTCTGGAACGCCTCTATGTTCAGAGAAGCCAGACCTGGAAAACGCTGCTTGCCTTTCCCATTGCAGGCGCCACATTTTGGATATCATCCCCGCAGTGGGCAGTCACCGTGCGCTCCGCTTCCTGCGGCACAAAATGGACAGGCAGGAGCTCACCAGCTGGGAGGTGACCCAGACAGTGCTCGTGGCTCTGCACTCCAGCACTCCAACGCGGGATGTGATGGAGGAGGCAACGGTAGGGTCCTCTAAACACTCCCAAATCACTCTCTGCTGATTCCAGCATCTGCTGTATTTATTCCTCTGACAAGAGAGCAAAGGCTTCGAAAAGATAAAGGTTTTATATCCTCTGGCGCAATTGAAAGGGCTTTGTTTCCTGAGCGCCTTAAGGGGAGGAGAATGCAAATCAAAAGGGCAAAAATGAGTCCAAAATTAAACAGGAAATACTAAAATACCCCTCAGGGACAGAGGTTATTGCTGCAAACAATGGCTTCTAGTCTGTTTTTCCAAATGTACTTTATAGTTACATCAAATTACATCTCTGACTGTCTAAAAGACAAGGGCGCAAGAAATACGTATTTGTTATAACCACATATTTGTCCTAATTGACCTAGAAGGATGGGTATGAATTTGAGAAGATCTGTCAAAACTAAGGGAGTTATGTCAATGTGAAGACCATGTAGGAGAAAGTCTAATTATTTTTGCAATTTTTTCTGTGTATGCAGATTTTAATCCCAGTCTCAGGTGCAAGAATTTATCTCTGCCTACCTTAGCTAGAGACAATGAACCTCAGACTACAGTTTTACCCTCAGTGAAAGCCATGACAGCCCAGCTGTTGCTGTGTGCTGGTGCTCTGCTTCCCACACAAGAAAACAGTGGGCTGGTGCCTCCTGTCAACTCCTACATTTATAAAAAAAATTCCTGTTTGCCCAAGTAGTGAGGCCCATTCACAACAAATCTCAAATTCATTGTACCTGTAGCTGAGGCAATCATAATCCATGATGAATATTTCTTCAATAATGTGCATTTTTCCATTCCATAACTGGGTGATTTCTTCCCTTTGGATTATAGGCTACGCCAAATTCAAATCTGGAACACTGTAAAAGAAACAGATCTGCCTTCCAGATGTTACTTGGAATTACTTTACAATTACACTGTCAAATACAGTACTATCCACAGATTAACTGAAAATCTATCAACAAAAAAAAAAAAAAATCAAAAGCCTGGTTTTTTCTTTCCCTGGACAAAAACATATTTTTCAGTAATGTTTCTCTTCATTAATGGTAGTAATGACCAAGTGCCTTCTCCCCAGGTCATTGTGAAGAAGCACTGCCCACGCTCCAGCTCTGTGCTTGGCAAGGTTTGCCAGCTCAGCTACGCCTCGCTGTGCCACAAACAGTGCTCCTCCTCAGAGCCCTGCTCCGAGTGCCTCCAGGTAACCACACACTTATTTACCATTTAAAACAAAAATTAAGCCTTGAGTTCTTTCTTCATTATTCAGAAAGCTGTATTTCCTTTGGGGAAAGGAACCCCAGTTGGTTAAATACAACATTTTTTTAGCTTTAGATTAGCACACGAAAGAGAGTGAGAAGAAGCAGCAAACAGTTCATAACGCTTTCTGTCTGAGTATCTCTGAATGCTTTATTGCCAATTACTAATGAAGTCCCGTGACATTGCTCAAAAATACCTTAAATATAGTTATTATGTATATTTATAAATTAACTAAGTGACACAAAAGCCCAGGTTTTTGCCAGACTTAATGTACCCAGCCAGAAGCAGAGCCCAGTCATCAACATGTATGGCTATAAGGTTATTATAACAGCAGTAACACCCTTCCTGTTCTACACTACTTTTAATCAGCAGGCCTCAAAACAATTTGAGTCGTCATTAAATAGCATTTCCCAGTTATAAAAATTCATGTCAGGTTTTACAGGGGCCAACCACTCAGCCAGCAACAGGGAGGGAAAGAGAAATGTGCGTTTAGTCTTTGGCACTCGTCAATCCACCATCCCCAGTGAGAGCAGGGTGTTCCAAACACTCTGTGTGCCTGAGATGATGTTTTTCCTGTAGTACATAGGCATGGCCAACATTCCTACATACACCTCCTGTGTTGCAATTGCCACCGATGCTCTTGAGCTAATTAAATCTGAGAAGCCCTGTGTCAGAGAATGAAAATTCCTTCCCACAGCAGATGATTGTTTAGGCTTATTCAATGCATTTCAGATGTCCCTTCATTTGATCAGTAATGTCAAGTAGACTGTTTCTGCACCATCAAGGGATCTCAAATGTCCTATTTTAAAGTACAGAATCTGTATTGAAATTATTCTCTAACATCGCCATTTCTTTCTTTAGAGCCATTTGTTATCATTTAAAACTCTTATCTATTAGGATTTAGTTCTTTGCTCTTATTCAGCCTTCAGACAACTACTTCTAATCTTGCCATGCTAATGAAAGTGTGATCCAGTTGCTTGAAATGAAGGCTGTAAAATGACCTGATTTTTTGGCAGTGATCCCATTTTGCATCTATTAATCCACTCTGAAAAGAGGCTGTCATTGCTGGTTAAGGGCACCACCACTAGTAATGTCTTCAGGAATCTTTTTTAAGGGTCTGATGGTTTAACTGTATCTGTATTTTTGCACCTGTCTTCAACTATGAGAGAGAGAGATGCTCAAGCAGCATTATTTCAGGGTTCCCAACTTACCCTGAAAGGCAGTAGGCACTGGGATCTTGCTGTTATTTTTTCCTTTAAAATCTTACTTGATAACTTTAAGGTAGAGTGAGGAAGAAGCTGTTTGTTGCAGCTTTCTTGGCTATACTTGTTCTATGAATAAAATGTTCTATTCATGAGGGGAAAAAAGAATTTGAAAATATTTAAAATAAATGAATCGAACAAACCGAAATTACGGAAGTCAAACCCCAGAACGGGCAAGTGGATGGAATATAGATAAGAGCTGGAATTGAACTCAACAGATTTGCTTTCATTTTTCAGCATTTTCATAGCTTTGCAGGAGAGGCATTGAGCAAGTCTAGCACAGAAGAAATTTCCCTGGCTTTGAAAGCCCTTGGGAATGTGGGACATCCAGCCAGCATCAAGCACATCAAGAAGTTTTTGCCAGGATATGCAGCTGGTGCCTCGGATTTGCCACTCAGGGTCCACGCGACTGCCGTGACAGCCCTGAAAAACATAGGCCTGAAAGACCCCAAAATGGTAAGAAAACAAAGCTGCCTCCTTTCCCCCTGTGACTTCCACTTACAAGGCTGCTAACAGATAATGGATGATGAGTGAAAAACAGATAATTTCAAAGATAATGTTAATTTAAAAAAAAAAAATACTTAGCCATTCCTTGGTAGGCATGTCTTATTTCTTTTGACATTAACCTCCAGTATTTCAGACTGCAAGAAAAAAATCCCATTAAAAGGATACATTCATTGTTGTTGAAGACAAATCAGTATTTCAGTTGCAAACATTTCGTTTTCAAGGACATTAGACAGAAAACTAAATTATTGACCCAAATGTGTTTAGTACTACTTCACCTTTGGTATGTGAGAGAACCACAAAACGAGGTTTTCAGAGAATTGACATCTAATACTGAGTGTCACATCTAATCATAATTCAAGACCAGATTTTATTGTAAATAGATAGCAGGGGTTTGCATCCTAATTACAAATTTACAGACATTGTGCGGGTTTAAGTCATAAACAGAGCATTTACTAAATGTGACTTTTGTCCCTGACTGAGATAATTATTAGATCTCACATACAATGCCTACACCAGCATACTCTCATCTACTACAGACATCACTTTACAACCATTTTCACTTTGAAGCAATCTGCTTTTAAAAGGAAACCTTTTAAAGGTTTTCAAGATTTTTTTTTCCTGATGTTGAAATTTCTTGTTTTATATAAGTAAATCCTTAATATAAAAAGTAAAATAAAAGCTTTCATTAACTATTCACCTACTAATCAGTATCAGTGTTTCCATTATTCTCGTTTTTTGCATGTGCCTCTCAGTTTGAGTGCATATATTGATCCACAGACAATAGAGTGCCAGGGTATGCTTTTAACCAAAAGAATAAAGAAACAATTTAGTAGAGTGCAGAAGCTGGATGGGGAAATGCATGGGAGGGAGGGGACAGAATTGCAAGGGTAGAAGTTAAAGTATTTGCTGGGAAGAATAAAAGCCGATTTGGTGTTAGAGAACAACACTGCGTCTCTGATTGCTCTTTGGCCTGGCTTTGCACTGGTGCCCCAGACCACTCAGTTTCATTTTCTGTGGATTTTCTTTGGAGAAAATTGGTCTGGAGCAAGTTAACAATTGTGACTACTTTTTTCATTGTTCAAAAAACAATTTAATGCCTGGTTTCCAGCTAGGTACACTCCCATATTTGGATTAAACATATTTAATTCATGGCCTTTTTTATTGTTTAGTTTTAAAAGCCTCATTTGGGCCCACTGCATCTTTGCCACCTCCTCTACATTGGCATTTGATAATCAACATATTCAAATAAATAAAACCAGCCAGGGTTTTCCCAAAGTTTGCTGAAGTTTCCTGAGTCATTCTTCATTACAGCTCATGGATGTGCACTCCCCCAGGCAGGACAGGGCTGTGCAGAAAGTTTGCCAGAACATTGGCACATCATCCACATCCATTTCAAAATTAGGGCTAAAGGCTCCTGTGCCTCCCTGGAAACTGCAAAAGTTCCAGTACAAAATTGGTCTTGGTAGTGAGGGCAAGAACATCAACCACAAGTACTACTAAGGAAATTACATTTATTACATTAAATTTTTGTTTAAGCTGTCTATATGACATAGAGATTTCTGGTAATGAATTGGATTTTATTTGTTTCACTTTTATTCTATTGTTTAGCAGAAAGTATCCCAGAAGATCACATTATTAGAAATAAGTTGTACCTTTATGCATAGAGATAAGTGATCACTAAAATCACTTCTCAGGTATGTAAGGGATTCATGAAATCTCTTTTACCTAGAGTGGGATAGCTAAAAAGGGATAAAAGAATCGATGTAGACGTTATCCAGTGAAGTTCCCTGCCTTTCATTGAGTAGAAAGTCAGACTACATTATCATAATGTCCCTTCCAGCCCTCAGACTATGAAACCACGAACAGTGCTGCCATAATAATTAAATAATCCAAATTTTTACTGTGCTAGTGATGAAACAGATCATTCACTGGTGTTAGGTGCTTATTAGCAAAATGTTCAAACACACAATAAAACCGGATATATCTATAATTTTCAGGTCCAGGCTATTACCCTTGAGATTTTCCTGAATCAAAAAATTCATCCTCGAATCCGAATGTTGGCTGCAGTGGTTCTGCTTGAAACCAAGCCAGGTCTTCCAATCGTGATGACATTAGCTGATGCTGTGCTGAAGGAACCAAGCATGCAGGTGGCAAGCTTCATCTACTCTCACCTGAGGGCCCTGGGCAGAAGCACAGCTCCAGATCTTCAAGTGATGTAAGGGAAATTCCTGTCCTGGAAGAAACCCTTGTTGCAAGCTAATTGAGATGTTAATGTGCTCACCGAACTTTTTCAGGGCTTCTGCCTGCAGGATGGCTGTCAGAGCACTAAGTCCCAAATTTGACAGATCTGGCTATCAGTTCAGCAAGGTTTTCCGCTTCAGTGTCTTTAAAGGTAAGATCCAGAAGATTTTGTAGGGAAATATATACTGGCAAATATATGGGAAAAATTTTACAATATGAGAGCCCAATTCTCCTAGCCAGCTGTTAGGCTGAATGTTGTTCCTCTGTATTTTCCTATCTTCAGTGAAAAAACTACAGGAATCTCAGGCTCTCCATTTGAAGAGTGTTTAGGTCCCTGTGTGTTTTGCATTGTACACTGCCAGCATGAAATTACCAGAGGGCTTGTGGGGCTCTAACCCTCTGTTTTCATGAGTCAGGGAGGCACATGCTCCTGTATCAAATGCTGTATTCTCAGTGGTGCTTAACAATTTCATACCATTGTTCTGCACCAAACAAACAGAAGGGACCTAAATTACTGCTGAAGTGGATTAATTTCCACCAGTGTTGAACACCTACAACTCCTGCTGCATTCAAATGTGATGCTATATACACTTCACCCCAACAACTGTGCCCAGTGAAACAGAAAACTCTGAAAACCTTCAGAGGTGACAATTCATTGCACCCATGAGCAGCTATATCAGATTTATAGTCTAAAGATTTTTCTTGTATCTTCCTACCAAGATTCTTTACTGCAATGAGCAGATTCATGTATGGTACATGGAGACTGGCCAGTTACATCAGAGTTCCTCATAAAAATGTAGTTAAAGCAGGGAAGGACCAGAGCAGAAGACAGGTTCTTGCTGGGCCAAATTGTAGCTTTTGCTATTTTCTATGTATATTATTTTCCTCAGTAGATTTTTTAGAGCAACTCCCCTATGTAAAAGACCATGACAGCCTCAGTGATTTGGCATATGTAGCTGGCAGACTGGGGAGATTATAGCTCCAATCTCCTTACACATGCTGTTTATCTATCAGGAATTGGATGTTTTTTAGCACTTTTGTTATTCACCGGTATGTGTTAAGATTCTTTTCAAAGTAATCAATATTAAGAGATTCTGAAACCTCTGAAATCCACAGTGTTGAGTGTACAAGTACTTCTGCCTCCTTTTTGGAGATGGGTGTGGTTTGAGAGACTTTTGTAAATCTTATTATTGTCTTGCCCCCGTTTCAAGGATTTTACATGGCCATTCAATGTGTTCTTTAATGGAAATAAATATAGCACAGACTGCAAGAATCACAGTAATACACTATACATGTGCTTGCTCCTTCAATGATGGAGACAGTAAATGCCCAAGGAGTCACAGTCACTATTATACACCACGTGAACTTTTATACTACTTAGAATACATTCAGGGATAGATACATTTTCTGTTAATATCAAGATGTGTGTTTCTTGGTTTAGGCACTCATGTTGTCTTCTAATTTTTCCTTTTAAAATTACTCCATCTAAATTTTCACACAGTTAGAAAGAAAGGTGCAATGTGTGTGAGGGATGCTGGCAGGGAGCTATGTGAAATGGAATACTTTATTTTGGCTGTAGCCTAGAAAGGCAGTACCTCAGGGAATTGTTACTTCCTGGTGAAGACCATTGTCAGTAATTTGGCTACCATGGATAGGTAGGTCCTCATGCTGAAAAATAAAAAACAAGACCTTTTCCTCACACATGCTAATCTTAGACTTGTACAATTCAGCTAAATTAAGTCAATCTCCTGCTACACTAGTATGGGAAGAGGATGCATCCTCCAGCTTTCTGATTTGATCTGTCTCCACTAGCCACAGGTAAAATGTGTTTCTGTGAGTCCATTCTGGAGGAGTAACTATAGTGACGGCTGTAATGCAGTACCTATTTCCTTGATAAAAACAAAAATCTGCCCTCAGCATCACAGATCTTTGTGGTGCTAGATGCTGAATTTTTAATGACAGGCAATAATGTCAGCTGAATCTATCTCTAATTTGGAATTTGTCACACACGGCCACCACAAATAGTGCTTCATGCTCTACACATTGATACTGAAATCAGAGGGGTGACTCAGGTTCTAGTCAGTGTGAGGATTGTGAGAATCTGACTCTCAACATGCACAGATTCATATCATTAAATGTGTACTAGTGTTTATATATACCAAAGACTGCTTTCTTTGCTCACTAAATTTTCTTTCCCTCACATTTGGGGCAAGGTATTTAATCAGATACATACAGGTGTTATCAAACTCTCACAGTCAAATGGCAAATATATTCTTGGAGCATTAGCACTATATAATGCCTGAGATATGGAAAATACTGCTGCTCTCTTCAAGTCAATGAATTCTATACAATTATTTAATAATTTATAAGCAATACTTCTTATTAAGTATCAGGAAGTGTCATGGACTTTTTAACTAATGGATTTTGTGGTAAGAACATAAAAGATGGCTTTAACAATTTCACTTAAAGCACTGTGCCTCAGTTTTAGTGTCCTGTTCAGGAAACACCTGGCATTGCTCTGGCTAAGCTCATGCAGAGGAAAACTAGTCTTCACATTTCCATGTTTCCTGTCAACTCACTAACAATGTTCCAGTGTGGCACCACTTTGTTGGGTTTTTTAATAGGATCACCATTAATATCTACTGGGTGTTCTCCACTTATTCCTCTGACAAAAGTGGTATGGCATAAATACTTGTGTCTTGATTGAAGGAGTTGCTTCTGAATTTTATATGTTATAGGCAGATAGTGCACTTTGGATAGCACAGTAGATTCATGCAGAAAAACAATAAAAGCAATGTGGTAAAATTACAGTTCATACATATTTCCCTATCCTCCAAATGGCATAGGAACAGCAGAGGAGGGTTAGAAGGAAGCACAGCATGGATGCCTAGATATCCTGTCAGCCTTGTTCCTCTTGAAACCCAAGGAAACTTAGAAAAGCAGTGGGATTACTTTAACTTATATAACAGGACAGGATATAACAGTGCCAAGACTGGGAAGAATCCCTGACTGTGCTCTGCACTGATTATCTGCACCTAGGAACACTACAGATATTAAATCTAAGTAGAGAAATAAATAGAAACAAATTGTTTACTCAAAGTTCACTCAATAGTTAACAATAATTTAACAATTGATGCGTTTCATATAGGGGTTATAGCATTTGGAACTAGTATTAAATAGTCTTAGAGTCATTTGAGAGACAAATCTATAGCTCACTACCTGTCCTTATAGGGCATTTGTATCACTTTCCTTGAACTATTAGCAAAGGATGGCAAATCTGTTTTCATTTCTCATCTCCTTTGTCAAGGTGCCCTGAATGATGTCTCATAAAAGCATTTCATAAGCTGACTTTACAGAATGTGACTGGATGGAAACGACATGGACAGGCTTATTTTCCATGCTTGGGGATGGTCAAGAGGTGGGCCCATGGGAATCTCAGGAGGTTTAGCAAGCCCAAGTGCAAGGTGCTGCATGTGGGTTGGGGCAGCTCTCCATGTCAGTCCGGGCTGGAGAATGAACAGATCTAAAGAAGCCCTGCCAAGAAAGACTCAGGGTGCTGGAAAAGGAGAGCCTGGGCATGAGCCAGCCATGTGCACTTGCAGCCCAGAATGCCAGTCATGTCCTAGGCTGCAGCAAAAGAAGCCTGACCAACAGGAAAGGCCTGCAGGAAAGACCAAGGGGGAAATTCTGCATCTCTCTGTTCTTGTGAGACCCC
The DNA here is from genome assembly GCA_013398615.1 of Brachypodius melanocephalos. Taxonomy (NCBI): domain Eukaryota; kingdom Metazoa; phylum Chordata; class Aves; order Passeriformes; family Pycnonotidae; genus Brachypodius; species Brachypodius melanocephalos. The sequence continues at coordinate 7,527,305 of VZSR01000245.1, forward strand.
ACCTGCAGTGCTGCATCCAGCTCTGGGCACACAACCCAGGAAAGACGTGGACCTGTTGGAGCAAGTCTTAAGGAGGACCAGTAAGATGATCAGATGAGTTGAGCACCTCCCCTGTGAGGAAAGGCTAAGAGAGTTGTGACTGTTCAGTCTGGAGAAGAGGTGGCCCTGGGGTGAACTAATTGTGGCCTTCTAGCACCTGAAGGGAGTGTGCAAGAGACCTGGAGAGGGGCTTCACACAAAGGGGTGGAGTGACAGGATAAGGGGAATGTATTCAAACCGGAAGGGCATCAGTTTGTATGAGATATTACGAAGAAATCCTTCACTGGCACTGAGGCACGAGGCACTGGCACAGCTTGCCCAGAGAAATTTTGGATGCCCCAATTCTGGAAGTATTCAAGGCCAGGTTGGATGTGGATTTGAGCAAACTGGTCTACTGGAGGGTGCCTGTGCCCATGGCAGGAGGCTGGAACTGGATGATACTTGAGGTCCCTTTCAACCCAAACCATACTATGATTCTGTGATGTAGCAGAAACAACAGGAAAAATGGCATAACCACCACACAATGATCAGTGAGCTTGTAGCTTTGCCCATTATTACTTTAAAAAATCAGAATATTGCGTTTATAACTGTTTTAGAACACCAGTTTTATTGCAGAGTTTTCTGACCTTACTCTTATGATGCTTATTTATTAAATTAGTAAGTAGATAAAATCTGCACACTCTGACCTAAAAACTAACTGTGCTGTGTCTTACTGCCTATTTCTCTGCAGATTCCCTTATGAGTGGGCTGGCAGCTAAATATTTGGTATTGAATAATGCGGGTAGCTTAATTCCAGCTATGGCAGTGTCCCAGCTACGGACACATTTCCTTGGAAGAGTGGCTGATCCCTTGGAGGTAATTGGGTCCACCCACAGTTTTCCCTCTAATCCCTTCTTACAACAATCATCCACTGACATCTGCACTTTGCTTCTTCCCACAGGTAGGAATCACTGTTGAAGGACTGCAGGAGCTGTTTGCTAAAGGGGACAGGGACTGGGAGTCTGACTATGACTTCAAGAAAATCCTGAAAACGGTAAATTCTGGGGGAAAAGAAAATCTCTGATATTGCTTTCTCAAATGTTATGAAGAATCAGGCTTTTTTCATCTTCTCACACAGCTCTCCGACTGGAAGGCATTCTCCAGTGACAAACCTTTTGCATCAGGCTACTTGAAGATGTTTGGCCAAGAGCTGTATTTTGGTGGACTTGATAAAGATGCCATCCAAAATGCACTGCAGGTATCGTTTTTAAAGCAACACTACCCAAGCATCAAAAGCTCTAAAACATTGTTACTTTCATACATTCTCTCCCTTTTATAAATTCATGGCTGGTTTTTTTTGTCTCTAGTATTAATCAAGGCAAATAGGGTCAAGCTTTGATCAGGATTACTTATAATCGTTCCTGGCAGAATTTCCCCTGAGGCATAGTTAATGACACGGATCATGATATTCAAGTTCTGCTTATTTAGACATGTTGAACTCTGTAATTGCAGGCATGGTATGGATCTGATGAAAAAATCCCTTCACTAAGGAGAATAATCAGTAGCCTTCAAAGTGGTGTAGGGAGGCAGTGGACCAAAGCTCTCCTGTCCTCTGAGATCCGCCGCATCGTGCCCACCTGCACTGGCTTTCCAACAGAGGCCAGCTTCTATTACTCTTCTGTCACAAAAGTGGCAGGAAACGGTAAGGTCTCATTGCTTTAGCAATACAAACATTCTTGCTAGGACTGGAGGGCATTTTTAACCCTTTCTTTGCTTTCTTTGTGATAGTTCAAGTGCAGATTACACCTTCTCCCAAGTCTGATTTCAGATTGGCTGAGTTACTACATGCCAATATTAGGCTGAGATCCAAAACAAGTCTAAGGTACGTATTTACTATAAAATAAAAGAATAATATTTTCAAGTGGCAGAGGCCTTAAATATTCAACAGCTGTTTGCTGCATGAACATAATTATACCCTCATTCTACCTTTTCAGCATGGCCAAGGAGATGACTTTTGTGTTGGGAATCAACACACATACAGTCCAGGCAGGGCTGGAAGCACGCACCAAAATGAATGCTCATGTACCTGTGAATGTTGTTGCCACTATCCAGATGAGGGAAAAAAACATCAAAATTGAAATTCCACCATGTAAAGATGAGACTAACGTAATTAGCATAAGGTAAGCCACAGCACTTAGGATCTTTCTGTGTAGCGAAGCAGAGTCTCCTAAATGAACTCAAATACATTTAGGAATATTATCTTTGACTTACGGCTTGGATAAGTGGTGGTGATTGGAATAGCTTATCTTTATTTTAAATGAAATGACATGCACCAAAGCTTGGCTTGAGAATATGTGTTACTTTTTGTGATTTTCACCTGAAAATCCTCCTTAGGACTGTATCTCAATTGTTGAGATCCATAAGCTATCTGAAACACAAATGACATAAAGTTTCTAACTTGATACAAATATTTGAACAGGAAACACTAGTGAGATATAAGCCAGCTGAATCCTATCAGTTAGAACAGTTAACCCATCTATATTTGCATTAGATTCCTTGAAGCATAGAGGGTTTGGTGTTTCTTATGTTTTTACCTTGTTCCCCTGTGGCTGCCATTTGGTTTTCTTACCTGTTAGGTCTCCTTGATTTATTATCAGTGCATGCAATTACAATGCACTCTGGAAAACTGTTGTTGCCAGATGCCAAACAAATGAAAACAGATGGAAATACAAACGCAAAGAGCGGGAGGAAACAGAGACAGCGTGTCCAAGGAATCAAAGCAGTAGACCAAACTTAGAAAACCTTCACATGCACACACATGAAAAAAACCCTGAGAAAGAGAAGCTGGAAATTCATCACAAAGGAAAAAGCTTCACTGACAACAGAAATCAGCAATTATACAAACCACTGAAATGTTAACAAGTTTCTGCTCTAGGAATACAGCCGTAACAAAAAAGCTCAGTTGCTTGATCCAGTTGCAATTAGTATTCGTGGCTGCTGGCCCAGAGATGCTCTGCAGGTCTCCTCAATTTAGCCACCAGTTAGGACAATCATTATTTTCCCTTGTCCTTCAATAGTCACAGACCATTTGACATGCATTTGACATCTCATCCTCCTCCCTAAAACAATTCCTCCACTCCTTCAAGTGTGGTTGTAATGAGGTTCTCTCCATGCAGAGGTAGGGAGGGTCTCAGCATTTCAGAGATGAAAAGTTAGCTGCATGGTTTTTTTGTTCAGTTTTTTAATGGAGGCCAGGACAGCCTGCTCCTAAGGTCATCAGGGACAGCAGGCAACAACTCTCACTAGTTCCCACTGTTAGAGAGGGTGAGGTAGATATTAATGAACTCAACAAGCACACTGAACTGAAATGAGAATATTGAATACTGATAAGGAATTTAGAGCCTCAAGCAGAGAGAAATATTAGCAGAAGGATCCTCCCTGCAAATAAATAAAAAATATTCTCCTCCTTTGACTTAAGGGGAGATCAAATGAGCCACAAAAAGGGTTAAATGCATTGCCATAAAGCAGAAAGTAAGTCAGTATCAGAAAGAAGGTATTACAGCAGAGAAGCCCATGAGTTCCAGCACAAGCCCTGCTCTAGACCCTGCAGCATTCCCATTTATAAAGGGAAGTAGTCACTTGGAAATAGCTCCATAATGCCAAGTATATGAGAAAGCTAATACTCACTAGATGACTTCTAGCACCATCAATTTCTCTCCAAAAAGCATTCCCATTCACTGTTACAAAACAAATGGCCAGTGGAAACCACGCAGAGCAATGAAACAGCAATGAGTGCAAGCGAAGGCAAAGCAATAACTAGAGAATGTAACATTGAACCACATCACTGAGGAGGTCAAAGACCAAGCAAAGTAAAATCGTGGAGGTGTGAAGGGAAACAAGCAGGCATGGTAAAGAGAAAGGAGACAGACAGATAAATATATATATAGCTATATAAACTGGGTTTAAAATTTTAGTTCAACATAGTCTTTTTCTTCCTTTTGCATAGATTTACCAAATAATAAAGATTCAATCAAAGTCAGTATTTTAGAGATGTTGTGACACCTTCCCTGGTTAGCTTTCAATTCCCCATTTAAAGAAATAGTTCTAGAAAGTTATTGATCTTTCACGTGTTTGTAAGCTCTGTTCAAAATATTTTAGTACTGGACACTGCTTTGATGGTCAGCAGGTTACCTTCTACACTCCCATGTCATTAAAGCTAGAGAGGATGTGATATTATTTTCCCCATCACCTCTCACATTCAGACACAGGAAGCAAATAGTTTTCCATAGCATTAAGTTCGTTTATAGCCTACACATCATAAAGGTTATAACCTGTCACAGCAGTGGGATTTATATAAATTTTCAAGAGCCAAAGAGAAATTCGGGTAAGTAATCACAGGCTAAAAAAAAAAAGAAAACTTTGGTGATAGAGAGGTTGCATTCCCAAGACAAATCAGCACAATATGGGCTCAACTCCCTCTATAGCAAAAATCAGAGCACAGTAATTAATCCTACTATGGAGAGAATATGTAGCACGTGTTTCAATTCAATCCTAACAACACTTAATTTAAAAACAATGGTTATTTTTAAGGCTCTTTGAGCGTAATTATTTAGTGTACTACAGATGGCTACTTCAACATACTTTTAAACAAAATTTACAAGTAAAAATCAAATAAATTTCAGGGGAAATTAGAGCTCTGTGATTAAAGTATAAATATGGAGAGCTGCCAGAGAATGCACTTTGCTAATATACCACATATTCATAATGACAGCCTACTGAAGTATATACATAATCATGAATACAGCTTCTATCATAAGGTTTTTTGCTTATTTTAGCTGTAGGATAAGCAGAAATTGCTTCACATAGTCATCTTATTTATAAGATGAACCAGGTAATTAAAAAACTCTTTGTCCAACACAACTACATCATGTATAGCAGAAAATGCAGAAGAGGCAGCATATGCTGTGATCTTGTTGAGGCAGCGAGGTGTGTTTGGGGGGCAGAAAAGGGAAACAGGTGGGGCTCCAAGTCTATTTTTATAACACCTTTCCACCAAATTTGGAAGGAAGATGCATAGGAAAGGCAGAAGATTTTATTTCATGACATCAGAAAGATCTGGTTCACTGATTGTACCCTGTTTCTCATTTGTTTATGTGTGGTGTCACACTGTGTTTTAAAACCTGGGAAAATAGGGTTTTGTTGATTGGTTTTTTGTTTTAAACAGACATTTGAGCTCTTCTGTCCCCATGTTAGGGATGTATGTAAGGTCACAGTCTCTGAAACATCAGTGGGTCCAACATAGCTGAGTTGCTTGTCCCTTACCCCTGCAGTGAGTTTGGCTTATATTATAGCACAGCTTCTTCCATCGTCCAAAAAATGCACTAATACATATTGGAAAATCTCCTTTTTATTTTTCCTCCCTTGTGTGGGATCAGAGAGAACGGATTCTTTCATACCGTAGCTTTAGGCCTTCTTTGTGACTGTTTTTTCTTGTTAAAGCACCAGAGCTGGCTCTTGTAGCTTATTTTTACCGTGCCGTGTGATTCTGCAGACATTGACACGTGTCACCTGTGATGCAGCTGCATTTGTCGGCTCTCTGTGCTCAACAGGGAGGAATCGATCCTTCGCTTTCATTAGGTGGCAGGAGTAGACTATTGGCATAAAAATACTAAAAAAAAATTGGAAAAGAAACCCCAGGGCTTTCTGCTTGGAGATCCAGCCTGCAGTTCAGTGGTCATTTGAATTATTGAATGGGATTAAAATAAAACCATTTCCCTTTTTGTCTCTTTACCCAGATGAGCCATCTGAAATGCAAGTTGATTTGTATTTTCTTTTATCCCCTCAGCTTGTTAGGGAGAATATTTTATTTCAGATTCCATTCTTCGAGGTTCTCCTATCACCCAGCATGGAGCGTTGCTGTCATGTCCTTATCTAAAAAAAGAGAGAGATGGAAAAGAAAACAAAGCCCACAGGTGACACACGTTTTATTGAGGTGTTCCACATGAAGAGCAATTGTGTGCTTTACATTGCACACAGCACGGTAGGAGCCTTCAAGAGGAAGAGAGGGCTATCAAATGAATACAAATTCATCTTTCAAATGGGTTAGATTGGAATTGCTCAGGCTAGTACAGTGTGGACTGTATTAAAATAGAGACCATTTTGAGACCATCTTTCCATTCACTGTCACAGCAGCACCTCCACTGGCAGACCACAAAAGCCCCAGGGCAAAGAGATCAGCTTCATCCTTGGGAATTTTGAGACAGGAGTTAGCTGATAAACGGCTAATAAGGTAGAGCTAGCACGGTGTTAATAGCTGAGGGAAATAGGTTTTTGTCTCTCCAAAGTGTTTCAGCATTCGAGATGTTTCTCTGACCCAAAACAAAACTCGTAGTTCACAGCACTGTAATGAGTTCCATGAAGAATGAGGGGTGTGAAGCCAGGGGTTCAGGATATTTTGCCATGAGAGCCTCAGTCTCATGCTGCACCTTCTATCACTTACCTGGGGTCCTGATTAATGCACTTAGAATCTACAACACTGGAAACAGTGCTCTGAACACATTTACATAAATAGGCTCTTAACCTCCCTGCACAGCTCTCTTGACCTCTTGCCAAGACATGGCCAAGCCATGAGTATTAGTGAATTTAAATCAAGCTGGAGACACTTACTTTGATGATTTCACACTCCTTTCTTCAATGCTGCTTTAATAAAATTTCACAGGAAACAGCATTCTGTAGCCACCAGTACCCAGGTTGTTTTTTGAAGTTATGGCAGTATTTTTCCAAATATAATGCCAAAAGAAATTAGAGCTAAGGTTACTGCACTGAACACACAGAAGATGAGTTTAAAAATTTAAAAGTCCAGGAGCTCAAAATAGGAGACTCAAAAATTAATAATGTAATCCACAGTTAGACTTATAAGTGTGCCATTTCTCATGGTATTAGGGTATGAAGATCCAATCAACTGTAAGGTTTTTAACCTTTACATATGATTCTAAAATTCTTACTGGGCTATCTGCCCCTGAGATTTGTCTGTGTCTTTATTGACTCTTAGCAGTCCTTGAAAATTCAGCTAACAGGAAGGATGCCGTAAATATCTGTAAAGCTATTTGCAAGGTATGATATAAGTTGCTGAGTGCAGGCCACAAGGCACTGGTCAGGTCTTTTTCTCAGAGTGTTTTATCAATACAGGTTTCCTCTAATGTTTATTCTGCAGGTCTAAGACATTTGCTGTTACACGAAACATTGGAGATTTGGCTGCTAGTAAGATGACTCCAGTTCTTTCACCTGAAGCAGTGCCTGACATAATGAAGACATCCTTCAATTCAGATTCTGCATCAGGCGAGACTGATAACATTGGGGTAAATGATGTAGTGTCTGACTGTTCTTTTTTGGGCTTCTCAACAGTAGGGAACCATTTCTTTCCTCTATAGGAGAGGGTACAATTCATCTCTGACCAATGTTGCTTCACTCAGAATGAGTCAAGTTCAATCTAATAACACAAATAGCTCTATAGGAACATTATTTTAAAATCTGGAGTGTAATACATCAAATTTGCAACACTTTTTCTAAAGCAAAAACATTTTCTTTGGTAATTAATTTTGCACTGCCATCTACAGGCCCACGATCTTTAAAATACTTTGCAACCATTACGCAATCATCACATTCCTGGGGCAGTCACAGATGTTCCACAAGACGCTCCACTGCTTGACTTACAGAGCCAAATTCAATGTTTATAAGTATCCTGATTCAAGGATGGAGTGCAGTTTTGTGTCATGACTTCCTGAGCCAGGTTTCCATAAAAGCCTGAACAGGTTTTCTAAGATGGGCAGTGTTGCGAAGGCATCGCTGTGACAATTCATTCAGCAAAAGACTGACAGAGGTGAGGAATAGGCTTTCCTGTTCTGGTTTCATTGTTATCCTGCATCTCTGAAGGGTTTTCAGATAAAATAAGAGTTGAACAGAGGACAAGAACAGCACTTTCCTATGGAGAAGTCAATAGACAAGCGTGCTATCAGTGAGAGCAGTTTCCAATATCCTGGAACAAGCTTTCTTCTCCTTTGTGCCTCTGTGCTGCCCTTCCTGAAAACTCAGCACTCCAGTTATTCTTAAATGAACAGCAACTGAAAAGTGGCACTGAGTGGAGAAATTCCTAGTATCAATAGAATTTCCAGTTTTTGTGGTAGAGTTCAGGCAGGGCTGGAATCTTGTGAGACATGATAAACTGCATAAAAAAACTAATTGCAAACCTGAAACATATGTGAAATGAAAGCTTGTGATTATTGTGTCTTTAGGTATTTGCTTCATTGCTTCAGGAAATCATAGTTTTCATTTCATGGATTTGATTTTAATTTTAATTAATTTGTTCTTCTGCAAGTGTTACTTACTACGTGTAAATTACATAGTTTTTAGTGGATATTTCCAATACATGATATGTTTTGACCATTTAATTGATATAGTGTCACATTCATGTCAGACCTCATCTGAGTCAGAATTTTTGTGGACATAGTTGAAAGTTCTGTTGTCTAAAAACATCAAAAATCAAAGGAAAAAACTCCAGTCAATCTAAAGCACACTCAGTTTTATCAAGAACCTGTTAACACTGTCTAATATTCCAGGAAAACAGAATTAAATATTTAGAATTAATCTGTGACATAATTTTCTGTTCTTATTGCCTGAAGCCCCTTTTACAGTAGGTAGTCTAATCAACCCATTCAGATGATAATTTTGTCCAGTTTAAAACCAAGTTGTCCTATGTCACAGCCTTGTTATCTCAAATAAACTGGTTAATTCCCCCTGCAGAGTACTGGCAGCTGTTACCAAAACAGGATGCATAACATGCATGTATTCCTCTCACTGTTGTCTGAGTTAATTTGATGTCTGTGCTATCTAATAGGATAGACAGTCTGCAGAGGATGTTTCATCAGGAAATCCCTTTTCTTCTGGACCCTCTTCTTCCCAAAAAGAGCCATTTGTTCAGTCCATGTGCTTCGATGCAAGTACATTTGGAGTTCAAGTGTGCATTGAGAAGAAAAGCGTACATGCAGCATTTATCAAAAATGTGCCTCTTTATTACCTAGTTGGAGAGCATGCCCTGAGAGTCAGCTTCAAGCCAGGTAAATACAACTGGGCACAAAAAAGAGAATAGCGGGTGAAGGTGTGCGTATAGACACATATATAGATATACACATATAAATAGATAGATACAGATGTATACGGACATACACATCTCTATATATATTTTTTGCATCTTAAGTACCACTACAATTAGAAGTACCAGGCCTGGCAGTACTGGCAGCACACTCTGCTCACAGCAGGAACCCATTGCTCCCCCACTCGCCTGAGCAGCAATTTCCCAGCTCTCCCAGCAATGTCGCTCAGCATGGCCAGCGTCAAGCAGAGCTGATCTGTGCCTGCAGAGTGTGTCTGATGCATCCTGAATCATTGGATTTGGGATGCAAGCACGAAGCAATTGGACATGGGCAACAGATCTGATGCAGTGTCCTGTAGCTACATTCTAAAACCCAGACTCTAAAAGGGAATTATGGATTAACCCTGCCAGGATCTAGCCCTTAATGTCTTAATCCATGATCATAAGAAATAAAAGCACAGCAGGCCACTAAATCTAGGTCTCCTAAGTATCAAACTAACCATTGGGCCATTCTTTAGCATTCAAGAGTTGAGCCTCAATTCCTGTCTGACGTTTAATTCACTAACCCATGGCTTATCTCTTTAAGCAATCCAATTCACTTGACTTAAATCTGTTGATCATTCTGTTTATTGACTTGAAAAGAATCCAGTATCATGGTAGTATTTTAAAATTTGGTTGCAATTATGTGCTGTAGCTATGAGAGAAAATTTTTAACAAATTTGCTCAATTTCAATAATAGTCATTGAACATTTATATTTGAGAAAAAATGGCTTAAAAATTATGGTAAAATTTGCTTAATCTCTCATTCAGTTGCTAATAGTAACATGCAATTTCAGTTTACACCGAGGCACCTATTGAAAAAATACAAGTCACAATTCAAGCAGGAGACCAAGCTCCTACAAAAATGATACGTCTAGTAACATTTGAAGATCCAGAGGCACAAGCATCTTCCAGAAAAGAAGCAATTAAAAAAGTGAAGAAAATCCTTGCAGACACTGATGATCAGGTACTAATGTGAAATTTTACTTCTAGGTTTTTGGGAGGCCTTATGTACAGCTTATTTTTATTCCTTTTACTAAGTAGCTTCCTTTGTTTAGATACTATGCCAAAGTAGAAAATAATAACAGACTTTTGGGTACGCAAGGTTTTCGGCAGGTCTTTTGTTGGCCCTCATCCTTACTGCAAGTGACAGACATTAGAAAGAGCAGGTTGGTTTTGTATGCTGTCCTGAAAATCTCTTGTAAGAGATAAAATAGCTGTTGTGTGGCCAAAAAGTAGTCTGCTATTTACAGCTACTGCAACTGCAGCAAAATGCTCTGACACCAACCCCACAACCTGCCCTGAGACAGTGACAGCTACAGCACTGTCGTTACTGATACCAGTTACACGTGATTGTGTGGTCAACAACTGCTGCACACGCTCCTTATCACAAAAGTGTTTGGGATATTGTTCTGTTTGCGTGTGGCTTTAACACAGTATTATGAAATTGCCTTCGAAATATTGTGATGTGTTGCAAGAATGTTATCAAGCATGCACCTTGTCTTCTAAGGCAACAGAGATTCAGAGGTGTCTGCATCTGATTTTATTTATGCCATTCTGCAGGAAAACAGGAAAATAATTTTTATTTTCCAATGTTACCCTTGACTAGGGGACAAGAAAATATAGGAGCTCATCATCCAGTGCCAGCAGCGCCAGTGGAAGCACCGAGAGTACAACGAGCAGCCCCTCCAGCAGTGACTCTGATGACAGAGCATCACAAGGAGGCACCCAGATAAACCTGAAAACTGGGCAGTCCAAAGCTAAAGGAAAGAAGTTCTACCCCTTTGGGGATGGCAGTAGCAGCAGCAGTAGCAGCAGCAAAAGCAGTAGTAGTAGCAGCAGTGGCAGTAGTAGTGATAGTAGTAGTAGTGGCAGTAGTAGTGATAGTAGTAGCAGCAAGAGCAGCAGTAGTAGTAGCAGCAAAAGCAGCAGTAGTAGCAGCAAGAGCAGTAGTAGCAGTAGCAAAAGCAGTAGCAGTGAGAGCAGCAGCAGCAAGGACAGCAGCAGTAGGAGCAGCAGAAGCAAAAGTAGCAGCAGCCAGAGCAGCAGCAGTAGGAGCAGCAGCAAAGGCAGTACCAGAGGCAGTGCAGGTAGCAGCAGCAGTAGCAAAGCATCTGGTATAAAGCATAAGGCTAAGAAGCAATCCAAGACCACATCATTTCCACTTGCCAGTGCTGCTGGAGAGAGAAGTGTCCATGAGCAGAAGCCTGAAGCACAGAGCAGCAGCAGCAGCAGTGAAAGCACTGGTGCTTCCCATTGGCACAGCAAATCTGACAAACGAGCACAGAAGAACCACGCCAAGTCCCAAGTGAACAGTGCCAGCCATGACATTTCCACAGAATGGGTAAAATGTCGAATATCTTGACTTCTGCTAGGAGCTGATCTTGACTGAGCTGTAGGTAATAACTTTTTCTGGAATTTTGCAGAAATCTCACCTTCCAAAAGTCTACAGTCTCCGCTTCAAGCCTGCTCGCGTCCATTGGGTAGGTGCCTAACCCAAGTGCACATCGCCGTGGTAGCTGCAGCTAATGTAATCAAGCCTGTTACTGAGGGCCTTTGTTTGGGCCATTTCCCTTGACCATTCCATAATGTCCAACAGCAATATTGATGATGAACAAAAAAGGCAAATTTATTATCAATATGCTATTACACTATATACTTTTGGTGTTGCAGCACTTGCAATTCTCAGATTTGGGTCAGGACACACAAATGCAGCCAAAGCTAGGCTAACAAACACCATGAGGGAATGATTAAACAGTGGGACCTTCCAATGGGAATAGTTGTGTCCACAGTTCTTAGGCAACCACGGCAAAATCATTACACAGATTTTTTCAGAAACCAGGTTCAGTACACATTATGGCACAAAGGTATTTTTAGAATATATTGGAAGGGTGATCCTGCTGCTGTAGGTGCTACCCATACAGTAATTATCTATGTGAAAGCAGAAGATGATTTATAGTGTTATTCATAAAATTGTATTATCTTTTGTTCCTCGATATATATGTATTTGACCACTTATGAAATGCCACTTTTCATTTTCCCTAGCATTAGACCCAAACAGTGTGATGTTGTCATTTGCAATCAGTGTCTGTGCAGTCTTTCTTTCAGCAGAGATGTTGAGGTGGATCCTAGGTGCGTTCCAACCCTACATAATCCCTGTCTATACATGGAAATAAAAATAACACTCTAGATATAGCCTAGTCTGTTACCTATAAAAGAGAGCCTGCTAGTTCTGATTTTTATATTTATACTGTAAAACTAGAGGCTATCTCATAGATTTTTAACCTATTTTTGTTTCATAGCATCCAGATCATAAAGGATCGAGCAGCTCATCATCATCTTCCTCTGAGCTGGGAAGCAGCCACAGTAACAGCAGCAGCAGCAGCAGCAGCCACCATCGCCACCACCACCACGGAGAACATTCTGCCCACAACTCAAAGAGCAGCAAAAGAGACAAGATCCACCACCACAGCCATGGCTCCAGCCTGACACGTGAGGTACAACTCTGTGTGTGCTACCCGGGGCAGCCAGGCTTGGCTGGCTGCTGAGCAGGAGCTGTAGATGTGCTGGCACTAATCAGCTGAGGGAGCTAGCCTCAGGAGGGACACTAAAAATCAAGTCTGTAAATTGAAAGTCAAACTTCATTGAGATCTTTCCCCCTGGAAAAAAAAAAACAAAACACCAAAACTTTTTTTTTCAAATCCCTTTGAGTTCAGACTTTTGTTTGCCTGTTTTCTTTCCTTCATTTCTGAAGGTATTTGCAGGATGTGAAAGCCTGGATTTGGAAATTACACACATTGAAGGGAATGTAGCTGGGAGTTAAAGAGGAAAGAATTTTCTTTTTCCCATGAAAACCCAGAATACAATATCAGTTGCTTTAGGTAAAAGTGAGGAAGAAATAAATAAGCCTGCCTAATTATTTTTAAATGTAGACTGGAGGTCATGAGTGCATGTAGAGTATAACTAAAATCTGACTTTGCATGGACATTACTGATTGGTAAATGTGAAGGCCCATTAAGCACAGATCGTCTCTACCTTTATTATGCACTTAGTACTCTATAATTGTACTGCATAAAGGTATCTACATAATAATAGAACAAAGAGCTCTGCAAATGCAGGCAATGTCGAGGGGAATTCTGCTACTAAACAGGATTTCAAAATATTTGATTGGCTTGAAGAAACTGTAGTATAGTAAAATAAGTCGTGAATGTGTATACTATTCTGAATGTCTCTAGTACACATTGTAGGCAGCTATTTGAAACATTAAAATAATGAAAAAACTCTTGCTATATGCATAAAGATAGTTTGGAAGCATCTTGGATCCCTCATCAAAATAATCACATCCTTGAACAATTAAGTTTCCAACCAAATTCATCCTTAACTATTGTGGATGTAGAAATATATGTACTGCAAATGAAACTGATGAAGGACAAGGGCTGCTGCCTGCCATCAGCACACATTAAGTGGACTGCAGGCTCTCTGGTGAGTACACAGAAACGCTTAAGCACAGATGGTTGGGGGCTCTTTTTCAGCGCAGCTTCCTGGGAGATGTAATTCCACCTGGCATTACGATTGTGGCACAGGCAGTAAGGAGTGACAACAGAAATCAAGGTTATCAAGCCACAGCATATGTTCGTTCTGATGCTGCCAAAGTTGATGTGCAACTAGTTGTGGTTCAGCTGGCTGAAACCAACTGGAAAGCGTGTGCTGATGCTGTGATCCTGCCTCTGAAAACACAGGTAAGTGCACAGGTGACCCCGCACAGAGAGACATCCACAAAGCCCAGAGCAGGCACAGAGAATCTGCTGATTAGGAGCATTAAACAGGAAAGACATACTGATTCTGAAATGTTTCATAAAGCTGGTGAAGTTTCAGAAAATATTTCACCATCCTTTTGAATTAAAAATAGATAATAGTAAAAAAAAAAAAAGCACACTTCAAAATCCGGCAAAAATTATTGATTTTCAAGAGAAGTCAAAATCAAAATAACCAGTAGAAGCATTAAAGAAAGATTAAGAAATTGACTTCTTCACCACTATTTGTTCTACTGTGAGTTTTCTTGTCTGGGAATTTGTCTGTTTTTCTGTATATAATTTATTGACCCCAAGATTAGCTCAGTTGGTTAAAGACAATGTAGATAACACTAAAGGCACAGGATTTGATCCCTGTATGAGCCATTCATCTAGGAGTTAAATTCTTTCTGGATGGGGTTGGAAGATCCTTCTTGGTCCCTTCCAAGTCAGACTGTCCTGTGATTTCAAAAGACTCATAACTCAAATATATTTACAATGTGTTATTTCTTAGGATTTATATGAAAAGACGGAAAGGCAAAGTTGGGTAATGGGTTTATGCCAAAGAGAGTATCATAAATTAAGGAAGAGATCCTTATTTTTTTCACATACCCTCGTGCTGTGCTTCCCATGAGCTTTTTAGACCAAGAGATGTTTGTGCAACAACTTGTAAACCTCTGCTTTTTACAGCTGCAATTAACAAATTCAAAATGATATTCAGTATTGGAGAAAGTGGGGTGGGTTCAAATCAGGAGGTCTTGGGAAAGGCAAAGAGAAATTATAGTACAGTCCTCTTCTAGGAAAAAAAAATATATATTGATTAAGAAGTTACCACGTCCAAGGAAATCTCAGCATGTTTCAGTGGTTGCTTTAAGACAAGAACATGTATGTGTAGTTCTGCACAGACCAGAAAACTTTTTTCCTTGCCTCATATTTTGCATGCAGAAGTCAAAAATTCTCTGTGAGCCTGATTAGAGTAAAAGATTGGAAATATAAAGGATCAATACACAAATTGGTGAAAGAAAATTTTGCATTTTGAAATGGTCAGGGTTCATTCTGGGATTCTTTTCTGAGCTTTGGGTGACTGTTTCCCTGTTTACAAAGGCCAGACTGAGATGGGGCAAGGAGTGCCAGGATTACAGGATAGAAGCGGTGGCTGCCACAGGACAACTGGCAAGGAAGCCAGCTGCACAGCTGAAGGTGCAATGGGGAAATCTTCCATCCTGGATAAAAAAGACAAGCACAGCGTATGTAATTCATTATTTCCTAAGTTTTTATTCGACTTTTTTACCCCACTTGGCTTTTGAAAAACGCTGGAAGAACTGGATTAAATTTTTTCAACCCAAACATACTTGTCCAGGCAGTGCTTGGATGGAAACCACAAGTTCAGTGGTACACAAGTATTTTATGAATGTGTTCTACTTTTCCCACATGTTTCACATTAAATGATAGCCTCCAAATATTTTAAAAGTATGCTTGATTTCATTTTCCTTATTAAATTATTTGCTATTTCAGCTCAAAGTGCCTTTTTGTTTTAAAATGTTCTTCTATTCAGTCTCAAAAAATGACCATTTTAAATAGGCAAAATAAAACCAGTGTGTTTCTTCTGGATAAAATCAACCATTCAATTTGACCCAAAGTATTATTTCCTTGACTTTTCAGTTCTTCCATTTTTTCCTAATTTTTTTGATCTGCCAGTAGTCCCCGTGGTCCCATGTGTGCTTTTGTTCATGCACCTGAGTTTTTCACATCTTGTTTACCTGTAGGTTCATGCAATACATGCCTGGTGCAGCAGTCGTGTTGGGCTTCTCAGAAGTACATCAGAGAAATCCATCTCATGAATTTACAGTAAGAGCAGCTGCAACATCTCCACGAACAATTGATACGGTAATTAAAGCTCCTGAGGTACGTTAAATTTTTATCTTCTTTTTCCTTACCTTGAATGATTTTCGACTTAGAATGTTTTGACACTTAATGTAAAGAAAGAAAAAGCGAAACATTCCCATTTAGAGAAGCTGCTCTATACCTGACTGCATTAGGTGGGTGTTGAAATACATACAACAGCACTCTTGATTTTGTGCTGCTTTGGCCCAGTGCAGTAGTAAGCCCTTAATGGATGATATTCATTTCTCCAAACACATCCATCATCTCAGTTACTCAACTTGTTACCTTGTTTTTTAAGAAGTCACTCAATTATCACTTAAACTCATCTCTCTCAGTTACTTTTCAGTGTTCTTAACAATTTCTCTAAAGTCAAGTATGACTAGAAGAGATGATAATGATTCCTCACAAAAGCTGAAAGTTAGGGTGCACTCTGCAGAGACTAACACAACTGCAAGTGTAAAAATGCATCTTCAAGGGGCTTTTTTTCCAAGATAAGAGTGGAGGGGTTTTGCAGTCATATGGTTCCATTTATCTTAATGTATTTTCATTTCTGCTTTTTCAGGTAACACTTTATTGTCAGGGATTCCGATTGCCATTCACTCTGCCCTTAGGCCCTTCTCCAGATTATGAGACTCGAGATATCACTGCCTGGAATTTATTTCCTGAAATAGCTTCACAAATAGCACAAGAAGATCAATGTAAATGTTACTTATATGTTTGTCTCATGAATAAGCAAAGTGGGTCGATCCATACTCTGCCATGGCTGGGTCTTGCCTTTCCTTCTAAAGGTCTTATAGGGAATCACAACCTCTGTAGCCCTGCTTCCAGCAGAGTTTGTTCCCTCACAGAGAAGCAGGGTTTTGGCAGGTGAATGAAGAGACTTTAAAATGCTGTAAACATTCAGAGTTTGGGAATCACTCCTATCTTCGAGGACTAGAGGTTGTCTTTTTCCCCTCCTGAGAAGGTGTCAACTCTGCATTGAGAGGCATCAGGTGATAGGCACAAGGCAGTCTATGTATTTTCAGTCCAGTTTATTCTATACAAAAAGGAGCCACATGAGTCCCTACCTGGCTGGCGCCTAGCACTCCTGTAGGAAATGGGGAGTTTTTATCACAGTTTGTTATGGCATCCAGCTTCTCAAGGCTTTCATACATTTTAGTCCCTGCTAGCTTGAGTTTTGTGTTTGGCATGTAATCAAAATCAATACTGGCATTGTCTACAGCAGGTAGTTATTTTGTAGTGTTCTCATGTCCCTACAGACTCTGGCTTCTGCCAAGGAGGTGAAGTTTTCTTCCTGTTTGCTGGGTGGTTCAATCTCATGAAGTTGTCTTTCAGTACTTCACAGCAACACATACAGTGGTCACATCTGCTGTTTCTTTTACGGTTTTGTTTTGTTTTGCAGCCACGTGTGAAATCGGGGAGAGAAATTTCAAAACATTTGACCGCGTGAGCCAGTCATATTCTTTCAATAAAAGCTGCAACCTGGTGGTGGTTCAAGACTGTACTGAACACCCAAAATTCATCATTTCTACAAGAAAGGTTGATCCTCAATCTTTCTCAAGAGAGGTTCACATAAATACAACATTAGCGTAAGTGCGGTTTATACTGAGGCTTAGACGTAAAGTTTCTCAGGGAGTTAGTCTGGGAGTGGGAGATATCTAGTTTCTAGCTGAAACTGGTTTTCAATGAGACATATGGGGAAAGACAATTTCCAGAAGAGATCCTCATCTGAGACTCTATGGTGTAGTTGTGAGTTGCTCTTGTCTTGAATTCCACAGCCACTAATATCTGATAACTTGCTCACTAAGTCCCCATGCTGTCTGTTCTTTAAAGGTTGAATAGTAAAGCCCACATTCCCAATGAATTTCGCACTTTGGAAAGAAAACTTCATTCATTCAAATTCAGAGAGTCACAAATATCTATACTTTTCACATTTTAAATTAATCACTAATTTATTATTTTATTTTTGCTTTTTCTGAAGGAACATCACAATCTGTCCTGCCTCAAATTCTTCTCTCCTTGTGGCATGCAATGAAGAACGAGTTCTATCACACAGTGGAAGTTCTGAGTATGAAAAAAGTAAGCAGTGATACCCCCTTTTCCAGGACTGACCTGGGAACTAAATATCGAGATTTTATAAATTTCACAGAAAAATCTCAGTGTAAAGAAAGCACGATTGGAATTAATTCAAAGAGAAAACTAAAGACAACTTTCCTAGCATTTATATTGACCTATGTTCATGTTTCCTATCAGCTATACACACTTACTTTCCTCCAGCATAACTGACAGCTAAATAAAGCCCTTTCTTATCATATACCCAGGTTGGTGATTGTTCAAAAAAAAGTCACATTATAGTCACAGAGAGATGCTTTAGTTCAGACATTTAGCTGGAGCATGACCACTGTCATTATCATTTCAAAATTTAGCACACTGGATACACAAGTCAGTTTCAGCTATATGCAACAGCAGTAGAATACTTTTGAAAATATATTAGTTCTTCTATTTTTGTTTTCCCTCTCCACTTAAATATATATATTTAACTGTAGCAGCAAACTCATCATTGTGAGAGAAAACGCATTGTGGTGGGTTTGTGTTACACAGCTTCTCCATTAATTTAAGATGATGCTCTATACCTATATATGGTTCACCTTCTTTTTACAGACAATGTTAAAATTTATAAAAATGGAGAAACCGTTACCGTGGAAGTTCCAGAACTCGGACTGAAGAAGGTGACTTTTGATGGTGCAAATCTTAAGGTACTGCACTTACTTTCAAGGTTACTGCTTTCTTTCTGCCTTGTACCTTGCCAACCCTTCAGCATTCTCTACAAAGCTGTGCTGTTTTGCAGGTTACGGTTGCTTCATGGATGAGAGGAAAGACCTGCGGAGTTTGTGGTAACAATGACAGAGAAAAGGAAAATGAACTCCTCATGCCAAACCATAGGCTGGCACACAGCTGTTCTGCTTTTGTTCATTCGTGGGTATTGCTAGAAGAAACCTGCTCTGGTGGTGAGTGGATCTGGAAAACCTTTATGCTTGGATAGATTATGATTTCACTTTTCCTCTGCTGACAGCTAGAAAATATTTTTTTAAAGCAGTAGATATCTTTTACTCAGAAATTTCAATATCAATATGTATCCATTTTAACTTTATTAACCACTGACTGCTTAAAACACTTCTTGTGAATATAGAGAATATATACTCCAGCAAAATCTTTGTCTCATGTGGAATTCAATGTTAAATAATTCATTTTTATTTCTTACACTGCGTAGCTTTTTTCTTGAGAGGAAACCAGCCCTTATCTTGCTCCCACTGAAAAAATTGTGATTTCCACCATTGTATCAAAACAGTTTCAGCTGTTGTCTGCAAACTGAATTTCACCCCACAAGTTGCAGACCATAAACACAGTGTCAGATCCCACACTTGTGTAAATTTCCAAAGTACAAAAAATTTCATTTTTGTTCTGCACCATGTGAGGGTGCAATCTTAGGAAAATATTTAGAACTACTCCTACAGTAAAAAGCTTCATCTCACACGTAGCTGGAAAAACAGTGTTAGACTTCCATAACATCAATACAGTTTTGTTTGGTAAGTCTCCATTTTCCTTGGACCTGAAATAATTTTATTGGAGTTAATGGTTGCTTTCTCCCTGACTTCAGTGGCAGCAGAATTGTACTTATCTGTGTGTCAGGAAACAGAGTCGTAGCTGGGATCCTGTTAAGTTACATTATACCTTTCTAGTGAGATAATTGCAGCATTATAAAAATCATCCAATACAAAAATTACCCTTGTTGTTATTATATAAATGTTCCCCCTTTTTTTTTACCCATTCACTACAGTTGACATTTTTCCTAATGCAATGAAGTAGCCATTGTGCTTGCAGTATCTATTCTTAATAGCTTTCAGACACGAGAGGTTATTTCCTGCGTATTAGGTAGTTCTAAAAAACTGAGTATACATGATTCCATTTGGGTTATATTGTGCAATTAGATTTTAAAAATAGCTCCCCTTTCAGACTCTTTCCTCAACTTATTATTGTCCTATCTTGATAACCTCACTACTGTAAAAATGGTTTGTCAGGTACCTGTGTTTTAATAAAAGCAGAAGAGAAAATATGGATCTTTGTTATTGCAAGGATCGATTGGGATTTATTTCTACAATTTTAACTACCTTTCCTTTTCCTCTTAGGGTGCAAGCTGCAGCGCAGTTATGTGAAGCTGAATCGAAATCCTACTATTGATGGTGAGGAATCTACGTGCTACTCTGTTGACCCAGTGCTGAAATGTAAGAAAGACTGTACTCCAATCGAAAAAGCTTCAGTAAAGGTTGGCTTCCACTGCTTCCCAAAAGGTACGGTATTTTTCTCCCTCTGTGTGTCATGTACTGCAGGAGCTGTCAGAGCACTCAAAAGAACAAAACACAGCACAGCCATGCACAGACCTGTGTTGCTCTGGCTCCTCTCTGAGCTGCTGTTTTTAATCCCATTAGTATTTGCTAGAACTGCTGACAGTGCTGGCCAGCTAAAAGCTAGGTTAGGTGATGGCAGGTAGAATCATCTGAGAAAAACATTTGAGGAGGTAAAAGGGGCAGCAGCGATCAATAATATCACAAAATAAATTTTTTTCGTGTCTTCAGGATCTCCATAAAGTTGAGATAAGCAACACCGAGTCCTTTCATGTACATTACAGCCTGCAATTTCATGTACACCAGGGCAAGCAAGGCAATTGAGAGTCAGTCAAGTAGTGTGACATGAGTGCTGTAATTAGACTGCCATGTTATGCCATTGTGCAATGCATCAGCAGAAGCACATTGCTGGAAGTTTCTCTAGATTGTTCCAGAAAATGGTTTGGTTTGTGGGGTTTGTTATACAGGCATGCCCTAGATTATAATAAAAAAGGAAAAGAAGAAACAAAAAACACTGAGCATTTTTTCATTCCATTTATACCAGGAAATGAGGCACTGTCACAGTTTCACACTAAAGTTATATAATCGTGAAAGGAGAATCCAGCCTGGAACATACAGATATTTCTGATGCATTCTTACCTAAGTCTTTTAATTAATTACCTATATATTTTACAGGGAAACCTACCATTAGGAAGTATCTGTTGGAGTGGTTTGTTCTCTGTTAGCCATTGTTGGCCAAATCCATTGTCAGCTGGGATAATCCAGTGTCATTTCATTGGAGCCAATACACCCCTGTGTTGAGTAGTACTGGAAAGGACAGGGTATTTTATGTCTGAATTTAAACATCTGTGTAGAACTTTGCACTTTGCTTGTGTTAATATCTGCAATGTGCTGAATCAGCCCAGAAAAGCGGAGAGGATCTCTCTATAATAGTCAAACACATGCAATAGCCTATTCAACACGTAGCACAGAGGGAGTGTTAATAGTTTTCTGATGGCTCCCTGAGATGAGAATGGATGCATTCTTTCACAAATAGAAAAATCCACCCTCTACAAAAAATCCTTCCAAAATCTTATTATATCCATGTTTCACAGATTTCTATTGTGTATCCAAGTCAGTATCTCTGAAGTGTCATAACCCCAGACCACTCACTGCCTCAGAACATTAGGCTATAATAAAGTTGTCTCATTCTCTCACAAAACTGTTTGAGAAAAGAGGAAAATCAGAAAAAAGGTATGTTAGTTGTTGCAGCCAGTGCTGCTTTCAGAGCAACTGCAGGCTTCTCTTGTTCATTTACTGAAGAAGAGACTGGGAAGTCTGCTTGCAATACTTCTAATAAGGCTTTTCTTATTTATTTAATTTATTTATAAAAGGAAGCAGAAAAAGAGGAGGGGGAGAAGGAAGAAAAAATATGCTATTTATTTTTTTTTTAGCTTGCTAAACTGATTGCTTTTTCTTATGCTAAGGATTAATAGGAATACAAGGCCAGTATTTAAAAATTATTCTTTTTCTTTCTTTGTCTGATGACTTGGAGAAGCAGCAGGAGCAGTAGAAAGCTTCACCTTTCTCAATCTAGGAACATGCATGCACAGTACAAAGAATTTTTCTCAACACTTTATATGAGAGAATTCAGACATGATAATTTGCTGTCTCAACATTGAAAGAGCCCATCACTGTCACCAGTGGAGCAAGGATAAAATTAAATACAAGAATGCATAATTTCTCCTGTTGTCCTCAAATCAGCAAGACTGTGGCCTTAGGAACTTGGCTGAGGCAGGCACCACTCCAAGTTTAAGTCCACATATTGGTTTATGTTTCAAACATGCCACAAGGGCTATGCATGGGGATCAGTTACTCAGCCATGATCCAGTTTGCAAGGAAACTATTTCCTACATGGATATGAATGTGCTCAGACCCACAGTGTGCCAAGAGTAAAAGATACAATGTGTATAAAAAACAGAATTCAGGCATTTTATAGCATTTCTCATTTCACAGCCTGAAAACATAATATATATGTTTTAAAAGCATCTCCAGCATCTTTCTGGGAAATATTTATTATCCAGTTTATTATGCAAAACCTGCACTTAATGTTGGACAGTAATTTGGCCATGGAGTGTGTTAACCTTTCAGAAGATAAGTGACTGATTCAACTTGAACTCATACAACAGTGTCCACATTTCCCTGTATTGAGGGATGGCATATTATGAATGTACTGTCCAACTAAGGAATAAAACAAATGGAAGTAAAATTATGAAAGCTTTATGCATTCTCATTATACAAACTTAATCTAAATGGATGTCCTAATATTCTTCCAGATGCAACGATAAACCTTCAACTAGCTAGGAATATTTATTGGAAGGATGAGTATCATTATTCCATTTAGATTATTTCAGCATTAAGGAATATGGCTTATTCAAGCTGCTGTTGATAAAGCAGTGTGCTAAGGTTAATACTGCAACTGACAATGCTCTGCCCGATTTCACAATATATGGGAAACTTTAATTAGAAGTTTATGAACCTCTGAAAATTCTCCAGAGGGCTTACCCTTCAGAAATGAACTTTGACAAATTGTCAGCTGAAATACCCAGTGATATGCAGCACTAACATAAGTGATTGCTGATGTGGATTGGTACGTGGTGGTCTTACACTGACAGGGGCTACCTCCAGCACTTTCACAGCCTCCTTTTGTCTTTGTGCTTCACGAAATGTAATTCATTTTGGTTGTAGGGAAGTATTACAGTAATTATATCATGGATGAAAATCCTGCTCCGAGTCAATGAGTCAGTTAGATGTCAGTGGTGAGGGCAGGATTTCATTCTTTACTTGATGAGGGACCTGACAGCCATCAAAACAGCATTTCTTTGAAATGTGTTAATTTGCTTGATGTTAGTTAACAATGGCTTCGCTCTTCTGACAGGAACTGCTGTAAGCCTGTTGGAATGGCAGAAAAGCAGCGATAAGAAATCTGCCTTTGAGGATGTTGTGGAGTCTGTGGATGCTGACATTGATTGTACCTGCACTGGCAGCTGTAGTTAAGCTAAACACTTTGGTGTTGTGCTATAGACATACTACACAAATAATTGAATAGCTGGACAGATAAGAACGGAAGATAATAGCTGTAGTAAAATATTAAGAAAGGTGCTTGAGGAAAATAAGCCCACTGCAAAGTCAAATGCATTATGTACAGTCTGCACTGCTTAATAAATATGTTCATTAAATAAGTATTCATGTGGTCTCTCTTTATTTCTCCCTATCAACAAAACAATCAGGCCAACTATATTATTATACTGAAATTCTGCTCCCTTTTATCTGCAATATAATTACAGCAGTCCACTCTTAAAATTATGTTCACTGGGTGAGGAAAGGAAAACACGATTATGGCTACTGCTAACATTCCATTGTGCAAAGAATTTCATATTTAGCATACTAAAGACACAGTAAGCATTTGTTTTCTTTTATGTTTTCTGGTAAAGAGCAACGTCTGTTCCTGGAACCGTTCTGCAAAAAAATATATTTTACTCCCAGCAAGACCATTAGCCTTAGTACATTCTACAAAGGAATGAATTGGACTGCTAGACTCCCACTGTAGCTTTCCAGAGAGCTATAGTGTGTGACACAGTCCCCATTTTCATTTAAATTTCAATGGATGTGCTGTTGCTTCATGAACTAACTAAAAGTGTGAATAGGAACTCTTTCTTTTCTTTACCATCTCCTATTGTATATTTATGAAAATGATGGCTTCAAAAACTTCAGGGAACAATAATACATAGAGTGGCATTCCAAATACTCCAAAAAGCAATATATAGAAAGATATGTACGATCAATAGCATCATAAAGCTAAAATAAAATACAAGCAGGACAGTCAGGCCGTGCTTAACCAGTGAAGAGTCAATCTGCTAGCTTTCACCGTGCAGAAAGGTAAATCCCTCCCACCCCAGGGGACCAGGAATAGGTGGCACCTTCAAACCCCCCAAGCAGTGGCTGAATATCTCTTCACCCTGTGTCACAGGTCAGCCATGCACTGAACCATGGTGTGTTTTCCACAGCGGTCAGTAGCAGCCAGCACGCTCTTCCAAGAGAAGCCTTAGCATGGGCAAGGTACAGCTGAACCCAAACCCTGGCAGGAAACTGCCATTAAAGAAAACACTTTTCTTTCTAGCTAAAAACTGATCTATCAGAAAGATGATTGAAGGCTAAATAGTTGAAAAATTACAGCATAACATTTCACAGTGCTTTTCTTTCAAGAGCAGAAGCATGATTAATGTGAGGAGCTACTCCTCTTCCTCTCTCTCAGGTTGCAGCTTGCCACCAGCTTTCAGAAAAGGCCCAGTTTTTCCCCATGTACAGCCACAGCATCAGTACTTCCAGTAGTAAGCCATCACAAGTTTGTACAAACCAGATGCCATGTGCATACTCTAGGCCAAGGGTATTTGCCTCTGCCCCAAACCCCTCTCCTGGGGATAACCTACAAAGGCAAAAGGCAGTTACCTGCCTTTCTCCTCCCCCAGCTTTAATTTTGTCTAGGTATTTTATTTGAGAATATGTGCAAATAGCCAGTGGTCTATTCAACAGCTTTTTTTCATGCGTGTGTCTTCAAACTAAGACCAGTAATATGAATTTTTGCCCTGTTTTTATTCCTAATAAAGCATTCACAAATGCATTCAAAAAAGCTGTGTTTTAGGAACTCATCAGAAGTGCTAGACTGCAAAACAGCCTCAAACAAGAGCAAAGATGAAAAATATTGCATTCCACTTTCTCTTAAAATCACACTAGTCTTACACCAGGAGAGAGTTCTTTTCTTGCTGGTATTGTTTTCACTGTGGCTTATGTGAGATTTGACATTGACTTTCATAGGATCAGACTGTCCTCTTTAATCCAACACCTCTCTCTTTAATCCGCTTGTTTACAAAAGAGAAACTTTTGCCAGTCAACCACTTCAGATAAGACAAAAGGTAGTAGGGAGAGAAGAAAAATGAAGTTTCATGCTCAGCTACTAAAACAAGGATTTAGTAACAGCAAAGAGCCATTAGTAAGAGAAGAAATTCTGCTCCCAGGGCAGGGAATTCACTTACTATCACCCCACCAGGACTGCAGCCTGGGCTGGGGTGCAGGCTCAGCCAGGGGGAAAGCAGTCATTGGTAAAGCCCAGGCACAGACCCTTCCCTGGTCTGCACAGGGCATGGGTGGGACACAGCTCTCACAATCTCCAAGGCGAAGGGGCAGTTTTCCTTTCTGTCCAGCTCCTGTTCATTAGTGCCCCCTTGCTGAGACAGCTGAATGCCTTTGACTGCCTGAAAGGCTTCACTGCAGCTGTAAAATCACAATGTAATGAACGTTAGAAAAGCCTGGGGTTGGTAGTGTGCACAGCAAAGCAAAAGACTTAGAACCAGCGCGTTTTGCCAAAGGAATTAAGAACATTAGCAGTACAAGTGTGAAAAAGCCCTTCTGGAATTTCTAATGCACCACACAGACATTTCCAACCCATCTGGGAGAATATCTGCAGTCCAGATTTAAACCTCATTTGGAAATCATGCCTGTCCTATCTTATAAAGCAAGCCAAAGCTATGTACTCAACTGAGTATTAAAATGTGTACTACACAGGCTGAGCTTTTATGCATTCTACTTTTCATTCCCAGTGCTTCCGAATTGTATGTATTAATGTATTCTGGACTTTACTGCAGTAACCAAGTAATATAATCTTGCAATTATGATACTCGAGTATTGTTTTTTTAAAAATTTTCAGAAAAAAGATGCAGACCTAAGCATAAGTCAGGCTTGAGTCCTAATCCTGCCCTTGTAGCTCTGTAATGTGGTTTTGCATGAGGCTGGGGACTTCTGTGTCTCATTTTCTGCATCAGAAAGATATGACTACTTACCTACTTGATGGAGTCAGAAATGCTTATGAATTTATAGTCCCATATGTCTTTTGCAAGTTCTTCAGCATTTCTAGAAATGAAAAGTAAATTTTTCCACTAGATCTCCTAACCACACGAGTATATTTTATTGCTAAGTTGAAGGTTTTCATTTTCAGATTCATCCAACTGTAAAATAACTCTGCATTTGGAAAAAAACAAAGCAATACACTTAATTTGTTCACGGTCAGCTTTGGTTAAACCTTAGTGGATTATTCCTAAAAGCCTGGAATTGGATGGTGTTATTACAGACAGATAGGCAAAAAGGCTTTCAGAGACACAGCCTCTTGTACCCTGGACAAAGAAAACAAACCTTTTGTCCATCAGACGTGGCTCTTTTGATTCACTAATTTTAAATGGCACAGTGACTCTCAGGAAAGCACGATCGCTCTGCTCCAGAGAAAGGAGCTGCAGTGTGATAGGAAAGGACAAAATCACTAATCCCAGACCCCTCCTGGAAATGAAATGCCGGCTCCGCAGCATGAGCATTAAAAAAAATAGCATCTACAATTCTAACCCCACTGAAGCCAATGGTTAAACTCAACAGAGCTAGGCTTTTACTCAGCATGTTTGAATGAGTTATTAAATGAACTTTAGTTGTCCCTAAAAATAAATGTACTGTGCGGATCTAAGTGCAGCTGATGAATAAGAAACCTCAGGAATCCAGCAAATACTGTAGTTAGGGCTAAAACCAGAGACAGCTCAGAAGGTTGCAGAAGTGAGCAGCTATTAGTGCCCATCTCAGTTTTATGTCGAATCTCAAGGTCTCTCATGCCATCTACTGGCTTTTTTATTTAGTTACAATGGTTTGATTTTTTTTTCCCCTTTAGGTTTTTTTATAGGTCTGATATATTCCAGGTAGTTTTACATAAATTCCAATCAAGATTTGGGGTGGGATGTTTTTCCCTCTTATGTCCACACTTGATTACTATGTGATTTTTTTTTCCTGTAAGTACATTACAGATTGGTACCATTCTGAATATCATTTCACATTGTCCCCAGAGGAAAAAGACATTGCATAAGACATTCTTATTTCTGGTATTGCTGGATAGGCAATAATTATACAGCAAGCAGTACTGGAAGAACAGTTTACTAAGAAAAATTCAAAGCTGTTCAAAAATAGTACTTACAGTTCATCCTGAATCAGTGTGAGAAGGTTGTTATTTTGGTACCTGAAAATGCTTAATGTACAGAAAAAATCTGGTTATTCCTCTTTTTTCGCTTGCAGTTCACTTAGCTGTGAACACAGCAAACACTTCTGTGTCCTAATATTATTGAGTTGCCTTTCAGATCAGGTTTGGAAAGCAGGAATTATCTATATTGATAGATCTGATCACAGAGCTTTCCCTTCATTGTCTGTAGCCTGTCTCTTCCTGCCATCCCAGTTTCCCTTCCCTATTTCTGCATCCACTGCTCTGGCCAGGACAAAAGCAGGCATCTCAGCAGCCCCTCACCCTGTTCCTGGGAGAGCAGGCAGTGCTACAGCTGTGCACCATCTATCCAGGCATCTTCAGAGCTCACACTGTACCCCAGGGAAAAATATCAGTGAGCTGAAGGTTTTGGAGCTTTACAGACTTGCTCCCTCTCCTCTCTGGACTCCCTTCTGCAGTGCCTTTCCCTCATCTCTGATCATGAACAGGCTGAGTTAGGGGCATATGTGACACCACAGTTGTTGTAAAGATGATGTTGATTTTAGGCAAGGTTAGAGTTCAGGCCCCAGAACACCCAAGTTTGAACATCCAAAACATCTATGGATTATTTTGATGACTCCAATTGCAATCTGCACACTTTAGGCAAAATTGAGGCAAAAATCTTTACAGTAGCAGTTAACTCAAATTGGGTCCTCTTACTGAAAAGCCATATTCTCCACCATCTTTGATGCATTTGATCTTTAGGTAAATTGACAGTGCTTTGGAGAAAAACACTGCTCAGACTTGCACCATCAAACCCCAAGTCCTGCATAAACTCTGTCAAGGTCACTATAACAAGTATAATATTAAACTAGGTGCTGAAATAATAATGCTCAGGCTTTTTCCACATCTCTCTTTTGTTTCACTCAGAGAAATGATCACAGTTTCTTTTCATACTGAAGCTTCAGGACATTTACACGAGTCTTAAAATTTTCTTGGGTTTGAAATTAATTTCAAAACAGAGTAAATGGTGAAAAACACATTAAATGTTGCAACTAGCTCCTTCAAATTTATCTCCTTTTTTATCATTATTTCCTTTGTGTATTTTCTTAACCTTCATAAGAAAAAGTAACTCAACATTCCTTATAGACATTATATGAAACAATATTTAAATGCCTAGTGTAACTGTGGTCATATCTGTCTCTTATATGGTTGAGAATTTATTCTAATTAGAGCTGCTTTGATGCTTTGTTTTTTGCCAGCTGATAAAAAAAAATATAATTACAGCAAAAATATCACAGCCAAGATTTTGGGCTGAATAAGCTAACATGCTAGAATTCCACTCAAATTCCTGCCTCTGTGGTCAAAACAAAGCTATTAATATTCAAGACCTGTTCATGATTTGGGGGATGATATAGAGATTAGATTCACTATGGGCATAAGAGACTAACACAGGCTCAGGCTGGGGCTAGAAGTGGCAGAGAAAGGCTTGTCTCACCATGGCATTAACCTGCCTACATTACTGCAGACTCAATGCAGATTCACCAGCACCTCTGAATGTTTCACCTTTCAGGAATAACACCACCCACTTCCTTTAGATCTACACCATCCCAGAGCCCATCCCAGAGTGATGCACTGAATCCCAGCACTAAGGAGAGTGAAGCACTTCAGGTGGGATCTAAGGCATCTTTCCCTCCAGCCCAATTCCTACCAAGACTTCAGTAGGGAATGCTGTAGATGTCCCCATACACACCCCATTTCACAGGGCCCTGGGCTCCCTGGGAACAGGCTTCCATACCCAAAATCACTTTCTAACTTTGGGCACATTCACTGTCCATGCTGAAACACAGCTGGGGATGGTGGGTCAGGGAAGGAGGCTCACATCTCTGATGATTGCTCAACCTGTTAAATCAGTGTATGAAAATAGGCATAAGCATAATCACAGGTGGAGTACAGAGGGAAGAGCAAGTTGTGTGGCACTTTTCATATCATATATGTGAGAAGGGACTGAGCCCTGCAGATTTTCCACCATTTCTGAGCAAAGGCAAGGCTGCTTTTTAGGATACTGGAGAGCTCTACAGCTTGCGAAAATTAGGCAGTGAAAGATTTCGCTATTTAAAGGTATAGAAGGGAATACTAAGGATTTCAGTCTTGAGTATAAGCACCTGCATTATAAGGCCTAAGTCTTCTTTTTCCCTCTGTGGAGCTGGGGATCAATCTCTACAACACTACAGCTTCACACTGGAAAATCCTAATGCAACCAAACTGAAACGCTCCAGAGGAATTAATTGGTGACCTTGCCTGACAGACCAAAATAAATCTGGCAGGCAGGCTGCCCCCTTTGCCAAGCCCTGAGATCCCCAGCTGCAGCCATACGGATTACACTGCTCCCTGGGCTGGGTGAGGATGCCAGCTCCGAATCCAGCCAGCAGCCAACTCCCCCGTGCTGCTTCCTGCCTTCAGCTTGGCTCTGCAGGCTCCTAAGCATGCCCAGGGCCAGCTGGTTAGCACCAGGCAGACAGGGAACCTGGCATTGCCCCCACCTTTTGGCCAGCTGGTAGATCGACAAAATGGATTGCTCCACTCATGAGCAATTCTGGGATGCCAACATCCCCTCTCCTGGCAGAGGGAGGCACGATGTGCCAGCCCCAAAGTGCCCTGGGACTGGATTCCCTCTGCAGCACCTGCAGGCTGTTCTGTGCCTCACCTTCTTCTCTCGGGCAGGGGACAGGGGAGATTTTCAGGGCTGCTGCCATGAAGTTATTCCATTTATATTTCTCAAAGGATATGAACCTCAAAGCTCTGAATTTTTTGCAGATCGTTTGGTATCTCATTTCAGCTTTCTCTTAATGAGTAGGCACAGACTGGCTGAATTAAAGGTCATGGTTTAGGTTATAGGCACAAGCAAACCTCCATGCTCTGCCAAATCTGCAGATTTACATGAACAAACACCTACAGAGTAAACCCTGTCCTGTCCAAGCAGAATCATAGCTCAGAGTATAGTATGGCTCTATATTATGTCAATATAAATATAAAAATAATTAAGAAGGATCTCTCATTTCTTTCACAGCATCTATTATCAATTCTAAGGGTAACTCCTTTATGGTACAAACATTTGACTATCACCTTCACTCACCTGCTGCATGTTTTCAGCATGGTACCAAAGAGTAGTTGAAATGTATAAGTTTTCACTCATCCTGAGCTTTTTTCTCCTTAAAAGTCTCATTTTAAAGGAGGTTTTTTTAGTTATTTATACATGCATCTGATTCATTCTGAAATCAGTGATCAGGACTCCGCGCCTGAATGGCCCCACAACAGCAACAGAAATATTCCCTGTAATTGTGTCCATCCCTCCACCATTGTTCCAGCCACCAAGTCCCCTTTTAACTGCAGCTCCATATGGAGCAGAAGAGACAAGCAGTGCCACAACAGCTTACATTTGCATAACCTCTGGGCTGGAGACACTGTGAGATTTTCACAACTGCTAGTTGGAAATGTATTTGTTTAGCCAAGCTGCCAAAACTCATATTTTATCTTGGGAAGTCTGTCAGCCAGTAAGGCTCTCATTACACTTCCACTGTTCTACAAGCACTTCATTCTAGGGCAATCAAGAGGGTAATAAATAGTGCTTTTTAAAAACCAATGGCCCTGAGTCATAGGGGTTTGGAATACAGATGGAGTGGGATCACCCAGAGTCAGCCCCTCAGGAAAATACCTGGTAATTTCCTCATTACATCATCCTTAAATGTCGACCATTTCCTCAATAGTTGCACTACCACTGGAAACATGAACCTTACTCTTTTCCTCCACGTCAATATGCACTTAAGGAAAAAAGCGTTGCAAAAATGTTCTTCTGCTGCAAAAATGTTGATAGATCTTTTAAAACAGTATATGAGAAACAAAATGTGTGGCAGAGTCTGCCTTTACTATTCTAATGTCTCAAGACTGAAAACTGCAATATTTTTTCTGAATGACAAACCAAGTGCTTTTCCTGCTTGGTGATCACACAGCAATTTCACAGCTACTGGATTTCATTACCCTCTTCCCTCCCCAGAAGATTTCTTTCCTATGAAAAGACCTTTCCTACTTTAAGTTCTTCTCTTTGCCTGAATTCTGCATTATGCTATTTGTAGGGCTTATTTTTCCCTCGTTAGTCAGTAAGCAGGGTTGTCAGGAAAGCACGACATAATCAAGTGTGTCTCAACAAGCTGAACAGATTCCTACAGCAAACCCTCAGGAAACCAAACTGCAGCCCCCTCTGCTCCTACCAGCTGCTGCTGCATTTACCTTCTAGATAAGAGACTTGGTGATCTCCACTATGGTTTTACCCTTGAGGGAATGGAGCAGCAGGAATTAGGTTTACACACACTTCACCCTGACCTCTAGGTGAGAGGAAGACTTCCCTGTACAGTTGTGTGCTCACAGGCGAGGCTGATAAATAAACAGAACCATAAAACAAACAACAGAGTTAAATAAAATCCATTAGTGATGTGCTGTGCTCCCCTTGGCCCCTTCCGGGGGTCCATCAGCTGCAAACTCACTGCCACTAGAGGGCAAACATGACCAAGCCTTTTAGCAAAATAAATCCCTGTACATTAACAGATAATCACTCTTCATTAAGGCTAATTTTGTGAGAAGAAGCCTCTTTGCCTACTTGTACCTTCAGAAAGGATGCTGTGGTGGTATCTTCTACCAGAGACACGGATGTGAGACACACTAAAAATATTCATGGTTGGAACTCTCCCAAAACACATGGACACTTTATTACACGTGTCCCTAAAAAAATTTTTAACTACAAGCAAGTGAAACACTCTCCTCAGATATTCAAGTAAAAATATGATATATGCATTGATGTTCTTCAAACCAAAACCGATGAAAACAAACTAGATATTTTACACCCTATGGAAAAGAATTATTTTGAAAAAATATATTCACAGTAAGCAGTCAGAAGGCTTCCAGAAAACTGTTGAGATCCCACTCTAGGTGTTTCCTATTAATGTGGGAGGTGATACAATGAGACATCCAGACTGACTCCCTCGACAGGGCTCTTGTCTGGCTTTCGTCTCATTCTGAATGAGCATATTGGCAGCTCAAGTCTTGTTCAATAACTCTTCACAATGGCTTCAGGGTCTGTATGAGGAGTTAGTCATTATCACATAATATGGGTGTTTCGCTACTCGACTGTTCGAAATACAAAAGGTAGTTCCTAGTGCAGCAAAGTGAAAGGAGAAAGTAAAGAAAACTCTGTAGAGAACCATTTAAGATGTAATTTAAACTATGAAGAGGAAATAGTATTCATTTGATCATTTCTTGGAAGATTTTTGCAGGTGATTTTTCTAATGGAAAGAAATTATGGGTTTAGAAAGATCCTGCAGAATTGGCATCGAAGTTCAGAAGTTGGTGAGTCTGTTTTCCCTTTAATGTAAGCAAGACAATATTTTTTGTTACCAGGAGGTCCAGCTCCCTAACTGCAATGAAATGCTGTCTCTGGAGTTGCATTTACCTCTGGTATCAGGAAGTGACCTCCCAACATCAGCATTTTACAAAGATTAGCCCAGCAAGCACATAAACTGTCAAACGCTACAAGAAATTTTCAGAATTTTCCTCCAGCTTCTCTGAAGGAAAGTTGTCAAAGTAGCTGTCTGCTAAACATATCATCTGACTTACTATAGAAAGAAGGATGTCAACACTGCATGTCAAATTCAACACTGAGATATATTTTTAATGGGCAGGATCTGACTTAGACAGATCCCAAACCTCTCTGCAATTACCTGCATCTCTAGGAAAGGCACAAAAGGATTTATCTTAAGAGCTCTCAAACTATCTTCTAGCCTTGCTTTTTGTGACAAAAAGCAAAGTAAAAATCTTAGGAAAATATTTTCAAAGGCATTTTTTAGGAGCCTGTAAGCGTTAGCTGCTCCCCTGCCTTCACACCAGCAATGGAGCCACATGGGTGAAGTTTGGCCGATGACATTTGCTTTCAACCACCACCTTTCCTGGGGGCCTGGTGACCCTTCCCATACGAGCTCCAGGCCTCTGTCAGCAGCCAGACACCAGGACACCCAGTAGCTTTCAGGGAACTGTTCACAGCTGGGCAAATGCCACCAGAGCTAGTCATCTACTACGGCAGCCTATTGCCTTCAAAGTGTTTGGGACAACACAATGAGAATTGAAGTTACTCTCTCTGCACAATCTCTTAACCAGAGACCCTCCAAACATAGGGAGATGGAGAAGAGAAATGCAAGAACATTTCAAGATGTTTCAGCTTGGATGAGCTTAACCTATTGAGTGTGCTGGTGGTCCCCTGAGGTGGCCACCAAGGACATGCCACACCAGGGGAACAGGCACTGCTCCTGAGCCAGTGCTCACACAGGGTAAGAAGCAAATGGATTCATTCCTGCCAGCATGGACTGACAGCTGTTCCCTGCTAGGTTTTCTTCCTGTTCAAATCATACTTCAAACACAAGCAGTCATGTGACCTGAAGTCTAAATTGTGCTACCAGAGCTTCTGCTTCTGGGAGCCTCTCCCTCAGGTCAAGGGAAGTCATGTCAGTCACGTGTGAAAGCTTCAGACCATGTTTGAGACCTGTAGATGGTCACTTCAGAGCTGTATCCAGGCACTACATCTAATTAATTACCCGGTATTAGCCCAAGAGCAGGCCTACAGATGCAAATCACAAAAAATGCCTCTTTAGGATTATGACATGTGAGCCTTTACATCCTTCTTTTTGTGTGTCATTTTTACACCCACACAAGGTATGCCCAGAGCACTGATGTCAGTTTTTACAAAAAACTTCATGACTCTCCACAGAAGAGGAAAAAAAGGACACACGAGCCCCTAAGGTTAAAGCAAAATTTTTGCCTTTGTAACTAAACCTTATTCCCTCCTGGATTAGATTCACCAAGCATACAAAGATGTGCTTTTGTGGCCCAGGAAAGGAAAGCTCTGGACAGGTTTTTCAAGTGCCCCGATGGAATCTTAAATGGAACATGAAGGACTGCTCACATAAGCCAACAGTGTGCAGATGTTAGGGAATGAGACAGCACATCATCTAACAACCAGCATACCTCACTCCTTTTCTCCTTCTTTTTCTAATTATGCATGAGAATTTTTTTTTTTAAAAATGGAGTTTTGTAGAACGTGATTGTCCAAAAACATATGAACAAGATTGTTTTCCTTCTAGGGAACTCCTCAGCTGTTCTGGATTGGTCTGGATGCAGCAAGTCATGCTAGCCCTTGCTTTTCCTAAGCTTGCCTTTTTCTCTGATAATAGAAGATAATTTATTCTTTAAGGAATACGTATCAATTCAGCATATCTTAATTTTTTAGCAGGTGAAAAAAGACTTTGAATTGTCACATGACTTATGTATTCAGAGTATGGTGATCCCTAATGGGACAAAAGCATGGCAGAAATGGAGTACAACTGCGCTCTCCTCAGCTGATGTGCTCGAGTACGGGGCCTGAGCACATTCCTCAAAAGAAGGAAATGTTTTCCTCATTCTGGAGGAAAGCATGCTCTGGCACCAAACAAATGGGCAACCTTCTAGGAACTGCTCCCCAGGAAGCCTCCCTGCAATGGCTTCTGGTTGAAGCTCACACAAGAATTCAGTTTTTCACAAAGGCATTAGGGAGAAAAGCTTTAATTATTAAAAGAATGTGAATTAAGCAGACAGCGCAAGCTGCACCTACAGTGCCTTGGTGAGAAGGCACTCTGTAAACAGAATTATTATTTCATCAACACAGTAGACTCCTCACTTAATGGCTCACTAACTGGGCCAGAGATGAGATTCGATGTGAAGAAATCAATGGCTCAAAGCAAGAGATTCAGCAAATATGAAACACCTAGTGCTGAGCTCTTAGGATTGCAGATTGTCTCCTGTGGAAGTGACTCGTATCATGCAGGGAGAAAATAACACTCCTGCTGCTGCATCCAACTGTATCCATAGGAGATAAGACTGAATTGGTGCTTGCTGGCACTAGAGTTCCATACTTTGGGGAGAGGATGTGTATTTGCTTTTCGGTGTTCTCCTTCTGTGTTACATCTGCTAAATTAGTAAGCATTGCTACTTCCTATTTTCAAAATGTTCTTACTGCTTTCTTTCTTCTTTTTTGTGATTCATGACTTCAAAGTCAGTATTTCTTAGTAGTGGTAGCCTTATTTTGGTGTCCACCAGATGCACACATCAATCAGAATGACTCTGCTGTACCGCAGAGCAGAAGCACTAAAGGGCATCCTGCAAAATTAAATGGGGAGAATAATGAAGTCCTTCACCATTCTTCTCTGTTCCAACCATTATAACAACTCGAGAGAGCAGAGAAGATATTTTCAACATGTGGCTATAGGTGCATGACTCTTCTTCAGACAGCTGGCTAGAGGGCAAATGGCAAGAGCAATGAGTATCTATCTCTCCTCTCTGGGAGTGAGCATGATTCATGGATGAAGAATATTTTATTTTCCTACTCACCAGCACACTGAGGCTTTTCTGTGAAATTACTTCTTAAGTTTCCCCCTTCTCTTCAGTGCTAATTTAGGGATATAAAACTCACCACGCTGGCTCACTTTTCACTGAAGTGATTTCAGCTTCACTTCCAGATTCTCGGGGAAAATCTCAGCTTTACATTCATCAGCTCCTAATGAAAAACAGCAAATCTGACTCTGCAAAGAAAGGTTCCTGGGGTAGTGAGGATTGTCTGTGCAAAGAGGGAGAGATGAGTTAAATTGCAGTGGAAATCCTTCATTAATAGTGCCAGAGGACTGCACTAAACCCAACTAATTCTCTGAACGAAATAAGGATTAATATCCCATTTTATAGGAGGGAAAGTGAGATAACAGAGCAAACACACAGAAAAATTAAAAGACAGGATCACTGTGGCTTCAGTTCCACAGTCATTCCCATGGGTGGAGAGCCAAATTTGGGCAGAATCTCTTCTATTGGTATGGCAGGTTGTTTATTTGTTGCAATAGAAGGAACAGCCCAGCAAAATTTCACACAAGCTATTTTCTTTAGAGAATCCTGCCATTTCACATTTGGATTTTTTCCTATCAGCATGGATCTTTACCCAACAGGACAGTTAACAGTTAATGTCACAGAAAACAAACATAAATTGTACAAAACTGTGTTAAAATCAGACTGACACCTTTCACATGTTTTTGAAGATAATGTCTTTCTGACACACCTTTCTGGCTGCTTCTTGTAGAGAGGAATAATACAGCATGGAAATACAGCACTGAAAAATGGCTGCTTACAGTGCCTTCCTCAACAAAAGGAATAACCTTTTTCTGCACATAATTGCACTAAATTCACCAAGAGCACATAATGGACAGGAATACAAAATGAATCACAGCATTTCTATATGAAACAGCTGTTCCATGAACTGGCCACGATGGTTTTTGACTATGTGACTGCATCTGTAGTTTGGAAACAATTAGCCAGGAGCAATTATTTATCTTGAGTTGTCACACTTGTTTTAGCAGCTCTTTGGGGGTTCTGCTGTAAGCAGAGAACTTGGAGAGCTGAAAAAGCAGGATTTTCCTCCCTCAGTCGGACCAAGAAGTAAAATGCAAATCAATGACAGCATGTTTAAATAAAATTTGTGACATCCAATTTCATCCATCATTTTCTTCCTTTCCTTGTTAAGACCAAAAAAAAAAAAAAAATTACATTCTCACTAAGACTCGGGGGAATCTCAAAATATATTTAGTAGTCACACCAGTATACAAGAATCATGAGAATGCAAATAAATCCCATCCTTCATTGCCTCATACTTTCCACTCCTCTAATTTGCAGTGGTAAATTTGAAATCCGTATAGTGTCATTTTTCAGCGAGCACTGAGCACTCCTGGGTGCCTTTTGCTGCCACTGGGACATGCAGCTGTGACATCCAACACCTATGTAAATCTGGGCCGAGTTATCTGCAGCGAGACAAAGAATGCAGCTGAGAAAAAGAGTTGCTTTACCATCTCACAAGGGAATGAAATATCAGTAGTGAGCTGCTGGCTCTGTTAGAGGTAACTCAACAACTTTACAATAATATAAGCAGCCTTAGGAATAGGCTAAAAGTCATTAGGAGGTTGGTTTTCAGAGAATATCAGGAGTTGACACAGGGCACTGTCACGCATTCAGGAAATCATGTCCAGGTTTTATAAACCACAAATGCAAATAAGCCCTGGCAATCCTTCTACAATGAACACATAAATAGGTTTGGTATGTATAAACCATTGTGTAACTCAACTGGAGAATTAATACTGTCTGGGAAAAGATGCCAGAGTAGTAAGAAGTTTCTGAGTACCCCAGGACAGACATATGAGACTTTCTAACTTCACATGTCTGAGGCAAGAACCAAGACACAAATGCTGTTGACATTAAATATTATTTTCCAGGTCATGTTGAGCGTAGCTGCACAAAAGAACTTGCTGTCACTTGTTATTAAGTTATCTGGCTGCTTAGGTATGAGCCACAGCCTCTGCCCAGTTGCTCTGAGTGCTCAGTTTTTTAAGCAATAAGCATCACTTTTTGGGAAACTAACAGGGGTGAGACATTAACTGCTCAAGTGTGTATTAAAAGACTGTTTCCTTTCAAAACTGAATTAAAGTTCGGGCTTATGCAATTTTTTTAAAATTAACCTCTTTGTTTTATCTATAACTTTTTTTTTTTTTTTTTTTTTTTTAAGAAGCAACTTTTGAACATGTAAGCAGACTGGGGATCTGTTTGTGCTTTCCCTGTCAGTACATTCACCATCTCCTTTTTTGAATTTTGGTTCATTGGGTGCTGTCCCCTCCCAGGCTTGTGCCCTCAGACAGCCCAGCACTGCTCCTGCTCTCACTGCACTGTTGCTCTTTGGCCACAAATCCTTTTACAGGGAAGGGGCTGTGGTTGCAGCTGCTGTAGGTGCACAGGACAGGCAAAGCACCTCATCCTGGATGCCAAACACGAATACTCCTCCTCACAGCTCAGGGGGTAATGAAAACTGAAGACACAAAGGGATTTTGCACTAGATTTCTGAAAAATCCAAGCTGAGCTGACAATCTAAGCACTTCTCTGTCAACAAAGACTGCTTGGGATTTACAAACTAGCTGTCCCTCCTGAAGAGCCTGGTTTATTTGGTATGCTTTGAGCAATGCTAACGTATGCCAAGTTTTTATTCACAGACGTGGCCTTTTACATAATACCCGAATAGAGTATTTGCTCAGGAAGTGGTAGACCTGAATTCCAGGCTTTTCCCTGCTGAGGAGGACTGAAACTATGGCTTCTGCTTCCTGGGGGAAAATGCAGAGCCTGGAAAGAAGGACAAACCTGGATTTGAGTAGAAGAGACCTGCGACTCAGCTTCTGCTCCCTGGGATGTTCACATACCTAACATCAGATGGCATCTGGATTAAAAACAAATACAAGCCAGAAATAATCAGGGACACTGAGACTGGGACCAGGAATACATCACTCTTGGCCAAGCTCCATAATCACTAGGTTAGATAATGATGCCAGTCCTCTTGGCAGACCTTATTTGCAGCATGCTAGTGCAATTATATGATTTCAGTTCTGCAGCAGCTTGAATGTCTCTGCATTGCCCCTCCATGGCACAGTGCAGACATACCTTCTTCTCTTTCACTGAAGTACAAGCTATTGTATTGCCTGGGTCAGAGAGAAATTATGTGTAATAGTAACATTAATGCAACTACTGCAGCTTCATTATCCTTTTGCATATCCTTCACATATCCTCGGTATCCATGGTACTGCCTGCACCTGGAACAGGAAACCTTTCCATTTAATTTCAAAAATGTTCTATGATTACAGCACCATCCATCTAATTGGGCCATCATACCCCCCATTTCAAATAATATTTAATCAGGTTGCAGTAAAAAGAAAGCAAAATTGAGAAGCCCCTAATTAATCACCTAAAGAATTTTAGAATAAATATCCTCGAGGATTTTAGAGTAAAGAAGATAAAGGAAGGAAGGAATGGTAATATTATAATTCATCTGCCCTTGTCATTTCTAACACATCTTACCCTCTCTAAATGGGGATGAGATTTTCTGCACAGCTGCATTTCCAGGTCAGCACCACAAGATCAGGGAGCATGCAAGAGGCTCTTCACTCTTCCTCCCTGGGTGGAGCTTGTGGTGCACAAAGCTTTCTGCCTCCCACCCAAAGTGCCTGTCTGGGGGATAGGACATTTCCCCCGGCCTACTGAGCACATCAGCTTCCAAGGACCCCACCCTTGAGCCCTGCTGATCCCCTGGGTGATCAGGACAACCAAAAGTTACTTGCCTTGACTGGAAGCATGAAACATCTTGTATGTCCTTAGAGGATCAGCCCCCAGTTTCGCTCTGTGCAATGTCCCGGCCAGCTGAAGCAGTTTGGGCAGAGATGCACTTGGCCTTCCAGGCACTCATTAGGAGTTGGGAAGAACCTAAAATTCAAGTATCAAAGACAATTAAATGACCTGCTAGGAGAACATGGATCTACTTTAGTTACTTCCCAAGAGAAGAGACTTCCCCAACCACAGTCAAGAGTAGCTGCTACAAGGACTGTGTGCCATGCAATCTGCGTCCGTGTCAGACACTTGCCAGGAGACAGAGCAGTGCAGCATTCAAAGTGGGTCATCAGAGGTTTTTAACTTTAGCCTGCCTTTGACTCACTTTCCACAAGATTTAGATCATTTCCAAGGAAGTCTATCACACTGAATGTGCAGTTTTTAAAACCTGATGTTATGGCTGTGCTATTATTGTTCAGTATGTGCTGCTTGCACAGCAAGATCAGAGACTTGCTTCCAAAATGAGGGTCAAATTTATAAACCTGCATTCACTGCTTTGATTCTACTAGGATATTTTTCCTTTACACTCTTTTCTATTCAATGTAAAATCAAATTCCATTTCATTTCTAGCAAACCTTTCAGCTGGAATATAGTTTTGACTAATAAAATATCTATAAACACCATCAGTTTTATTATGTATGACTTCTACGTCAGACCTTGATAACAACACTTGGCTTGACTGGAAGCAGTAAGGTAACCATGGACACTGTTATTATTACG
The DNA here is from genome assembly GCA_013398615.1 of Brachypodius melanocephalos. Taxonomy (NCBI): domain Eukaryota; kingdom Metazoa; phylum Chordata; class Aves; order Passeriformes; family Pycnonotidae; genus Brachypodius; species Brachypodius melanocephalos. The sequence goes on from VZSR01000245.1 coordinate 7,567,661, forward strand.
AAGAGATAAAAATTATATTCCAGTAATTCAGAAATACTTCTTTTCTCTTGAATGGGAAAGTGAAAAAAAACATATTTACAGATCTATTCCCACATCAGATGCCATGGCTATTACTGGTAACATTAAAATTGTTATCATTTTAGCTGCAGTGCTTGGAAACACCAGCATGAGGTCAGGGCTACTGAGGTCAGAGAGATGCCTGAAGAGAAATTATGGTCCTTGAAATTCAAGGCCCAGAGTTGGAACAAACAAGGCAAAGGAGTAAAAGAGACTGGGTTTATCTCTATTTTTAAGATAAAGGAAAACAAACACAAGACAAATCTTTACCAGTTTCAAGGACTTTGACATCGTTGGAATTTCTTTTTCTGTATCTATTAAGCGTAAAAAAGGCATCAAAAATTGCTAGACTAGTCAGTCCTGAATGAGTAAAATCAGATCTATGTCCTCACTAATATTTTGCATAATTTATAAATTTTATAGACATATTTAAAATAACAGCTTCTATAAAGACTGATCATACAGCAGACTGCTTTACTGACATTTTTATGGTCTAAAAAAACCTCTTGAATTCTGGAATCTCAGCAAACTCCATCCCTTAGGGAGCACATCAATTTTATCTGTGCATTTTTCTAGCCAACTTGCATTTTCCTCTGTGCATGGGTGTCAAAAACTACAGCGTGGGTTGACCCAACTCAAACCAGCTGTTGGTTTTCTTGTTTGCATTATTTTTCTATCAGACACTACTTCTGCCCTTTGCCCTTTTCCATACTGACCTCTTTGCCAGAATAAATCTTGGCTGTTCAGCCAGATGAGAAAACATCCCACAAACAAGGTTATTGTCCTTTTGGCCAGGTATGCATAGCCCAGATTGCTAAATCCCAGCTAGTGGGTCAGGCTGTTTTCACACCTCTTATTCTGTATTATCAAAAGGTCTCTTGGAGCACATCTACCTGTATGCTAAAAAACAAATCTTCATGTGGCAGGATGCTTACACTTCGTATCAAATATGTGCAACATTATCTCCTCTCAGACCCAGACAATTTAAGAGAATCTTTCCAATATTCCCTGAGTAACCTAAAATCCAGGCAGAATAAAAGTGATACAAAATATATAAAAGGCAATAAACCTGTGGTTCATTGTAGCCCACGGAGTGCTCCCTAACACTTGTTGTTGTAAAATTACTTCTGTCACAGTGGCAAGCAAGTGTCTGTGCTTTCATCTGGAAACAAAGACTGAATTATTGTCTCTGATGCCAAGGGAATGTTTTAATTTCTTGTGTTACTGTCACTTGAAAGTATGTCCCCTAGCCTACAGATGGAGAGAAAGGGTTGGGGTTACAGACTCACTAATATTCCCTGCAGAGTTTTGTGCCTGCTCTCTGTCTGAAACTCCTCACTGTGCTTCTCACAAATAAAGCAGGATTTCATAAATACAAGCCCTGGGTTCAGCTGTTCAGTAATAGACCTCGTTGTGTGTTTCTTGAAAATGTTCCTTATAAGGGCTTTGAAAACTTTTCTTTGGAAAATTATATTTCTTCGTGCAATATTTGCTTCTAAAGACGTGTCTTCATCCACTCTGCTCAAACTGGGAGATGTCAGCTTCCTTATGTCCCATCACTTCTTAAAACTACCACTGGAGAAATGATCATTGATATAAATTGTGAAGGTCAAATGCTTGTTCCTAAAAATTTGCTTTCACTTCTACTGTGTTCCATTCTTGTATTTTGCCAGTACACTGAGGATTGTACTGCACATCTCTCATGCTTTGCTTCTGCTTTGGAGCATGTCTTTCAACCAAAGTACATGAAAGTTACATTCTTATTAATATATTATGAAACACTAATGCAATTATCAATTTAAGTTTTTTTAAAAATCATTTTTAAGTTACTAATTCAAGCATATGTACCATTAAAAAGAACAATATAATCTCCTGCATATTTAAAAAAAAATTAGAACTTCACTTTTCCAATTCTTACTAATTAAAAAAAATTCCCACAGATTAAAAATGGGGAAAATAAAGATATTAAAATATCTTTATTGCCTTCAAGGCGCTGTAATTTTAGATAATGTTATTCTCTTAAACTTTCAGTTGTACTAATTTTTTTCTCTCTACTTCCGTATTATTGTCCTCAGGCACAGATCATGCATTTCCCCCATCTTATGCTTCTACCTCATTTTTCCTAGGAGCTGGTTTGTTCAGCAGCAAGCAGGCAGTCATTTTAGCTTCTTTATTCCCCTCATCCCCCATTCTCTTTTGTGGATCTAAAGGATGCACCTAAGGTGAGTTGAGACACTGCTCGTAAGATCTTTCTGTCCACCCCACCCCAATAACAATAATCACAGACAAGGTGTCCTTGTTCTTTCCTTGCTGCCAGAACATTCAAGATTGACAACTCTATACCGAGTTGCTCATTTAATCATACATGTTCTGGTGGAAATTATTACCTTTATTGCAAAGCTGTGTGTAGAAAGAATTAAATGCTCATCCTTGCAATAAAGAATGTGCTCTTCTGTAAAATAATTACTCCATTATCAGGTCTGCTGTAAGTATTGTGCAGTTGCTAGTAATTTTTCTCATTCTGCGAGGATTATAAAGAGAACCTGAATTTCCAAAGTACAGGATTTAAGACTATCAATTATTTCCTTCGTGGCTCCCTCCCTTTCCAAAAGAAAATAACCTCCTCTGAAGAAGGTGTCATTCTTATGACAACAGAAGGATTGCAATATCACACTTTCAATGAGAATGTTAGACCTGATTCAAAGTCCAAAAATTCGAGCTACATGAAAAGTGTCCTATTAACATCAGTGAGCTGTTCATCAGCTCTACTGAACAAAAGCTTCCCCTCACTTAAGGTCCTGCTGATAGCTGTCAGGCCCTTGAAAGTTTTGACACCCTGGTTCCAGCTACATCAGCTCCCCCAGTAAGATTTATGCAGGTTTTCTGCCCATCTTCGCTGGTTAGGTATAGTCAAGTTCTCTTTCCTTGCTTCAAAATCATGTTTTATACAGCTTAACTTTTAAAATCTTACTAAAATGACAAGCATTACAGAGACTGTGCCAGCAGTAATAATCAAAGTTATAGCCCTTTTAGGATACACAAATTTTTGAAACCAGAGTTTCCTCTATGCCTCGCAATACATGTGATAGTAAACCTTGAAAGAAATTACTGTTGTATAATTATCATTTCCTGAAAAAAACTCACTAAAATAACTTACAGTTGTGAATGTTGGGTGTGGCTGAACACATTTATGCCTTCAGAAACACCAGGAAGTTCTTTTTAGTCTATAAACACTCTTGAGAACTGATGGGCTAAACAAGGCTTCCCTGCCAGGTGTACTTTTTTATGAAATAAAGCATCACAGGAGCATGTCAAGACAAAAACAAAATAAAGACGCTTACAAGTACTGGGTGCAGGCAAAAGAGAAATAAATACTCTGGGACAAGAACATAAAACAGGAAATCCAGGCAGGAAAATGACAATTAAGTAACTGGCCTTACAAGTAAAGCAGATAAAGGAAAGAAAATAACATATATACATTGTTCATGGTATCCAATCTCCTACAATCCAACTACTTCCATTCTTTTGCATCCAGAATCATTAGTGCAAAATTTTGTGATTTAGAAATGGAAGCTAGAATGGAAATCCTGCTGAAAACAGAACCACACTGGAAAACGCCCCTCTCCAACCGAGCACTAAATATTTATACCGCAGAGGAGAAAAAAGGCTTTAATCAAGGTTAGTTCCAAGCACACAAACTTTCAATCCTCTCTGCTCAAAGGCAGAAAACAGCAATAATTCAACCCACACGAACCAAAACTGAAACAATTTTCCTGCCTGTGCCCAAAAAGAAGAATCACAGTACGAGAAAGGACTGATTGATTTTTGGTTCACCACAATCTATAGCGCTGCCACAGGCTTCCTCACAGCCCCTGCAGCACCACAGCAATGCCATCAGAGCCAGGGCAGAGTAGATAATGCCAGCTGAACCCAGAGAAGCCAAGCTGTAAAAGCAGCAGCAGCTGCAGCATCCAGCCCCCAGCCAGTTGCTCACGGCTCGAGCGCCTCCAGCTCCCATGGGTGCCCCCCAGTGCTGCCAGGAGCAGCAATGGGTACCTTGGCATGACAGTGCAACCAGCAGGAAACTCTCCCATGGCTTGGAGCACAGGGCTTTTCTGGACACGCTGGCTACAGTGTTTTCTGGATAGTCACCGTTCCCTTGAAGGACACGCTGGTATTTTGATCCCAGATGAATGCGTTCTGCTCCTCCAGCTCATTAATGCCAATCTCTCCTACAATAAATAAGCTTGGGAGTTGGTCTTCTCTGGCCTCTCCTGGATGATTTATGTCATGGGCTTGCAATAAGTCATGCTGAAGCTTTTCTGACCTAGATTCACTCCAACAGTGTAACTAGTTTGGTGACTTCTTTCCAATCTTTCAAATCCATTATTCAGCAAGCTGGTGCTGATGATGCACTTTCAGCCAGGTTGCTTTCATCTTTCATTTTATTAAATGCAAATTGGATTTGAAAATGAAGGCGGACACTGCTGTAATCATTCTGGCAGGTAACAGTGTTACTCAGCTGTCAACAGAATTCAGCCTAAATAGATCATGGCACAAGAAAGAAATTGTATCAATGACTTTGCTTTGCTTGTATTTAAATATTGCATCAAACCTATACTGTCACAGGGGACAAAAAAGTGAACACAAGTTGCAAGCATAGCACTCATTCTTATATACTTTTTCTTTTCCCTTCTTTCTGCTCCTTAACTAATCCAAGGGGAGTTATTACAGCATGAAATTTGTGCATTGTTTGCCAAAAAGGTAGCAGGGTAATAATAAATCAGACAGCACCAAAGCCATGGGTTCCACTTTCTATTACGGGTTTAGATAAACTAATTAATTAAAATACCAAGAGCATGTTTTACACATGAATACTCTTGAGTTCCAGAGAGCTAAAAGTAAATCAGTATAAAACACTAGGTACAGGTATACACTGCTAACACTGATTTGCTTGTCTGTATTATTTGTAATAAATAACATTATGGTCTGCTTTTGTAAGAGTAACTAGTGATAATTAATCAATTGCACTAACCCTATCTGAACAATATCCCTATGTAAAATATGAGTCAGCTATGGCACAATCAAAAATATCAATGCGTATTAACCAGATCTCAGCAATTAATCTGATGAGGCCTCATTCATGAGTTGGACTCTGTTAAATTTTCCTGTCTTTGCTAACACTTTAATACCAAAGAACATGTTCATGTTCATTGTTCTTTACTATTGACATGAAAATATTCTGAGGCTTTCCCTAGAGGGTGTACTATGTAGTAGAGAGATGTTTGACTGGTTTTTTGCAAAGGGGCAATTATTCCCTATAAGGAGGAAGGAAATGCAACTACAATGCCTCCAAAGAACAGACCAAACACCCTGAAAGGTCTCAGCAAAGGACACAGGTGGAAGAACCCTGTATTTTCTTTAAGTGGGGACATTTTATTAAGAAGTGGCAATGTCATAAGAAGGTGGAGAGGGTTAAATATCTGGCCTGAGGTCTGCCAAGATTCACCCAAAGCTTTGGGCATATCGTCAGAATAATTCCTGACATGTCTCATTTATTCTGTTCTTCTGTGCAAGCAACCAAAGTCTGCTGTCAAGAGTCTGCCTCACTTTGACTGCAGCAAGCAGCTTTCTCACCCACTACAGAGCTATAACTTTGTATGTGCCCACCACTCACTACAAATGCTCTCAGAAATGAAAATGAACAAGTGGGAGAAGTACTTAACATTCTGCCACCCTTCCAGTGCAATGAAAAAGCAGAAGAGGATTAATAATCCTGTTGGTGTGGTCAGAAAGGGGACTCAGACTCTCACCTTGACTCTCTCCTGGCCAAGACATAAAATCCAGCAGCTCAGTCCATTCACAAGAAGTTTTCCCCATTCCCAAAGGGTGTCAGAGGTGGCTTGTGCCCTAAGCAGGGTCATTGATTCCTCATTCCTCTGCACATGTTCCCTCAGAAAACAGAAATCAGGTCTCCATCTTCTGGGGAAAATTTCAGCTAGATATAAAAAAGTCATGAAGCCAAGCTGTGCAAATTGACCTAGGAGTCAAGTACTTTTGCCCCTCCAAAAGCTGCAGAAGTGTCAAAATGGCCCCTCGAGTCCTCACAAATGCCTGTGCTGACAGAGTCCCAAGCAACTTTGGTATTTTGCAATTGAAAAATAAAGAAATCAATCAACTTTGCATATATGCACATCTATCTCAATAATTGTGCTTTTATCTGAAGAAAAATCTTATTTATTTGAACCAATTCTAATCCGAATTTCTTAAGGGTTCTTTTCCTTAGTTTTTATTCCTTACTAGACCATTCAAGAACATAAGAAAGTGTGCTGTGTACACAAATCATACACATGTGTACACAAATATATACACATATATCCAGTGCACTTCCTACATGGCTCTGTACTCTATCGCTGAGAGCCTCAGCGATTCAACATCACAGGAAAAATCACAATATCTCTAATAAATATTCTCTGCTTGTGTAATCTGACAGGTAGGTGCAAGAAATCTTTCTGTTTTTTAGAAAACAAAAATTCTTAAACACATTTAAATGCCACACTCACTCAGCTCACAAGCCCCCTGCTGCGTCAGGGGTTTCTTTGCACATGGACACATCTCAGTGCTGGCTCAGTGCTGCTTTCCCAGCTGATGCAGAGCAGGGAGAGGGCTCTGCTGTGATTCCAAGCAGGAGCCTGCAGCAGAGAGCCCTGTGAACCACCAGAGCTGCAGCCCTGCACAGAAAGAGCTGCAAATGGAGCAGGGACATTCTCCCCACGGTGGGGACACGTGTGCCATTGTCACTGCTGCTGCTGCTCTCATTTCCCCGCTGGAAAGGTGATGGTTGTTCCCCTGAGCAGGTGGCCAGCAGCCAGGCTGTGTTATCACACCGTGCTCAGAACAACAAGGCCAACTGAGCCTTTGCTGAAAAGCTGCTGTTGATGGAAGCCTCCCACAGGTGAGGTCTCTCCTGGGCTGGTTCCTGGTCTCTCCAGGTTCCAGGTCTCTTCCTGCCACTCTCCAGGCAGTGGGAGCACTGCTGAGGGGATGGACAGAGCTCTGTAAAACCATGACTCTGGGAACTGGTGCACATCTACCAGAGACTGACACGTGCCTGGACAGCCCATGGATGTGCCTGGTCCATAAAATCTGTTTGGGACTTTGCTGGCTTAACTGTCAGATGTTCCTGGGAGAGACAATGCCATTAAAACATGGGGTTTATAATCAGTCATTTTCATTTGGAAGCTGAAGGCAGCTCTCCACTGTTCTGCTTTTATACTCTGTTCTGTCAGATATCCCCAAACACCCTGCAAAGAGGCTAAGCCTGCAGAGCTGAGATAGTGAATATTTACAGCAGTGCTCAGCAGCCAGCATCTCTGAATCTATCCACAGCTCCTTGCAGGAGGAGTCAACCTTGTCTATCCCCATCTGCACAAGCACTTTAAAGAATAATTTTAGAAAGCAAATGAACCATTGCAGAGCCATTAAAAGAATTAAATAATCCATAAGTAGCAGTAAAACAGTACAATAAGGCACACTTAATGTTATTAGAAAAGTCAGTTGTGTGTGGACAACGGCTGACTGACAAATGAGAAAAATATTTCTTCACTGTGAGTGATCTGCAGCAGACCAACAGCCAATGGCACCAGATGGTGGGGCTGGTTTTTCGTAAACACACCTCTTCTAGAACCAAAAAAGCTTGGTTAATCGACCATGGATCACGGTCCCATAAACTGAGCAAAGCTGTGCCTGCCCAGCACCATTGGCAGACTGTTCCCATTAGGAAAGCAGTAAAGAAAAGTTCCTGGGTGCTTTGGAAAGCATCTGGATTCACTGGGAAGCACACAAAAAAAGAGAACTTGAGTAATTCTGAATAGATCAGGTAATACAGAGAAGATCTTATTTAATTTACCATGTCTGTGTTGGATAACACATTTAATTTGAATGGACAGTCTTCAATGCAGCATTTTTAGTCTGTCACCAAGAATACAAGGATACAGAAGTAAGAGGGGTGCAGCTGAGAACTCTATCTCACACAGAGTGGGTTCATCATATGATAACCATGAAAAGAACATTAATTCTTGGTTTGAACTGGTTTTTGACAAGAAATAATAGCGTTCTTAACTCTAGAACTGTGATGATATTTAATCCAGGGATTTCAAAAATCCTTTATACAATGTAGAGGATGAAAGAAATTTCCAAAGCAAATAGGCATAAAATATTCATCAAGAGAAAACTCTGGCTCTAGTTATTAATCTACAACAGCCTTCCCAACCCATGGAAGATATTATTGACATGGAATCACAGCTAATCCTGCTGTATGTCACTTGAGGATTAATGAGCTGATTAACGACCAGCAGAACAGCAGCTCCATTCATTACAGCATATCAGAACCAATTTCTAATTTTGACACTCTGGAGGGTCGGGGTGCCGTCCAGAGGGACCTTGACAAGCTGGAGAGGTGGCCCTGTGCAACCTTCAGGAAATTCAGCAAGGCCAAGTGCAATGTGCTGCATCTGGGTCAGGGCAATCCCAAGCCCAAACACAGGTGGGGCAGACAACGGGTCAGGTGCAGCGCTTGGGAGAACAACTTGGAGTTGCTGGTGGATGAGAAGCTCAACATGATCCATCAATGTGCATTTGCAGCCCAGAAAGCCAACCCTGTCCAGGGCTGCGTCAAAGGCAGGGTGGGCAGCAGGCTGAGGGGCCAGATCCTGCCTCTCTGCCCTGCCCCTGTGACACCCCACCTGGAGTGCTGTCCCCAGCTCTGGGGGCCAGCACAAGGACAGGGACCTGCTGGAGTGAGTCCAGAGGAGCCCACAAAGATGCTCAGAAGGCTGAAACACCTCTCCTAGGAAGACAGGCTGAGAGAGTTGGGGTTGTTCAGCCTGGAGAAAAGAAGGCTCTGAAGAGACCTTAACATCAGTTTCCAGTTCATAAAGGGGATGTGAGAGCTGGAAAGGGACTTTACACAAGGGCTTGTAGAGATGGAGCAAAGGGGAATGCCTTTGAACTGAAAGAGTTGGTTTATGGATTAGGAATAAATTAATTACTGTGATGGTGATGAGGCACTGGAATTGTTTGCCCAGGGAAGCTCTGGATGCCCTACCCCTGGAAGTGTTCAAGGCCAGGTTAGATGGGGCTTTGAGCAATCTGATCTAGTCAAAGGTGTCCTTTTCCATGGCAGGGAGGTTGGAGCTAGATGATCTTTAAGGTCGCTTCCAAACCAAACCATTCCATGGTTTTAAGAATTAAAATATAGCTGACAGTATCTTCAGGTACATTAAAAAATTTCTGGGAATATTTTTTTTCCTATGCTCACAGAGAATAAACTTTCTCTGACCACAAGATGGCTCTCATGGTTTATTGTCTGTGCTGTAGAATATTCTTGCCTTATTGATGCTGCACAGCTTGCAATATTCTAGTTTCACTTTATTTATGTATACATATAATCTATTTCTCCCTGCTACCTTCTGTTAGCAGAAGACAAAGCAAAATTCCTGCATCTGTCAGATTAATTCACAGGCTCTGGGGCAGTCAGGCCAAGTTTGTGGCTGTGCTGTCCCAACACCCTGGCCCCAGCACAGCCATAAGCACACTCACTGCAACCTCCCCGTGGCCACACACCCCTCAGGGCAGCTGCTGCACACCCATGGTCACTGGGAGAGACCTGGAGAAGAGTCCTTTCCCCACCACAAGGGCTGACTGCCACCAGGTCAGGTGCTGGGTAAGCAGAGCTCCTCCTTGTTCTCCCATCATGAGGTTTTGCATCTCTTGCTCGTCATTGTTTTCTCAAGGATTCTTGGTATTGCTTTTGCAGGGGTATTTGACCTGGCATTGTTTCATTCCCTGTGTTTTCTCCCCAAAAACCACACGATCGAGCACAGTGATGTCAAGCAAGGAAACTAAATTGTTTCTATCAGTCTCTGGCTTCCATGGGACCCTCTGCAGCCTTCAGCTGTATTGACAGGGCTCAGGGACAGCTCTTTTTTAAGGTTTCTGCAGGTCTAGAATTGGGGGGTTTCCATAAGAGACCTTCCTGAGAGGTTAGATGAAGATGATCAAAAGCAGGCTAAGGAATTAAGTAGATAGCCTCCTGCCTAGAAACCTACTAGTTTCCTGACTGAAAGTGTCCAGAATTGTAAAACACTACAAGGAGTGCCAGCAGGATGAAGGACAGCCCTGCCTCAGCTCAGCTGAGCTGGGATAATTTCAGGATGATGTGATGCTGGTTTGGTAAAGCACAGGGATATCCCAGAATGGGACAGGGTATCAATCACACTTCAAACACATCTCTCGAACAAAAGAGTAACAATAATTTGTAGTCCACATATTAGTCAGGTATGCCTATTTCCCATGGGCATCCATGCTCCAAAATGGTGGCAACAAGAAGAAATGAAAAAAAAGAAAGAAGCCATTATAAATTTCCCTAGAGAATGTTTTGCTGTTTCTAATTCCACACTGTGGGGACAAGCTTTAGGATTTCTCTGTTTCACATGGCAAGAAAAGAAACTGCAGATCTTTCCATCCTTTCTGGGAATGGATGACTGGAATTCTTGAGTGCTGAGGTTTTGGGGATGCCAAACCTGTGGGTTTACCCTCTCCAACTTCAGTCTGTAACTCATCTCTGATCTCTGTGCCTGCAGTAATGGTTATCTTTACCAGTACATTTGTTGTCAACATCTGCATGGCTGATTGCTGATCAATCACCCATTTTGAAACAATACTTTGTGAACACCTCTAAGGACAGATCTTGTGGGATGACTGGCTATCTGGGGATTCTCCTTGAAAACTATTTGCACTATTTGCGCTGTTACTCCCATATTCACTGCTCTGAAGAAATGTAATATTTATACACGTATAAAATCCATACTGACATACACGTGTGTACATATTTATATAAACATCCTCATACTCTGGCACTGTGTGATGGTCTCTTGTGGCTTGTGTCCACGGAAATGAACAATTGCATTTGTTCCAGCAGCATCCATCACAGAAATCCTTCTTGCTGCTGGGAACAAATAAACCAGCAGCAGCTCCCTGTTCCTGTGTCCCTGCACCTGGCTCAGCTGTGGGAAGAAGCTGATTGTGGCAGTCACAGGATTTCCACTCTGTCCAAGGGCCACAAGAGCCACTTCAGCTCCTGTAGCACAGGAAAGCAGAGCTTGGGCACTGCTGGGGTACTTAGACTCAGATTTGATGGGTTTGAACAAAACTGGGGACAGATTTGGGCACTTGTTGAAACAACTTGCTCCCCTAAGCCCCAGAAATGTGTTTCTCAGGGGAGGGCAGAGAACATGTCATGGTAGAAAGGGAAGGGTAAAGAGCACCCTCTGGAAGAAATGTGCTTTTGAGACAGCCATCCCTTTGAGCTGCAGCCAGGAGCCCTTGATCATCACATGTTAGCAGCAAAACTGTGCAGAAGCTGTACCAAGTGTTACCTTATGGCATGCTGAGGGCAAAAATAAAACCTTGGAGATATACACATCTCTATACAAAAAAAAACCCTCTTTTTCAGTATTCCTGCAGCATCATACTTATCAGTTATTTCCCTATTCTTTGCCTTAAAAAACATAGCCCTTCAACTTCACTGTAGCCCTAGGACTATTTCCTATTCCACTGAGAACCAGCCTTTTGCTCCTCCAGGGTATTCATTATTCTGCAGTGCTATCAGAGGTGCTGCCTGGTAACAGCCCAGTTTTGCTCCTGCTTTGATGCTACCAGACCATCAAAAAAGGTTATACACATTTGTGGGAGCATAATTTGACCTGCTAACCACTTATAACTGGTAATGAAATAGAAATAAAGAACATCATTTGACTTCCAGGGCCAAAAATTAATTTGCTAGGCTGGCAGTTACAGGAAAAAAAAAAATCTTTCCATTTATGTACCGAAGATTTTGTCTTTAGTTCCTGGCACATCATTTTAATAGATCTCTGAAACACATTTGAGATTGAAATAGGCCTTTAATGTAGCTCAAATATGGGAGGCAGGGAACTCTCTGGTTTCAATATTTCAAAGTTATCCTTCCTAAATTGCAATAAATGTCCTTACTCTCTTTCCAGACTCTCTTTTCCCAGTGTTCTCACATTAACCTATTTAGCTGCCTGTCTGACAGTGATTAGAGAAAAGACATCATTTTTTGTGAATGTTCAATTCAAGCAAATCTTGGGCAACCTCCTTTGACAAGAACTTCGAGAAAGGCAAGAGTTACACTTTGTAGAGCTCAGAGCCCAAGGACAACACACTCCACTCCACCACAGCAGGTCTTCTAGGGCATGCCAAGCATCTCCTCACTGCAATTGAGGGAACCATCCCTGCACATCACTGTGCCATTTTGATTGCCAGCACTGAGAAGCAAACACAAATCAGTCCAATTTCAGATGTGAAGAAAACATGTCAAAAGTGGGCTCACACTGTCTTCTTGGGTTATACAGTTATCTATTCAGGGTTTGTTGAATTCACACTCTGAATTGGTGTGGCTAAGAGTGAGGCTGAGCCATGATGAAAGTAATTTCTAATGTTATCTGTTTGTTCTGGCTGTGGGAGGTGCCTCAGACCTGTCTATATCTACATATTATTCCCCTTGCCAAACATTAGGTTCAGTCTCAGATTGCTTTTTGTTCTGTCCAATGTATTTATGGTCAAGAGGACTGAAAGAAACTGAACTTCAACAAGACATCAGAAAGTCAGAGCATAGTACTACTACTACTACTAGCAATAATAATAGTTATAATAATAATAATAAAATATATAATACTATGAGTTGTGTTTGGAAAGCTTAGTGGAAACCCCAGTACTGCCATGATTGACTTTGCTGAGACCCAGCCTTCACAGTCAAATGTACAGCACTTCACTGTATGACTTCCCTCAAAAAGGAATCTTCTTGCTTGTTCAGAAATATGACTTAATTGTGCCAGAGAAACAAAAAAAGTACTTTGAAAATCCAACAGTTTGAAACACAGGGTTGCTGTTTACGGTTCTAGATTCCTTATAGCTAGAGATCAGAGCTTTAAAGTGAAATGTTTGGGGGTGAGTATTTGGAGAAGCACATGCCTCTGCCTCTGGCTCACTTTTTGAGTATATGCTGTACCATTCCTCACAGCTAAACAGATGCTCAAGAAGGATCATCGTTACATCTGTTTAATCACTGCTTTCAAACACATTCCTTCCAGATATCTTATGGAATGAAGAACTTCAGAATACTGTTAAGTTCTAAAAGTGTCTTCTCAGTCCTTCCATTTATATCACTAAATGCTAATTCCATAGATTCCTTCCTTAACTGCCCAAACTTTCCTAATAGCAATCCTTTTTATAAAGGCTAGTCTAGCTGAACTGTAGCCTTGGATCCAGTTCCTCCTCACCTCCTCAAGGATATGTGGATTTTCTAGTGAAAGCAGCTCATCAACTCTTCTAATGTGTTCTCATTTGTCTCAGTTCTTTTATAAAAAATATATTATCACATCTTGGTTTAGGAGAACTGTATGCATTAGTGGAAATCTACAGTAATTGAGAAATAGAATTATTAAGTCTAAGTATCCTATGTGGATTTTCATCTGGTTAATAGGGAATTCACAGGTTTAATCTATAGAATAAAGCCTTATTTCCTCTACAACGAAACTCTACTTCTGGGTGGATGGTATTAGTTTTATTCCCTTCTTTAATTATTTCTACATAAAACACATACTTTGCCCTAACCCCTCACACAAGCCATCTTTTGGAAGACTGCTCAAGTAGAGCATCAATTCCTCACTTGCATGGGGTGTTTCAGGCAATACTTTTCCTTTGTGCTCTTACCAGTGAGTGTTACAATGCCAGTCCCAGCAAGCTCATTTTCCTTTGTACCTTCATTTTTCTAGTTGTACTTTTTGTAGCAAGTTCCCTGATGTTAACCAACGTGTCTCACATCACACACGGTAGAAAAATCATCCCTCCTCCCTGCTCAGTATACATTTTACCATTATATTAAATACTATTAGGTTCTCACTCAGAGGTAACACAAAGAGCCCATTCACCCTTTCTCCTCAAGGTGCAGAGGGAAAGGACTTCATGAGTACATCTCAGTTCTAAACATTTTCAAGATGACAGAGGGGTTCATGGTTTCTTTTGTTCATTTAAACACTTCAAGAAGGGCCATAGGTCAGACTGGCATTCAGGTCCTTTTCTTTGGAAATGCTCTGGTTCCTACAGAAAGCACAATGGCTCATATGACTTAATTCTGCCTCAAAAACTAGCAAGTAAATCAACAGAGAACACCTGAATAGCTTTTCAGTGATCAAATCGAGTCTTTCACCAGACAGGGTCTAACTTATGCAGCTTTCTTTTGTGTGTGAAAAATCCATTTTTCTTTGCTCATTTGACAGTGAAAGTCACCAGTCCCAGGCTGTGACTGAGGCAGTTATTACATGCTTTGGGTTTTAAAGCAGTGCTCTTAACACTATGAAACTGAATTACCTCAAGGAAGCTTTGCCATTTCCCTAGGAAGGGCCAAAAAAATTATGGGGGAGGAAGAAGAGGAAAAATAAGTACAACAGTGAGCGACAAGAGTATCATTCACTATGGATTTTAAGGTCTTGACATTTATTAATGTCAAATGCCTTCTCCTAAATGACAGAGATTCCTGATAAGAGAGATTTATACATTCTACATGGTACTTTGTTCATATAGAGTGGAAGACACCCACATTTAAAGACCTGCACTGCTCTTCAGGACTGGAATCTCTTTCTTGCACAAACTCCATAGCTGTCCCATTAGAGGAGCTTTGGCATCTCTCTCTGTTCTCTAAAAATTATGAACTATTCCTATCAAGGCTTTACACGGAAAATATTCTCAAATATTTATGTGTGTATATATAAAGTGAGGCTATATCAATATAAAAATGTTGCAAATAGCAAAAACATAATAAATATTAAAAAAGAGAGGGAAGCGGAGAAGGGAGGCAGGTTTCTTGGCTTGCTGAACACTTCTAATTGAAAATTTGGCAAAAACAAGAACAACGAGGAAAAGTACATTTCCAGATGAATCTGCTCTTCCCAACTCTGGTCTGGGAGGAAGCCAACAGGACAGAGAAATTAGGAAGGCAATGTGACTACACATTTCCCACACTACAGGTCACAGTAAAATTGAATGGGTCTCTGATATTAGATGCTCAGTCTCACCCCTCCGTGGTACCCTGATGATGTAAAGCTCTCCCAGGAGGAAAAATGTTAAGAAATATGTTTGTTTCCACAGAACCCTGTCCACTGCTAAAAAGAACATCTGAAAACAACAAATTCCAAAACAGACATGAGAAAATAAAGTTTGTGTTTTACCTTTGAAACATCATCTCAGATATATGCTGTGATTTTGAAAGAGCAAAGGTATCACCAATCATATATACTATTAACTTTTTTTAAATTAGGTTCTGTGTCTAAAGTAGTTTTGCCATCTCTTGCTTTACAAAAACAAAACATTTGCAAGGCAAAACATTTCCAATATGTTATCATTTGCCTTAGCTCTTCTATAAGAGATATATCATCATAGATTAGTTTAGGAGAGCTGTATACATTAATGGAAATTGACTGTAACTTAGTATAAATAGATTTATTAAATCAAATATCCTATATACATCTACTACACTAGTATTTATAGAGCTAAAATGTGTGTTAAAACAATTTCAGATGTGTAAACACAGCTAGTAGAAATAAACCCTGAATAGATAACTGTATTGAGATCTTTCCAGACGTGCACAACCATACACATTCTACCAAAATTAAAGAAAAAAAAAGCACATCCTACTGCTTTAATCTTACAGTATTACAGGGCTGTGTACTACTAGTCAATCTATTTAACCTTATTTTTGAGGTTTCATTTCATTTTGAGGTTCATCAGTAAAGTCAGACATATTAAAATGCTCTTCAAACTTACAACCACATCCATTGGAACCAAAGTTCCCCAAAGTTCAAACACAAACCAGAACACAGCTTGACTGAGACATACACCAAAACTTGCTTTTCAGAATAATCTGGTGTTAGGAGAGTACACAGCAGCAACACTGATGAGACAGTTATTAGTGATTAAATTATTCAGTACTGATTGTTTCTTTACAGGAAATCATCACTTGAGTCCTGAGTACTACTTTTTCATCATGCTGTTTGGGGCCACACAGCTTTGAAAATCCAACTTCTTATTGAAGTCGTTCCCAAGACACTGATTCATCACAGAAATCCCAACTTTGGCAACTACCAGAATGCTGAGTGTTAGACTGTTTTTTTTCCTAAAGTACATTCAGCCCAAGCTCTGGACCAGAGAAATCAAAGAGCATTTTTCAGTGATGTTACAACTTCCATCCTTGGGGATAATCAGAACTTGACTGTGCAAGGCCCTAAGCAACCAGATCTAAAGTTGAACCTACTTAAACTGATGGTTTGGATTAAGCAACTTCCTGAGGTCTCTTCCTACCTACATTATTTTCTGATTCCCTAGAAAAAGCAAAAATAGTAGGTAGAATGAAAAGTTGCAGAAGCAGAACATGAGAGGTTTTCACAGCAATCACAGAATTGTTGAATAATATTGCTAGAAATAACATTTTGAAGTGAAGAGACAGAAAAAACAGCTGGAAAATATTTTGTTGAAGTGTTACTCAAGTGTTACTTAAAATGGTCAAGTGAACTTTCCAAGGCACATGATAGCACAGGCTTTATATACATAAATTCCTTGCTTTCTCCAGCATTTTCAAATTGAAGTTTGGATGTTCTATTTTTTCCCCTTTCCACATACACGGAAGAATGGACTGCCCAGGTTATCTGACTGAGTTAACTTCATTTTCTTCTTTCTTCTTCTTTTTTTAAAATGTGTTTGTTTTGTTTTAATAAAACAGCAAAACATCTAAAGAGTACATCACAAATTCTTTGGACTCGAGTGGGGTTGAACACACCATAGCCCATTAAATACCCTTCTTTCTTAGCTGAGCACTAGGATGTGTGCAGCAATTCCAGGGCTGGTTTAATAATTCAGAATTTACAGGGGAATGTTAAGGAAAGTGCCTGGACACTTCTGGTTCAACTATATCAGTCTTGGTACTTTCACTGATGAGAACAAAGAGCAATAACGTGAAATTCACTTCTTCACAGGGCAATGCCAACAAGTCTCAAAGCAGAAAACACTGGAATATTCATCAGCAAGAAATGCTGAGCTCTAAAGCAGATAGTTAAGGGTGATTTACGTGTCAGTATAGGAGCAACATTTTTTCAGATATTGCCAGTGAGAATTTTTACTTTTGGAAAACAAAAAAAATCTATTGAAGACTTAGATGTGAACTGAAAGAAAAAAAATCATCGGCAACTGGGAAACTAGACTGTGTTGTAGACATTCTGATTAAAGAGACAGGATGAAAATTGGATTTTTCTACAGAAATGCAGACAAAAAAAGGTTGCACTGAGAATATAAGATGAAAAAGAGAACTCTACTTTCACTTTTCATTTTGGACAAACTACTTTTGTTCTCTTGTGTCATAGTTTCCTGGCTCATTACAAGTTTTAAACTGGTTGATTTTTCCATGCTCCATTCTGTCTCACTGAGGTTTGGTGTTCACAGCCATGTTTAGAAGCTCATCACATATTACTGTCAAAACAAAGTCCAGAAGGGATGTCAGCTGCACTGTCCTCTCTCAGGCTCCAGCAGAACACCACTGAAACACCTGAGCAGCAGAGGCAGGCACAGTGAAAGCCTCAGCTGCACCCAAGATGAAGCAGAAACAATCACAGCCAGAAGGGAGAAAGAGCAACTCCATGACTCTCGGCTTCTGTGACCAGAATGGAAAGGGAAACCCACAGAAAGCAGGACAAGGTGTGTGTCTGTGAGGATCCACACTCACCTGGGCGAGGGGGCTGGGGAACCCCCCCTTGCACACCCCCCTCACTTCAGCCAGACAAAAAAATTCCCTCTCTCCCCTCACTCCCACCCGTGCCTTATCAGCTGAAAGTCCTGATTAACTTGCAGATTGTAGCCCAGAGCTCCTGCTCTCCTAGGGAGAGGAACAGCAGCATCTCAACCATGCCAACTATTTGCCCACTGAATATACAGAAGTCCTGCTTAATTATAGCAAATTACAGTCATATCTTATGGCTTTGTTGACTCTAGAGCCCTTCAGAATGAAAAGAAAACCATAGAGTACTGGAGGAAATCCGAGGACAAAGGATTTATCTAAGGATAAAACATCACTATGAAATAAAATTACCATCTGATCATACACTGCCACCACTTTTAATCAAGCGTTTCAAGCAGATTTCTAAAAATATTTTCAGGTTAAAAGGAAATTCCCTACCCAAGTGACACTGGCTTATGAGTTTTCTAGACATTCATATGTTAGGAAGCAGGAAAATGACATATGCTCTTTCTAAATATCGAGTTTGGCAACATCACCCAAAAGAGAGAATATTCCCACATAAAATTCAGATTAAACCCATTCCATCAGGATCCTAAGGTCAGAGTTCATGGCAATATGTTTGTTTACTCTTGGTCCCTCACATCCTTTGCCACGTCTTTACATAGTCATAAATAGCAGATTCCCACTCCAATTTTTGAGGGAAGTATCACATACCTTGTTGCAATCTGCAGCCTGTCCTCCAAGGCAGTTATCTGCTTCAAATCTGGAGTGGATCATTATGCCAACTGCCACTAAAGCTGAAGGTTTCGTGCTCTCCTCCACGCTTGAGTGGAAATCCCAGAATGTTATTTGCTGAGCATGCAAGTATATCACAGCACAGAGTGGGGTAAAAAAAAAAACAAAAAAAAATTTAAAAATACGTTTTTGCAGAAATTGAAATTAGCATTTCCTGACTACTGTGTTAATTTTTGAGATTGTATTTTGGTAGGTTGCATTTGTAGTTTTTCTTATGTCTATTTAAGAAAGGTTATGAAGAATGCACATTACCTGATTTACTCTGAGAAGTCTGATAGAGGATTTAATAGTTGATAAAGATGCAATAGATGTGGGGGTTATTTGTTTTCTTCTGATTTCTTCAAGATCTTCCTGAAGCTCTGCACAGATACCCCCAAACAGTTTCCACTCATATTTTTATATAATGACAGCCTGGCAGAGAACTGGGGAATGTTCTGCTGTCCTTCTTCCTGAGGATGCACACCAAACAAAATAACTTTCCTGTTCAAAATCTGTTTCTCAGTTTTCAGAATTAAAAACATCTGGGTTTTCCACGTCAACTTGTGACATCTTGAAACTCCCCTGAAATAAATGAAAGATCATTTTTCCACTACTGAATATTCTGACCAAAGCTGAAGAGTAATTCCACAGTGATTGGAAACCAAACATTATTGATTGGAAAAAAAAAAAGAATTTGAAATGGAACTGGCTTATAAAGTCAATTTTTTTTTCATCAGGAATCCATAATATTAGTTTTAGTAGTGTTCATGGAAAAGGTCAGTCAGTGTAATTGGGCTATTTCTGCCCAGGGCACAGGGCTGGACCCCAGCAGAACCATGTTCTATTTCCCATTTAATGTGACTGACCTTCAGCACATCAGTGTCTCTCTGAGGAAAAGGGATTCTGACTTGCAAAGGGCTTTGTGATAAGCAGGTGAAAAACATTCTATCACCTCTTAGTCTAATCCTTACTAATTAATGACATAATAATTTGTTTGGTCTTGTTGCTCATTAGCTCTTGATGTGTTAATTGGTTTATCCTGATGCCTTTATTGACTAGAGCACTTCCATGAGATTAATTTCCCATCAATGAATAATACACAAACTGTCTTCTACAGCCATGTAAAGCATGTGTGTATGGCTGTATAAACACAGGCTTTATGAATACAGTCTGAAGTATTAGAAAGCCAAATTTAATCAGCATCCTGTTAATTCTTTCAGAGACAAGATGTGTGAAACCCTGTTATCTTAATTCACTGACAGAGTGAAGGTTTCTCCATCCATGACAAAACCAATCTTCTACATCTCAAGCCAGTAATAATTAATAAAATTCAGTAAATGAGCCTAAGTGTCTTTACTGTGAGTCCTCTGAATCCTTCCTGAAACTCCACTGCTCTAAAATTTTCCTCCTGCATAAGTGATCTTAAATCAATGTTGTGCAAAGATGTAGGATTTTCCTTCACAACATGTAATAGAAAATACCTCTGTGGTACAGAAACTGTTATTTTATCAATAAATTAATAGCCCTTTTCCAAAAAATATTTTTTAAACTACTGCTCCGATCCTAAGAAAGTGAATATAAAACATGAATAATGGTATCCTTCAGCTGAACTTCCCTTCTGAAATTATTCTCTATTTTTAAGTGGATATCAGATATGACTCACAGTGTTAAGATATACAGTTTGTCTGAGACTTTGAAGAACAAGAGATATCATTAATTTCTGTTCAGACTGAGATAATTCATACAGGGAATTGTGGATGACAAATAGAAACTGCTCCTTCAGTCTCGAGCAAGCAGGAGGTATTCAAATGAATGCACTGTAGCCAGGGCTGAGAAAAGTAAATAAATTTGAGTTCCAAATAAATACTGGCTCCTCCTGATGTTTTCTTCTTTGCCCACCTCTCCATGTCAGTCAGCACAGAGCCACTACAGGGCAGAGCTCTCTCAATCCTTTCCCTCTCACACAGCCCTGACACAGCTTTATTCTCTCCCCCAGGCCTTTTCCTGCTCAACTCATCTTTGGTAAGGACAGAAGCAGCAACAAGCAAGGCAAAACCATGCAATTATATTTGTGCTGGGTCCTTTGATGCTCCCTGATTCTCAGCAATTTATAGGTTTCTCCTCATATTTTACTCCAGTTCTTCTTAATACAACAGTTAGACCCCCAAATGCACCAGACTGGTTTTTTGTGTTTGCTCCCCTCTTACATTTCTGGCAGTTCAAGCAGATCACAGAGGGTCCTAGAAATTTTCTCCAAAGTTTTTTTTTTAATCTATGCAACCTTGAATTTGTCCCAATTCTTTTTAATTCATAGCAAAGAGAAAAGATTACCTGGAGATGTTTTGAAGCAACTTTCAATCATTTTGGAAGTATCTACTCCAGCATATTGAACCACATCCAGGCCAGGGCATTGAAATCAAAGTATAAAAAACAAAATTACTCATGCTTTTTTCATAATTAGAAGGAAGCAGGTGTTTGCATAGTTTCAGGACATTATTTCAACACAGCACCATATTGCCTCATATTCTCTATTACAGCATTACCATGTAACTATCCATCATGTCCACTAGAAATAAAAAATACACCAGTAAGTAATCAAATATAATCAATACATTATTAGCTCTAAGACTTAGTACATATGCCAAAACAACATGAAGAAATGAATGCCAAAACCCAGACAGTGCACTAACAGCAGGGGAAGCATCAGGGCAGAGTGAAAGTGAGAACTAGCAATTGAGATTCTACCTTTAACATGAGGGAGAGAGTATCCCAGCAGTAACTGTGTAAAAAACACAAACATGGTATCAAACCACTGGACAACCACTCTGCCTTTTGTGTCTATGTAATACATATACTAGCTTTTTTTTTCTGCTGCTCAGAAAAAAGGAAAAGTGAAAAATTAAAAATGTTTGTATATATGTTGTATAGATGTACATATAGCATTCCAAAGTTATACCATATTTTTTCTCCTTTTTTGTAGCAGTTCATTTGTTCTGAAGGACAATATCATCATATCTTCTACTGTAACCCCTAGGAACAAGAAATTAAAATGAAGCAGGGAAGAGTTGATAGGGTATGAAATGGGAGAGAAGACAGATTTAGAGAAGAGAGAAAGTTAAACAGAAGGGAAAAAATAGTTTGTCTTAACCTTTTTCTCACTGCATTTTCATTTCATGAACCTGCACAGAAGAGATGCTAGCTGAGGATGGTATCTTCACAGCTGTTTGGAAGGACCAGACCATTCTAGTTTACAAAAAGGAGCTGATATGCTTTCTGCACCAGCCACACCAAACGTAAGAAACGTGCTATTGTGAAAAGGCACTCCATTTTCACAATTCAGTTCAACTGCTGGCATAGAGAAGCTCTCAAGAGAGATTTATGAAAGTTCTTGCACGGAATGTAAATCCCATTGCCAAAGCAAAGCGAGCAAAGGGCAATTGTTCCAAACACCTGTGTTCTGCTCATCAGATCACTGATCACGCCCTCGTGATTCAGTTTTGTTAGAAACCTGATGATCTCCATGACAGCCTTTCATTAGGCAGTAAAACCTCCACACCCAAATTTGTTAAAATGTTATGTTCAAGCATTAGAAAACATATGGCACGAATTTGTAATTTGAGTTTCGTGCCTTGGCTGTAGCTTTAGAGGCCACCTTCCTCCTCTAACACCAGACAGAGACAAGAAGTAAATACAGACTCTGTGATTTCCTGCTGGACTTGCCTTGGTTATGGTTTTTCTAATTTACTTTGTCGTGTAAACTCTTTCACACATGTGTCTGACCACCTCCTCTAGTTCCATTATACTCCTCTCGTCAGCAGCAGATTCTTTGTGCTGAGCATTGCCTGCTTGGTAAATGTTTGCTCCTTTTTGCATGGAGCACTCACGGATGGTGAGGCTGGTAGAGATTTGTGTCTTAAAGGGCGAGTTGTCTCCCCATATGTCAACCCATGTCACCCCATCTCCTGTGCATGGCGAGCAAAAACAAAATCACAGCCAGAAAACCAAACAAAAGCCAGCAGCAGAAGACTGAAAGAGCAAGTGTCAAGTGACATAGGAACTTAGAAATCCTTTGAAGCGAGTCTACATCAGACCGTGTGAAACTGTGGAAAAACACATCACAGTAGGCAAAAGAAAGCCAAGCAAAGACATTTCCAAAATGTCCCAGCAGCATTAAAGTAATATGAAATGTGGGAATAGGAGAAGCAGAGACTTTCAGCAAGCAATGGGAGTAAGTGAGAAAAAAGACCAGCAGAAGGTAATTTGATATCTGGATATTTCTGTTTGTGAAACTGTTTTCTGTAAGCCTTGGTCTGGTTAGACAGACGACTCACTGCAACACTGAGCGCTGACATATGACACCACACTCAGACGCACAAGATAGCTTTTCACAAAGTATAAAATGGAAGTAAACTGTGACTATTTTAAAAGTAAAGACTCTGAGCTCTTTCAGACTGTGTCACATTTTGGGTCTACCACAGGACATTCAGAAGGAATTCTTGGGAATTATTTGCTGGCAAGCAAAAGTTAGTCAAGTTTGAAGGCTGAAGAGAATCTTGACACCAAGGACAAGAAAGAATTCAAAATAATGTGGGAGATAAAGGGAGAAATTTGAACATCAATCTTGAAGACTGTAAAACAAAACAGAAGGGTAAAATATCACTAAACAAATTGCTGTATTTGGGGGAAATGCAAAAACTTCAAAGGACTCTATTGCTTTGCGGGAATTTGGGAATATCAACAGAGTTTTCACAGCATAAACAGAAAGAATAACCAGAGTAACAGTAAGTCCAAGGAATTTTTCAGTAACTGATGAATAATATTACAACAGAAGACAAATGGACTACGATCTGAAAGGCAGTACAAAATTTAAATTTAAAGGCATACATTCTTGGTTTCACAGTAAGCAGACTCAGATGCCAAGCCAAAGGAATACTCCAAAGTGCCAAAAAATTTCCAGATCATAACTGATCTTTGCACATTTCTACTTGTTCTCATTATCTGGAATTGATCATATTATTCCCACACACTAAAAATAAACAATTAAGTTGTCCACCAAGTCATTCTAACAGATGCTTTTTTTTCAGGCATCTTAAAGCCTCAGTTAAAAATAGATTCAAATCTGGAAGACACTATAATGAAGTTCTTGCCAGATCTGATGCAGTGGCGTGAATTTAAGCAGCTCTCATCACAGTGTCATTTCAAATGTGTTACTCCAGTTCTCTGACAGAAGTAGATTAATCATCTTTATTAATGTTCTACAAACTGCAAAAACTACAAAGTGGTATCTCAAAGCAAACAATGTCAGTAACTAAGTTTTATTTAACTAAAAAACCCAAAACAGAAACACACTGTTTGAGACATCTGATCACATTACAGAGAAAATGCAAATACAGATGGAAAGGAATGCAAAAATAAAATCCCCATGATAGGCATGGGTACTTAGAGCTAATACTACTGTTGTGGATATAAATCAGCAAATAGCATTTTCAAATATACCCACTAATATACTCCTTGGTCTTTAAATTCACCCTTAAAAATGTAAGGCATCTAGTTTGTGAAAAAAATCAAGCAGGTAACTCCCAAATGATAAAATTCCTTGTGCCATTGCATGTGCAACCATTAGGGGATACCTAAACATGCTACAAAAAGAAACCTTTTGTAATTTACTTCACAAATTATTATAGATATCAAATTCAGCTTCAGAGCATTTCCAAATGCCTACCAACAAACCCATGTTTCATATACCACAGGGAACATACACATTTGAGAATTCAGAGAGGTAAAAATATGGAAAACATGTGACATCTCCCAGTCATTGGTTAATAACCTTGGTGACTAGAGTTATCTTCTAAAATGTGAAGCTTGAAGACATACACAGTCAGTAAAGTTTTAGGTCTTATGTGACTATCCAGGCCCTACCTGGTTTGTATTTGTCAGGAATGTTCCTATACAGACACTACACAAAGACAGCATTATATTGGATACATCGTTTCCAGGCAATGCAAAAGAAAACCAAAATAAAATTAGGTTAAAGTAACTTCACGCTGCATTTTCCTATTCTCTTTCAAAAAGGATGAAGAAAGTATTTCCTTACCATGTGCCCTGGTACAGCTCTGTTTACATATCATGTCAAACTTCCAAACCTCCCTACATTTGATTTGTTGATACAGGGTCCAGTAAAATATTCTGGATCATTAACAAGACCTAAATATTTTTTTCTGTTTTGTTTTACATAAACATGTGGGTGGTTGGTGGGTTGGTTGGTTTTAATTCAGAATTTTTAAGTCATCCTAAAAATGATCCAATATGCTTAAGGCAC
Source organism: Brachypodius melanocephalos (assembly GCA_013398615.1). Classification (NCBI taxonomy): domain Eukaryota; kingdom Metazoa; phylum Chordata; class Aves; order Passeriformes; family Pycnonotidae; genus Brachypodius; species Brachypodius melanocephalos. Next base: position 7,592,674 of record VZSR01000245.1, read on the forward strand.
GCTTCAGAATAATTTTACAAAGAGGGATTTTCCTGTTTTACACATTAAACCTGCTGACCAAACGGAAAATATGACCAACAGCTTGGTTTTCTTGTTCAGTTCTAGACCTTTTCAGGACTTTGGAAAAAGAAGCTGATTTTCTCTTTTTGAATAGCTGAGACACAGAGCAAATCTCCAGCTGTTGCTGCCATCACCCAGACAGGCTTCAGCCCCAGCACGTGAGGAACTTTATCACTGATGCAAAACGAACAAGATGAACTGATGGTCCCACAAGAACAACAATTCCTGATTCCATCTTTCTTCATGGGTAACAAGTTTCCACTGCCTCCACTTTTTAATAAATACCTACTTTATTCCTTTAACACTGTCTAGCCTCTGTTCTGGGTGCCTCCAAGGCAACATTACAGTTTCCCATTGGGCCCTGGATTCATAAGTGCTCGTGTCTTTCTTGGTGAGGGCTGGGCTTTAACCACCCTGTCATAATTTCAAAATCTAACACATATACTGATAGTTTCTAATGGCTCCATCTGTTCAGCTATGAACTTCATCCTGCTGGGACTGTAAATGCAGATGGCAAAGAAAATGACACTCGGTTGTCTTGGGTTTGGGATGGGGATTTTTATCTGTACAATCTCCTGAGTGCAAGTGCACTCTCTTTGAGATCCTTTGGCACACCACACTGCAGAGCTGGACACACTTTGCTAATTGGTCCTATTGCCTGAAGCCACTTCTCACAACATTAAAAGGAAAACCAATGCCATCTGGTTAGAGGTTGCTGGAAATTTATCATATTTAAAAGTATTGATTTAGAAAGAAGAAAAAACTCCAATATTTTTAATAAGATGTTTTTCAGAGAAAAACAGGTGAAATCATCATCCCTCTTATCTCAAAAAGAGGCAAAACACATTGAAACTTACTGCTCCTGGTCCAAGTTATTTGTGTATGGGCTTACCTTAATAATAACATTTAGCTGAGGAAATTACAGAATTGCACACACTGATTCAAAATGCATCAAAATTCCTATAAGCTTTGGGTTTTCAGCTGCAGCATTTTAATGTTCAGGGGTTTTGGTTGTTTTTTTCTCTGATAGTAACCAGCAAAATGGAAAACAAACACTTCATTTAGAAACAGCAGTAGCAAAATTAATAGAGATCAGACTGCAGGAAAGAATAAATACATCATCATCTTTGCCTGTATTTAAAACTGACTTAGAACAATGTAGTGCCTTGCACTGCTACAGGCAAAATTTCACATTTCCCACATGATTTTGTAATTATAACTGAGTAAAAAGATGGTCAAAATCACATACAATGAAATTACTTACTAGGTAAATTGAAATCAGTGCAGAGTCAAAACAACCTTCCAAGATGAAGTTACAACATAAGTAATAAAAGTATTGCAGACAAAGATAATAACACATCAGGCTAAAATGATGCAAATAAGAATCCTTTTTACAAATAGGTTTTGTTCTTCCCCCTGCAGCAACAAAAGTACCAGGTGACTTTTATATTGATGTATTTTATTTACACAGATTGTTTTCACATAATTAATTGTTCCACAAAGAATGTGTTCATTCTCTTGACATACATGCCATTTTAATAATTATAAAGGGAAGGGCAAGGCTTGGAGCTTTCTTCAATTCTTTTAAATTAAAACTTTTATGTCATGTTATACATATCTATGTGTGTGTGTGCACATCTGTTTATGTACAGACACACTCTATGCAAGAGAAAAAAAGTTCAAATAATTTCCCTTATTACTTCAACATTGCTATTTATTTTTAACATTTCATGTTCATTGTCATTTGATGTATGATTCCAAGAAAGTATATATTCCTGTAATAAAAATATGAACATTTACAAATAATTAGATGTGATTAGTTTACTGCTAGCAGTTATGGCACTAGCAGTATCTTATGTGAAAGCAGATAAAATTTAGCGGGGGGAGAGGTTAGTTTGAAACAAATTTCTTTCTAAATCTAAAATATATTCCTACATTTTTCTCTATATATAACCTGATTAAACTTTATTCTGCACAACTAGGAAACAGAAGGAGCAGAAAAGTGAGGTTTTTAAGAACTAAAAATATTTCCTTTCCAACAAAAAATGCTACAAGTTTTTTTGTGCTCAAAAGTGAGATTTATTTCCAAAAAACAAAATGTACTTTTGACTTAAGAATTTTGTCTCCTAAAATATATAAACCAATTGACCTCTTTGTTGTAACTTTGTCTGTGGAGTAACTCAGTGGCGATTCCAGAGAAATTCAGAATGGATACAGCCCGAAGAAAAACTATGTTTTGTGCATAGTGAAGAGCTCAGTTAATTTCTGATGGGGTTTTATATCAATCAAGTGTTTTTATGAAGGCAAGCTTTTTTAATCACATTTAAAACTGATAAGAAACTTTGTTAAAGACATGAAGGTTTTAAAATTAAGTACTCGGAAATTAGAAAATTCCTAATAATTTGGACAGCCTTTGCGGCCATATTTTATGGTTCATGTACATATGCACTACAAAACAATCTTTAGCTTTTTTTCCCACCGGCTTTGGGCCAAATAACATATTCCCCAGTGCTGTCTTCACAGACAACCACTTTAGCTGATTTTTTTTTTCCCAAAAAGACTCCCTCCAGGAAGCCATCCAACATGACTATTTCAAGCAAAAGGTTGATGTTTCAAACTCCAGCAAGTGACAGTGGTTGAATTTGGAGTTCTCAGGGAGTATCACAGGCGGGCTCATTGCCGCCTCCTCGCACTCCATCGTGTAGACAATGAACAACCTTTGTGAGCAGCCAGGGACAGAGAATTCATCAGCAGAGAAAAGAGCCCAGCCCCTGCCCAGCAAAGCCACCCTCCCCTGCCCTGCAGGGAGCACCGGAGGGGTGGCATAGCTGATTTGGGTTTCGTCAGGGCTCAGATCCCATTGCCCGAGCTGCTCATGGCAACACCCTGAATGACTTCACTGCGAGCCACCTGCCCATCCTGAGATCTGCCTCTGCTGCTGTCAATCCTCACTCAGTTCTGCTGACCTGCCCTGCTTTCCTGCTTGCTATCGAGACAGATTGCATGTTACAAGCTCTGCAAGCCTGGCTGCTACTGTTTATATTCTATATTCCTGCTCTTTCTGTCCAAGTCAACATTATACTGCTATTTCATATTTGTAGCAAAGAAATAACCAAAGAAAGGCAGGTTCCTTCTGCCATTGGAGCTGGAAACAGGATCAGAACTCCTGACCCATATAACTCAGTCTAACAAGAAGTCTGTATTAAATTACATGAAAAGGACTTGCAAGAAAATCTTGTCTCTCTTGTAATTATTAAATCTACTACTAAGTAATATAATTGTGTACTATTTGCAGGATATGACTTAAATTACCTATAAGCTCCATCATTTTAATTCACTTTTAATAGAACCAAATTAGTCCATTTTACAGTATACTAATTTCTTTCATGTTCATTTGAACCATGTACATTTATTATGAGTCAATTTCCTGAATGAATTCAAGGCCATCTCTTGGATTCCATTACAAAATGCCTGCCTGTCTTGCAAGGCTTTACACAGCACGAGCACTGTTCCTGATATTCCTGCTACATTATTTGAACTTAGATATGGTATCACTCCACTGCACACTGGAGCCTGAAGTGTTGGCACATCCTTAAATTGCATGGTGTTTTTTTCTTTTTCCATTAAATGCTTTTTATTTCTATCACTGGGAGAACAGAATCAAATCCAAGACTGAATCTTTCTGCAGATTTAATCATGCCTCACTCCTCTTAATATGCATTTAAAAACCATATTAATACATATTTACATACCTATCTGTATTGTACCAGCTCAAATAAGTAATTTCTTGCCTCCAACAAATTATTCCAAGGCAGATAAGAAAGTACAAGTCAATGCTTTAGAAAGTGGAGCTGTAGCTGAGGTGTCCACACTGCTGGCAGCAGGCAGCATTTACTGATGGCATCCAGATAAGGGATTCATTCTAGCTCCTTATTGTTCTCACACTTTGGACTCTGAACTTTTATAGCCTGTTCTTACATAACTGGGACCATCCCTTCCAAGTAAACACAACAAGGTCTCCCTTACTTTACTTTCAGGGCTTTTTTTTTTTTTTTTTTAATTTCAAGCAGTTTTTCTTTCAAGGCATGAGAGAAAAATCCTGCTGTATTCACATATTCACATATTTATTGTATAGCACACAGTGTCCACAGCATGTGATGGTAACAAGGAGGTTACTTTGAGGAGGGGTGTGAAAGGAGCTCTCTGGCCTTTGGAGACTCAAAAATACAGCCCTCCATTTCCTGAGGAGTTTTGCTTCTCAAATATAAAAGCTCATAGGGCTTTTTGTGGCTGAGTTTGAATAATATTTTAAAAATTAAAATCATGTGAGCCTTTTTGCTTATTTTGACCACTGTATCATTAAGCATCTGTAGATTTACTGACATATAACTGAAAGGAAGTCTCTTTGTCTTCCCACTGAGAATAATGACATTAAGGTAAGGTGACCATCATTAAAAAAGATCCCCATGACTTCACTGCCCAAATATACTCCTGAATATTCAAGACAATCAAAAGCCACATTTCCTAGCACATTAAAAAAAAAAAAAAAAAAAGGAAAACAAATGTGGCATCATCAGAGAGGACAGCACTTGAATTTCCACACCAAATAATAAGTGAAAAAGTAAAATAAATTGTGTTTCAGCCATTTTTGAATTCTGAAGTGTAATGGGAAGTTGCACTTCACATAAATCTGTATCACACCTTTCAGGTTATTTCAAGATACATTTTTCTATTAAAATAGATTTTTAAAAAAAAAAGAGAACTAGGTATTAGTAAAAGGAATTCTCACTAGTGTCTCCAGAACACTGTGTCTCATTCTACATTTGCTGAGAATCCCAAGATCTCACAAGTAAAAAACAATGTGGATAGTTAGGGAACATCTTACACTTGGCATTTTACCCTGAGTGCTACAGTGATACAACAAACAGGTTACATGACCATTAAAAACAGTAATAAATGACACCTTTCAACTTCTATTGAACTTTTCTATTATATACTACACAGTTGGGACTGAATAGCAATTTGTGCTCATTACTAATTTTTTGAAAATAAACAAAGGGGTTTTTTTATAAAAATGTTAATTTTAATTCTTTTTCAAAATCTCTTAAAGCTGTCTGAAGAAAATCTTCATTCTGTCTTGCTTTTTCTCCCCACTCCACAATCCCAGCTTCTTCCTTCTACTTAGAGTCCCACAACACTTTTAACTAGAAAGATTCAACTTAGTTACAATTATCATGCAAAGAGTTTTGAATAAATTAGGAAATCATGCAGTCTGGAGGAATGAAACTGGCTGAAGATTTGGATGTTGGCATAACAATATTCGGTTTGGGCACTGAAGAAGGCATCTGTGTTTTGTTGTTGGATGAAAGACAATAAAGTCTTCTAAGGGGCTCATTTACAGCCTTGGGATATTTTTAAAGAAACAAGGATCTATTTTTGTCATGTTGTCTCAAGAGGATACCTGTCAGATTAGTCTTTTAATGCATATGGGATTGTGTTGTGAGATTAATAATTTTAGAGTAATTGCAAAGATTTTTGATAAATATTTATCAAAAATAAATCTTTTGATAAATCTTTTCATAAATATCTCTCACTGTAGGGAATTTTAAATTTAAAATTATTTTAAATATGGATAAATTTTATTCTATCCAGTCAAAAGAACTGAGCAGAGTCAAACAAAGGGGCAAAAATGTACATTTTTAGTGGTGAACAAACAGCCAGAAACCTGTGGAGTCTGTGTTTTGTGACTGCTTTTTCTTTCCTGAAACACCATAGTTCTTTTGGTGAAGAGTAAAACAGTGCCATGCTGCCTCATACATATAGAGCTATCAGCAAATATTGAACAAGTTTAGCTTAAATTAATACCTCTAGGTGGAATGGGGTGTCTACTCACTCATCTTTCCCAGGTAAGGAGAAACTTCCCTCATAACCATAATTGAAGAACTCCCCCAGAGCCTCCTCTCCTCTGGATGACAAAGCTTGAACATACTGTCTTCAGCACAAGGGATATTAGTGAGCATCATTGCTTTAACCCTACTCACACATTTATTTTTATCCTAGGCAGGCTCTGCAGTTGTGGATTGTCATGTTTACTGGAGGCTTTAAAGCAGACACGAGGCGCTCATGAAGGACTGGGATGTGAATCATCATGGCTTAGCAGCAGTGGAATCCATCCCCAAATCAGAACAAGCCACTCCAAACTGGTAGCAGAGTTTATGGGAATTTGAAAAGACGTTGGAGAATCCATTTTTGAGAGCATGACCACTATGATTTCACATTTTGTCTGCAAGCAGCAATAAATGTTTATTAATACTGTGGGAGGAGGAAAAAAGAAGAATTAGCAACCACAGCTCCTAAAAGCCATTTAATCAGTGGCACAGCCCTCATTTCCTCTCATGTTCTCACTGTTGTTCCCTGTGGAAAATGCCGGGGAAATGCAGCAAAGCTGTTGGGATTCCCTCTGCCAAGCAGCCCCTCCTAGTGAGGGGAAGGGACTACAGGCACTTTCCATGTCTCCCCAGGTGAGACTTGGTTGTGTCCAGGGTGTGCCCTCCAAACAGAAATATTCTCAGAATGGTGACAGTCACAGCACCTGTCTCTGCTGTCCCTGGTGTGCACAGCAGACAGGCTGAGAGGACAGCAGCTGTCAGTGTGCACACAAAGAGCTCTGGGCATCCTCGCGCTCCATCCTCTGCCACGCGCCTCTGACTGACAGAGTGCTTCTCACTTGGTTTATTCTGTTGGAACTCCGTGGTTTTACATCACTTCTCATTCTGAAGGACAGTGTACATTGATCTGGCTGCTGCTCATGAACAAAACCGTGAAGATGAGCATTTCATCATCCCGAAGATAAGCAGTAGAGATGGACAGCTGGGGGAAGGAACTCGGACACAAAATCGTACCAGAAGGGTAATAGGGTCAGTTCTCACTAGTCCTGCCATAAATCCCCATCAGTGACAATGAATATATAAAACAATTAAAATGGAGAAGAGGCATAAAAATAGACGAAAGATGAAAAATAGAAATTATGAGAGAGTTTGGCAATAGGAGAGCTGAACTAAGTGCTGGGGTAGCTTTTCCTCTTTCTAATGGATTGGTTTTGTGATAGTTTCTTCTGTAGAAGGCTGCGATTACAAATACATTATTTTTTCATGTGAGTAAAAATAATTGCTTCAGCCCCAATTGGGCAACATCTGCATTTAATAAATCATCATTTGAAGGGGTGTTGTTACTATATGTGGTTTTACAGAACCTGAAGTCTCTCAGAAATGAGTCCCACTTTCATAACAAATGAAAAGAATATTTCCCCTCTATCAGGTAGAACATAACAGAAGAAATACCATCATTAAATATCCCAGATTTTCTTTAACTTCTCTTCAAATTCACAAAAGTAGCAGTAGTACTTTGCACAGAAAATCTACTGTCCCTTGAATTTATGTAGACTTTTTACTCATGTGTACTCACCTCTCTCTGACATTGTTACACTCTAGGTGAGCTCCTTGATGAGAAATTACTGACCACATTGCAGGATGATGTTATTAAGTCATCTGGGGCAGGAAAACCAATTGCCTCAAGTAAATAAGGAATTCTGATCTGCTCCCAAGAGCTGTCCCTACCTTCCACACAGGCTTGCTTGGGAAATTTCTTTGTTCTGACTGCACGTAGTCAGTCAGACTTGAGCTACATAGGAACATTTATAATGAATAATTACTCTTAAGTAGCCTCAGTCTCCCTGAGGAATGAGTGAGTACATTACTAGTGCTGCCTCTGGTTAGCAGGTTCTTACAGAATTGTATTTCAAATGAAACTTTTTACTATTTTTTTTAAAAAATCTACAGAACTGACTTTTTTCCCCTCCTTTTTCACCATTATCTCACCCTTCCAGCTTTAGGCCAAAGTTTCTCCTACTGGCTGAGTATAAGTAAGGATTTCACCCAGCACAGGAGTTGCAGAGTGGATCTGCAGGTGCTGGAGGCTGGCAGGGCTTTCTCTGCCCCACCCAGGATGCTCACACACCAGCACAGCTGCACTCTGCAGTGTCCCCTGCCCCCAAAGGGACATTCCTGGGCCACCTGCCGCTGCTGAAACATCACATCCCAACCACTGCAGCATCACTGGGGAGCCCGTGGGGAGTGCTGGAGAGTGGGATTTGTCTGGGGTCTCTCTGAAGTGACCTGCAGTGAGGAACGGATGGGAAACGCTTTCCCATGGCCTCATCTCCTGGCAGAGGCACAGTCACAAACAGGGTCACAAACAGGGACTCCTCTGCCTGGGGCTGGGCTCCACTGGGTGTGACACTACCATTTAACCTGCTTTTGACAGTTTTCCTTGTCCTCAGCCAAGTGTTTCCCTTGTTTTGAGATATGGGTTAAGATATGAAGATACAGACTAAGCTCATCCATTCAGGCCAGGGCACCAGGCTGCCAAAAGCTGTTTGGAAATCCAAGGCACCTACAGATGTAACTTTCTCCATCTGTTCTTTGCATAATTTTTCTGTAAACAAGTATACCAGGGAACACCACACTTGAGAGGATTTTTACCTTTTATGAAGCCTTATTAGCTTGGTTCTGTCATCCAGGATTTTTCCAGATGTTCTGTGATCTCACTTAAAATTAACCTCTCCTGGATTCAAGTCCCACACTAGAGCTGAGATCTGACTTAAATGTGTATTTGCAATAGTGTGACGTGATTCTTCATTTGATTTACATCTCCTAAGCCTTTTCTAAGTCAGAAATGCTAATAATAACTTTGAATATCACTGGCAACTCCCAATCTATTTCATTGGTAATCCTTTACACTACAAATCTCTTGTAATTCTGGGTTTCTTTGGAAAATGTCATGCACAGGCACATACATCCTGGGTTGAGTCTCCTGTTATTCACAGCTCTAAAATTAAAATGGCATTTCTAATTTTTATATCTGAGAAAGAAAAATGAATTAAGCAAAACATGGTATTCATGACCTTACCACACTAATTACTCAGTGGCAGGAGCCACCAGCACTCACATATAACCTTAACAAGGCTTTGACTCAGGATGGTGTTTTTCTGCAGATTACCAGCCTAAACTCAGACCATTTATCATGAACCCCTGACATTCCAGCACTAGCACAATACACAGCACAAACTGCTAACCAAAAACAAGTACAGCTTTTTGACACAGCAGATGATAGTTCATTATTGAGATATCCCTGCAACAATGATGCATTTTCCCTTGATGAAAATATCATCTTCTAAAATTAGTTACAGTGAGTTGGATAATCATAAAAAAGAAGAGGCACACAAGTTGGAAGGACCACCTCTGCTCAATTATAGCAAAAAGCAGAGCTCCTGTTTGATGACCTGAAGTGTTTTAAGAATAAAAGTAACTTTTTAAATATGAATGATGTTAACTTTCACTTGGCAATTTTTTTTAACTTTCTTTGAAATCAGAACTCTTTGAAATAGCTTGCAAATGCTCTGGGGAGAAATCTGGTTGTTCTCTATGTATTTGCAAATCTTATTTGATTTGATTCCCTTCAAATCACTGAAAGCATATAAACTATTTCTTGGGAAATAAACGATTTTCCAAGATAACAGTTATGGAAGCAGAAACCCACCAACCAAACACAGTGAAATGTGAACATTTCTTTGGGAGTGAAATGAAACAGTGAGTGATATTTTGTAGAATTATCTTGTGTCAAGGTGTAAGTTATTTGGTACAAGGAAGTAATTTTAAAATAGATCAGTACATCTTCAAGCAGTGAATGTTTTGCTACAGTTCTGTCAAATCTTCTAGAACTGAAAACCATTCCATCAATGTCAATGTGAACTCTGAACGTGGTTACAAGAGGAATAGGCTTGCAGTAAGCATACCACATAAAATGTAATACTAAACATTGCAAATACTTAAAAATTATTTTATTGCTTCCATGGTACTAAACCAGTAAAACCCCACAGCAAGCATTAGTCTCTCCTTCAAGTGGATTAATGATTCCTTGGAAGAGAAGATTAATGTACGGAGGCTGATATTTCTGTACAAAAATATAAGCAATCCTTAGACACATGAGAATTGTTTATCTGGCTTTTTAAAATCATCCAGGTACCCCTTTCCTTCCTTCCAGCCATTAGTTCCTACTCACAGCCTTGGATGGGCTCCCCAAAAAGCAGCTGCCAGGGACCTGTGGCTCTGCCACACCAAGCACACCCCAGAGCTGCTCTGACACAGCACTCCTCAAACAGACAACAGCAGAGAACAATGAGCTGTGATCGCCCTTAGGCAGCTTATAATTATTTTTTAACAAAGTAATTTTACTTTAAAGCTGATAGTGTTCCTTTCTTGGAGATTTTGCTCCATTTCTCGAGAATCCTCATTATTAGCACAACACAAGTCCTTGCATGATGGTTGTAAACGAGGGGGGCAGAGGACCAGTAAGGTGCTATATGTAAGATTCAAACACTTTAGACTGTTTTCTAAATTACTCAGAAAGGAAACGTAGGGTTTTTCATTTCAGCTTTTCCCAAAAAAACATTTTACCATTGTTCTTCCATATGCTATTAGTCAGCAAGTTTGTGATTCTATGGACTGCATAAAAAGCATCTCCAGGTTAAAAGTATTCACAAGGAATCATGTAACACGTTGGTGCATTTGGAAGAGATAAATCTGAAGGAGATATTTTATTTGACGTCATGTAAAATTTGATACTGCCATCACATCCTCATAAAAGTGACCATTCTCTTCTAGGAGATGATGTGAAACAATAAAGGAACAACGTTAATGTGCTCTGTTAGGTGTTTCAGGATATGCAGTCAAAGAGGTTGTTTGGTTTGGACTGCCCAAATTTGAAACTAAAGGGGATCACTGCTGAAGTCCCACGGTTGCAGGCAACACAGCTGCAAGAAGAGGAACCACAAAAAGCTTATCAGAAATACAGAGTGCACCAAAGATTTTGTGAGAAAGCACAAGTGTGTCGAAAAGTAAGCACAGCAACAATAAATCCTGTTACATCAACCACAAAAACAGATTAGAATTAGCTGCACTGATGACAAGTCTGATTTGGGACACATGGCTGAGAATTTGTGCAAGAAACATGAAATAACCTTCCACTGCACTAGGTTGCTCAGGGCCCTGTCCAACCTGATCTTGAACACTTCCAGGGATGGGCCATCCACATTTTCTCTGGGCAACCTGTGCCAGTGTCTCACCACCCTCACAGGAAAGAGTTTCTTCCCAATACCTCATCTAATTCTCCCCTCTTTCAGTTTAAAGACAAAACAGAATATCTTCAATAGAGATGAAAAAATGTCAAATCACCCTTCTAGAAAGCAGGGGTTGAATTGCTTCAGGCAATCAGGGACTGAAGTTCTGTCTTCTTCATCTTCCTCTTGTGCCTGTGTTACAGAGACCAGGAGCAGCAGATAGCACACGGTGTTTCAGGCACCTGGGGAACTTCATGCATAAAAATTAAGGTATCCTAGAAAGGTATCCTTCCCTGTCAGGAATTATAAAAGTAAATTTGAATCCTGCAATTAAATTTAGACTTTCTCGCTTGTCCAAGTGTTGTTGCAAAAGTTCCACTCTGGGCTAGCAGGCTGCTCTGACGTTCCCCTGCTGGAGCCCTCCCTCCACACAGCTCTGCCTCCAGCATGTCTGAAGTGAAAAGAGGACTGAAAGATGCAATCCAAAGAAGAAACTGTTTCAGATTACAAATATCTTATTTATAATTTACAAGAGAATTCAAAGTATTTTTCTCTTGCTGCCTTAAGAAGTAGATACGCTCATATAAATATTGCTGGGAAGGGGAGATGCTTCATAGAGATGTTTTACCATAACAGTATTTTGCCTCGAGTATTTTAACTTGTCAACCTCCTACTGAAAGTAAAGTTGTTTTGTTTTTTTAAAAAACTGAAATGGATTTATTTTTGTAAACTTCTGTAGAAAGTATTTATTTTGCAACCATGGTGCTGGAATTAAAAAGCTAGATAGATACATGTTTATAGCCCTGCAGCCACAGGACTTTTTTTAAAGACTCCATGAATGTGTTGCTAAGAAACCAAATCTTTCGTATATCTGTGTCACTCTTTAACTTATCCTAATTATAAACAATTTTACAATTGCATTTGAAATTATACTTTTAATATTCAAGCATTGTCCAATCACTTCAGACGTCATTTTGTTTACAGGAAGCAGTAGAAAGGGACAAGTGGGTTTGTTCTTAAAGCATCATCACTTGGAGTCCCTGAAGTGTTTACAGGAAGCTTTTTCCCCACACCAGGAGGGTCAGATCTATTACAGCAAGCAGTTGTGATTGACTCAACTTTTGGCATTTTGGTGTTATTAATTCTTCCTGTAACTTGCTGAAAATATTATGTTTGTTTTTTTCTGTTTCTTATGAATAAATTGTACTGAGTAAGACCTAATGGTTTAGGGCTTGCACAATTTTCAGGCTCTGCTCAAATCCCTGTTTCCACCAGCAGATCTGTTCCTCGATTGCATTGCCCACCTCTTCTAAACATAAATCTCTTCTACAATTCTCCAGAGCCAAATAGAATTTTTTTCTATGGCACACCTTAAGGGAAACAAAAAACAAACAAACAAACAAACAAACAAAAAACCACCAACAAACTTTGTACTCAGTATTCAAGATATTGAGCCAAGAACTGTGGACCACATATGTCTGTTGCATCCATCAACACAAAAGCAGAGCATCAGCTACAAAAGGGTCAGACTACAAATCTGCTTTGATTTCCCAGACACTATTAAAGTGAGCTGAAAACCAGAAAAAAGTATGGATTACTACTAAACAAGGATGGACCAAAAACTGTCACTGTCTTTCAGTCTTCACCAAAATAAGTTGAGACCTAATTAAATAACCAGGAAACTTGCAAAAACCTGAAGAAAGAATGGGTTAAAGAATCTGTGAGTTACATTTCAAGATCTCTAATGATAAGCAAGTGTAGGTCCTGCTCACTAGCCTGACCTCGTCCCACCAAGGGCATGGGCTCCCAAAACAACTGAGTAAAATCAACAGCAAACATTTTGGTGTAGAGAGAGCAATTTACTTGATATTCTGAATTGTTCTGAACAAGAACATAAGAAAGTCTCCCTTCTAATTATCCATCTGGATGCATTAATGGTCACCAGAAAGCAAGTTGTGATAGTGGCTGCTCCATGCAGAGAATCAAAAATGATATTTTACCCATTGTTTGCCCAGCTCCAGTGGCTGAGACAAGAGCCTGTGAGACACACAATACCTGTCACCACCACTGTCCACATTGCTGCAACCACTGCTAAGGAGCAACACCTTTTAAAAGTCATTTTTACCAGAATACAAAGCATGTTGTTACTGAACCAATCAACACAGCTTTAAGGGGCAATATTTTCCACCTGAGATACACCCTAAATACCAGCCAAGAGGTACTGGAACTCATGATTGGTTTTATTCCTTAAAGCTATTCTTCACCATAATAGTAAACTCTGGGTTATCTCAAGAACACTAAATGCATTTTAAACAGCCCCACTTTTGAAATAGCATTACACTGTTAGTATTTAAAAATTTCCTTGTAAATATCAAAATTAATTGACATTTAGCAGGAAAACATTGTCTGTTCAAACAGTAAATACTTCCCTCAATATAATCCATCAACCCTTAATTCAAAGTCATTATTGGCTGAAATGAAAGACCGGGTTTGCCATTTTAAATGGTGTCAGATTGAAGAAGTTAAAACGGAAAAGCATCTGAGGTTTTTCAAGGAAGCAATAAAAGTCACCATAGACATTGTAAATTCCCTTGGCACTTGAGCGCTTTTCCCAAGAAAATGAAATCCCATTCCAATCTCTGCTGTTACTCAGTGAAGTGCTGAGTTACCTGTAACATCCTGGAGCAGTGCACTGGCAGATAAGGCACGTCTGAAAGGTCCCAACATCTTGTCCTAAAGGATCACCATGGCTACAGAACCGGCACATATTGCTATTCCTGAAATCTTTGCTAATTATCAGGCTACACTAATAAAAACACTTCATATACAGAAATCTGAAAATGAGCACATAAGGTGGCCCCTTTGTCTCAAGAATCACATCTAAAAGACCTTGAACCTTGCTCTCTATCTTCGTATCCAGGTAACAAACTACAGGTATTTGCATAATCCCTGTGATGAGCAACTGGTTACTGATGGTTTCTTTCACGTCGATTCAGCCCGGGCTAGGACCTCATTGCGAGATAATGTGCTCCCTTATATAGCCTGCCGTTGCTTAAAATCCCAATTAGATTAAAATTTTCTCTCACCCTGAGGATTTCCTCAGTCATTAGTCAGAAATGAGATTCACTTTCTTCCCACCAGAGCACTCATTGCCCCTGCCTGCTCTGGAGGCACTAATTATTGCCAGCAGTAAATAGGCAGCTGATGACTGCTCTCATCCTTAGCCAGCCTCCAAAGAGATCATCAGCACATCACTAAGCAGGCTGTCCTTTGCTCCCTGCCTGGGCAATACTCAGATCCTAACGTGAAGCCATCCCACTGTTTTTTTAATAATCTCATATTCCATAAAACATAGAACTTGCTAATCATCCAACACAGCACGTTGCTGGCTCTTCCGTGAGATGAAATGAAGTGAAGTGATAATCCAATCACTTTCAGTGGTAACAGGTCCTTGGGTGACTGTATCCTGAGCTGGCTCTGCAGGCTGAGCAGAGCAAGGCAAAATACCAACAGCAAAACTCACTTTTTTCAGGATTCATAGTGTATATGAAACACAGGCAGATACTTGGATAAAAATACTTTCATCCCAAGGACCAAACCGCCTCACTTTTATTGCACTTTTATTTGCATTTTCTAAGCATGGGTCATCAGAACATGATCTTGTCTGCCTCAGACCAGCAACTGCCCTGGGCTGCTCATGTCACAGCCGTGTACAAACTCTGGTTCCTCTCACCTGGATTCTCACTGGCCTCCTCTCTGCCCTCACACACGTGGCTAGTGGTTGTCTTGAATCCAGTGTGATGCTCTTTGTCGTAAGGATTATTCTTAACAACTTAGGATCTTTTTTGTTCCACAAAAACACCTTAATTCTCAAGATACAGTTTGGTAACTTTAATGAGGCTTTGCAGTTTACATTCAATGTGTATCGGTACACAAAATATAAGAAATCACATATACATATAAACTTTGCTTTGTTGTTTTACAAGCCAACCAGAATGAACAACACAAGCTACATTTACACAACAAAATGGAACATTTTCAAGCTTCATTCACCAAAATATCAAATATCTCAACAATTTACGGACCAACATTATTTTGCAGCTGCTAAAACAACAATCTTCCATAAGAAACAAATAATTTATGTCAACAGATACACTGACATCACATTCAACAAAATGAAAAAGACAAGTTGAGCACTGACTGAATGCTTCCAGATTTCAGCAGAACTCACATGAAGCAATAGTGCAGAACTTTTACCAGCATCAAATCTGTCCACCGTTTATCAGCCCTATGACTGAGAAAAAAAAAATCACATACAGAAATTCTTTAAGGTAAATAAAGCCATTTCATTAGAGGGTTATTTAACCCACTTATTTTTCAACCTTTTTAAAACAAAAAGGAAATAGCTTTTAAAAATTTAAAAAAAAAAAAAGAAAAAGAAATATTTAAACCTTTTGGGTTTTTATTTTCTGACTTACAAACTATTCTCACATACAACATGAATTTGTACTTTGTGAATAGTTTTGGTCCCTCAGACTGTCTTCTTAGTGAATCTGTTTTTAGCTACTTTGTTCAAATATACCGACACTTCACTAATGTAGTTGTTGGCAAAAATAACATAGACCTATCTTAAAACAATATCTCTCATTTTTGGCTTCTGAAAAGCATACAGTCACAAAAACCAAAGCTTCTTTTAGCAGCATTAAAGGTGAAGGGCCTTCCATGCGAAGCTGTCCTGAAAATTTTCTGGTACCTTCGAGTTACTGGATGCTCTCAGCTCTCCAGGCACAGATCCTGCAAAAAACTGAGCCTTCAGTTTGCTTGCACAAACAAAACCCTGCTCCCAAAGCAGTTCCCTGCAGAGGTGCTCGTTTGGTCACATCCATTTTCACGACACACAAGGAGTGAGCTTTTACAAAAGAAGCAGATGTACCACATGAGTATTTCGGTACAGGCACTAGGGGAACGCTTCCAGAATCATCTTTCAGTTTGGGAGGGAGGGGAAAACTACTGTTTTCACAGACTAACCACTGCTTTATGCCTGTTGCTTTCAAATTTGTTGAAAGGACTAAAAGCTCACCAATACACCTCAAAACATAACCACAAGGAAGCTGAGCTCATCTGTTTCTGTGTTCCCACACCAACACTGATGCAGAGTTTGCAACTCTCCCAAAAATTCATGGAACAGTAAATAATTAAGAGGTCAAGTCAATGAACCAAGCACAGTGGATCATTTAATAAACTGGGCATAAGCAAAATGTTTTTTATATATACAATTGGTAAATTCAATGCCTAGAAGCACAGAATACCCTTATGGAAAGGATGCTTGACTTTATTCTAGAAAACAGTGACTCTGCAAAGGATTTGAAGGTATCTCTGGTAGAAAAAAATCTACCCCTTTTAAAAATCACCCTGGAGACCACTTCTGCACTTGTAAGAAACTTGTTAAGGTGAAAGGTTTGGTGGGGAGTGTTATAAGGAGCCCTCTTCACTTTAGTACATGGAAAGGAAAAATACAGAAGATTTCCATTACCAGTTTTGCAGTTTTTCCACATTCCACTCCCAGTTTTGGAAGGGATGTATTCTAAAGTGAATTAAAACACTCAAGGGCACCTTTTGGAGTAGCAATATCAAACTGGTAAGCAACAATAGCAAACCACTCACAATTTAAAACCAATGCCAAACCACTGAGCCTTGGAACTCATTTTAAGGTACTGCCCACGTTGGAGCATTGCCTCACCATCTCTTCATAGACTGAGTTAAACTTCATTGTCCCACGGAGGTGAGAGGCTGGAGGTTTATCTGTTTGGAACTCCCTGGTGACTCTGATATTGCTGCAACCTTCAGAGAGTTCTTGATGGAGCTGAGCTCCCACATGTGTAAGTTTATGACCTGCACGCCGCAACATCCGCTCGTGATCTTGTAGAGGTTTCTAAGAACAGCCTTGCGGAGGAGAATGTACACCCAGGGATCCAAAATCTGATTCCACGTGGCCATCCGGAGGGCAAAAAGGATCGTTTCACAGGTCTCCTTGGAGCCACCCTCGTTAATGCCAATCCTGGCCATTGTCACCTGGAAAGGGGAATATTGTAGGATTATGCATCAAAAAAATACACCAAGAGCGCATTTAAATTAAACATGAAAATTGAGTATTTTAAAATTGTACGTTAAAAACCATACAAAGAGAGCACGTAAATGAGTAAAATCGTTTCAACACTGTCTGCAACCTTCACAGCCTCACAGCATCAGTGCATCCCAAATTGCCATGTAAATACTTTCAGACACACCATATTTATGACCCTAGAAATCCTCTAATGTTTTACAAAGGACATACATGTGCCTCTGCTGAATTACTTCTGCTGAATTTTAAGCAAAGGATGGCAACCAGCCAGGGAATACCCTCCAAAATGAGAGACTGATCTCAGCAACAAGTGAAAACTTAATCCAGAATTTGATCTAACAAAGTGTGCCAAGACTGCTCCAGAAATGGATTTTCTCAAGGACAGAATCCACTCGCAGGTCAGCACGTTTTTATAACAGCTATTTATTTTTTCACATTTTCCTAATTAAAGGCTGCATAAGGAACACAGTACCTTGACTTCAACAAGAAAATTCATTTTTTTAATGCAGCAGCAAAACACAATTTATTGACACCAGAAGATTTAGAGGTCTGTAGAAAAATTTAAGCCATGGTGACAAAAGCTACTTGTCAGTGGGAGACACAGAGGGTTCCATTCACCCCTGGAAGTGCTACACATGCACAGACCTCCACCAGCAACAGCAATAGCAGAGCCAATAATTCCACATGGAGGAATTCCAGAGCAGCTCAGCATGGCACACCTGGCAGAGGATACCCAAGGGCTGCACCAGCCCAGCAGGCTGTGGCTGTGGTGCCCTGCTCTGCAGAGCAAGGAGCTGGGCTGTGACAGCCCCAGGGAAACTCAGGCCACTGGGACTCCTGCCCTGCAGAGACCTCCTTTACAGGCTGGCTGCTGCTGGGAGTTTGTAACCTGAGTTCCTGTGTGAGGAAAGCCTGATCTGCCAAGCCAGGAATCTGCCAGAAGATGGTAAATTATCTCTCCCTGTTATTAATGTTAAAACCACATGAAGACTTTTTTGGTAGAAAGATGAAACACTGTAAGGCTTTTAGTTCCAAAGCCTTTAAAGCACTGCAGTTATTTAACTAAGAAATGGGATATTTTACAACTGATGCTGGGAGTACACTGATTTATTGGGCAATGAGAGGTACGGTCAGGCTGTCCAAGTGCAGGGTTGTAGTTTCAAAAAGATGCACTGAAAAGAAATTCAGCAGAAAAACTAAAAAAATAATAATGAATGAAGAGAGAGAAAAAAAAACTAAAGCTCAATATGCCAGCAAACTTATTTTACTTTTTTAAAATGCTTCTCTAAGTAATTTAAATTTTCAGACCCTACCTACAGCTTGCAGGTCACCACACCTGAGTATAAACTTGAATAGCACAAAGTTAATGCATAAAAGGACACTGAAGTTGTTTGATGAAGCATTTGGTGGAGTGTTTCTGTACGGCTTCTATGGGAGCAGCAAAGGAAGCCCCCAGGAACATTGCTGGGGAAGCTGGCAGGACTGGCAGGAGCACAGCTGGGAACTGGTGTGGGGAGGAGGAGGAATGTCTGAGCACCAAGCCAACACAAACACAAGCCAGTTCCCTGAATCTGCCTTTCACCCCACAACCACTGGGCACATTCCTCTCTGACATCAGCAGCCCACCCAAACTTGAAGAGCTCCTTTGGCTTCACATGGGATGTTTTCTCAGGACAGTCTACATTTTATTTATTAGAGGTCCAATACCACAAGGCAAACTCAGACAGAATACTCCTTACTCTGCAAACAGGACTGGGCAGCAAATGACAGCTCAACAGAGCTCACAGACCAATGTCCTCATCCCATACAGCATGTTTGACTTAATACAGATATACAGTTTACTAATCTGCCTCTTGATGTACTTCAAAATTCATTTGTTGCTCCTCTCTCACATTCTCTGGAGATAACAAATGCCAAATCCAAAGCAATTTCATGTCCAGAAAAACAAGCACTATATGCTGCTAATAACAAAAAGTAGCTCCATCCAGACTTTGTAAAAGTTATGTTCTCATGTTACCTAGAACACTTGTGAGAAGTGTTTGCATTTAGAAGTAATCACCTCTAAGTGAATCTATTAATTTGCTGCTTAACATAAATGACTTCTGCTTTGATTATGGATTTGCATGAAATAAATCAGGACAACAAGGAAAACTGATATGTAATTTAAGGTTTCTGACACTTGGAGAAGCTTCATCCAGAACATTTCAGTTGCTTCTTCTGAACACTGGACATACAAAATAATACATCTACACTCACACAGAGAAAGTGGAGCTTATGTACACAGACACATGTTTAAACAACTCAGCTGTAGGTCCCTGGATTTGAAATAAGATAAAATCTAATTATCTACAAATTTTGTTTTATAAAATACAATTTTCCTAACCATGTCATTAACATTATTTGGGAGTATTATGCAGAAATTTAAAAATATTTTCTTTCTTATATCTGTAAAACTAATATAAAAGAATGTCCCGGCTTTTTGAAGTTCTGAGAGGCCAAGATTTCCACACAGAAATGGAATAAGACTGAGAATCTCATTGCAGCCCTGAGCATGAGCATTTTTACCCTAAAACACTCATGGCAGAGCAGCAGGACATGTTGCCATCACTTTGGGTATGAAGTGAGAGAGTTTCTCACTCCTCCAAAGAGACTGCCCTGTACTGGGGGCTCTTCACATCTTCTGAAAAATCACGTAAGAAAACTGCAAGCAACTGTGTGAAGAGGAGACTATATTCTGGAGCCTTTCTAAAATCATCATCTACTGAACTAGACTTAAACTGTGGAATGGAATGAAGTTAATATAAATTATTATTCCTATCACATTTTCATAGTCATTTTCTTATATTTAAATTTAAATTCTTGAAATACTGTTCCAAAGTCAGTTTGAAACCATAAGTTATAAAAAGGACTAATACACTACCAGCTGTTTAATAAAGGACTTAATTGAAGCAAAGCATGCAGACAAACTGTATTTTCTCCCTGGGTGTGAGAAATTCCTGTCACTGAAATGGTTCAGCTCAGAAATTGCCACCAGAACTTAGTGGAGTGCCAAGTGGACTTTTGAGAGTGGGACCACCTCCACGGGCACAAAAAGAACAGTTAATTTATCTTTATTTGAGTATTAGAGGTCAATAGTTGGTTCAAAGTCAGTTTTTCCTTTCCCTGCAGGTCCACCAGGTTGGTGTGACAAAGGAATTCTGTTCTCTGTAAGCAGCAGTGCACGAATGGGGAAGAGGCAGCACTATTGCATCATGTCTAATCACCTTTGGTCTCCACAACTGAAGTCAACATTCATGCAGATTCAGCGGCATGACTCAAAAAATTAATCCCCAGCTGGTAAATAATAAACGTAACTCCTGACATTTTCTAGCATATTTAGAAATGTAAGACTCCAAGTAGCACTCTGCTGATTTAGACACTGTTTATATGAAGACAGCTGTAATACGTCTGCCTGGTATGCAAAAAAAAAAGCATTGCATGATGTAACTATGACAATTCAAACTTTCTTTAGAAAAGGTACTCTAAAAGAATAACTGTAAAAGCAGTTTTTTAAACCAAGGGTACCTGCTTGAAAGATATAAAGTGACTCTGACTCATATTAGTCCTTGCTGGTTTAAGAAAGGACCTGAGAATTCAGTGTCCCTAAAAATATATAGAGATAAATCAGATTTGTGTCAAGGAAGGACTTGACACAATACATTAAACTTCTACATACTTTTTGTCCAGTCTCAAGCTTCATTAAAACCAAAGATCACTTTGCAAGATCCAGAAAGTCTGATGAAAATTTTTTTTTAAAACATTTTGAAATCGTTGGCCTCCTCAATTCTGAGCCTCACAGACAGCATCAGAGAATTACCATTTCCCTTAAGGGACAAAGCTCGGGGCAATAAACAAAAAAACTGCTCCAAGGCTTCACACCACTTTCCAAACATAAACAGCACTAATTGAATTTTCCTTCCAATTGGATCTACATAAGAACAACCAATAGGCTCAAAGGCTGTGCTGCTTAGTCACATTCCTGTTAGCGCTCAAGGACAGCCAGTCAAAACAAGCAGCTGACTTTAGAGCTAGCTAAGAAATAAGAGAAAAATGAGACTTTGATGCATTTCACCTCACAGGCTCTAAATCCAGATTCTATCCTTGACTTCAGGAAACTGGGTAAACCCAGTCACCAAGAGATTGACATGGAAGGCAGAACAGACAAATATCGGAAATTCTCGTCTTCTGCAGCTCAGCCTTCAGATTCCACTTCCCTGTGGGAGCCTTTCAGACCCTCCCAAGCCTCTTCCTCTTCCTCTGGATTTCCTTACAAGCAGTTCTGAGGATTTCCATTAATGGAAGGACGTCCATGGATTTTTCAGTATTTGCAGAACACTTATATTTTGTCACTATTGCCTATGTTGAGCCCTGAGGTACAAATCCTCTTCTTCTAAACCACAGAGGTTTCAAGGCAGAGCATAACTGGTTATATCCCAATCCACTAAAACAAAAAAATATACACTTATTTCATATTTCAAGAGTTTTTGGAACTTTCACTTTCCATTTTACAAAAGCAGCTCCAGTCTAACAGGCACGGGATCGTACAAGATGACATTTTGTAGTACTCTGTAAACACAGACCTTAAGAAAATAAATCTGCAAAATAGCATGAGAAAGAAATAAAAATGCATATATCTTTCACATTTTATCTACCATTTTATATCTCCCAAAAAAGAACCACTGACAGCAAACTACTTGTACCATTGCTGTATCGACCTTGCAGTATACAAGCTGAGCATTTGCTGCAACAAAGCTGAGTTTGCTTCGTTTTATTTTTTATGTGATTCTGCAAGTCAGTTGAAAAGCAAGAGCTTCCAAGAACAATATGCAGTGCACCACTTCTGCCATCAGAATATTAGCACACACACTGTTCTACTTATGCCACATAATGCTTTTTATGTTCTAGATCTGCAACATGTTTTACCCCTAATGCTTTCCTTTCCCTTTTTAAAAGAAAAACATTATCTATATCTTCAACTTTTATACACCAGATGATCACTTAGCTTAGCAATTAAATTTTAACTGAGCATAATGATTTTAGAAAAAATTTCCAATTTAAAAAGGAATAGTAGATGATGAAATATATAAGCCAGCTTTCCACCACATTAGGGTCCAGAGGGTATTTTGAGAGCATATGTAGTAATTCCTTATGTACAATTTGGCAGGATCAGCCCTTGAGAAGCAGCAGCAGAATAAGGGAGTCACCTTTTCTCTCATGTATATTTCTGTGATAAAATAATAATGCCACTAAAAATTAGAGTGGATTCACTGGATCACTGTTTGACCCCCTCGAAAAGGAAATGCACAAACATTTTGAAATTAATGTTAAGCTACAAAGGTGTGAAAGAGGTGGGAGGAGTCCAAAAAGTATAGAGAAATCGGGAAAACACAAAATTTTTGACAAAGCAAATAAAAATATTTTCTCATATTCCTCAGTCTGTGACCAGGCAATTTCTCACTGAAGTTGACAGGAAAGAAATGATAAAGTAAGCCTCATAACCAGAGGGCAGGGGAAGGTCTGTGAGCATGAACTTGCAAACATTAAATGAAGTTTTTATTTCTGTCAACTTTCCCCTTAGACACTACCAACTTTACATCAGTTTTGCAGTAGGATAAATTCATGTTGGGCTTGAATAAAGCATTTGAGGTCACCTCTTTGTTTTCCTAAATAATCCAAATATTTCTGTCTTGGATTGACAGTCCTCCATCTTTATTTCCTTGCCTTGCCATCAAAATAAGAAATACTTTGGTTCAACTAGCTAGCATTGTAATTACTCTCACAGCTTAATTGATAACTCATTTGAACGAAAGCAGTAGGTATATGGATAGAAAAGATTGTAGCATTGGAAACAGTAGATGACTCACTTCACAATGAAAAGACATAGTGTCCATACCAAAGTCAAATAAACAACCTGTTTCCTGAGCTACATGTTTTAAAGTCACACGGAAGCCTCTTTCCACAGCTTGAGGAATGTATTCCTGCCTAAGAATAATGCCTATAACAAAAAAAAAAAAAAAAAAAAAAAAAAAAAACTCTTGCACAAAAAAATTTATTTTATACATAGAATTAAAATATTCTTTACCCAGCAAGAGAGAAGCTTTACAGGACAATTTTAAGGACCAGAAAACAACAGAGTATATCTAATATCTATAGTAAGGACCATCCTTAAGTATTTAGGAAGGCAAGGAGTATACCTGCTTGGGATTAATTTATTCCTCCATTAGTTGGATAAAGCTTTAAACTCTAGAAATTACCTATTACTTCTCTATTGTTGCTTTACTTTTCCAGGTTTTCAGACTCATTTGGAAAAAATAATTTTTTTAGTGCTTAAATAAATATTCTAATGCATTTAGGAGCGACAGAACTTCTCCCAGTAATACCCTACAAATATCCAAAGAAAGAATCACAAATACCACACAATACTGGGGAGGAAGAAAACTGTCTGAATGAAGAAAAAAGCAAGAATATACAGACAGCCTGGGGGAAGAGGAGCTGCAGAGATCCATATAGAACAGGCTGAAAAAGTTGGAAGAGACCTCTAAAGTCCAACCATTAACCCAGCACCACCTTGCTCACCACGAAACCTTTTCCACGTGCCCAAGCACCACATCCACATGCCTTTTGAACACTTCCAGGGATGGTGATTCCAGCACTTCCCTGAGCAGCCTATTCCAGTGCCTGATCATCCTTTCATTTCTATTTAAACCTCCACTGGTGACCCCATCCTTGTTGAAGATGGACTGCAGTCATAGTCACCTAATCACTCAGTACTATGTGATTTGCAGTGCTTGAAACAATCTGACTGGAGGCTAAAGAAGATATGACGCATTGCTTCCATGTCACTCTTTTTAGATGACCTTTCTTAAAGTGACTTTTTCTATGTATCATCCTGAAGGAGTAAACTAAGCAGCAACAATCAGAAATATCAAGACTAATGAATTAGCAATATATCTACCAAGTTGGAATGTATAATTTGCAATTATCTTTTTCTTTTATGTTGGCAAATAAATTGCAAGGGCCTGCTGTGCAGCTCAACCACCTTTCAGGAGAAAGATAGAAGAGAAAAATCAAGTGTCCATTTAAAAGTGATTTATTCCTCATTATTTCTGCAAATGCACGCCTGTGGTAAAAGGTGGATACAATTTTATTTCCAATTCACTAATGAACTGTAAATCCTAAAACAAATTGCTACCACTTATTCCTTTCTGCTTCACTCTTCCATGGAGAGAAGCAGATGGGAATATAGCTGGACACATCCCTCCCAGCACAAGAGTCATGTACTCATGTCCTGATGTCAGTCATCATAAGGGTCACTCTTGAGCAGATTTGCTAAATCCTTTCCATCCTACCCCACTCCTGTAATTTGGGGAGCCCAAACCTCCTGAGGGGCAGCACACAGGTCCAGGACAGCAGGAGATGGTCCAGTACCTACAAAGCAGCTCCAGTTTGTTCCACTGTTCATCTATTTCACCTCACCCAATATGAAAATGAATCCCAAAGAATGAGCCACGATTAGTAAAACTTCACTGTCACCCCTGGTGTAAACCCTTTCTGCAGTGCTCTGCTCCCTGCTTCCAAAAGAAGCTTCCGAACACAGAAGCTGTGATGGGACAGCTTTCTGCACTGCTGGGCACTGGGCACACAGGGACTCTCCATCCTCGGGGAGCCTGCAATCCAAACTGCAACTCAGCAATTCCTCTCAGACATCAACCAATCTACAGCACCCAAGACACAAGTAACCTGTACCAGAAAGCACCACGCCACACTCCAGGTGGTGAATTAACACCATAATAATGATGATAATAAATATTCTCTCACAGAATACATGAAAGTATATTACACCCTGATGTCTGCCATCAAAACTGGTGGGGATGAACGACTTTCTGGAGTTTTTCCATGTGAGTGTACTACTCCCTGAGATTTTTCAGCAACAACTTTACCATTTAAAGTGTTTAGATAGTCAGGAAAGGCAGCTTTCCTAAAATAACCATCTAAAGATGGTTATGCCATGTATGACATTTTCCAAAGATGGTTATGCAGTGTATGACATTTTCAAGTAAGAAATGCCTGAATAAGTGTAATATCTAGGAAACAGAAAGAATTCTCTTATATCAAACAATGGAATGAATGCCAAACTGACTTACTTTTTAATATCAAACACAGAATCCAAAAACTTAAACAAGTGAAATAAACAAGGAAAGATTATGGATGGCAAATTTGTTTTGGTGAAGTTTTCAGAATTTGATTTCTTGAGATGGCAACTTCAAAATTGAAAAAAAAAAAAAACAACCTACAATTTCTGTGAAAGTCACTGATGTATATTTGAAACAAAATATTGTGTTTCATAGTTTAATTCTGTATATAACATCTAAATTTAAAAATCAAGAAGGAAAAAATTATGAAAGAAAACCAGAAGCACAATATTCTGAAAATGCCATATTCTCACGTGACTGGAAACCTGCCTTCCCTTCTTTTTCTCTCCAAAACAATAAATCTTATTGTATTCTGATGGCATTGCATTAACAGAAAAGGCTTTACGTAAATTTTTCCAAACAGCACAAGTAAACACAGATAACAAAAACTATATTTATTCTTCCCCAGAAGCCTCTAGTAAAGGGCAATATGTCAATCTCAGCCCTCCTTCCTTCTCTGATTCATATTATTACCACTGCCCATTTCTTCTCCAGCGCTTTCCTGTTGAGAGTATCTCAGCTCCTGACTTCTGTGAGGGGGAGGAAAACACCTGAATTACAAATATAGCCACAATTACTATAGATTTTCCAAGCACTTGTGATAAACTACGCCCTGGCCCATGCTTATAAACATTTTTGTTAAAATGATTCATGTTTCTCAGAAAGGATAAGGCCTGCAAGATCTCTATGTACTGTAAAAGATGAAAACAGGAACAGACCAATTCGTAACACCAAAACTGTATCAGTTTCATTTTAGGTAGGTATAGTCTAAAATTAATGTCATTCCAGTTCTCATCTAACCTAGTGGAATTGGGCAGCTGTGCCACTCAAGAATACAAAATTAAAGAAAGTTCTCTACAATTAATACTAAGAAAGGTATGAACACCTTATCCAAAGGTGTCTAGGATCATAGAAACACATCTGAATAGGTGGATTGGACTCTTAAAGGCATTGTATTAAACTTTGTTATTCTCTCTGCCAACAAATTCTTTCCAGGAGTATTTTCAGGGGACAAACAAAAGCACTACCAAATTGTGTGAGCTGCTGAATAAACTTTATTCCATTGGAAACTAAGGTGGAAAGAAACTTCTGCCTTGAGACTAAAAAAACTTAAATCAAAATAAATGTTCTCTTTCGTCTTAACCCATAAAATGAGTTATGCATTTCAAAATACCTTTTGGGCCATAACATTAGCAAAGACAGTAATCCTTCAGCAATTTAGCCTTGAGTTAGTTATCAGACACTAGGAGAAACTCAAGTAAGAACAGTAATTGAATTTGCAGAGTTAATGGATGTATTGGGAAACTCAGCAAGCAATCAAAGGACCATGATAGGAGTGAGAGCCCTTTCTCTAATGTAGCTCAAAAGAAAATCAAACTTGAGAATTTTTTTTGGAGGAACTTAGGGAGCATTTTATTCATTCAAGCTGACACTCCTGATCTCTTCTGACACAGCAAGGTCTGGAAGAGATATAGCTACCAACAGTCAACAATAACTATCACTGTATTGATGCTGCAGACTAGAGATAAACAGGTGTTATCTAGCAGCTCTGCTGCTGGCAAAAAGCTTTTTTTCCTTTCCCCATGGAACTGGCTCATTTATTGAAACTATTGTGACAGCAGTGGGCTCCTAACACGGGCTGGCCCCCACCCTGAGAGATCCCCTGACAGTGTCCAAGGAGTCACCACAGGTCACCTCCCCTACACAGGGGGAGTTCCCACACCCAACACAAACCCCTTCTGCTGACCACGCATCCTGTCTTCCTGTGGTGTAAGCAGACAAACTTTCTAGCAAGAACTCAATGACAAAAGCCAGCACAAGCATAGTAACTATCACTGATTATCTTCTTTAAAATCTGAGCCCTGAAAAGGACAAGTAAGGGTCATTTGCCCCTCTGAAAATTTTCAAAACAGCAGGGTTAGCTAAACATATTTAAGAATATCTCCTTCTTCAGAAACACGCCTGTGGAAATTGAAAGCCTAGTTTATTCTTTTTCAAAAGAAAAGATCATTCTCCCTGCTGACAGTGCCTGTGCAGGCACAACAAGCTCATGGTGGCTGCAGCTTTGACTAATAAACAGTGAGATAATAACACGCTTCTGCAGAGCAGCCCCATGTGAGATCTGAGTCCTCACTGGCAGAGCATGGACCTGCATCTTGGAACATCTCCCTGCTTCTCCTCAGCTGCACTTTCTGATTATCAGAAATCAGCAGTCACAAGAGCACAAGGGATAAATTTTATAGTACCTCTATAGCTGGTAGGGACAATACAACCAGTAATTAAGGCATACAAACAGCATTAATAAATCAATAAGCTCATATATATGATGCCCATTGCACATAGAAGCATAAGGCAGTGCAACAGAAATGTAAACCTTAATAAAGAAGACAAAAAACAAGAATAGAGGGAGAGACTTCAAGAGTAGCACAGATATGAACACCTGAGAAAGTGTTCATAATGTACATGTGCAAAGTTTTGCACATGGCTACATGTGCAAAAACACTCAAATGAGATGTAGCGGATTGCCTTGTACATCCAGCTACCTCATACTGTACACAAGGATGTGGCCCAGGAGTTACTTAGTGTAAAACCTGCAACAAAGTGGCCTCCTTCAGCACACACCAACTGTGAGCCTGTCTCTGCACCCAAAAGAGCTGGTGGAGCAACCAGAGTGGGATGGGGTAAGGGCGTTCCAACAAAAGCCTCCCTGTTAGTACATCAACCTCTCACCAGCTCCAGAGCACATCCTCTGAAAGGACCACTCAGGTCAGCACCAGCAGCTTGGAGTTGGAGGGATTCAGTAAATCACAAGCTGAACGCAGCCCTAGGTGCAGCCATCAAGCCTCACTGCATGAGACAGCCCAAGGACAGGGAAAAGCCAGAGCGAGTCCAGGACACAATTAGCATAACAAATTGGAAGGAGAAGAGATTACGTGAGAAGGGACTGATAAAAATTATTCTAAGCAGTGAAAAAAAGTAACTGAATAGAAGTTGATTTATTCATATGAAACAAACAGAGCTCTTTCCAAAAAAACCCAGGATTGGCTATTTTCTGCAGTAGAGGGGAGGTAAAACTGGAATGAAGTTAATCAGTTAACTGCATGGAAAAAGATCTTAACAAGAATAATTTGAATGTAGAAGTATTTTTCTCAGGCTGTGCTTCACACATGAAAAAGATTAGAAATTTCTCCGTATCATAATTTTTTTCCTGTAAATAAATTCACTCTGAAATAAATCTCTGCTGTCCATAGTTACTGTCTTTGCTACTCCAAAAAAACAAATTTTATAAAAAGTTTATCCCTTGAGCCCCACAGAACACGACATACCGATGTCAGAGCTTGCTCATACAAACACAGCTCCAAACCAAGCTGCTTCAGGACACGCCAGATGTCAAGCCACAGCCAAAAAACAGCTTTATATAACAATGTATTTCATCAGAGGTGCTTGTCATAAAATGCTCCTGCCCAAATACTTGCTTTGGGAATCCAGCCTCTAGGGACCAAATTCAAAGCAAAGGGCTATGGCTCTCACAAGGATCAGGAAAGCTGACACCCTACAGAGAAGTTGAAGTTACTAACTTCAGAACATATTTACCTGGAATTACCCATCACAAAGCAGAATTATTTGGACTGTCAGAACAAATGTGCCTCTGCAAATCACTGACTACACATATTATTATAAAACTCATGAATTTAAGTTGTTCAGGTTTTTTCGTGAATTTTCTCCTGCTCTCAACTCCTCAAAAGGCATCATAAGGGAAGAAGCAGGGAGCACCTCTCATTCTCATACTGCATTAAGGGAAGATTCTCTTGCAGTGGCAGAAAACTTGAAAAAGCAGCTTATTTTTGAAAAACAGATGAGCTGGAGCTCTGGGAAAGAAATCAAAAGGAAAAAAAAGAAATCAGAAGGAGGTCTCTGTCCAAGAAGAGCTCCAGAACAGCCAACCATGGGCTGTACTTTTAAAAAATGCTCCATCCATATCTTCAGGAATCTTAAGACAGAGGTGGCAATTGATTACAATAATATATATAATTATTATTTATAATATTAAGAGTTAGCTATATATACATTTACACACACGTGTAAAAAGGCACCAAAACAACTTCACTATCACTGAGCAGATGCAGAAGTCAAGTTCAGTTCCACACCAGACACCATAAAGGACAATCCAGGGCTTAAGAATCTAATGGCATCTGAAAACAATTTTGTCACAAGACAATGACAATGTCTGAATATTAACTCCACTTGGAAAAAAATAAAATTAATTTAAAATCTAATCATGAAGCAGATGTGTAGTTGGATTACAGTATGGATTTGATTATGGTATCCATACACATATGTCAATGGACATACCAGACTAGATTGAAAACAGAAGGGAAATAAAGAAATTAAGACAACCCCCTCCCCATCAGATGGGGAATAACACCAAATGAATCCAGACTCTTGTATCTGCAAACCACATGTGGTATAAAACAGACTGCCTTCCTCCACTTTCTCTTCCAGAGGTTTATTTGGTTTCTAATAACTTTGGTTTACTTTGTGGCAATTGGCTCTCATGAAACATTTTGTTCTGTATACTCTTTGGGACAGAGAACGTAGGTAGAAATCACAGTTCAAAGACCAGACCTCAAATTCTGACTTTTAGATTTAGCTTGGAAAAAAAAAATTAAAGAAGGAAATGATCACATGAATTTACATCCTTTTCCAGATAATTTCACCAATGAACACCTGCTCATGTTTATGTCAAGAAACACTTATTTTGGTATATGCTGATTATATTATAGAATGTAAAGCATTTTTTTCACAAATTAAAAGCTTTGAGACCTTTCAGCAATTAATCATAAAGCATACAACTTGATAAACCCTGGATCACTTTAATGTAGCACTTGAGCAGTACATTCCTGACAAAACTTTATTCAACTGCAGGCCAAAAAATCTTGCTAAATTAACACCACACTTGTAATTCTGTTTGTATTCTGTTGCTATCAAAACAAGGAATGGGTGAATAAATCAGCAAATTAACAGATATAAATTCTATGATCCTAAAAGCTAAGAGAGGAAATATCCTCAAAGGACCCTGTACCATCGCATTTCCCACTGAAACTGTCTGGCTAAAACACAAACTGTTCACTTCCTTGCAACTTTGTTTCAAGAATCTAATTCCCCCACTATATCAACTTTTTTTAATTATTTTTAAACTCTTCCTTTCTAACTTAAATATTCCCACATTGCAGAACTATTTTCCATAATGCCAGGCTGATTACGGCATAAGTTTGGCTCATCTCGTGCCAAAAGAGACCCAGAGGCAAAGCATCACAGAAAGCACCAGCAGGCTTGCCACCCAATGAACCAGAATTCTTTGTGCACCAACCCCCCTCTGCAACACAGTCCTGAAAAATACCAAGTCCAAAACTAAGCAAGAAGTCATTCACTGGCCTGCATCATAAACTGATGCAAACACCAACTCTGAAAAGGGTATGAAAAAAATTCCTGCTAAACCAACAATTCATCTTCAACTACAACTTAGATGAAGTTCAATATTTTCACAAAAGTAGTGCTGTGATTTCATTAGATTGCCACAATTTCTAGAATTACAATTTTATATGTATTTAATATTTATCATAGCTAAAATTGAATGGCATAACAAAATCAACCGTAGTAGTTGCAATTTAGTGCTCCTTGATGTGTTGAATAATGAAGTATCTCTTTTAAACTAAAAGCTCATCTGACACACAAGGGTTTTTCAAAACCAAATTAATCCCTGCTTTTAAGAACAAATATTTTAAATGAAAATAAATGTCACCAGAGGATAATAATGCTGCTTTTTCATGGAAAGTAAACTCATAATATGAGATGCTTTTTAAAAAAAAAACATTCTGTGGCTTGCCCCAAACTTCAGATGGTGTCTGAAGTAACTGTAAAGAAGTTCCCTACTTACTCTGCTGCTCTGACAACTTTGTTTATGCTGCATACACTGCAGCCACGACACTGACAGAAGCAACATGAATTTAAACTATGCTGCAGAGCAAGACTAGAAAAATTCTCCGTGATTTCAACAAAAGTGAAAGAGGCTTTGTACATTTCAGTGATTGCACACATTCATACCTAGACTTTCTCCTTGAAGCCTGCAATACTGGATGAATTAAATGCTACCTGCCAGATATATCAAAGTGCTGCAGCTAAGCTAGGCTCAGTATCTAGTTTTTAACTCAGGTAACTTCAGACTCTACCATAGGCAGTGAGCAGATGAAATATAGCTGGTTCTGATACAGATCTCAGACTTAAATGCTGGTATTTGTTAGCTCAAACCTAAATTCTTCATTTATATCATTGGAAAACCACAGGACTCTGTTTCTAGGGAAGAAATTAAGATTCCGTACAACTTGTGATTTAAACCCTCCAACCCTAGCAAAAAAACCTAAATTTCTTCAGACGAATTTCCTACATTAAAAGGAGAAAAAGCTAACACCAGCTTTGTAATGCCATGATACAACTGGAGCTGTCAAATTCTTTCCCTTATCACAATCCCGCTTCCTTTGACGCTGCTCACTGACAGAGCAGGCACTACCAGCACTGGCACCGACCCTCTGGGAGTCACACAGGGACAGTCCCACAGCACCTGCCCACAGCAGCTCTGCTGCTCATCTGTCCACATTACAAACACAGCTTGCTTAGGTCTAAACCAAATGTTGATTCCAACCCACTGCCAACCACTGTTTTTCAATATGACCCTAAAGCAAAGCCTTTAACACCCTGACAATGGAGAGAAGCATTTTTTCATTCTTAAACTGTTACTTGCCCTAAAGCTCACAAGCAGCAGTAAACTGTTGAAATAACAGCAAACAGACTGCCATTAAAAAAAAATATTTACACTGTAGAGTAAAAAGACTTTCCAATACTAGATTTCGCTGATTTTTTGGAAAAGCTCAGTATTTGTTCTGAATGATTCTAGCCATGATTCTTCTATCACTGTCTGCTTCACAGCACTGGAAATACAGTCCTCACAATCACTATAAATTTAGCTTCGTGCATTATTGATCAGAAGTGAATAACTACCAGTTTTTTATAGATGCATAGGTACATACATTATGGGCAATATGCTATAAAATTAATATCACTGAGTGGGTGGAGCTGTTACACAACTTAAGTGCTTTAAAACCTGGAGACAAAAAAGTATAACTTTTATACAGAGATGTGCATTAAACATTGGCAAATACATTAGGCTCTTACCAGGAATGGGCTCCAGCAAATGCAAGAAACACACATTATAGCCAAGAGCTGAATGATCATTTCAAAATGATGAGATCTGCCTTGTCTTTGTTGACTTTTAAATTTGACTCTTAAGAGGGTAATTCCTGTGACAGCATTGCACAGGAATGAAATAGCAAGAGCCAGGAACCCAAGGCAAGAAAAAAGTAAGAGATAAAATCTGTCTTCCCAGTCCTCAACATGTTCTGTTTTATAGAAGCACCAGGTCCTCGATGCTTGAATTTGGTAGGCTCTAAACCTAAGAATAGGCAGCAAAGCTATAAGAACAGCAAACAGACATACCATAGTCAACATCATTTTCACATGTCTAGAAGTCATTTTTGTAGAGTGAAATATTGGCTTAGTGACTCCAATGCACCGTTCAACAGCCATCACACTGCCCAGGAAGAGTGGGCACAAACCAAAGAAAACCATGCAGATGCCAAAAACACTGCACAGAATGTTGGACTGGTTAAATCGAATCCAGTCTTTGTCTGATGCATACACAAACACTGCAATGGCTCCGTTGATGAGGTGACCAAAGAGATCTGTGACAACCAAACCACTGGCAAGAAGCAAAAAGGAGGCTTTTGATTTCTGTCTGAATCTCTGGTATGCCTTCATGAGAATTACTATAGCAAGGCTGTTGGACAAAATTCCCACCGTCATGAAGATTATTGAGAAGAAAACTGAAATCTTTTTCTCCGTGTGGCACGTTGTGTTTTTCAAGACTCCAAATCCAGCCAGCCCTGGTGACTTTGAACCGTTCATGGTTAGGAAGGAGTGCAGCCCTCAAAGCATTTCAGCAGCCTTGCAATCAAAAGGCATCTGCAATATTAAAAACAAACATACACAACGCTGTAAAAGGCATTTGAAACAGAAATTCCATAATATTAGTCTGTGGTACAAATCTAATTTTCCAGTTTTCTGAGTGATATGATACGGCATCACATTTTAAGCCCATCACTCATGGGGTAAAACAATTATCTACATGCATTACACAAGCAAATATAGCTTACAGGAAACTTAAGAGTCCCTGCATGCATAATATACACAAAATAATGTATAAAATATATCATGG
The DNA here is from genome assembly GCA_013398615.1 of Brachypodius melanocephalos. Taxonomy (NCBI): domain Eukaryota; kingdom Metazoa; phylum Chordata; class Aves; order Passeriformes; family Pycnonotidae; genus Brachypodius; species Brachypodius melanocephalos. Next base: position 7,626,591 of record VZSR01000245.1, read on the forward strand.
TTATGTACATATAGTAAGATAAACAATAAAACAATTCTGGTGGTTAAACAAACGTTTTTGCAACAAACTCCAGGGATGAGAGTATTTAACCAGCCCAGCCACAGTCAAAAGTGAAATACTGAAACTGGAACACTTTGAGATCATAATCATGTTCCATTTTCAAACATTTATTTTCAAAACAACGTCTTAGCATCTTCTAAACAATTCTGCTCCCACAAATTCATGTTTCAAAGCTTTAACCTAACCAGCACTGAAGCCTCCAAATACCCAGGGCCCTCGATGAAGCACAAACTTGGTTTTTAGACGCACCGTAATCCACAAACCAATTCTGCCAGTTACTTTACACTTTATCTCCCATCTCTACTCCAAGGGCATTCCTAATAGCAAAACCTTCCCAGGCAGGGGAGGAAAAAAAAAAAGAAAAAATCAGGCGTTAACAGCCCGTATTGCGAACTGCCGCTGAAGCCTCTCGGTTACTGAGCTACATCGGGAACGGGGCGCTCCGGACCGAGGCACCTCTGCCGTTCAGGAGCGCCCAGCGGAGCGCGGCCGGTGAACTCCTCAGGCGGAGCGGAGCGGAGCAGCGCAGCCTCCCCGCCCTGCGCGGCTGCTGCCCGCGCCCAGCGCTGCGGTCCGCGGGCCCGCACGGGCGGCAGGGAGCGCACAGACGGGAGGGAGAGCACAGACGGGAGGGAGAGCACAGACGGGAGGGAGCGCACAGACGGGAGGGAGCGCACAGACGGGAGAGAGAGCACAGACAGGAGGGAGCGCACAGACGGGAGGGAGCGCACAGACAGGAGGGCACAGGCGGGCACGGAAAGGCGGGCACGGACAGACGGGAGCGCACAGACGGGCACGGACAGACGGGAGAGCACAGACGGGCACGGACAGGCAGGCACGGACAGACGGGCACGGACAGGCGGGAGCGCACAGACGGGCACGGACAGGCAGGCACGGACAGACGAGCACGGACAGTCGGGAGCGCACAGACGGGCACGGACGGACAGAGAGGCACGGACAGGCGGGGGTGCACAGACGGGCAGCCCCGGTGCCGGAGGAGCGGCGCCCCCGCCCGCAGCCCTGTTCTCCCTTAAGCGCTGCCGCCGCCGGGGGCGGGGCGAGCCCGGCTCACGGGCACAAGTGCCACGGTCCCCGCCGGCCCGGGCCACCCCCGCCGCGCTTCCGCTCCTTCCCTACCCCGGTCTCGGTGTCCGTCCCGGCCCCGCCGCCGTTCACATTCTCTTCGTCCCGCGGGGCCAGAGAGAAGCGCAGCGCGGAGCTCCGCCGGCCGCCGCCGCTGCCGAGCCCCTCTCCCGCCGGCGCCGCCCGTACCCGCCCTCCCTCCGCCTTCCCAGCCGGCCTCCCGTCCGCCCTCCCCGCCCGCCGCCCCCGGGACGCGGTCCGGCTCCGTCCCGGGGCCGCGGTGCCGATGCCCCGGGGGGGCGGCACACACCTCGCCCCGCTGCCCCGGGAGGCGCAGCCCTCGGCAGCAGCGCTGCGGGAGCGCCGAGCCGTGCCGGGCTGCGGAGGTGTCTCCGGCAAGGACAGCCAGGCTGCCGTGTCACAGCGCAGCGATGGGCGAGCTCCTGCCCACCAGGCTGCAGCCACAGCAGTAGCAACTCGTGGGGTAACCAAGAGGCCACGTCTGTCCTCAGTCACAGCTTCACCTCTTCACTTTCCACACGCTGCTTCCCAGCTACGCACTCTTGCAGCACGCAGGGAGCTCGGGAAGGGGTAGCCCAAGGAATACTGTCAGGGATGCGGCTGGGCACATCCCTAGACACTCGGCCGCTCGCTCCTCCCTGGTCAAATAGAGCTAACAGCGCTCCTTGGACCATTCCTCTACTGGAGAAATGCGATGAGAACACATCCAGATGAGGCATTAATGATATGACCACTAAGGCTGGAAATTAAAAGGTTGTTTCCCATCATGCACTCAAGCTGCTACAACTTGAAGGTATAGATGAGTTTCAAGTTCTTTCATCCATCAATGTCCAGTACTACCAAACAAGCCTGAATGGGAACTTTTATTAAGAACTCTCACTACAGAAATAAGCCAAAATATAAAATCAATGTCAAATTATGAAACAAAACTGTAAAATATTACAGAATTTATTGTGGGCTACAATGACGAAAAATTTAAATTTGTTTTCATATACACACAGTCTTGAATGGTACTATTCCTGGCACCACAAGGCAATTATTTAAAAATTCTCAAATATACTACTTTTTGCTTTTCTTTGCTTATCTTTTCCTTATCTTTCATGTCTTGATTAGTACAGGTACAAGTTGCCTTTGTGTAATCCTCCAGTGAGGAAATACAAGCTAGCTAAATGTATTTCTTCAAACAGTAACTAAAGTTACTTGCGTAAACAGTTAAAAGCACCACATGATGGCCTTCTTCAAAATGCTTGTCAGATTTTGGCATTTTACCGTACGATGATCAAAAATGCTCAATTTGGTCTGTTTGGGACCTATAAATTCCCATAAGTTCTTTTTAAGACGACAGTAAAACATAAAAATGCCTCAAAATACATAATTGCCTATTAAAGTTCAGAGAAGAAGAGTTTACTTTATGGTCCCCTGCCCAGGGATAAATGGAGATGGAGATCTCAAATTACAAACAGCTTGCTCCATGCCCTTCCTCCCTAGCCAGACTTCTTCACCCTAAGATCCTGAAATGGGGGGCAATTTTTTCCTGAAAAGAAGTTGATACTTGAAGACTGCTGTCTGGGTGGTAGAAGCTGAAACAGAATTATCAGGTAGATCAAGACAAAGGGAAGAACAGAAAAACCTCAAGACAGCTGTTTCAGCGTGGTTGTAAAAACGCAGCAAGAGAAATGTAGCAAGTTTGGAGAGTGCATCCTGAGCAAAGCAGTAGCCTGCCAAAAGGAGGGAGAGTGGAATTTCAGTTGCTGCAGAGATGGAGAAAAAAGGCAAGAAGTAGTGTTAGGAAAGTAAATACAAGCTTCCATCTCGCTTTTCAGACAAGAGGCACTGAAGAGTGCTCCTGCACCTGTACACGTGTAAGAGCACAAAGTGCCACATCCCAGATTTGTGCTGTGAGCAAGACAGCAGCCTGTTAAGCATTGGCATGAGCAGGAGAGATGGCTGGGGCTCAGCCCTCTACACATTTGTGTGCTCTTGATACAGGTACAACTTAAATAATGGCTTCTCTGGAATGGGGTGGGTTTGTAGGATTATGGCTAAGTAGGATGGATGGAGATTTCAGAAGGTGTTAGAGGGGTGAAAACTGGCAGTGACACCAGCAGAACTAAGTTTTTCATACTGACCCATGGTCGACTCCTTTCATCTCCTATCACTAATGAAAACAGGAGTGACCAAAATTGTCCCATCACAATCAAATCCTCAAAGCCCCCTGGTACAAATCCAGGAACATACTCAAGTGTTGCACTAATTTTTCACTAAATAGCAACTTCAAACAAACTTGCTGTAAATGAACAGGTAGGCATTTCAGTAGCAACAACAAAGTTAATAGAATGCAAATAAAAACAATATCTCTTCCTCCTTTTTCATCCACTCATAAATTTCTTGTGCAGCCTTCAATGTTAATTTCTATATACTTTTATTGTATTCACAGTTCTTGCTGCAAAACATTGGAAACCTTTTCCTTTTTGTTCAGGACAACAGTAAGTGTCATCTTTCCACTTAGTGAAATAGCAGTGATATAAGAGCTTTTATATTTCAGAGACAAAAGTAGTAAATCAAAATAACTATAGAGAGAAATTGTGAATATAGGATCAGATTTGGGGCACCTCAGTCAAATAAATATGTCACTAAAAATCCTTCAGATGAATGCCACCTTGTTCAGCCCATAATTGTTTGATACAAGAAAGACTTCTGAGGCCACAGACACTGACAATGAGTCCTACAGTACCCATTCCCATAGAGGGTTAGAATTACTGTCTTCCATTTCTTCAAAATTAGAAATCCTTCAGGACTTCCTTCTCCTCTGGAATTAGTGCCCTGCCACCCCCAAAGAAAAACTTCTATCAAAGGTCCAACTACACAGAATGAATGAGCTACTCAAATGAAAAAGCTGATATCCAGATGAAGGCACAAAAGGAGATTTAGACTAGGTGGGATTTACATCAGAAAGACTGTACATATTTTGGTGCATACATATCATATATGGCTGAGAAAAAAAATTAAATTAATGCAAAGGATCAGTTTGGAAAGGTCAATGACCAAAGCTGAGAGGTTGGACAGAGGTTTGCTCTCTTCTGGAGTTAGCAATAGTCAGACAGGAGAAACAGAGATAAAAAATTATAGTCTTGGAAAATCTGAGTCACTTGTTAAGAATGCCAGCATTACTAATTCTTCTTGGATTTTTAGTGGTGTTTTTTAGTATTCACATTATGAAATGAAGAATTATTTCCATGTCTTTTTTAGGATTGTTAACTTGATTTTACAGCACATTTTCAAAGACTGGTTTTAAATCGTATAGTAGTGAAGGACAATTTGCAATCTCATTTCATTAAGCAGTTAAGACTGATAAGGGCTAATTTTCCTTGAGAAATTAATTACACCTCCTGTCTGGAAAATGCAATCAGAAAATTAGGTCAGTAATGTGGAAGGTGATCATGTACGTAGTAAAATGGCAGTAAGTGCACAATAAAAGATGTCCCAAATTCATAGCCTTTTAAAGACTTATATAAATTTAGCAAATAAAGCTTCCTTAAAAGTGTTATGTGACTGTTGTGTATCCTCCAGATCCTGGCTTAATAGTGTGAAGACAAAACTTACAAAAGTAAGCTAGGAAATAGATTTTGTGAGAACACATGCACAGTCATACTGGTGTGCAGATAGACCTTGCAGGTATCTGAAGCAGGTAAGGGAAGTCAGGATATGTCTCCTTAAAGATCTGCCTTGGGATCCTGGGTTTGCCTGATTCTGGAGGAGGGTGGATAAAATACTTTCTGTATCCTCTCATATTCCAAATACGCATTTTAAAATATGTTAAGACAATTCACCATGTTAAAAGAAGTGTGGTTCAGCAGAATGCAGACAACTCACCCGTGGCTTTGTCATTCCGACAACCACCACCCTGACCTTCATACCTCACCATGAAGCAGTGAAACAGTCACAAACTGCGGCTTAAGTACTGCCTGAATTGGGACACTGGCCAATGCAGCTAAAGGAGGAAATTCCTAGGTAGTTAAATATAAATTAATGGTGTTTTGTAACAGGCCCCAATAAGCATTCACTATCAGAGCGACATAAAACCAAGGAAGGTCATCAGCAATCATAACAACAAACATGCATCTTTCTGCTGAGATTTCCACCTGCTGATATCTGAAAAGGGGCTGTTTGCTCTTACTGGAAGTACAGCAATGGATAATGGTGTTTTATTTTCTAAACATCCCTATCAGCAAGGAAGTTAAATTCTTTGCTTCTTGATAATGAGATGCAGCTCCTGGCAAATGAGGAGAGAGTTGCTGTAGACAGAACAAAGAGGAAATATTCTCAACTTCCCTGGTGAGGTTTGGAGGCAGGAGAGGGGACACAGAGGTGACACACATATTTGCATTGTAGTTCTTTTCACTAGAAAGAGCAGAGATCAACTTTCTGTTTTAATGTGACCTCACAAGAAGGGTCCAAGAAATCCGTTCAGAGGCAATTCTTTAACCAAGAATTGATCATCAGATAGCTGATGGTACTATGGATGGTACTATTGGTACCAAGCAAACATTGTGTCTGACATACCAGCAGACCTGCAAAGCAATTCCTTGATAAGCAAACCCAAAACTAAAGTCCTAAGTTGCTGAAACAGCTGAATTTGACTGAGTCATCATTGCCAAACTGTGGTAGCAGAGGAGGAGAGAGCTCAAGTATCCATCATCCAGCTATCAAAGACACAGACAAAACTTCCAAATGGAAAAAAATTACTAAACCCAGAAGTTTCCAGTCTAAGAATATTTGCAATCTTCCAAGATATTCAATACACCAACAACAACAACAATTATTGTATACTGCCTTATTCACATTTGTTCTGAGCAGTGTTTACAGAAGCATGAAAATTCAGATGCCTCATATTGGTCAAATGATTCCCTAATGGATCACGACAACCAAAGCTAAATATTAGAAGTGGCTACTGAAACCTTTCATTGCATCAGTTTATTGATTGCATTTATTCATGCTTAGAGATACACTTTCATCTTAATCACATACTGTTACTCTAAAATTGTCTGATTGCTACAAATAGTGACTAATTGGGCTGTATCAGAAAGATCTTCAGGACAATAATTCCCCTTCCTTCTTCCTCATTTGCAAACTTTGTATCTGGTATTTTCTTGAACCCTTTTTTTCTGGTATGACACTACGAGGCATATATGGGAGATGATTAGGATTCTTCTGAGAGTGGTTGGATTCTTATTTATGTGCAGTTTTATGCATTACTTTGTACAAGTACAGCCCTTAGAAACGAGGGAAGATGAGCAGAATAATGGCAATGTGATTATAGAGCAGGTGTATCACTGAACTACAGAACTATGGATTTAAAAGCTTCCCTTCAAGAATTTATGGGAAGCTTCATGTAGCAATTCTGTACCCATTTATCTGACTAATGAATAGCAGATTGAACATTTTAAACATGTTTTTAATAGTTCCATTTGATGTTTCAGAACCGAGGATTGCTTCCTTTATGGTTATATAAAGTATCCATTTTTTGTACTACCATAGACCCAAATTTTTAAAAAGCCAGAGGAGACACATCTTGCCATAACAGACTCAATATTGCCTGTTCAGGCTGGGGTAATGTGTAGTAAGTGGGCTTAATTAGAGGTGGAAATACAGTTTTACACATCACAATAATATATTTTTCTTTTATTTTAAATATTTGAGGCAAAATATTCTCTTTTATGACTCAGCTGTTTAGTATTTGGAGACGTAAGAGTAAACATGCTACAAAATTATACTAAATTAACTCCCTTTAACTTCATAGTGTCTCCTTTTCTCTTCTTTCATTCTCCAGAATGGAGACATTGCAAAAACAAGCCAGAAGAAATCTGAATGTAAATGCCGTCTGGTTAGCAGAAAAAGGAGCCCCAGAATAGCCAATGATTACATTTCAAACAAACAGTTCTCTCCTTGAGCCATGGCACCACAGCTAGAGATTGATAGCAAAGCAAAAATACGTGATAGCTCCAGATAAATAATAAAAAATCATCTGAATGTCTTATCATCTAAAAGTGAGGAGAAAGAAATTTTTATGATAAACCAAAATAAGCTAAATGAAATTAGAGTAAGACAACAGCTTAGGCAAGCAAACCTAATTTTAGAAAAAGGTCCATATTTTCACACTATTTTTTTCCCTAGAATAGTACTTATCTTAAAGCAAAGTAGAAACTTTAGACTCAACAACAAACCACAACCAGGAGCAGGAACTCAGCCTCAAGGCTTTCAACTAAGTGCAAGTATTTGGATTTCCTGGCAGAAGATAATTTTTTTTATGAAGAAATAAATTCACATTAATGAAAAGAAAGAGCACTCATTTATGATGTGGAGAGGTCTCTGTGGAAAGATTTAATTAAGAATGATCTAATTTTTTTATAAGTAGTTCTCACAGTGTTGGCTTACCTCAAGTAATATCTGTGCTAAAGAACGTGGTAAACAAGTTGATATCCTTAATTAGAGTGTATTAATGTGATGGACAGCCATGTAATCATTCAGCTCTAACTAAATTAATATAATCTGTATAGATACAGTCTTAAGCCAAGCAGAAAAATTACCTATGAAATCTCAGTCAGCCAGTTATCCTCGATAAACAGTAGGATTTGATAAGCAGAGAGCTAATGAAAGATAATGCCATTTTCAGTAATTGCATTAGTGGAGTCTCACTGGAGAGAAGAGAGGACAGGGAGGTGTTTGGAGAGGAACCAGAGTGTCAGAGCCTGAGAGTTTATTGTGGAGGAAGAGAGCAAAGGGGAATTCACATTCAGCACATGTCAACACACTCATTTTCCTTGGCATTGTTTTGTGAAGGGCAGAGGGCTGAATTTTTAGGTCAGAGGAAGTGTTCAGGTTCTGTAAGGAGCCCCTACAGGACTGGATTGACCAAGCAAATTTCAGGTAAAGGATTTAGTGATCAGCAGGGCCCGTGAGCTCTGAAGGGACAGGGACAGAGACAAAACCTCTGAGAGTCACAGGTTTGCAGCCACACCTCCAGGTACAGGTGCTGGATGAGAAACTTCGGCTTTATGTGCTCAGAACAAGAATGTCCTGAAGGTCCTCAGAGGCCAGCAACAAGTATTTGTACACAGATATAAGTGAGAGTGAGCACAGAAAGAGTGAGTCTGACTTCTGACTTTTAAAGAATTAGTAACTGAGCCTTCTTCAGCAGCTTCTAATCCATGAGTAACACTACAGGTTGTAAAAACACAAGAAGGACTTAATTTTTTTTAATCTCTGATTAGTACCAAAACAATTAATAGCATTTTAACATTCTGATTGCCTGGGGTCATAGCTAGTTAATAGTAAACCAAGATATTATGCATCAGGCTTCTACTTTCTAGCTTGGGAAACTGGACCAGGCACAGCTGTTTACTCAATAGAAGTAAAGCAGTAAAGAACATTTTCCATCCAGAAGTAAAATGAAAAAAGGTACAAAATTAATCCATAATACTAGCACTGTGTAGCACTGCAGTGGAAACAAGACAGCCATTGAGGAGCCTGATCTGGGTTAGAAAAGCACTAAATGGATGAGTCTGTAAGGCTGCTGGACAAGTGCCATTTCTGCTGAAATTTGCCTAAGTAGTCAACTATCAAGACCTTCATAAGAGGACATTTCATCCCATCCTGAGTAATAGCTTTGATTCTTCCTCTTTCTTTTTTAACTTTAATTTGCCAGTATGAGGTCAGAGTTATTTCCTTCTGAGAGTTACTCAGCCCTCAGGATGAAGGGTAAACCTTGAGCCCTCACTGCTTTGGGTCCTGCTGCACCTGAGCTGAACTCAAGGAGTAAAAACTGAGAGTCAATCTCCATGTTTCATTTTGGATGGCTCCCAGACTTTGATTTATTTTTCAAGAAAAGTTTTCCCTACTTTTTTTTTCAGCTTTCACAGCTAACTATCTGCTCTCATCTGAGATCTTCTGAAAATCTTCCATTATCTCTGACAAAAGCTGATTAAAAAGTAATTATTTAGGGAAATACATTACTGCTTCCTCACATCTAGAAAAATTTAGATAGCTCTGCCTTGTTGCCACAGATGACCAAGAGTTTGGAAAGAATTAAATATGGGTAAGAATTAAAGGGTTGGAATGAAAAATGTGAATTTTGAAGGAATGCAGTAAATGAATCAAATCTAGCAGAAATTGAGTGGGAGATGAAATTATATTCTACATGAGCATAAATACCAAAAACAAGAAAGAAAATGTTAAGGGTGAAGCCCAAGGAGACAACACCAATGCTAACTGGACTAGATTGAGCAATAGAAAATATCAGGAGAATGTAGTAAAATGAGAGGTGGGCAGTTGTGATGTGTTCTGGCAGTGTGCTGACGCAACACTGAACAGGAGAGCCAAACCAGACAGCCCAGTTCAACCACACAAATTTCATTTCAGTGTTTTTCCAGTTTATTTATTAATTATTTTTTTACACTGGAAGAGGTGGTTTGCTGTTTGGTTGGGTTCTTTTAAAATTTTTTGCCTTTTTTTTTTTTCTTTTTGCATTTATATGATTATTTTCATCTCAAAGGCTGGGGGGAAAAAAGAGACAGTGAGCCATGCCAGACAAGATTTGCATGAATGGATTTGGTTTTCATATGAGAATGGAAAGGTAACATATACAGAAAGACTTCATGGTTCATAGTGGTTGGTAACACAGGCCACTGGTGGTTTTGGGAAGATACTGGCGAGCTACGAAAGACAAGAAAAGAAATTTCAATGCTTGAAAAGAGAAAATATTTTTGCTTAATATTTCTCACTTTCTGAAAATAAACACTATCAGGTGGTTTTTTTTAATCTACTTCTTAAATTTAGCTACATCCTAAGTTAGGAATATAAAATCACCCATAACAACATTACGCTTTTAGATGGATTACAGAACTTCTATTTTTCTAAGAGTGTATCAATTTAAAATTGGCTATTTGTTGTTCATTTTGTATATTACGTGAAATATATTTGCTTGGCAGATCTATTTTTCAGATGTATTGATTGATTGACCATAGTGATGAAATCATGAGGTTTTAATTTTACAGAATTATTAAATCTCGAGTTAATCTGGGAATGAACATCCCATGAAAACATCATACTTTATACAGATCAATGAGTAATAATTCTTTTTAAAAATCCATGCTTGAATGAAATAAATACAAAGGAGGAGCTTTTGGCTGCATGAAACCACTGACTCTTTCATGATACCTTCAATGATCAAAGGCCAGGAAAAGCTGCTGTTTTCAAATCTCATATTTCCTTGTTTAACTTTGAAAAAATTGTTTTTATGATTTGAATGTGAAAACAGAATATCTCAGCAAGGTCAGTACACTAAATATCACAAGAAGAGGAGTACATATCATAAGCAATGTACAGTATTAAAAAAGAATAGGCCAAAGTGACTCAGAGGTTTGTAAGATCACTGAGCACAGTGTCCTTTGTTTACCAGAACCTACTCTTTGATGAAATTCATTGTGATCTTTTTGTCAGCTTTTTAAAGCAAGTAATATTTATTGTTTTGCTTAAGTTCTCTTAAGCAAAGTCCTTACATTTGATGAGGCATATTGACAACAGAATAAAATCTGAAGGTAAATTGCTGAGGCCCCAATTAGTTGTGTAGCACTTTAGCTATATTCAGTCATATGTGAATGGAATGCATCCATATCCACAAGTTGTTAATACCTTCATAAAATGTATGGTTTTCGTATTTTTTGAGGGGGGAGCAGATAAATGAATCTATGAAGAGAGAAAAGTTTTCCTAACTGAGCCAAAATTTTAAAAAAATAATTAAAAAAAAATTAAAAAAAAAAAAAAACTAACTAAAACCAAACCCTAAAACAACAACAATACCCCTAATAGTAAGAGGTTGTGGGACAATATTCTTTTCAAAAATTGAGTAATGACCCGAAACATAAGGATCCAAACAAATGATCTTTCTACTGCCTCCTCATCTTGAGCAAACAGCAAATTAGTCTGCACTTTCTATAAAGAGAAGCCCTACCTGCACACAGAATTTGTGCCAGGACCATGTGATGACAATTTTCTGTTGTGCGTGGCAGAGCCTTCTTGTCACAAACTGTCACTGTCACACAGCTGAGTCAGGTTTTCAGATTAACCACTGCAGTTTTAGACACACTAATTAAAAAAAAAAAAAAACTATTAAAAATACTAAATTCTATTCAAGAACTATTTTGCTAAGAATCAGTGGTTTTCTGAGTCAGAGGGAAAATGAGTTACAGATTGGGACACAGAATACAACCATGCAGCAGCATCACCATTGATTTAGGCTTTGCTAAATGAGCAATTAAGTTATTTACCATTGCATAACTAAGCCCTCACTAAAACAGAAGAAAATCATATTACATTTCCCTAGAACATTTCTAGGGACAAGCCGTACCCAAGAGCCCTGCTGGTGCAGAAGGCAAAAAAAAATTTGGGTTTTGTTTTGTAGGGGAATCCAGGCTTGAACATCAAAAAGACTCACAAAAAACCAAAACACCAAAAATCACTTATACCAAAAAGTACACCAAAACCCCTCCCCTGTTCAGAAAACTGATCTGAAAATAGAGGTCAAAAATATATTACCTGCTTTATCAAACTTTAAGAGGCATGTTCTTCATTAAATATTATACTTAAATCAGCTCATATTTGCAATTATTCTGAAATATAGTTAATTAAAGCTCAAATTCATGCTACTACATATTTTTTACCATGTGCATGACGTTGACATGAGCATATCTGCATCAGAAAATTAATTTCTGCCTTCTTTTTCCCAGTGGACCTGAATTTGACTGAGTAATTCACTCAGGAAGGAATTAAAATTCTAACACAGCACTAATTTTTCTACAGCCAGACACTGTTACAGCTGACATTTATATTTCATGCTCCCTGTTTTCTCGTACATCACACAAAACCTTATCCTTAGAATGCAAGGGCTCTAAACACTTGAATGCCATTGAGGATGTTGTGAATCAGACTCTCAGCAGAGAGCCTGATTGCATTTGGAAAAGAGTCATTCCAACAGGTTTGAGCAGCTGTAGGCTGCATCTCATCCTTTTCCCTGAAATTCTGATTAAATGTCACGGAGTGCATTATCACTGGTGTTCTGTATTGACCACAAAATTAACCTCCACGAGGGTTCACAGCTCGGCAGGCTGAGGCTTTGCTCTCTCAATTTCTTTACCATGACACATAAAAACCCGGATCAGGAGCCTTCATCAACAAATGCAAACAGTGCTCACTCACCTCCTGCTTCTGAACCTTCTGCCAAAAGAGCTGTGGGTCATCTGCATCAGACACTTGTCTGGTTTCATCTTTTCTGCAGGGAAAAAAGTTACACCCAATGCTTTGCCTTGGCCACAGACTATTAAGAGAGCAAAAGTTCTCATGGATCATCTGACTCTTATTTTTATTTTGTTTAAATGTCCAGCTTGCCTCCTTGTGATCACTTCAGTCATAGTCATTGAGACAGCCTCAGAAAAAATATTGTACTTCTTATTTAACAAATCCCTTTGCTTGATTATTTCTTTGTTAAAGTTCAGTACTAGATGCACTATCCATCTTTACCTGATTTTTTTTTCTTAAAGATTTTCTTCCCTGGATAACAGTAACAATCAATGTTGAGGCATGAAAGCATTCCTGATTCTACCTCAATATTTATTCCAATGGATATTAAATGGTTCTGATCATCACCCACCTACTGAAGTAATCAGTGTCACCACTGGCCTTAGAATAGCTGGCTGAATCTTATGGAAACTAAATTATTGCTTTAAAATAATGTCAGTCTCTCACTGTTTGACTATCAGAAGCTAATAATGTTCTTCCTTTTAATGAAATCTGCATCATTTCTTGGATGATCAGAGAAATGGTATGTGTAAGAGCTACAGCAGCCTTTCTTACAATGTAGCTCATTTTTCCATTAATTCTTCTGTCTCCATAAGTGATACTTAATTCTGCTAAGAGCTGGTGAGAAATTTGTCTTCTGTGAAATTATTTCTGACCAATAAATTTTTTTTGGAAGGAGGAGAGAATGAAATTCATAATATCAGCCTCTTTTCCCATGAAGGTTCTTTAGAGTCGAAAAGAATACACAGCTACTGAGACATCATTTTCAAACTGACTGTGTTGGGGTGAGGATTCCTTGTGAGTTTCTGTGGCAATCATGTTTAGATTCCTAATTTATTGATGTAGTTCTTCAAGGAGGAAATAACCCAAACTGACTATTCACTATTTACCTGAAAACTGTGCACCACCAAATTCTGAAAGATTAGGCATGAGCTCAACCCTGCTTTTACTATAACTGAGCAGAGTCTTCAATTCTGTATCAGCAGCACTCGACCAAGCAAAAGACACAAAATCTCCAAAGCAGTGTTACCAGAAAAATTGAAAGTGGTCTCATTTTCAGAAGGGGTCAAGTGAACCAAGGACCTGGCTTTCATCAAAGTTGATAGCAATAAAGCAGTGAAATCATTGAAACACTCGGAAAAAAAGCTAGTAATTCGCCAACCCCATTCTAGGGAGAAAAATCCTACCTATTTATCAAAACAGAGTTTGCAATATGTGCTCCCATTACTCCCATTCCCAATTCTGAGAAGTCAAATTGCAGCACATTGTGTGGGAACTCTTTGAGCTAAAGAGCACAAAGGAGGTCACTGGTGGGAAGATTTTGATAGCAAACAAATACTGCAGCTTTGGGATTCCAGCCCAACCTGTTTGGAGCCAGGGCTGCTTTACAGGTTCCATAGAACAGAGCCCTTGCATGAGCTGAGAATTCCTGCCACAACTGAAAACAGACTGTGCATTACAACATCAGAGCCTTGGTTGATAATTAATCTTTGCAATGAGCTCCTGTTTTGACCTTGTCAACGATATAGAGAAAAATCTGATCAAAGAAAAAGTATTGAGACCAGACGTAGTTTTGGGGTTTATTTTCTTTCAACAAAAAATGCCCATCATTTCCAGGAATTATTAGAAATATCACCTTTAAACACAGCAGAAGACTCGTCTTCACAGACACAGCAGCACTGTAAATTATTGGCAAAATTCATGTAAAACAAGATGATGGGTGAAACTGAGAAATAATATTCTGGTATTGGAGCCTGTATCAGTCTTGGAGAAAAATGATGCATGTCAAGAATTGTTATGCTTTGTTGAAGAGCTGGAATAGAGAAATTGTGTAGGTACCAAAACTGCTGACAAGGAAATAGGGAAAAGAGCCAGCCTAGAACAATCATCACTAACCTGACAGAAGACAAAACAGTATATTCCTTGATCAAATACACCATCCTGCCTTTCCCAAAGGATTTGTGAGAACAGCTTTAGGATAAAGCTGTTCCCCTGTGATGTGTTCTGTTGAAATAGATTTTAAAACATAATTATATGAAGTGATAAGCCCAAAAAAGACAAGAAAATCATTCCCAAAGGAAAGAGAAGAGGGAGTGAAGGCCAAGTGGCCACATTAACAGGATAGGAGGGATGCAAGGTGGTGTTTAACTGAAGAGTAGCAGAGATCAGGAAGGTTACAGAATATTGGGAAGGCGGAGCATGGGTGGCAGTAAAGAAGGCTATTAGGGGAGCCTTACTCCAGCTTCACTCTTCCCTGTGTTCCAATGCTGAATAGAAAGGAATGTATGCAAGTATAAAAGGAGTTTTATATCTGTATTTACCTGACAGACATTAAACAAGCATTTAACGTTCTTTTGGGAAGCCGGAGAAATTCAGACGTTTATTTTTTAAAAGACACATGTTTTCATGGTTATGAGATAGCAAAAAGGGCCCAGGTGAAGTACTTTCAACTTTCTTTATACCTAGATTTTGTCTGCTGAATAACACACACACACAAAATAGAACAAATATTTATAAATTGTTTTGATGAAGATCATTATTTTCCATTGTAGTCAATTCATGGACAGTACTGTGTTTGGGCGTGTGGATGTGGCTGAAGACATGTTCACCTGTCTCATCCCACAGGCAGAGCTGGCTGATTTACCAGCAATCCCAGCTTTGCAGATTTGATCAAATCCACAGCTTTAGCTGCTGTCCTTGGGAACTTTCTGACCCTCATTTGAGGCACAGGCTGGAAGTCAACACTCATGGAAATTAAAGACAGAATCCCCATTGAGTTCAGCAGGGTCGCACTCAGCCAAATAAATGAATGGCTGTTCACTCACAGGCAGAACACAGAGCAGTCTCTGTGTCTGTCACTACAGCAGGGCCATGGAAGGAATAATGCTGGCAAAATGCAGACCTAAATTTGGTGGGGATTAGAAAACTTCCATTAAATGTGAGGGAAAATACAAAAATTATTGTGGAATTAATCTGATGGTAACTGAAGCATATAAGTACCTAGGAAAAAAAATAAGATCAAAGACAAGTTGTGTCTGTGCAGTCACTGTACTGAAAATACGTCCTGACTTATGTCCAGGAGCTGTTTATCCTGGCACCAAGGTGAGGAATGCACTGGTACTGTAAAAATTAAGAATATCACTACAGTGTGTTCGAGGTGTTAAACAATACAAAATCCAGTAAGGCTAATACTAAGCATAAACAATTTCATTTGATTTTAAAGCAGAGTTTTTTCTATTACTTACTTGAGCAACATCTTTTGCAGGCCATGGCAGCTCAGCAACACCAGGCTCTTGCAAAAGGACAGTCCCTGTAAGCTTAAGAATCTTGCACAAAAGTGGTTTTCTTTCTTTTCCTTTTTTTTTTCATTTTTTTTTCTTAAGAAAGAACTGGGAAATGAGGGAAGTGAGTGAAATTTTTAACATTAGCAGATTGTTTACTTTTATGTAAACAGCCTCGGGGGATCAGATGAGATGCAGTATTCAAACAAGCAGGTTTGGTTTCATAATAAATGAGCTTTTAAATTATTCTGACATATTCAATCACACAAACAAGTTATCCTCAATTCAGGAAAACTTGTCCAAGTTTTTTCAATTCATTTTCCTTACATCAGCAAACAACCTCACTCTTCTCTTCAGAAAACTTACTTGCTTTTATCCTGAGCCTTGTGATCTCATTTTCATTTACTTGAGCCAATACTATCCTTAGGATTTAGAGGTTTATAAACATTTCATGGTAATCTTGATAATGTATTTGTGATGTATTGAATCCAATCCTAGTGAAGGTTTGTTTTAAAGAAATGTAAACAAGAGGGACTTGCTCTCATCTAACGCAATTTGGCAGCAGAGTCTCCTACAGAGAGGAAATGAGCTGTCCCATGGTTAGCATCCTGGTCTGGAACTCAGAAATTCCTGATTTCCTCCCTTCTGCTGTAGACTTCCTGAATGACCTTAAATAAATTTCTCTCTACTTCTGCTCCCCCTGTGTAAAATGAAATAATAATAGTAATACCTGTTTCCGGGTTAACAGATGAAGGAAAATTAAACACAGCTGAGAAAATCGCTCAGTGTCTATCCACCCAGTTTGTGTTTGCTCCCTAATGGAAATCCAATCTTGAGAGACACGGATTTTGTTCCACTCTAAAAGCTGGTCCATGTCCACATATGACGAGTTTTTTTGGATGTTTTTAACATTTCTAATCCCAGCTTCAAAGTCTTTGTGTCTGTTAGATCTGTTAGCCATGCACCAAAGGCTGTACGTGTGGTTACTGCCAATGGAGTTCACACTTAGAGTGGAAAGGGATGAATGGTCAATATTCCAATAGAATACCAGGCTGGAAGGGACTTTAAGGATCATCTGGCCCAACCTTTCTTGGCAAAAATACAATGTAGACAAGATGGCCTAGCATCCTGTCCTGTTAAATCATAAACTATCCAAATTTAACTCAAAGTCCTAGGTAATTAGGTAATTATTTATATTGCTTACCCTTTAAGCTGTTATCTAGTTTAGATAGCAGGTAATTAGACAAAGCAGGAAGATAGGAATTTATGCAGTTTCTTGTTACGTGCACAGAGCAAAAAATCTGCTCACAAGAGGATAGTTAGAATAGAATAGTTAAATTATACTCCTGACATTTTGTGAAAAATAGTATTTGGACCAGTTAAAGAAAAAATACTGGAAATATATTGGTAAAAATATCATATGTTTGTTCCCACTGTATCATGTTTGACCTCCTAGTAAGGATTTTACTTTTGTCTAGCAGTGAAAATAGGAAATAAAGCATTATCATTATAAGATCAATTTATTGACAGGAGGAAGAAAACACCAAAACTTCACCAAATAACTGACCCAACTTTTTCCCAATCATTCCTTTTCCTTGTTTCTCTTTACATGGTGTCCTCTACAAAGACATAGAGGAAGTAATATACACAATACATGTATTGTATATATTCCATTGGGTAAGCCAGGCTTTCTTCGTTGTTTTTCTAGTGTACCTGGGTATACTACACCAACTCAAGCTCCTAAGACAACCTTTTCTCTGTAATAAGTAGCTCACAATATAAAGTTTTAGTAGCCTACTTTGCAGGCAGTTTTTGTAGTTCCCTCTCACCCTCTCACTGTAAATGTCACAGCACCATTTTGTAATAAAACTATGGGAATAGGAAGGCAGATGGACAGTGGATAATGCTGCATCAGGACCTCTTATTTTACAAACCAAGTGTATTCACGGCTAGAGTCAGAGCTGAGAAACCAAGGCTTGCCAGAGCTTAGCAAACCCATCAGCACTGTCAGTGCTGTGCCCATGGTCTGGGGACACATCAGACACAGAAATGCCTGCAAACATTTCTATTTGGTTATCAAACCAGCACCATTATCACACCTGCTTAAAGAAATTTTGTTTCCTTACGGCAGAAGGCTCTTTTAGCTGACTAGTTTCTCCTTCTTTTATTTAGGAAAGCTTTCCCAGAAAGTGCAGTTTCTCACTAATTCACTACTTTCCACAGAACTCGGTTTTGTTTGCTTTCAGTGACATTCCTTGCCCTGCTTGCTGTTAAGAAAACCTCAGTGTGATCCGACACGCTGAACTTGCAGACAGACATAGGAAGGTCTGATGGGAACTCTTCCAAAGTGTAATTGAGACTGCTAAGTTTTTCAGTTCAGCCTTTTCAAAGATATGCACATCGAGTTAAAAAAAATAAAAAATAAAAAAAAAGAAGTTGCTAATTTACCAAAAGTGACCCCTGGATTGGCCCTAATTACATATCTAGCCTACCCAAAACACACCTTCTAACTTTACTCCACATTCTCCATATGAGCTACTCCTGGCAGTTGTGTTTCACCTAATCAAAGCTGTGTTTACTGCATAACTGCTTTAACAATGTTCTTGTGACAACAGTGCAAAATAACAGTAATTGTACGTGTTTAATTTGGTGATCAACTTATTAAACGACAGCTTGAAATAACAAAGTGCTTGAGGATAAAGGGAAAGAAGAGAGGGAGAGTGCCTTCATAGCCAGCACCTAAGTGAGCTATTTCCATTTCCCCAACGCCACAGCAGACAAAGAAAATTACAATTATTTAATTTGTGCTTGGACGAAGAAGAATGGAATTTTTTTAATTCTTGTTTTCCATCTGAGAGTCGAACACTACTGACGTAGATGCAGCAGAAACCACAGCCTTTGCTTGGCTCTGTAGGAGAGGCAGCATGAGTCTTCAATCACACCTCGGACTCCTTTCTGCAGTAAGATACAACCAAAGCTCTTGTTCATCTCTCTAAGCCCTGTTTGTGTTGGGTAGTTTCTAACAGCATTACTTTCATTTCTATTCTGTACTACATTATTGTAAGACAAACATGAAAAATTATTTCCCTGTCTTTCATGCTGTCTCCTTCTCCATGTTGTATTTTACCTTCACTAGAGATGTGGCTGATCTGGAGATCTCAGTTGAAGATTTTAAAGCTCATACTGTCTGAAAATTGTAATTTTGATTATGACTTAAAATATGAAGTCCTGGTCCAGAAAAAACACTTTTCAACAAGTTTAAAACCTGTCATTATGTCCTGGTTTAAACCAGCTGCTCACACTACATAGTGACAAGTGAACACTATCCTGAAACAGAAGGTGTGCATCATCTATAGCTCTATTTCTATACCCAGCCAAAGGAAACCATGAATCTCCAAATAATACCACATTTAAGAGATTCCAATATTAATTTGGTTTGATTTCAAGTCTGCTATAAAGAAAGAAATACATCTGTAACAACAAACAACCCTGTCTTCTCTATCCTGGTCGTTTCTCTGAGCCTGCTTTGATTTCGATCACATTGATTTCACATTGATTTTCAGGTTCAAATAAAAGCATAATCCTACTGAGTTCCTCTGCAGCTGATGTTAAAACAGAAAACATGCAATTTTTATTTTTTTTCAGTAGCCAACAGGAAAAAAAAACCAAAACCAACAACAACCAAAAAGAACAAGTTATTGGTTATTGTTTTGGGTCTGTCCCAAACTGAAATGTTTCCACATACTCAGCCAATTAAGACAGATCATTTGAGATTAAACAAAACATTTCATTCAAAGAGAGATAAATCAGACATGCTTAGTAATAGCAGCCAGCCAGAGTCAGAAAGCATTGAGAAACAAACTCTTTTGTGTGCCTGTCTCTGTGTACCAGGGGAGGTGATCCTGTGGCTCTCGGGTCACAGAAGCCCCACAGGAGCCCAGGGATCACTCCTGTGCCAGGCCTGGCTGCGTAAAGCAGCAGGGTTGGGTTTTGTGGGAATGTGCTGGCTGTGTCCTCTGAACCCTTCTCTAGAGGAAAGGAGCCAGCTGTGGCCAGCGTTCTTTGCCTGGATCAGTGACAAGTGACATGTTCAGCCTCAGGGAGCTGTTGTCACCTCATGCCTGTGACCTTCTTCTCAGAGTTTCCTCTTCTCAGCTTTTGAGTTACAGCATTTTGCTCCTTGATCAAGTGAAATAAGGAACACCACTCACAAGTTTCGCCTTTTTCTGTTGGAAAATCCTCCAAAAATGGGTTACTTGAGCATTAACACTGCCCTACACACTCCAAGAAGAAATTTCACTCATCCCATGCGTAGACCAGAGCAGTAGATTGGGAAATCACGGGAGCAAACCCTGGTGAGCATATCCCAGGACATATTCTTCATCTTGTATTGCCTGAAGTACCACACTTTGAGAAGCAAATTGTTCACTTAAAAACAGTAGGTCAAAGGTATTAAAGAAAAATTCATGTGGGTCTTGAATTCCTTTGGGGTTTAGTGTAGACCAACGTGATAGTCCAGATTTCCTCAGAAGTTATTTAAATTTCTAAATAATTTCATGCTTTTGCTTTTTTGGAAAAAAAAAAATCCGTTCATGTTATATCTCTTCCTGAAAAAATAAACAATCTTCAAGCTTTAGGATTACTATGAGAATGATCCTCTTCTTGTGCTGCTTTTTCTTGAGTGGAAAAGCCTTGAATTTTAACACATAAATTAATTACCTCATGGACAAAAAGCAACACACTTAGTAAGACCATCCACATGAAGGGTACATGCATGAGCCACCAAAATAAGATAAAGGTTAGTACATTTTTTTTCTCAACATGATAAAGGATACCATTCTTTTCTGGTCACTTCTTTTAAAAGTATTTTTGACAGCCAAGTTTTGTCAAACTGTTGAATTTAGTAAAAACAGAGGATACTGCGTTTTCAAAGTTCACTTAATGCTTGAAGTGAAATGCAGATGTTTAACTCACCACAAGCATCAATACTTTGTTTATTTAACAAAGAGGTTAAGGAATTTATGTGCCTCTTCTAGAGCCACATCACACGCTGCTTTCAACCCTCCTGGCTTGTAAATTTGGGTCAGCACTGACTGCACTGCAGGAATTGCAAGGAGGCCTGGGAAGTTGCAGACCTGTGAACAAAACAAGGTGTGCCTTCACAGCTGTAGGTAGCAGCTGCTTAAATAAAACACAGCAGGGATATGAAAGGAAAGAATCTGAATTTCTGGAAGGGTTAAACAGAATTAATTCACTTTTCCCCCCTCAGGAATAAAATCCAGTAGCAATTCAGAGTTGTATAACTAGAATTATCCAACATCGGGGTAAGTCAAAAGTCACGAAGAAAAGATTAGGGTTTTTGAAAGCAGGAAAATTTTCCATTGCATTTCAGCTGTTGAAGTCTTTTTGACTTTATTCTCCTGTAGCTTTTCTCCTAAAACCTTATGTAGGAAAAAGAAAGTCCTACATACCCTGCTTCCTTTGGACAAACTGCTTCTGTTCAGAAGACAGAAGCATGTGAATCACATATCATGGAATGGCTGACTCCAGCCCAAAACTTTGAACTACCAAAAATAAATACTAAGTCAAAGAAAATGTTAGTGGGATTTTCATAATTTAAAATAAGCGATGGCCCCCGATCAGGACAGCCTTCAACCACCCAAAGTATTTCTGCAGGGAGGTACCACCCCGGTTGAATAGCAGGGCATCGTTCCTGCTGAAATGGATGAAAAACCTTAATAAGGTGATAATGCCACCTCACAAGAGTGAGAATCAGTCACCAGCATTGTGTCCCTAATTCACACCCACCCTACAAAGCAGTAACCTCACACAGCTACACCAGCAAGGGAAGGCACTCTGGAACACTGCAAGCTTTTCTGTTGGCTTTGCACACAATGGGAATGTTGCTTAAGAGTTGTTGAGCAATCTCCTGCAAGGAAATTTGTAATTATGAGAAACCTTTTCCTAAGGGATTTTCTGTTTTGAAAGATGTTATGCACTATGATTTGTGAGGTGTTTGAACTTGAAAATTCTTGGGGTTGGGAGTAAAGGCTCTTTGTTTGAGAACTTGGTTATTTGAGGGTATTTTGGGAATTTCTCTGCACTGTAAGCCCAATAAACAGTCAATTCCCCATTTCCCCCCCCAATCTCTCTTTGTAGCTTCTGTTTCATTACCACCTCCGATAATCCAAAATAAGGTGCACATTAGTACATTGCACAATCTCAGGCCCTTTTGGCAAGCCACCAGACAGCAGCTGATTCCAACAAAAAATGAATCACTGGAGACCTTCTCCTTGACCTCACAGGGCTGCAGGAAGGCCTGAGAAGACCAACTCACTAATCTGGTCATTTCCGCTGTGAATGTCACCACGAGAGCCAGAGCACACAGATAGTAAGGTTACACACTGGAAATCACTGCAGGTTCACTCTTAAAGGGTGAGGAAATTTGCCTCTTTCTGGTTGTCTCTCCAGTTCCTTGTGTTTTGGGAAGTCAATTCTTTATTGGGGAGTCTTGTTGGGTCTTGTTGCTGCTACAGGGTGAAGTCCCACCTGGGAATTGTCCAGCATGAAAACATTTAAACAAAAGATATTTCTCCTTGGTCTGGCGAGTTCTCCATCTCAATATGGTTCATTCTCTGCTTTGTTTTCTTACATTAATAAAAAAACTGCAGAGAATTTTTTACCTCTGAAATTGTTTTAATCACTTCATTTCCAATAGGAAATAGAATCCATAGGATCTTCCCCTTCTGGTAACACAGCAGAGTTCATAAAACTGTAAATAAACTGTCTCTTGTCTGCTTGGTAGAAAAAAATATTGGATTGCTGCCATCTTTTTGGTTATGCTCTAAGATAACTGCTGTCAATTAGATGTTGTTTTTCTAAACCAATCACAGTAATAAAGTATTCTAAAGACACTTGTGACTTTGCAGTAACAAAGTGAATTCTCTAGATAAATACAAATCCAGGAACATTTTCTCTGTCGTCACTAAAGTTTCAGAAGCAACTTTAGGGTATTTGTTCAAGGATCTATGGGAAGGCTGCTTGAGGCAACAGAATTTCAGGATGCTTGAAAATGGTACATTTTAGATTTATTTCTAATTACAGACTAATCATTAAATAACTTGTGAACTTTGGTTTTTCTAATTTCATTATTCAATTCATAATTTCAAGTTATTTTATATTTCACCACGGCCATGAATATACGTAGTTGTATTTTCTGGACTCTTTACCAACATTTCCATATAATGTTTGGGATTTAATGTGCCCTCCCAGACCTGAATTATCAGAAGTTTTGAATAATGATTTCTCTGATCCATCCAAATTAAATGGCAACACATGGAGATAGTTAAAGGCTAGAGAGCAAGCTCCCCTTTGGTTTTGCCTTTACGTCAGCTGAGGAGTGATGACTAAAACTGCAGACTTCCATCACTGCTCCAGCTCTCTCAGGCTGTAAATACATACACAGCTGTTTCATTTAGGAGACCAGAACACAATGAATGCAAGGAATACAGTTGACAAATAATTTAGCTGCTGAATTTCAGGCAGGATGAATAGCTCACAACTTATCATGCCAGCTGGAATGTTTCAGAAAGGGTTCAGGAAGATGTACACAAACTACTTCTCTTAATTTCAGTGAGAAATCAAGATGAGAGCCTCCTACTTCTTGGCAGTTGCTTGATAAACAGCAGAACAGATCAAGAAAAATATTGCAATGAAGCTGTGGCTTCTTAAGATTATGTGTAATTCCTCTAGTCCACACTATCCACAGCTGGAATTTCACAATATAGGGATAGAACTCATTTGTCATGCTCAAGGTGTGGAATATTTCCCACTGAGCCTTTAGCAATATATAGTCCATCATGCACCCAACATACAGCTCTGATTAACCCAGAAAGATGTGTACAGACCCCAGACTGAGCTCAGGAAAAACATGGTTTAGGACAAATTAATTTTGGTGTTATTGTGTTAATTACCTGTTACCCCCACTGGGAGGACTTGTCAGTCTTCCAGATCTCAGTGGTACAAAAGGACTCACTGGGGCTCCCAAGCATATTCCAGATCTGTACAAAACAGACAAAACCAAAGAGCAGTGTACAAATACACAACATTTTCCTGCTCAATATCTCCCATATTCGTATCCTCTAGACCTAGTGACGCTCTAGACACACAGGCACTATGGCATGTGACTTTGCTTTTTGGTCTACTGCTACTCATGGCTTTGCTGCCAGTGACTGATCTGGTATTATCTGCTTAGGTGGCATACAAACACAAGTTCAGCTCCCTCCCAACCTACTTTTCTCTCCCTACATCTAGAATTCACAGCTTCCCTTGAAGATTTTGGCTTATTTGTCTACATTTGTAACAGAGCAAATACAAGTGTCCATCTGTTATATGTATTCTAGATGAGATTTTTCTCTTGTCAAAGAGATTTGAACCTGTTTAGTTTGAATTTCCTCTAGAAAGGAAGAGTTTCCTCTCTGAGAAAGGGAGTCCAAAGCAAGCACAAGTTTGACTCTTTGTAGACTGGGATACTGGAGTTTCAGTTGTATTCTTTCCATTGACATGATCCATATAAGAAGCAGCTTCAGAATTTAACTCAACCAGCAACAGCTCCAGAGCAAAAATGCTCCTGATCATTGGCTGCCCAAAATTAAAAGGAAAATGGAAATTACTCCAACTATGGCCCTCAGAGCACTTAGGTTTTGTGGAAACCTTTTCCTATATGAAATGTGTCCTGAAAGTAAACCACAAATGCTACAAAATCACAGTGATACACAATGGTGTAGGAGCAAAAAAAAATTTGCAGGAAAGAAACGCATCATGCAAACTTCAGAGTTCTTCTGCCCACAAGAGAAAGCCCACATTTTTCCTGGTGACAGTGCTTTGCATCTGTACTTAGAGAAAAGTTTAAGAAACAAGTGTCAAATGTGACTCCAAATACAGGAGGTGGGTGGGAGGAGAGCAGAGGAACATCAAAACATCTGTAACTGTTGGAAGTACCAAAAAAACCACCCAGTTCAATATCCCCCAGAAACATATGTCAGATCTCAGCTAATAGGAAGATGACAGAAAATGGAGCCTGGGAGGACCACGAGCAGCAATTTAGAACTTTTACTCTGTTTGCCAGCTCTGCAGTGACTCATAGCACAAATAGCTGCTTCCTAAAGATGTCCCAGTCACAGCCTAGAATTAGCAAATTCTGAGCTTGCTAATTCTAATGTATTTTAAACTGAATTATTGAGCTATAAAGTGCAGAATTTACCAAGCAGTTCTCTTTTTTTTTTTTTCAGATTTCCACCTTTTAAATGTTGAAGGCTTGCCAACTTCTGGAAATCAGTTATATCAGAAAAAAATAGGAATGATGCCCCATGAATGCCAGTGAGCACAGCATGCAGCCCTTTCCCAGAGTCAAAGTTGTTTCTTCCATCACCTTGAATGAACAAAGGGTTTTTAACAAGTTAATGGAAGCATACCGAAAAATTCAGAATATTTCAGTGAACACCACAGTTTCTAAAGGATCCCATTAATACGGCATTACAAGAGTACAAAAGGGAAAAAAAGGCAAGAAAATTAAGAAATACAACGGCAAAACAAACAACAAAGAAATATGGAAGAAAATTACGTCAGGGATGAAGCATTTTGTATTAAAGGATCATATTTGTTCCCACTTGCTTCTGAGCAAATCAAGGTTTTCTGTGCTCCTTTGCAGTGGTGCCTACAGAGCTGTGATGCATTTGCCAGAATCAGGCTCCTTGGAGCTCTTCAGTGTCCTGGGTGGGAACAGAGCTGGGCAGAAGGCAGAGGGGGATCAGGGGCCTGAGCAAGCATCCTGCACTCCAAGGCTCTGAGCAACCCCTGGCTGAGCTTCATTCCACACCAAAGGCTGCAGCAGCCTCTGGAGCAGGACACAGGCAGTCAGGAACACCATGGGTTTGTCATTGCTGGAAAGGATTATCAGACATCTTCCCAAAGCACATGAGGGGCTGCCTCTCTCTCTGAGCACTGTGTGGCAGACCCTGCTGGTAATGCACCGTGACAGGGAACTGCTCTGGAAACAGAACATTGCACAACAACATTCCACTGCTGTGGTACTGATAGGGTGCCAATTATGTATCATTAATATTGTGTTTGGATAGCAAATCAGGCAGACTCAGCTAAAATAACACAGCTTGCTTTACTAAGTCTTTGTGTAAATAAAGCCATTGTACTGTTCGTATTCCATACTCATAGCTTCTCCCTATGGGCCTGATTCTGCTTTTCCTCTACTCCATAAAAAACAATTCCGTAAGTTTTTCATTAGTTTCACAATGTATATTTCACAACATACAGTAGTCACAAATTTGACCTTTCTCCAGCCATTTTCTGCAGAAGCTCTCTCATCCTCTGCAAGATGCAACCATTTGTTCATCACTTTTCTTGAAGGCTGAATAAAAAAGACAGAGATCATATGTCATTTACTTCTGGATATATAAAATCCTTCCCCAGCTCCTAGAAGGAGTGCCATGACACACCAGGGATCCAGCAGGATTAGTGGTGCAGTCTGTCGAGGTGCAAATGGAGTCCAAAGTCAGAGCAAGATGAAGATACGTGATACCCCAACCAATTTGCGACTGAACAATTAGACATCAGTGGGAAAACAATCTAAGCAAAATTTAAATTCCGAAATCACTGACTAGTAACTATTATCAAACCAAGAACTTTCTCATACCTTGCTAAAAATCAACAGGCATGGATATCTAATGTCTGTACTGACCATTCACCCCAAATCTGGACTGAGTAATAAGCATAGCTGGCTTTTTGGAGGGGCCACCTGCAGGGCAGTAGGCTGGATCAGCCAACCAGCAGAAAAGACATCTTTTGACCGTGAAACCTGCCTGTGCAGATTCCAGTAGGCAGCATTACAGACACTTTAGAAGATGTGAATTATTCTTGCAGAATTCCAAAAGGGAACCAGGAACGCAGTGTGAAGAAATCTAACACCAGCCAGCTCCAATCACAGAGTTAGCACACTCAGTAACCGTGAAGAACCGGTGACTACAAATATTTCAAAAATATTTGTTAAACAGACACAGGAGAAATAAACAAACACTGGAGAGAGAGTTGGCCTTTGTCTTACAACAGAACGTTGCTGAACACGTCCCCACCTGGTGATTTGGTAACTGCTGTGGCAAGAGGTGATTGACTTTCACTGCATGGGCACTGCTTTCCAAAGAGAGAGCTTGCTTTAAGGAGTTTAGTGATGGAAATGCTGGAGGCTGAGCACAAAGCACACAGTAAAATCCTTCAGCACAGGCATAAACCCACAATTGCCAACCAAGCGACCGCTCTAGGGAGTGAATTGGACTTGGCAAGAGTAGCATTTATAGCTGTGATATAAAATTAGACCCCAGGCAGACTCTGCTTTGTATCAAGAATCATTTATTCCATTTTCTCCACCGACAAAAATTGAAACATAAGCATTAGGCTAGGCTTGCTCAATCGGCTCCCAAATCTCATGATATACAAAAAACTGAAAAAATCACATTAAATCAAAACAATCTGAGAGCTGTGTTGGGGTGTCTCCAATACAACCTTGGATGTATTGTTCAAGCAGGAACATGGAGATTCATCCTGCCTAAATATGATTAATGAACAGTAATGGAATCTCCCAAATAACAGCCAATCCACAAAGTTGGGTAGACTCAATGGAGATAAGTCCAGAAAAGAAAGAGATGATGAAAATAAATGTCATCATTTTTAAAATGCCCATTTCCAGATCATTGTGCATCTGTCCAGATTTAGCATTACACAGGTAAAAGGTAAAGTTACTTCAAGACCTCTTTCCTTCTGCATATTTCTGTCTCAAACACTTCCCCCTCTCCTGACCACCAAATCTCCAGTTTTTTCTTTCAAGTTCCTCCATATAATTAATTTTCAAATAATTTTCCATATAATTTTGACCCCTCTTTGCCACTAACCAGCCTTTGATTTCTCTCTTTCTTCCATACCTTACCAAAAAGTTATATCATGCCACCTCCAAGGCTGAAAACAACTCATGCATCAAATGCAACTTGAATAAAAAAGGTTCACTACCTATTTGAATTAAAATTTGGGGGAAAATAATCCTTCCTGAGAATATTTTGCATTGTGAGTCAAGTCTTTAGTTCTCAGTCAAAGACCTTAAATGTGTGACTCTCTTCAAGTCAAGTTTATATCAAGCTAGAACCTTGCATCATATCCAGGTGCCCTTTGCTACGTGTTTTTTCTAGACAGCAATACTGGCAGAGGGTGGGTAATGATTCTTTATTTCACTCATGTCATGTCAGGCATAGAGACTGTCTTTTGGACAGCTGTTCACACTCCTAGAGTAATTACAACAATTCATAATGAGCCAAAATTTATGTATTTCAAACTCTTCTCAGTGCAATTTGGCAGTTAGGAAATATTTCCAGATCATTTCAGGGATTTCAGACAGACAGATTTAATTCTAGGTTGCTGTTGGAGATTTCAGCGTGCTCCATGCTTGGATGTTGTATTTCTAGCAGAGATGATGAAAATATTCCATTTGAAAATATTATATTTCTGCATTTGGTGATCTGAACCATATTAAAGTAGCATATAAGTTTTATACAGTATTTGATTGATATGGTTTTTTCAAGAAGAGTAAGTACTCACACATTTTTCAAAATCTTTCATAAACAATGAAGAAAATGATTGTTCCTAACTGCAGGACAAAAAAAAAAAAAGAGATAAAAATGACGAAGTAAGGTAACAAAAAGATTAAAGTGAAAAACATCTACAAAGAAGTCAAAAGAAACTTTTAGCAGCCATTTATGGCTACTGGATGGCAAAGCAAAGCATAGCATATATTACTAATACATATATTAGTAATTATTGAAGAACAATTTTCTCCTGTAAATACTCACCTGTATGCTACAGGAATTAGGCTTGTTTCCTGACACACCATCCTGAGACACATCTTGAGCAGATATAAAACATCTTCTATCTAAAGACTGGTGAAAAGCATGTTGAATCTGTGTCCTGTGTCACAAAAATTTATTCCAGGAGCCTACAGAGCACTGGAGAAGTCTGTTCTTTGAATATGCTTTAATTTTGTTTGACAAACATACTCCTCCTGCAGTGAAGTGTTGCAGCACACAAATGCAGCTAATGAAGCAGATGGAGACTCTTTTCATTAGGAAACACGGAAAGAAAGTTCAGGTGAAAAAAAATATTCAGACAGGATGTCAAAACCTATATTCAGAGGAAAAATAAGACCAAGGAACAGAAAAGGTTAAAATGAAGTTAAAATCTAGCAGGAAAATTGAGCATCTCTATCTTCAGGACACATATTAAATATATATGAAACACAAATGCATTTTTAAATGACTATATTAATTGTATGTAGGGAAATTTTAAGTTGGGTGGGGGTTTTTTTTTTGGACTGAAACATTTGTAAACAAAAATCCCAGACTCAGCAAAAAGACCCATCTGGATCCCATGCTGCCCAAAGCTGGATGCTCGTGGCTGTGCAGGTTTACACAGAACAGAAGATTGTGCCAGACAGCAAATCTATCCCTGAATTGGCCTTCTCAAATTAGACATTTGCTTCCAATCACAGTTTTCAAGCTGTAATAAGGAGAGAAAAATAAGAGCTTTTAAACAATTCAGTGTGGCCATGTAAGAATTTTCTTTTACCTACAGAACATTGCCCTCAGATCCTCCCATGGAAGGAAAATGAACCAGGACACCTGGAGATTTTAGTGGCCTCTCAGAATAACCAGTTGTGCAATTTTTCTACCATAAAAGTTAATTTCTAAATTTGTGCCTCTGTTCCCCAAGTTGTAACACCTCCACATGGCATTTGTGACAGATCTGATGGGTCTTTGTGTTATTTAGACTTGATCAAAAGGCACAAGACCAACAAACTCCATCCATATGCAGGAACAGGATGCAGCAGGGAATGGAGCTCTTTCATGGCCATGAAGAAGTACAGATAAAGGAAATTATAACTTCAGACTGAGCTGCACTTTTTCTTTGCATATCTCTTGCAATGAGAAGAATAAGTGTAGCTCGGGACTCTGACATTCTGTCATGCTCTAGGAAGAAAGAAAAAGGCACAAAATTATGTAAAAGGAATTAAAACACTAAGTGCAGGACTGAGAAAGATTTTGTCACTATTTCCCCAGAAAGGCACTTGTGGCAGAGAAGTCAGACTACAGTCAATTTGCATTTTGTTGTTGTTGTTCATTTCTATTGCTTGTAATTGCAGAAGGATTCAATCTAGTGGATGCACATCCTAAATTATGCAACTCCTCACAGTGTCCTTACTACAGCCACCTGAGGAAGAAGCAACAATTTCCTTGAACATGGAACAATTGTAAATTAACACAGAGTAGCCAAGCACAGCAGTAACACAATAATAACTATCAGTTTCCCCATCCCAGTTAATGAATTCCTGAGGGCAAGGAAAATAGCTTGGAGTTCTGAAGGCTGAATATGAATCATCCCCTGCCTCGTCAGCATCCCTGACTCATCTTCATTGTGCACCAAACAATGTTATTTATTTATTGCCCATCTCTGAAGCACGTGGGTGCCAGTTTACAATCAGTGCACAGCACAGGCTCCAGCCCATGTCAGATAGATTTCAGATGGCATTGTTGTTAGCATCAGCTTTTTTCACTTTGCTTTGTCTTCTCCCTCAGCTGCTGTCCCTCTGGCAGTTGCAGCAAGTGGCTGAATTTGTCACTGCTTTCCCATTGTTCAGGATTCTGGATGAAGTCAGTATCCATGCAGAAGTGGGAGCCCAGCCTTACAGATAAGCAGCAGGCAGGAGGGAACATGGTGTGGGATTTGCTGGTAAAAAATGCTCTCGTTGCTCTCAGCTACCATTTTTGTATCATCAAAGCCAGTTTCTTTTGTTTCTAGGTGTATCATTCACATGTATTTTTATGGAAACTGAGCTTTTGATCATTTCCAATGCATTTACCTTTCACCAGATAATTGCATTCTGCTTTAAATCATTCACATAAATACTACTCATAAGTAGTTAGAGAGCTGCTTTTTCTCTCTACAAATCCTTTTGCATTTCCTCTGGCAATGCTCCTCTCCAATGTAAACAAAGCTATCCACAAAGAGAATATTTTACTTATTTAAAAATGGGCAACACAGCATACCAAGGCTGGATTTCAGGCCTTTCCTGCAATTTAGCATCTTTTGTTTCTTTTGAGTTAAGCTTCTCGGCCTTCCTATTTCAAATCAGTTGAGATACACACTTCAAGGTAGAGATGTCTTGAATAAATGCGCTAAGTATCTGAAAAAGAAAAAAAAAAAAAAACAGGCAGCAAATGAAAATAGGAATAACAAAATCATTTGGGTTGGGAAAGACCTTTAAGATCATTGAGTCCAACAAATAACCCAGAACTGCCACATCCATCAGTAAAACACGTCCCTAAGTGCTGAATCTACATGTCTGATAAAAACCTGCAGGGTTTTAAACCACTTCCTTATTTTTCCTGATATCCAATCTGAAACTCCTCTGTCAGCTTTCAGTAGCTTATATTCTTGGGGTATCTGAATTTTGGAGTGCTCTGCATAAATAGTTCTGATTTGTTTCTAGAACTGGTAAATCCTGCTGAGCTTATAGGAAATCTTTAAGTATCACATCCAAAAATGTCAACAGATACCATAGTTAGTCACACATATGCACATTAAAAAATTCAATACACTCCAGACTGGAGGACATTAAAAAATTTGGATGTAAATCATCCAGTTCTTAGAAGAGAAACTGACAACCCACAAATATGAGGCCACTGGAAATGCTGTATATGCAAGTAATTATTTCCCGCATAGAAAATGCAAGAAATCTTACTGACTGTTCTCTGTGATTTTGAAGCCTGGAAATCAAGCAACTATTTAAAACTGTTGAACAAAAAAATTCAACAACAAAAGAAAGAATCCTGTAAGATTCACTGTGTGAAATTTTTGCATTTTTCTTTTCTTTTGATTTTCTTTTCTTCTTACTTTCTTCCAACAGCATGGACTCCATTCTCATGTTTCATTACAAAAACCTAAGAGCCAAAAGGCTATTCTAGTTATCTTAGTTTAAAGATTTTAAAGGGCACCCAGAAAAATCACGGCTGGAGTAGCCCTGAAATTCCTGTGGTGAAACTGCAGCAATCTGGAAAGGGACTGTATTGGCAGATAGCTCCATTAAATCTCTCTGGTCCCCCATGAATACATCATTATTTAATTTCTCCCACAGAGGGAAGTACATGGCTCTAGATGTGGAATTTATTTGTTTTAAGAATGGCTTCTGCCTGCATTTAATTACTTTAGTACACAAAATGTCCTGTCACCTGAGTAGTGTCACCCTATGTGCTGGTCCTAAGGCAATACAGGGATTGCTGTTTGGAAATAAACATTTCTGTAGCAAGCCATTAGGCAAAGACATGAGAAACAGAGGATTCTCAGGAACACAGTCAGGTTATACAGTCTCTTCCATCCTTTTATCAGTGTGTCTCACATGAAGGTAAAACAATACAAAGGGAGCACATCAAATCCACAAGAACCTTCTGACTTACAACCATTCACACAGTGACTCCTCATTTCTTTTCAGGCACCAAAGCAAGGACCCCACTGGGACCCTAATGCAGGGATTTATAGAGCCAATTTCTCTGCAGCCTTTTAGCTGTTTCAGTACTTGCTGAGATATATCCCCAATACCTGCCTGATGCTTTGGAACAAACAAAAACTGACCAGCAGGTTTTCTGACCACAATTCACAGTCACAATACTATTTAAAGGTAATCTTGCAATTAAACTTTAACCTATTCCTTTTCAGCAGGAGGAAGACTCTATTCTCTCCCGTTCAAGCCAATGGCAAAATTAGAAGAAACCTGACCAATTACATATTATTTACAAGTGGGCAAATTTTTTTCAATTTTTTTTTTTACTATTTTTACTATCATATTTTGGCAATAAGAACACCACAGTGCACAGAAAAAAACCGTACAGCTATGGCAGTTGAAATTTGCCTGTTGAGTTACTACAGAGTCAGAGCTATATCATATGCTATTATATACACAGTAGCAGACAAAAATTGAACCCAGTAATCCTGTGTGGTCTTCAGACATTGAAAAAGGTAATACGTCTCTTGAATCAACAGTTCAAAATCTATTTTTCATTCAGTTTCAAGTTCTGGTCAAGGAAACCTCCTACTGGGGACATGACAAAGTAATTTTTTTTCCTTCATGAGTAAAGAACTTGCTGTAAATATGCCAAAAGTCTAGTAACTCATATATCCTATTCCTGAAGTTCGGAGATTTTTTTTTCTTACTGTCATTTACGGATGGTTTTCTTTCAGTTGTTTAATTACAGCCAGAGGAACCACATTTTGGCAATTTCAATTCCCTGGTTTCTGCAGTAATTTCTTATATGATACACCAGCAGAGAAGAAAAAATAATTTTTTTTTTTAAAAAGCTAACATACCATTATGTGACAGAAGTTAATGCAAAGTAAAGGGAACAGAATTGCTGAGTGTATACGTGAACTCAAAGGCACAGACAGAGAAGTTAATGTAATGAGACATAGGAAAAAATACAGATGGTTCTCAAGAGCTCAAAGATAGTTCACATCTCCTACCAATCTGAGGTGAATTTTCAAACAAAGCTTTATTGAGCAGTTTCATGGTGAAAAAAATTGAACAGCCAGAGAAAGTAAGGATTTATACCAATTTGTGAAGACACACCAGTGATTGGTTCATTGGCCAAAAAAGGAATTTCCCATCACATGAAACAGGCTAAAGTATTCTAACAAGAGACAGAGGTAAAACAATTGTATTATCTTGCAGAATAGTATTCTAATGTTTGAGGTTGATCTAAGATTTCCAGTTTCATTTTCATCCATTTTTACATGGTAATAAATATATTCCTATTAGCTGACAAAAACAAATGTAGAATTCCCCTTTTTAAAATGTTAAAAAGGTGACAAGCACTTACATTTCAAACTGTGAATGGCACTGCATTTTTAATTGCACATAAATAAATGCAGAAATGCCTCATTATCTGCAGCTTTGAAGAGGGAGTGTGTTTCTGGCACTGTGTGTGTGCAGTAACAGCACACAGGAATGCTCAGAGCTGAGCAGCTCTGGGGGAGGGTGCTCAATTACTCACTGAAAAAGGGTGATGTAAATGGGGCTGTATGAGCCACGTGTGCCAAGAGCTTGGCTCAAAGCACTCCTGCCCAGGACTGTTTGTTCTGGCACATAATTAGTTTGTTATACTGCTCCTCATCTAAACTCTATGTCTGCTGCAGAGTTATGCCCTCCACACTCAGTGTTTTCTTATCTGCTGTGCTCTTGTTCCTTATTACCGAGTCCTGAGCACTCTATTCCATCTGCCAGCACTAAATAATATTTGTGTTATGTAGACCATAAAAGCAAGTTCAGTCCCTTCTGCACTCATTGTCTGCATTCACTTCAGGATCTATGGATCCACTCAGAAGTGAATTGCTACTCAATAGGTTCCTGGCTTGTGCTATAGCACTTATAAATATATATTTAGCTATATACATGCACTACCTATCTATATATACATATATCACGTACCTTTCAAGGTATCTGGATGGATATTTCAGTATATAATTTGCAAATATACCTTATGATAAATTATGCAAGATAAATACTTATTTTTAAAAGGAATTTAAAGAAATAGTATTCAAATGCAAAAATATAAACAGCTATTTACGTTTTAGCCATTAGTGGACAAATAAAAAAAATTTAAGCATAAGGTGCTGGATGTGTTTCATCCATAGAATGTTAGTATTTTATGTAAAATATCATCTTATTAAAGGACCTCACTTTAA
Organism: Brachypodius melanocephalos; assembly: GCA_013398615.1. NCBI lineage: Eukaryota > Metazoa > Chordata > Aves > Passeriformes > Pycnonotidae > Brachypodius > Brachypodius melanocephalos. Next base: position 7,661,231 of record VZSR01000245.1, read on the forward strand.
ATTGTTTCGATTTTTTATTATTATTTTTTAATCACTGAGTATTTTTAAAATTATTATTCTTTGTTTTGTTTTTTGTATGAGAAAGACAACTTTGACATAGCAACACATTAAAAACTTGATCTAAGTAATGCCAAGGAACGGGTGCTCAGCATTTTGTACTCCTTTATATTTGCTACTGTGGATTTGAAATTGCCAAATCAACTGAGAAAAACCTCAGCAAGCAACACAGGGTTATGTGTATAGAAAAAAACCCAACACAAGGTCACATTTCCACTTGATTTATTCAGACCATCTTTAAAAGTCACTTGACTTTCAGTTAACAAGTGTAGGCAGTGTATGGTCATTTAATTGCACTGGAACTAAGCAGACTAGCATTGGCAGTACTTGATTATGAAACCAAATCACGAAATAGCATTAACCTTTATTAAGTGCTCTTAAAGAAGAGGAGTGGAAAAATAGGCAGTTTTTAGCAACAGGGCAAATGCTGCCAGAGAGAACACAGACAAATATTCCAATAGTCCATCATCAGCCTTTATATTACCAGGACTGTGCAATCTAGGAAGAGTAGCCAGTACTGGAAAGAAACAATAAATAAAGGTTTATATGCCTATATAACACGGTCCTGCAGCATCTCTTTAGACATCTGCAAATAAAAGCCAAATAGTCATGAAAAGTTGCCACAAGGATATTTTTGAAGTTTACCTGGAGCCGTTTCCTTAGTCATTGAGGTAACTAAGGCAACTAAGAAAGCAATAAAAAAGAAAATTAATTAATTTAGAAAGTGTATCAAAATTTAAATGATTGATTAAAAACCTGAGGTTTCCCTGTATGTTTCCCAACTTAGTCAGAAGAATTTATAATAAAAGGAAATCTTCTGCACTGTGATTCCCTGGCAGCTGGAGGTTGCAAGGAGCACTGTGATACTGTTGCCCATCCTGTGCTTCCTTTTGCATTATTTCAGTTTAAACACACAAGTCATTACTAACGCACTAATAATGAAAAGGTGTCTCTAAACTGTAATATGCTTCCCTTTAACAGAAAAATTCCATCCTCAACTCTAGCAAACCACACTATGAAGGCCAGCTGCCCTGCAGCACACTCCCCAGCCAGTCAGCACATCTGGCTCTTACTCATACTTAGCAGTTATTAGTTTTTAGGGGTTTTTTTTTCACTCTGATGGGAAAGGTGCTTCAGCACTTAGCAGGCATCCTCCCAGACAGAATTCTGTTAGAAGAAAGGGACCAAGCTTTGCTTTTTGTGCTAATCCTCTTCCACAGCTGTTCCACAGTGTCCAGGCTGCTCTGGGATCAGTGTGCACCAGTTCTCCCATCCATGGAGTCGGCTACACTGCAGCACCCAGCCCTTCCTCAGGGCTGCTTCCCCAAATTCTGCAACTACCTTGTCACAAGTGATTAAAGCAAACAGTGCTGACTGCTGCAGTGGCCAGAGAGACAGACAGAGCCAAGCTGGATGTCCCTGAGACACCTGCAAAGAGAAAAGAGTAAATCTGCAGCTGAGGATCCAGAGGAGGAGCTGTGGCAGCACTGTTCTGTGCCTCCCAGTACCCTTAGAACCAGTAGGGTTCATCTGACAGGATGCCTACAGCATTATACTGCACTGCTGGCCACTGTAAATCCACAAACTCCCTCAAATGCACAAATTTCCCCCATACAGATCAGCTTACAGCCAAACATTTTAATTTGGGCAGACCTTAGGAAGGAATTACATCCAAAGACTATGCAGGATGAGCAATTGCAGATTTCTTGGCTATTCACACTATTCTGCATCCAGGAATTCTGTGCAGGAGTGGACAATTTAAACCAGAGGTTCATGAATAAAATTGAACACAAGGAAAGCAAAAACAAAACCACAAGAAGGATAGAAATACTTTGCTAGCCTACAAATGCATGTATCCCAGACTGACTGGTTAAGGCTTCTTTTTCTTAGCTTCTGGTGTATCATAAAACACAAAAAGACTGATGGCTTTTCATTTAAAGGAGGATTGTCATCAGGAGAAGCCCCCTAGGATCAAGCTATCACATCCTTGAAGATGTGGCTGTAGACATCAATGTGTGCTGGCAACTCTTAGACAATATAAGCTCTGCAAGAATAATGAATACATAACCTTGGTACTGGATACATGACAAAACCTGGGTTACCACAACTCTGCTCTTATTCTGTAAGCTGTGCTAATTAGATGAAACTACTCTGTGTACACAAAGCCTTTTTACCTCACATCATTGTTTTACTGGGTAGACAGTTCAGATTATCTGTGTTTATACTGCCTGAAACAAGAACACCATCTGATATTCCTTCCTTTTTCCCTGTCACAGATCCCAAGTGTCCTCCTGGTACTATTAACATTGCCTCTGCTAACAAGCACAAAGAGGACAGTGGAAAATCACCAAGCTGTTTATTGTTGTATCTCAACAAGGACTTGTTGGCTCTGTTCTGCTTGTAAAAAAGAGGATTGCCTGACCCAGATATGGCTTGTCACTATTTTATTTTACACACCAGCTGTGTATGTCAGAAAATCAAAGAGGTTTGAAAACCCCAACTGGAGCTGTCATCTGATCAGAGCAGCTCACTTGTCCTTCTGGAAAACTTCCTTCAAACATTTGGTGTGAAGACCACAAAGGATAAAGATTTTACTTGCCCCATTTTGGTCATATTAAAAAGTCTTTTAAGTAACAGATTCAGCTTCCACCTGCAAATGATAGTCTGCAAATGGAACAGGTGTAGTTTTACCACTCCATAATGTCTCTGGGAGAAGGATGATGACAGAGACATTTGCTCTGCACAGATGCCACCTCCTGCAACAGAAGGACAATGATGGGATGGTAACCACTAGGCTGATACATGTCCCATGAAGTCCATTAACAGCTGCACAGCTTCTTTAGGAGGTGTTGCACTGTTTTCTGGAACATGCCCCAACGTCCCCACATAGTTTTCTAACAAATGGAGCTACATAAAAACTGTGGAGTGAATTCAACAACTGAAAACACTGTCCTCAGAGTAACATGAAGTGTTATACACTTCAGCTTTCCAGCAATATCATTCAGCATTTCTCATTCTGACTGATAAGGTTGAGTGGTTTAGGGGTTACAGTGGTAGTGCTGAGTTGTTGGCTGGAATTTATCTAAAAGATCTCTTCCAACCCGATAATTCTATAATTTTATGATTCTCTCCTCATCTTTATGTTTGATTCTTTTAATTTCTGGACAATTTGCCTGTCTAGGTACAAATCAGATTACATCTCACTACCACAGCCATTTCCCATCCCCAGAAGAAACACAAATATTTCATAGCCTTTAAAATTTTAGAGAAACATTTTCCTTTGATGCCTGAAAATTCATGCCATATAACACAGTGTCCACCTTTCCCAAACAAAGATTAAGTTTTCACTGAAAATACACCCCACAAAACCGCAATTTTCAATACAGCTGGGGATGCAAAATAACAAGATAAATACACCAGATTAAACTACAAGTTGCTAAACAGCTTCAGCAAACTGCAGAGTTTAGATCTCCACACAGAAAACCAAATGTTCAACATCAGCAGTAGTGGGATGCACTCTGCAGACTCAGAGGCAGTAACTCAAACAGCCCTTGGGTGCTGCTCCTGAGGAGCTGGCACCACAGAACAGCACTTTGTTACAATCCTGCACAAACTTTACACACAGCAGGTTTTCCAACAAAGACTTATTAAGAAAACCTCAAAAATTATGCTAGCTTTCATCAATTGAGAACTTCATTTATATAGCTAATTTATCTAGCATGATGCAATAATAATGGCCACAAATTAAGTCAGAAGCGTATTAAAGATAGAAATATCAGACTGTATATGAAATATTGAGATAATATATTTATTACTACAGACTGGAAGTCTAGACAGCAGTAAAGATAGATTCAAATCGTACATCTCTCAAAGAATAACAGTGTGGTCATAAAACCTGTGCAACCAAAGAACAAAGGCCTTTGAATGAGTTACAGAATGTAGCTGCCAATAAATTTCACAGGAACAACAAAAAAAATCCAAAATTTCAAATCTCTATAACCACTAAAAGTAACAAATAAAGAAAGAAACTATATTTTCAAGAAAAATTTCCACTTAAATCAGTGGAAACTTTATCTAGGGAAAAAATTTGAAGTATGAGAACAATTTAGTTGGTTTTTTTGAAAAGCTCATTAAGATAGCAAGAAGAAATTAGTTGGCATTTTCAAGGTACTACCAAAATCCTTACACAAAATTGTTTTAAAGCTTCAAGTTATTGGGGTTTTTCCCTCACTGCAGAGTTTGCACAAGGACTTAGGAGAATGAAGGGCATAATGATTCATTAAGGGAAGATGGAAGGATAAAAACAGGCTGCAAAAGCCTTTTATTCCCAGTCTAAGCAGTATTTTAAAACAAGGACTAACACCTGAATTAAAGTGGTCTGAAGGTAAAGGGCATTCCTGTGAGGAAGATGTTTACAATAATTTTGGCCCTAAAAAGTGTTGTGAAGTAAATACAGTATTTCTCTGAAGACCAAAAGAGTACAGTTATTAACATGGCTTTTGAGCCACTCACTCCAACTATAGTTGTGGTAGAATTCCCCCTTTAATACAGACAATTGCCCTGCACAATGCCTCTCTTTCTTCTTTATGGCTTGACCTTCCAGAAAATCACTGAGGTCTGCAGTGCAGGGAATTGCTGCTGCTCAGAGCCCAACCCAAACATGAGCTTCAACTTCTATCTTACACATGCCACAATTATATTGTGTAATTAACCTCTGGAAGGTATCATAGATAGCAAAAGATGACACCAGTACATTAATAAGGTACATGAAGTACATTAATAAGGTACATGAAGTGCAAGTTTCAAGAACAGACACTGCCAAGGAGAATATAAAGATTTCAAAGTCATCCCTAAGTCTTCAAGATGTAGTTGACATAAATGTCTGATGTGCAGCACTTGACTCGTGCAAGATCTCAGTGTGATGAAACCATGATTCCTCATCTTCTTCAGTAAGGAATTTTTTAAAATTGAAGTCTTTTCTACTTTCCCCTTAAAAAACCCATGGAGAAGGAAAAAAAAAGAAAAAAAAAAAGGAAAGAAAAAAATGAAAAATTGTTTACAAGCCAGCCTATCTTCAAGCTAATAAAAGTTGTCCTTTATATGCCTGAAGTTAAATACATTCTAAATATTTGCAGGATTAGGGATTCAGAGAATGCTGAATAGCTATAAAATTGTTTCAGAACTTAGTGAACAATGAGTTTTAACAACAAGGTGAAAAAGAACATTCTAGATAATGCCTTGAATTTCTGAAATAAGAGAAGATATTTCCCATTTCCATTTTATGAGGCAATTATCTGATTTCTGAGCAAGGGTTTCACATTCTAAATCTGCATCATAAAGCCTCACTGCTATGGCTGGGAATTTGCTTTCATTTCTTTTCCATTCACGTGTTTTTTAAGAAGAAAGGATTCTTACTTTAGCAAAGGGACTACAGTACAAAATTTTAAATGTCCAGCTATTAGACTGTTAACAGCAAGTCACTTTTTATCTTTTAATTTTTCTTTTAATTTCTCTATGAAGCTGCATTTTGATGGATGGAGAATTTTTCTCCTGCGACATCTCAGAAGAACCAGTGGAAAGAATTACTGGATTCTTCAAGGGCTTAGTAAATAACTTTTGAATTCAGTTTTTACATGGTGATCTATCCAAACCAAGAGCTCCAGCTGAGACAAACTACATCTTCTCAGCCTAGTGGTGAACATTCAAGATTAAATTTGAATCCATTATAATAACCTAATATTTGATCTGTAAAATTAATGCTTATTAAACAGATGCAGCTCATATGGAGGCATTTTAATCATGAATGGTTGCAAAACAATATACAGAGTACCTAAGACGGTAAGTTAATGAGAGGTATTTTTACTAATATAAAAATTTAAATATCTGATAGAGTTGTATAGATACATCCATTACACAAGTTTAGATACAAATAAAATGTATTTCCGTGGTCAATGACTAAGAAAAATAAAACAAACAAGAACACCAAATAAAGAAACAAAACCAAACCCCATTACCAAAAAAATCATTCAAGAGTCTGTCTAGGGAGCTGGTTAAAACAATTGAGGATATTGCTCCAAGTTAGTCTCCATTCAGCACATCCTGATCTGCAATAGCAGGGTGGGTGAGCATTTCTTATCTACTTCACCACAAAGATACCACTGCTTAAACAACCTGAAGATGAACTTAAAGGCTGGTGAAGGCAAATTTAAGCAAAGCAAACTAAATTTGTACAGGACCAGGTGAGAAGCTTTCACACAAACCCCTTGCCAAGATCCAGTTAATAAGTGCAGTGATCTCCATCTGGCCATTTTACACCATGGCAGATGCTTCTAAGCCATTGCTTCTTGTAGTTCCCCTTTACAAACTTACACCAAAATACTATCACTACAGCCCCTATAATTCATACATTCTATTTTCCTGATGCAAGTCTGCAGATAAATGTTTAATTCAGATTAAATTTTTTCAGTCCTTGTCCAGTTTCGTTTAGTGCATTCGAAAACTACAATATTATAGATCAGACAATACACACAAACTTAGCCCAAACCAAGAAAATTAATGAATAATGATTGAATACATTAATCTAGTAAAAGTTTTTAAGAGGACAATTACAAACTTTTCGGAGAGTGATGAGGTTGAGAATAGCAAATCCAGCAACTGCTTGAAGATATCAACCTATCAACTCTTCCTCAGAACTGAAAATTATAATCACACTTGTAGGAAACAGAATCGCTTGAGCATCATTCTCCTCCTATCTGTTTGCAATACCAGATACAGATTTATTGAAGATGAAGGGATAGGAAGAGTAGGGGGAAAACTCAGGGGAAAGTGGGTAAAGTTCAGTATATTTTTAACACCAATAACATAGCTGCAGGCTGAACAGCTCATAGTAGACAACAAGTGAACACGCAACAAATAATTATAGCAGTAAAAGTAAAATGCAATATAAAAATAGGCAACGTGGTTCTCCACATAGTAGAGTTGTTGTTGAAGCTAAATGCTTCAGAAGAGCATTTCTCCTCAATGGAGATGAATTCAAATTTCCAGAACACACAGGTCACAGCTGCAGACCTGATCCAGCCAGAAGAATGAAATTAATCATTGCAGTAATAACTACCATAATCTCCTTTACAGAGTTCATTAAGTTCCAAAAAGTAGGTTCTGACAATATTTTAAATAATGCTATTTTTTAAACTTCTGCTTTGCTTGTATTAACCATAGGCTTGCTTTTTCCTTACTCAACCATATGGCTGAGATTGTTTCCAGTCTCTCAATTATCTCATAAACAAAACCCAGTTATTCCTACTCTCACTAGGAGCTGTAGCTCTGACATCCTGCTGCCCATCCCAGTGCTATGAGGCTCCCATCATTCCACACTGAGACCTGTGACATCCGGGCTGTCCTTCTGTGGCTACAGAGGTGTGGGAAGGCAGGGGATGG
>VZSR01000245.1:7668824-7865463 GCA_013398615.1 Brachypodius melanocephalos
CCTAACACAGGGACAGAGGCAACAAAATAGTGCACAAGAGATAGGTGAAAGGATCAAACCAGGTCTAAGCACAGCTCATATGTGCTTCCATGCACTTTTCTGAGCCTGGGTTCAAGAAGCATTTGGACAATGCTCTCAGGCACACGGTGTGATCCCTGGGGTGTCCTGTGTAGGGTCAGGAGCTGGATCCTCATGGGTCCATTCCAACTCAGCATATTCTGTGATTCTGTGATTTCTTAATCAAAGCATCAAGTATATATTAATTTTAAAACACAGTCAAAAGTAAGCATGTACTTCAGTGAATTAAGTTTGTAATACATAAAATAAGACTTTGCAACACTGCTCCTCAAGTTATCTGTCAAAGGCCCTTCCACAATCACGGAAAGAATTAGACCCATTAGATCCAAAGCAACCAGCAAACTCCGAGACTGGCTTCTTGTGTAGGATGAGTTCTGGGAAAGAGCCTTCCCAAAACTTCCCCACACACTGGTTGCATAATAAAATCCATTCAAAGGAAACGAATTCCTAGCAACTGATGGTATTAAGACTCAGACATTTGGAAAACAGTATAAGGAGATGGATCCTTTTAGAACACCCCTATCTCTCCTCCAACGCTCTTGCTGGGGACAAGACACAACCAGGAGGGTTGTGTCAGGACTCTGTGCAGGCTGTGACTATGAAAGAAGAAGTTGTGTTGAGAAAGCAGAGACTGTCACACACTGAGGAACAGGAGGTGCAGCAGGTGAAGGCAGAGGTGACTGCTGGTCTGAGGAAAACAGCACATGGGGTGCATACCCCCTTTACAGAGGCTCAGTTCTCTGTCAGACATCAGCTTTGGTAAATTCTCCCAGAAGCTGCCCCAACTCAAATTCCAGGACACATCAGTAATGTCCTGCATCTGATGCAGCCAAGGTCCCTTGGAGCCCTGCCCTGAAGTTGCTCCACATGTTATCTATCTAGTTTCGTAACCTGGAGGAGAAACAGCACTACTTTATCCATGGATAATCAAATAAACTTGTTCCAGAAATGGTGGTCCCAGGAATAGACTGTGGGGAACAGCCAATGCTTCCTGTCTGATCAACAACCCCGTGAAAGGAGGAAACTAGAGATGTTGGTATCACCATCTGCAGGGTTCTGAAGAAGGCACTTATATTCCACCTCAGTCCCATTTTAGGAAGACAAGCCCTGTGGGAACTCAGCTGTACTCCCTAAAAATCAAAAAATATACACGATATTCCCCAAAAAGCTTAGCAGGAGTGTTCAGTCAGGCTTCTCCCAGACTGAAGCCAGCCTTTCTCCTTTGGCAGACTGAAAATGCTGAACACATTCATGAAGAGCCTTCCCTTCAAGCTAGCACACTGCAGCCCCAGACAGCACATAAGCCTTGTCCAGATGTGTGAAAATATTAGGTATTTGACACAACAACATTGTACTTCTGCATCCTAAATGGTGCTTTATAAAAACTCTAATTTTATATATGTTTTTTCAGCAGAGTTTAATAAGGTATAAACTTTACTGCACCAGGACAATAAGCACACTAAGTTGGGACTGGTTTCCAACAGCCATGAAATTACCAGAAATATTATCATTCATCTCAGAGAAAGTGAAATCTCGATCACAAAACATTAACCTGAAAGTCTCTAGGCAAAAATTTTACTGAACCCTTAAGTTTTTGTGGGTGAACATGCCCAGTACCTGTAACATGGGTCAGTTCCAGCTTCAAAGCTAAGCCCAGGCTCTGTCAGCACCACTGCAGCACTCTGCCTCTCTCAGTTGTTGGACTAGATCAGATTCCAGCAGCTCTGAGCTTTTCAGATTGCAACATGGTGGCTAAGAAAATGCCAAAAATCTCCATACACCCTTTGCTTAAGGGAAATCATGCCATGAGTATGAAGGTCAGGGTGTGATGTGCTACCCACTCAAAAAGTCAAGAACAAAATGCTAATAGTTAGTAAGCATTTAAAACAGTACATTTTTAGACTAGATCCCAATTAATTTCTCTAATTGGAGGAGAGAGGGGCTCTCTGAAAGGAGAGGATCCATTTGCATCTCCTTATCCTGTTTTCTCAAAGTCGGGGTTAGCCCCATATATTTAATCAACATTTTGGCTAGGCTGCTCTTCCCCAGACAAATTTACTCTTTTCCTACCACTCAGATGCATTTATCACCTAAGATAACATCTGAGTTTTACAGCAGAATGTTGCAACATCACTGAGGTCACAGCTGATGGAAACCCCTTCTTACTCACTGAAGATCTCTGTGCTGGCCTCACAGTGTAAGTCCAGAAATGTATTTTAAGTCTAAGTTTAAAGAATTTTAAAAATGCAGATGTTATTCTGATAAAGCTGCCTCTCAAGAATAACTTGTTTACCTTCATTCAGCAATATATTTTCTTTTCAAAGCAGACATCAAGATTAAAGGAAGAGTAAAGTAAAATATAGTTTGGGGGGAGGAGGTTTAACTAGGCTTTTTTCCTAAGATCGAAGGAAAAAATAGAAACAAAAATCTCAACTCAGTAAGTTTAATAATTTACCTTGCTCAGAGATACTGGCAGAGACCAGCTACCTCTGCTGTAACTTCTGTATTATGTAAAGCTTAGAGTGCCATGAAAATGGAATTTAACAACTGTTCTGGTAGTGCTGTGACAGAAAGCCACTACAAATATTCTTTAATTATTCTGATTTTTAAACTTTGAATTTTACAGTGTTGTCTACTTGCTGCTGTCATTATTAGCCCATCTGAACTGATTTTATACTCCTTTGTTAGAAATTTATTACAACTCATCCATTTGTTGTTGCAAATTGTCCCTGTGCTTTTTGAGAATTCTGCAGAATGGCCATTCTGTCATTTTCAATACACAGTTACATTTTGGTCTGAGCATTTAACATAAGCTTACTTTTCATATTTTATTGGGACACCCACAAAGCTTTTATTATACTCACCTAAACACAGCTTGATATCTAAAAAACTGGATCAATCCTTGGGCTAACACCTTTTAACTGTGCACAATAGGAATGATTTGGAAGAATGGGACAAACCTCCTTAGAGAACCATGGTATAATCAGACATAAGATAGTATTAAGCTATCACAATAAATAAACAAAGGGGTTTTTCTCCCTCTGAGATAGTCTAACAAGGATTTGTTAACAAGGACTGCAGTAGCCAAGGCTCAGAGCAGCCTACACTGAACTGCAGAGCACTGTCACTCTACCTTGGGTTGAACAAGAGCTGGAAATTCAATTAGCTCTTTTTTACAGCACCAGTCATGACTCCAAAGGCAAAGGGATGAAGAAGACTAGGAAGTCTCTTGCCTACAGAGGTAAAGAAAAGGAATAATCATAAGCCATGAAGCTGCAGCACTGACTTTACCACAGCCCCAAGCTCTGATGATCCTTCCTGCAGCTCCTCTCCTGCTGGGTAACCTCAGCCTCTGCAATGGGTTTTGACCATGAATACCAGCACACCTTTAAATCTCCACTCTCTTACCCATCCCTGTCCTACAAGGAACTCATTCCCCATGATGCAAACTATGTCCCCAGAGGGTAAGAGGAAAGATTTTTCCCTTGTGAATACACTCCCTAAAAGTTGTCATCTTGCTGAAAAATGTCAAGATGAAAACATGCCATTTTTTCATTCCCAGACACCCCACATAAACCATTTAATGAAACAAGCAACAACCTACTACGTTTCACATTTCTGATCTGTTTTTCCTTAAAAAAATTTGAAAGGCACATACTGCAGCTTTCAGGATTGAAGGATACTGTTAGTAATAACCATGCACAGTATTATATCCAAGTATTGGCCTACTTGAGGCTTTATCAGGAAAGTACATGCTAATTAATTGGCCACGATGTGGAGTTTTGAAACAGAGGCTGGGTCATGTTACAAGAAGGAAGTTAGTTACTGCTCCAGAGAGCTCTTAAGCCAGTAGGAGACTTTAGATCCTTATTCCTATAACATAAAAATGATTTCCCACAAGTTGTACATGTAGACCGTTCTGTGAAATTAGCAGACAGTATTTATATGTTACATTAATAATTTCCAGATGTAGATTTTGGTATTACCAAGTAAAAAATCCAAAACCTTAGCTAATTTAGGGGATCCTCAAAGTAAACCTCAGTGCCGTTTTTTTTTCTCTCATCATATTCCTTTTGGCAATGCTGACTTGAAGTCATAAACAATAGGGCTGTAACCCAGAGAATGCAGCATGCTCTCAACCACAACTGAAAGCAAGATGAGTGGAGCACGCTGAGCACCTGGCAAGGAAGTCCTGCATTAGCAGCACTTGGAAAATCATACATGAGATCACTCACTCCTGGCTCTTAGCAAAGAACATGAGGTGGTCCAGAGCAGAAAATGTACCCAAATCAAACACACATGTTGACATATACCATTACCCTGCTGGTTTTAATAAAAAGAGTAAGAATTTGTTCTTAAAACCATTCTAGAATTGTCCTGTATTTGGGGTATAATTGACTACTTGTGTTTGGTTGTATGGATTAGAACCATAATAAAGACCTGTAACTAGGTCTTGTCCTAAAAAAGTCACAGTTAATTAGGCATGATTGCCCTTTTAAAGTTAATGGCATTGTTTGTGCTCCTATGCAAATAAGAGCAAGAAATAAAGAATCATTTGCAGAGTCACTCTTTGCATAAATTAAATTATCCTTTCTTTTTTTAAAAAAAAAGAGAAAGATAACTTGAAATGAAGAAGCAGTTTGAGGTAAACCATAAACAGACAGTGTCTAGAATTTCCTCCTCATAATCAGTTTGTAATTGAAAGCTTTACAAACAGGACAGGCTGCCTGTATTCTGAAGAAACTTCCATCTTCTCTGTAGTGCATGGCATACATTATCTTTCATATTACCATATAATTTAAGATTATAAATCTGGTAAAGGATATTGGCCATCTTTTGTAAATGCAGCCGAATCCTTCTGTTGAAAAATATACCATCACACTCTGCAACAGCATCAGCAGATCCAACCTCATGCCTCAACTTTTATCAGATCTTCTCTTTAATGTTGACCAGCTTCCATTTTGTTGGTAATACTATGAAAAAGCAATATAAACGCATACAGGGCATATAAGCTAGTTCAGCAAACAATAATGTCAAAATATAAAATGTAGCAATCTTAACAGCAGCCCACTCCTGTAAAACTTTTGGTCTATTAAAGTTCAGGACATCACTAAAAAAATGCCATCTTAAATATCTCAGCAGAGGCTCCACACTCTCATTCAAAAGGTTTTGGGTTTTTGTTTTGTTTTGTGTTTGGTTTGGGTTTTGTTTTTTTTTTTTTTTAAAGAAAATCACCAATAATCAAATGTAGCATATTCCAATTCTACACAGGAATGCGGTTGTTGCAGTATTGTTGAATCCAGTCATGGAAGTTACTTTTCATAAAAATACTTTAAACTTTATTTACCATTGCCTTACTCACTAACTCAGTTGATCTATTGCATCAACTGCTGCAAAAGCAAGAATAAAGCAGGACTCTCATCATCTTGGAAATTTCTATACTCCATCATCAATTTACTATGAAGAGCTAATCACAGACCTAACTAAGAGTCAGCTAAATACTGAACATCCTAGAAAGAGCTGACAAAACAGACTCAATTCTGAAGACTATGTAAAAAAGGAGAGAATAGTACATATCAAATCTTATGTCATGAAAGAAAACAGTTACTAGATCTATAAATTGATCTTACTGTAGGAGCAAGGACACACTGCATTCATGTGGCCTCTTCCACAGAAAGAGTACATGGGAAACGGAGTAAATAACTGGTTTATAAGAATCATTCACATTACAATGAAGTTAAAAAAAAAAAAGTGGAAGAGATAAGAATAGTAGAGAAGTTTTGTGTGTTAGTTATGCTGCTGGACAGCTATGATTCATCCATGACCCTCCAGACTATCTACTGAGCAATCCACTAACCGTTGCTAATTTTCTTCTTGAAAATCACTTATTTTCTTATATAAAACAGGGAGGCATTTGTTCTTCACGCTGGAAAGTATAACACACACACGTACACACACCACTTGGCTTTGTTGGTGTTTTACTTACATGGCCCACACAATCTGACACGACTGTCACAGTAGAGTTCTATCAGCCCCACACGAGGAGCTCCCCAGACTGTTTCCCCCCGTCACTCACAGCGTTCCCCTCTCAGCCACCACCATGGGGCCTTTTCTGGCCTGAGAAGGGAGAATTCCCACAAATGAGATCACCTCACACAGCCACAGAGCCATGCCAGGACTCCTCCGCTGTTATGACATCTTGGGCTGGGATGGATGTTTCACATTTCAGAACTGTGGGCACTCAACTCATCTGGCCAGATGTTTCATGATTCCTTTTGGATAAACTCCCCAGTCAAACCTAGACAGCCAAAAAGAAAAAAACTTTTCATTCTTTTGTCCTTCCTTTTTTCTTTTTAGTAAGTAAAATGTCCTTTAACTGTGTATCCCTTTTCCTAACTGGCTTTCTAATTCTGGAGGTAACTGATTGTAGTGCATATAAACTGTGGGTGAAAGTATCCCATTTATTTTAGCCAACTTGGTCCTATTCTGCAAATCTTAGTCAATGTCTTGTTGTTGATTATTTGATTTCCACCATTCCTGTGCCCAGAAAGAGGTTTCAGCCATTTCCTCCTACATGCTTTTATTTTTTATTTATTTTATTTATTTTATTTATTTGGATTCAGCTGTTCTCCCATCCTGAAATAAATGGCTCTGAAACACTGGTGGCCCAGATGTGCAGGGTGTGGAGAGGGCAGTGTTATTGCAGTGCAGTGCTCACCTTGGCAAGCCTTTTGCAGCCCTAGTGTCCCTGTAGCTGCAGGGTTTGTGCCTTCCTGAACTTTAACTCTTTGAGCCAGTTGCTCACCCATCACAGGATGTGTTCATCCAGCTGTGTGCTGGACATTGAATCCAGAAAGATACTGTGAGAGACAGTATTGAAAGCTTCATAGGAAAATGGACACGTAACAATTTATCCAGCTGAGAATTCACACTGTTGGTTTGTTAATTTGCATTCAATCTTCAGAACATACGTTCTTAACACAAATAGCAGAAGTTAGCTGAGAGCATTGGAAGGAAATCAGCAGAGTAGATAAGAAAGAGGGCAACACAGACACAAGCATTTTATGCTGGATATTACTGTAATTTAGCTTTTCTTCACTTCAGTTAGCTTTACTGGAAGGAACCCTGGACTTCATTCTGGTTAAACATCTGTTGTATCATAATTCTCTCCTGGTTAGGTGACAACAGGAGGTGAGCTACACACAGAGGTTGCAAACTCTCAAAAGTTAAGAAATGCCAGATTCAAGGTTGCCTAACACAGCCTCTGTATTGTGATACATGCTGTAACTATGCAATTGCATTTTTTCCCCCAGACCTCCTGCACAACACAGCACGGATAGTTCTTCTGTCAGAATTTCTTCAATGTTATTTTTATACATATTTTTTCCGATATCTGACCCCATGACTTTACTCAACTAAAATGCCCTCAAATATTTCATGAATTAACCTTTACTGGACTCTAAAAAGAGAAGTCATTTTACAAAGACTGACACATTAAGATAGAGGAAACGTTAAACAACAAGAGACAGATCTGCAAACAATTTCTCTCATTTAAATAAATAGAAATTTAAGCAAGTAAAGTAGGCAACTCAAAATTATAAAAGAAAATATTTATTAAACAACAACAATGAAAACTTCAGAGAATTTGGGGACTTAAGAAATTGAAGTGAAAAACCATCCTGTTACTTAAGGTGTTTTATTCTAGCACTTTCCTGGAAGAAAAATCATGTTATCTTGTCTTTAAAAGAGACATATAAGAGCTGCCTTCCCAGCGCAGTTCAGTGCTCAGAAGTAACATCAATAATTCTGTCTCTGGCCTGCTTCTGAGTTCTGCTTCCTCCGTATTTTGTGAGATAAGAGACCAGTCTGAAGCACCAGGCAGGTTTAACAAGTGTTTTTCATGGAGCCCAAACGGCCCTGTGATAGAACAGAACCCACACTGCCTTTGGATTGGGATTTTGAATTGTCTTTCTTTTTACCAATGCTCAGCGTAGCCAAATCTTGAACAACTTTTTGTACCTTCCACACGTAAATCACAGAAGCCTTTCAAGAGAAAGCCCAATTAGGCAGGAAGAGAGTCAATATTAGCATTAGTTGATCCAACGTTTCCAGCTGAGAACAGCCCAGCTGGTCAAACACCACAGAAAGTTGAACCAGAGTGAGTGAGGATGAAGCAGCAAGGCATTTGTCTCCTGAAAATGCACATTAGACCCTGTCTCCATCCATCATTTTGAGATCCATCTTGCTTTCCACTTAAGAAGAGCTTAGCAGAAGCAATTAAATACTATTACATTGAGCATTTATGGCAAAAAAATAACCCTTCAGAAAGTTATGCCACCTGCCGAGCTCTGATCTTTTTCCTGGTCATGGAGGGTGAAGCAATGAAGGAAGTTTGTGTTCTCTGGCAGGTCAACAAATCATTTGCCTTTCACAGTAGATGCTCCAAAAGTAAATATATCTGCAGTTTTGCTTTCAGTTCTCAAACGTTTGTATCTTAACAATAAATCAATGGAAAAGAATTAAGCAAAAAAATGTAACTGGGAAAATAATTTGGATCCACAGAATAGAGCAATTTGTGGGTATGGTTTCTTTTGTAGGAATAAAGCAGAGGCAGCTCTGCCATTGCAGCACTGCATTCATGGGAAAAAATCAGAAGAAATCTCCTTGAAGTGAGTCAGCTCATCCACCGTGTCCCTTTCTTTGCACTTCAGTCAAGTGAAGTATATTTGCACACCTAACTAAATAGGAAGGTCTGATTTATTGACTTCATTGCTATCTGAATATACAGCACCATTAGAGGAGGAAGTTAAGAAAGTTATTAAAAGAAGAGCTATGATAAGACCAAGGAAGTTTCAGTGATATAAATAGGGCCCTTTTCTCTAGAGTAGCAAATTTTTTGCTGTATTTAAAAGACATGACACTATGGTTCAGTATCACTGCCAAATTGGAATGATTATGCCTGTGAATCACCCATTTCAAAACATAATCCTTATTTACCTTGAAATGGAAAGAATGGAAAATCTAAACAAATAAAGGCATGCGGCTTCCTGGTGTTTTTTCCACAACATGTAATGCATTGATAATCAAAGGCATGACAAATCACAGGAACACAGAATTTAACCCTGAGCCAAATTTCCAACAGGTGTGGAGGGTGCAGTCTGCCAGCTGTAACCACTTAGGAGAACAAACATTTCTTACAAAAGGCCTCCAAAATCACAGCTCAATGCAATATTAATAATTCTGCCAATTTATTTTGCGTGTTGTGGAGTTCTACATGGATTGCAAGTACACAGGCAGAAGATGGGGTACTCACTGTGAGCAGATTAGAGTATCTGCTTACCTTGTACCAGGTATAGAAGGAAAAAAACCCCAAAAAACTACGACAGCAGGGTTCATAAGAAATGAGACAGCAGGAAAGAAATAGTGTTATTGGAGGAGAAATAAACAGAACTCCCTCTAGGTGTGAAATGCCTGGCAACAGTGTCTCCTGTGTGCTGACACATGTCTAGTTCAGAGAGTTTAGGAAAATGCAAATGAATGGGAATCCTTAATATTAAATATTTGTTCCTAAAGCAACATGGAATAATGCTGATTTTTCAGAACTGCACTCAACTGTGCTTATAGTATCAAATCAAATGTATTTTGAGTAATAATATATATATTAGACATTAATTAGCCCATTCTAAATTATTTTTATCCAATTAAACTGTTCTTAATGTTTATTTAGCAAAACCATCTCTTTTCCAAATTTGCCATGGTATCCTCTGGTTTGAGGAAGTTTCCCTTGCATCACCTCCATTTGAGCTCTGCAATAGCACAGATTTATTGTAGTCTCTATATTCCAATAAAGAAATCAAGCAGAGAGGAGCACCATGCACTAAGGAAGGGTGAAATACTGTGTGTGTCTGCATTCTGCCAGATAACCCACAGCAGCAGCCTGTTCTTTCCCTATGACTGCAGTCAGGAAGAGCTCACAGACCAGCAATTAACTTTATTCACAAATCAGCTCTATGAAGCCTCATTTATATTGCCTCAAATCAAAAGCACGACAGTCCCACTGCTGTAGATTTTTAACACTCAAAAATAAAACTAGTAATTGCCTTTTTCATTATTGCCTCATGCTGGCTCAAGATATATGAGCAACATTATACACATTAGCAGCTCTTAGACTGATTAACTAACTCAAGGCAACAAAACCAAAGGAGTTATGGCCACCATTCCTGCTAGGACAAAAGCTAGAGTCTCAAAAGTGGACTTGAGAGCTCTCTGTTGAATTGATATTGTTTGGGTCTGCTAGAGAAATAATCCTTTCATATGATGTAAGTGCACAGGCCAACCACTGAACAATTTCTTTTGCACAATAGAAGGACAGACTGGATTGTTACAATCTTCCAGTGTGAACCCTGGAATAAATTGTGCTATAAGACTTATGTGTTCATCTTGTTTGAATTGGAGCATTTCCTTCTGAAAAGCATCCAGTTCAGATTTTAGAATGTCCAATCAGGGGAAATTTATTACAATCTTTATTAAATCATTCCACTGGCAAATCATTCACACTGTTTAAAATGTGCCTGCTTGGAATCTAAACTGCCTAGTCTTGAATTGAATTGCATAGTTCCCATTTTACCTCTTTGAACCAGACAGGAGAGTTCTTGTTATCAAATCTATGCTTCACATATGGGCAAGCTGCTCCTTCATCTTCTCTTTAATAAACTTTGCTGAATCCTGCTGCAGAAAAAGGTTTCCAAATCTCACAGTTCCTCTCTTACACCTCCCTGACTAAAAAACTTCCAGATCTGAATGTGATAATCTGGTAACCATTGCACCGTGGGTAATTACAGCTTGAACAATTTCCCACTCCTTTGTTCAGGCAGGGAAAGAATCACCTTCACAATGCTGCACTGGGAGCTCCCTCACCCCCAGAGTCCTTTTCTGAGTCATTGCTTCCCAAAACAGCCTTCCTTCATAGAAAAACACTTCCTTCTGTAGTTTCCAGCAGCATGGTTGTAGTTCCAGCTGCACTAAACACTGAATTTTTGGTGACAACAGGGGCAAAACACAACCCTTTTGTGACTGTGAAGCAGCAGCTGAATAGCCCCACGCACATCACCCCATGCTTTCTTATTTCTAGAAATATGTTAATAATTTGGCAGTAAAAATTCATGTTTTATCTGCACAGAGTAAAAGTTGCTTTGCCTCTGATTCCTCCTGCTTGGCTCTGTGAGATTGTTAATAGACTGTTAACTCCTCACTGCCTCAGCTGCCTGTGTGGAACAATGAGTGTATAACAAGATTTCCTATAGAACAAGACCTCATAATGTAACCTCATGCTTTCAGGCCACATGACAGCCAAAACCACAGCATTTGGAACTCTCATTATGAATAAAAATGAAAAAAAGTACTCCCAAAGATCTGTGCAGATTAACCTAGTTGAGAAGACTTGAGACTTCTTTTTTCTTCAGAAAAACATATGTCATTGGCTTCTCAGTGTCATGAGCCATGCTGAAAATAGATTCGGCAAAGGTAAAAAAATTTATTCTTGTGAGGATGAACTCCCAAAGAATAAGTAAATCCACAGAGAAACTACAAGAAGGACTGATTTCAAGGAAAAGCAAGAAAGTGCAAATGAGGACACTGTGGAAAACACTGATGCTTCTTGCACTGACCCTAGAGCTCAGAGGAAACCTTCACACAGGGGCATACCTTATTTTAGCCGTTTTTGTACTTTTTTACAAGGGCTTGTTGAAGAAAGAAGAAACGCCTATTTTTTTAAAAAAAAACCTTTTTATTTCCTTTTAATAATATTTTTTTATTCCTTTGCTCTGCCTGGAAGCAAGACAGACATTTCACTGCAAATAAAAGAACATAAAAAATAAAAAAGAGAGGTGAGACCTCAGATCAAGGTTAAAATAAATGAGGCTCAGTGACGTCAGTGGAGAGACCAACCAAGTGATAACTGCAGATCTGTTCTAATGAGCTGAGATTCTTTTCCTGCAGGGTATAAGTTTCTCTGTGAGTCAAAGGAATATTTTTAAGTGACAAATAAAATGCCACAGAGGAATTAATTGTTGCATTGTTAACAACTGATTAGTCATACATAACACAATATGTGTCTGAGTGATGTCATCTTTTAAATTCCCATCCCACATGAGCATAATGGGGAGATAATTGCAAGAAGCTGGTTGGAATTAATCCAAGGGAAGGAGCAGGAGGCAGAAACTGCTGAAAACTTGTTTTAATCTGGACAAGAGAAGTGTTATTCCACATTTTTCAGGAGCAATCCTTCCCTGCTTCTCCATGGACTCTGACAAAGCAGAGCTCATGTCTTTGTCCCCACATGCTACTTGTAAGCAAATATAAAACATTTTTCTTGTAAATCCTACTAAGAGTTGGTCATACACATGACTTTGTCTATACTGAGCTAGTCCTTGCCCACATGAGATGTTTTTCAGGACAGATGCTTGAGAGTAGATTTATGTACTTCCTCAGACAGTGAAAACCTGACATGAAAATCCAGGTTTATTAACTGCAGTCAATAAAGAGTTCTTTTTCCAGACAAAAGAAATACATTCCTGTTCATAAATTGAAGTATGTAAATAGAAATAATTTTTTCTCCTTACTTAACCCTCTCATCAATCATGACCCTCTTATAAATGATTCACAGTGATGGGCTGTAGAAAATAAACTTCTTAGATTCACAAAATCTGCACTGTTTGTCCAAAATGTATTACAGGACTTGTTTTCTATCTACACAGTGACAGTATCAGGTATAAATAATTTGCTTTTTAAGGCTTTTTAGCCAGTAGCCCTGGATTCTAAAGAACTTTCTGTGATGATTTTGAAGGTAATGTTTTGAGAACTGTTTACGTAGAAAAGGGCCCCTTGCAACAATTCAACACTCACAATTTTCTCTTACCTGCCTCTGTTTCTGTGTAAATTAGCAAGCACCAGCTTGGTAAAGGGGAAAGCCCAGGAATCTTGGGTATGAGATCATGGGAGATAGAATGGTACTGGGAAGGAAGATGGCAATCCTGCAAGTTCACAGGATTGAACCAACTGGTTCGAGGTTATTCATTATTTTATTCAGGTGTTCTTACTAATAGAAGATTAAAAATTCTTCTGCAATGAAACAATTCAATGAAAGGAGTTCAGTGCTGCGAGTAAAATGACTGAATTATGCATGTAATACTCGTCTCATACTAATCCTAGAGAGCTTATTACCTGTTGGGCTTTATTACTGGCTCTGGATAAAGGAAGGAAGATTTACAAAACTTCTTAAACTCCTACTTGCTCTAGAACTGAAATAAATAATATGGCAGGATGGTAATTTTGTTTTGTTTTTTTTAATCAGTCAATTTCTATGCTACAAAGTCAAGGTGACTTTTGCCATTGCATTTGTTATGGTGGAAATATTAGTGCATACCAGGCAGTCTATTACTCACACATAAGGATAAACATCTGTAAAAAGAGTGTGAAAGACCATTTTTTCAGACTCATAGGCAGGAACATGAGGCCCCAAATACAAGACACAGCTGGAAAGAATAGAAGAATGAGCTGGAGTGCAAAGTTTGACAAAGGCCGAGCTGGGCGGAAAAGTGACTCCCTTATTATTCAGTGTTGTTTGGCAAAGCTAGCAGGCACAAAGGAGAAGAATGAAAGCTGCAAGCAAATGAAACTGTCAAAGGCATCATTCTGACATGGAGCAAAGATGAAGAAAATAAAGCATGTCGGAGAAAGCAGTTTGGAAACAATGAGGGAAGCAAATGCCCCCAGCTCTCAAACCATCGGAATAAACCACGATTTTACAAGCTTTCCTCATGCCATAAAAATTTCTTTTACATATAATTCTGCAAAGCTGTAAATACGCATTTAGGACCTTTTGCAAGCATTAACCGTGTTCTTACTAAACCAGGCACTGACTACAGACTTGTTCATCAAGTTATAAAGCCTGACTTTTATGCATTGAAAATTGTCGTCATTAAGACATGTTGCAAAGGGCTGATTATCACACATTCCACTTGCAAGTAATAAAGCAGCATGCCTGCAATTCCACTCTCATGGTTCCAAATGCCATATTAAAAAAAAAGCATAATAATGATTTGCCACAAATCTTGAAAAATATTCTTTTCCATATAAATACTATTGAGACAGGCTATTTTCTTGCATATGTATTAATGCATTTAATTGAAAACCCAAGGCAGCTGTTACACTGCTATTCACTTTATTACTATCGTAAAAATAATGGATGTTCAACACAGAGTTGAATACGGATTAATGCCAAAGCTATTTACTAATCCCTTTTCCCCTGATCATTCAAGAGACTAACTACAAATTTGAAAGGCCAGAAACACAGGAGGAGAGCACATTGTAGCAGGATACAAATTGCAGGCATTTTTTTATTTACTAAGGACTAGAAATCTAGACAATGGAGAAAATACTGTCCCAGGAAACAGTCTGCAGCATAACCCACAGAAACCTTTTTTATGCACCCTTTCTTCATTCAAGCATAGGTAGAAGATAAGCAGAACTCAGCTCTGTCTCCTCCTATGTCCTGGGCAATTCAGTGCCTACACCTAATTCTAGATGAAGAACTTCTCTCCCCTGTTGCTGGGGATAGAATGAAACCTGGGTAGCCTCATTCCTCACACTCAAAAGTTGTAGTGATGGCTTTAAACACAGTTCAAAGATAGAAAAATTACTGTAGCACACCAAATCCAAACAAAAACACGCATCTTTTAACACCAAAGGAGAAGTCCAGTTGCTGTTGATGGAAATGAATCTTCTTGGCTTCCAGCAGCAGCAGCAGCAAGCTCAGCATTCCAGAGATATCTCCTCCCCTGACACAGCTTCCATACATTTAGCACACAAAAGAAAAGCCTCTGCTCCCTCTGCACCTTTAGAGCAGCAACATCCAAAACCACCTACCCTGATGAGAGACCCTAGGAGGGCTTTGGCATTGCATCTCAGTCAGAAAGGCAAGTTCCTTCATTCCACTCTTAAAAAATTCTCTACAATCCTACCTGCCCTTTCCAAATCTGTCCACATTTAAATTCAAACTGTGAGAGTTCAAAACACCTGGCAATAAACACAGATAAAACAATTCTTGGGACCGAAAGGAACATACTGGGGTATCACACCTTAGTCCAGCAACCAGTTCATAAAGGTTAAAGTTTTGCCCTAAAATCAGCCTGGTTTTTGCCCTTAAATTCTTCCCTTGTATTGTTCCATTGGTGTTAGAAATCCTCCACAGTGTTTCCGGACTGAAGGCAGCTTGTGGCCACACCTGTACCTTGGCAGTGCAGTTGGTTAGCTTGAAGAACTCCTCTCTCCAAGATTTTTGCCACCCTAACAAACTTTTTTAGCTGTACCAAAGAATGTTTGATGTTTAAAGATTCTCATGATCATTTTATTAGGCCTTTTTTTCCAAACCTGTCCAATGTTTAAACAACAGCATGGAGTTCTAACAGACAAGTAATGTTAAAGCTATATTCACTTACCCTTGATATTGAAAGGTATTAGCTTATTCTTTACCAAAGGAGAAAGTAGTTACAGCATATTTATCGAGAGCTTCACCTCAATTACAATGCTCCTGTTCCTGGAAAGAGGTCATACCTGTAACTCTAACATTTATGCTGATCACAGTTGATCCTTTTCTTTTCCGGTTTGCTTTACAGATAATGAAAACACATCAACCATGAAACAACACATAGTTTTAGTTTGTTGACATAGAAAGGACAAGGTGAACCTCCACTCTTGTAGTCCTGCAATAAGAATCTTTTCACTACCAAATTTGTACATGCTAATGGCAAACATCCATTGGGCATTTCAGGTAGTGTTACCAACAGAGCCGAGATTTATGTCATCCTGCTGATCAGTTTCTGTATCTGATAATTAAAAATTTAGCTTACTTAGAGACGCTTCAAAAAAGGCTTACTGGTTTCAAACCTGAAGCTCAGTAAGTAAAATTATCTGCAAAAATACTCATTGGAAACAAAATCTACATTGTAAAAATAAGAATGTCTGGAAAGTATGTGTGAAGGGTTTTAAAAGAGATTTCACTATTATGATATGAATGCCTGGAGACTCCGACTTGCAATGGATTTACCATGCTTGCTTTCCCATTTCAAGCCAGAGAGGGTTTATATATATAAAGTACAAACTTGTGCCTTTACTGGAAGAGCTGTCAAGTGAAAGGATTACACAAATCGTTGTCAGGTCATCTGTGTTACAAGCACAACTTGTAACTCTAAGTCTGTCATTAAAAGCTTTTTTCCACTAAACTAAGCGGTCTCCTCCCTGACTGTTCACCATTATTTCCCTGTTAAAAGCTCAAAGAAAGGATTTGGGAAAACTTAATAAAACAATCTTTTTAGTAAGCAGAAATTTGCATTATTAGATATTGTCTCTCCAATTCGAGCTCACCTGAAATTCAAACACCTTATTTCTTTCATAGAGTTAATTAATGCAGTTCATGCTTAAAAAAAAATAAATTAAAATATTTTATTATTCATCCCAAAAGAAAACAGGAAAAAGGCAAGTCAACATAAAGCAAATTTAGTAATCAAATTCTTAAATATTAGAGTGAATCTGATTTTATTTCTTTCTGCCTGTGTGAAAAGTTCTGACATGCAGTGGTTAGAAAACAGAATGGAGAAACAGCTTTAGTGACCATTGTTCAGGTTTGGACAAGTCTATCTTGCTCCAAAGAGAAAAAACCCACAGTTAATATCCAAGATAAAACAGGCAGGCTTGCAAAAGTCATTAGACAATAATTTCTATACTACATTCATGATTCCACATTCCTATCAAACATTAGCAGGGCAAGAGAGTTCCTTGGCAAACACGCAGAGAACCACAGCAGCAGCTCTGCTGACCAGAACCACGGGGCCAAGCACCCAACATCCACACTAACCCTGTCAGGGATTTCCATTGGACTGCCTCCAGTCTGACCTGCCTGACACCTCTTCATTTCAAACAAAAGCACATGCTTCTTTCTCCCTGATTTTTCCCCTCTTTCAAATGTTATAGTAAAATTAGTTTATGACAACTCGAAAATCTGCATTAGTTCCCAAGGGACTGGGAGAATGCCACAAAATAATGATTCAGGAACAAAACCAACAGCTACATTTATCTGAAAGAGTTCAGACACTGCAATACAGATTTAGGTAAGGAGTGTCATTAAAGAAAACTGAAAAAGCTGTTCACAATCTCTCAGTTTACAAGCAACAGAAGAGGAGAGATACAGACAGTATCAACATATCACGAGATTGCTTCTGTTCAATCTACAGACTGTTGTATTTAGACACTGTTCTATTTAATGACAGTGCATATATCAATGAGGGAAAAAAGATATTTTCTGTACATTCATGCAGTCTCAATCTATTTTAGTTGTCAGTGCCTGAATCTCACACATTAAACACACCTTTTCTGAGGACAAAGTCTGTACTGCAGGCTGCATACTTCTAACTCAAAGTTGTTTAGATGCATAACAACATCTAAATGCAAAATGCCTTACAAACACACTGAGTCAGAGAATTGGAAAGGAAAACAATACTGAATATATATTTTAGATTAAGCTCTTTTTGCTAGAGTTGAGTTTTGAAATTCATGGAAAAGATGCCTTTGTTTTCAAAAGGGGAAAGAGTCAACGCCCTGACTTCTAATTGTTCTTAAATATCTCCTGGCAAAAAAAAAAAAAAAAAAAAAAAAGTGTAATACATCATCTTACTACAATACTCAGACTTTTGGAAGAGACATTCTGAGAGCTGTTTTTGTCAAAACCAGTATTTAATTTGAAAAGTAGCACAAGTTCTCATTAAAAAGCAGGAAGAAAGAATCTAACAAAATATTACAAATTAGCTTAATTTTTAAAAAATTACAAATTAACATTAATATTGCACTCTTAAATTCAAAAAAACCCAAGACTTTTAAAGCTTTATACTACCTTTATCTCAAAGAAAGGAGAAATTAGACAAATTGTGATAAAAATACTATACAGAAGTAAGAGTATATGCATTATTCAAATCTGAATAGCAGACGAAATTTTCCTAAATAGACTAATTATATTAATAGCTCTTTGAATATCAGCTGTATGAATAGGGTTGCAAAAAATCAGGTTTAACTGAAGCATAATTTGGCATATTAAAGGTGTCACAAAAGATGTATCTGTAATTTGCAAAATCTGTTCCTTTAAAAGTGTAAAATATTCATCGCTCATCATATTTTTAAGATTATGATCTCAGAACTTTATGAACATCAGATTTCATTAAATCCCCTTGTTGCACCTAAAGACTACCTAAAGAGTCTGCAAAAATAAAAAAAATATTGGTGCGTTTTCCATTGTCTTGAGCATAGCAGTACGTCTGGAAGCAAAGGCACAAATTGTATCTGTCTGCCAGCTCTCTGCTGGCTCTGCAGTAAATTATAAAAGTGAGGAATCAGTTACTTTTAGAACAGCATTTGGGCTGAGTTAATGTTCTGTCCCATTCCACCTCAGATTTTGAGTGGACTATTCGCCAACATTCACCTCCACGTGCAACACACTCCAACAAGATATTTACAGTCCCACTCTGATCAGCACTTAAATAGAACTGATGTCTAATTATTAGCATGTCTAACTAATCTGGGAGATTTTTGTAGTGACATTTAATCACATTTTCACTGTACAAAACATCTAAAGGCATTAGCATCATTATTGACTAGGTTTTAAAGGGTGTATTTTATTAATAAAACAACATTAATTTACTACACAAATCATTACAAAGAGAAGTATTTATCATGCTTTATAAGGCAGTGCAGTTTTCACGTGACAATTTATTTGTGCATGGCTGGAAAATGCAAATAGTCTATCAAAGTAGGTAGTGGTACCTGTCTTTTGTGCTGGAAATAGTGAATGCTTTGAGAACACAGAAAAAGCAAGATATATTGACATGCTTCATTGCAGTAAATGCTAGTAAAATTGAAATCACTATTTAAATATTAGGCCTGAAATAAACTCCACAAAAACAGGCCACTGTGACAAGAGGAAGCTCTCTGCAGAATTAGAGATTCAGAGATTATTTTTATCTCTATTGTTTTATCAGTGTAATAAGACAAATTATCCCCTGAGTATAAATTGATTGAACAACATTAACTTCTCAAAATAAAATGAACACCCAAAACACAAGGGGTTATCTGCTACATGCAACATTTTGTGCATTATCCATAGTATTTTTTCTCTTTTATTAAAGGAATTCTTAATTTTAATATATTTTACAACCAGTGGCATGTTGGTAACCTACAGTAGTGTACATAAGCACTTCCACCAAACTTGACATTTGAGTTTTATGATTTGAAACCAGCAAGGAATTCTTGGCATTTCCTTTTTGCTTTTCACCTAGAAGTTTAAAGACCAAATTACATGTCCCACAACACTTTAACCCTTCATTACCATGAGTAAATCAGCTAAAGTCACCCTGTACAAGACAGAGTGTGTTCA
Organism: Brachypodius melanocephalos; assembly: GCA_013398615.1. Taxonomy (NCBI): domain Eukaryota; kingdom Metazoa; phylum Chordata; class Aves; order Passeriformes; family Pycnonotidae; genus Brachypodius; species Brachypodius melanocephalos. The sequence continues at coordinate 7,688,380 of VZSR01000245.1, forward strand.
ACTGCAACAGAAGATTGTGGGCTCACACTTGCAATTATTGAAAAAGAAATGTTCAAACTCCTTTTGCAAGGTAATATATCCTTGAGGGCCCAAATGAGCAATGGGATGTACAAAATTTTACCACCTCCTTACAGTTTCTTTAATCTTATTTCCAAGCTTTACAGAAATTTGCTGAAGTAGAGTTTAGAATCCTTCCTCAATAACCTAGTGAAGAGAACAACAACCTCTCAATGATATCTCAATGATACTTCAAAGTGTCATGGTTTTAGACAAAAAAAAAATCACTGGCACAGAATATGTAAAATTATTGGCATAATCTTTATTTTAAAGAGATCTCTGCAATTTAGTGAAAGACATTTTCTTCAGTTAGTGATGTAGTAATTACTATTTTATATTCCTCTGCAAATATAAAAATACTAAAAAGTGATGACAGCTTCCCAGGTCAGAACCCACAATCTTGTTCAATTTCATTTGCAATAATCTCAGATTTATTAGTAAAAAATTAGTAGTTAAAATAAACATTTAGGTACAATATAATTGGGAATCCTAAGATTAGTTGAACATATTTTTCAGGGTCTAGGCATGCTTTGTCATCCAAACTACAATTCTTTGTGATTTTACAATAATATCTTTTGGGTTTGAATACCTTCAATATCTCTCTTGTGTTGCCATGTTGAAAAAACCCACAGAGAAGAGGGGAACTCCATGGGATCTTAAGAAATCATTTAGCATATGCAAAGATCAATTAAGCACTTAGTGATACACTGTAGTCTTCAGTGCCAAATCACAGATATAATTCAAATGCATTAACATTAATAAAAATTAACATTTATTTCTTCCTGTGCCGTTCCTACTGCAACAATATGGCATCTGAATAAAGCAGCAGCTTCCTGGTTTAAGCATTTCTGCTCTACTTACCTCAGTAATAACCCAGACAGATAATATGATGACTCAAATGCAAGCAAGTCTTTCTCATCCAAAGATCTTAGTTTTCGTGTTTCAGAGGATGGTTTTTTTCCCTGAATTTGGGTTTTAAAGAAACAGGGTAGCTTCTTCCCAGCTTTGCCTACAGTAAAAACAATGTCCAGGCCCAACTGTAAGAAAACCTAAGGCTTTAGGTTAATACATAGGGACAGCAGAAAACCAAGGAACTGCAGCATGAAGCTAGGTAGTTTCTCAACAACTTTATAAGCCTCTCTAAAGAGATAAAATAATCCAAACTCCTTGTTGCACATGTCTTTTCAGAATATTGCTATCAAAGTGTATGTACAATAAAAATTATCTAATTTTCTAAAATTTTCTGTATAAATGTATCACCTTGACACTCTCCTCACAGTAATTTCTGTATGTAAATTAAATGTTTTAAATTGCAGTTGTCAAAAGTTTGGGTTTACCTTCATTTCTTTTAGAAACCTTCCTTTGCAGGAAGGTGAGAATAGATGTGCAGAGCACCCTGAATTCACATCAATAAAATTATTAAAATTCTGATGTACTTGCAAATCATTTTGTATTTTCAAACAGGGATTGATAAACTGCACAGTTCTCATTCCAGTCGTCCTTGCTTAGCATCACCTATTGCTCCCCATACATCAAATACAAACTCATCTGGAAATGCAAAGTCTCCAAGAGTTTCATCCAATGCCACTGCGAATTCATCTGGGTTTTTCTTGTCTCTTCCAGCTTCCACAATTGTTGCAGCTAAAAAGCAACAGAACAAAACAATGTTATGATGATGAAAGTGACAGCTAACACACAGCTTTGGGGTGTCTATTTTCAACAACATGGTAAGGTCAGCTTAGGGAGATGCAAAGTCTACCAGGTGAATTTAGGATTCAACAGGAATTATGCACTTAAAGTTTGTGCTTATGCCTCCAGGAAGTGAAAAAGTTATTTCTGAAAATCTCAGCCAGGTGGGTCAAGTTGTGCAGAAGCAAGAGAAAGGCTTTGCTGCTGTGCACAATAAACTGGAGCCACCAAACACTGGGAACAGCTTGGTATCCAGGCAAGTGAAAGCAGAGAGTGATACAATGGAATTAAACTGTGATATCTTGTACACCAATACTGTCCAGCATTTTCTCTTGTTTACCACAAAAGCATCAGAATTTATCAAGTGTTAGCACTCACTTTTGAAATGGCTACACTGGGGCTGCTGCATAAGACTGACCCCTTAGCTACTGTGCTCATCCCTCACCTTTTGCAACTGCAGTTTCTCAGATTCTGGGAAAACTTAGAAGTCCAGCCCAAACAACACTGGATGCTGGCAACCCACAGATATTAGAGCAAATGAAGACTGTGAGGGTTTAAATCTCTCTTGACCATGACACCTGCACCTCCATGAAGGGTGAAAAGAGTCAGCACAGAAGTTTCTCCTGGTTAAGCTGGGCCCAGAGAATCAGTGGCAGCAAGCTACAATGGCTTGAGGGATGCAGAATGCTCTGTCAGACACATTCAGCACAAACAGCACTGCTGAATACAGTTCATTTTCTGACCTGTATCTCTGCTCCACAGCCTCTCTTCACAGGAAAATGATGGTACAGTACAATAGATGAAACATCAAAGTCTGCTTCGTTTGGGGATTACTTTACACACCTGCCTTAAACTGCAAGGTGTCCTCCATCTTTTGTTAAACATCAAATAACCACCACTTTCTTCAAGAGCTTATCAAATTCAAGTGTCAAAGTGAAAGATTTCATAGCTTCTAGCCTTTTCTTAGAGGAATGTCCAAATGCAAAACACATCGTATAGTGCCTGAGAAAGGGAAGGAGGTTTTGAAGCCACAGAAAAATATCTTCACTGGGGCAGTCTGCCACCTACCACATAGACTGTATTGAATCAACATGGCAAAATCTCTCTGATAAAAACAAAAATAAACTTTCCCTGCTCCGAAATTGTACTAAATTTATTTAATTTTATTTTGTTGACCTAAAACTCAGCTCAAATTTATTGACAATTATGAACTTCTGGCAAACAGTATTTGCTGTTGTGCAAATGTAACAAGCTGTAAGCAAGCCTGAGCCATATTCCATATTGTAAATGTCAACAACAGTAATTCTGAGGAAGCTTGATATTTTGGTTTTAACTGTGTTCAGATGTGAGGCTCCAAACACAATCACAGTGTGTCAAGCTACACAAAGCTGTCCAAGGAAAATTTATGTACATCTTGACAAATAAACTGCTGTGATGGAGACAGTTCAAGTGTACCCCAGCTTCCCAGGCACCACCTGTGGTTCTCAAGGACCCTCAAGACCTTCCCAGAAGAAACCCTATCTCTGTTGCACTGATTCTCTCTGGGTCCCCTAAGAAGTTCCTGAGACTCTGATTCAGATAAGTCTGGGTAGGAAATGGGCATTAAATAGGGGACTCTTGTTCCTGGCAAGTGGAACACAAGGATTTGTTCTATCACCACCACTCTATATTCCCTGACGATGTGGCACAAGAAGGTACTTACAGGGAAACAAGCCTTGAGGTAATGAGGTGAAGGGTATAATTGGAACTTCACAGATTTCTGGATATGAAGCAGGATGTAAACTTACTTTTTGTAGACACTGGGAGAAGGGTGGAGAGAAAAGAGCTGTGCAAAGTGATGAAAGAGCAAACACGTCAAGATATGTTACACCAGATATCTAGAAAAAGCTGTCATCAAAAGAGTAAGGATCTAGACAAGTGTTCAAGCAGGGTGGGAGTGAGGAATTTAGCCATTTTTAAGATAAACTGGCCAAGAGATACGGAAGAACCATATGACACAGACAGCAGCAATAAAACAAGGCATTACATCACAGTCCAGCTGCCCTAGCTGAAGCTTTAGAATTGCACATAATAAACTGTCAGTAAAGCGTAACTTCAAACACAACTTTCTTTAGGGATTGACCTTCCCAAATAATTAAATGGAATCTAAAAACTGGTTTATTATAGATCTACAAAACTTGAAAACAAAATCCAACAAAAGCTTAGCAGATCAACTTTCAACCCAGTCATGCAAGAATCGGAACATCACCGCCGTGCTAAAGCAGCCTCCAAAAAAAAAAAAAAAAAAATCATCTGTATTGAGTAAGTCTAATCAGCATCGCAGGGCACATTTAATGCAGTATATTTGGCATTCCCAGACGCAGCTGATGCGATGAGGCAGGCTCGGGAAGGCCCCCGGGAGCGGGCTGGTGCTGACCTCCAGTGCCCGCCCGGCCGCACTGCCGCGCATCCCGCCCGGAGCCAGCCTGCCCTGCGCAGCTCCACCAGCGGCACCACCGCGCTCTGCCAAAGCGCCGAGCACAGCCTGCCTCACTGCTTTCATGCAGAAAGCCGGCCAGCTTCTCTGCCTCCCCGTGAACATATCCCTGTTCCCCCAGGCAGCTGCCACAGCCGCGGCACGGCGGTCCCAGGGCGGTTCAGATGTGCAGAACGCACAGTGACATTCGCCATGCGGGATTCCCAGGGCAAATCAAAGCCGACTGACTGCCGAGGAATTCAGCAGATACTCGCCAGCTTGGAGAAAACTCTGCTGGTTCTCAGAGGGTGACAGCTCCGTGCCCAAATTGTCTCCACTCCCCTCCCTTTTCCCCCACTGCTTCTTGTAAGAGCTGCACACAATAAGCGATTACAGGAATTTTATTCCAATAGGATAATTTTCCACAGTCAAAAGAGCCTCAATTGTTTTCAGATTTTCCTTTTTTTCATTTCACTTCAGGCAATGTTAATTTCTGAATAATTTTCACATAAAATGTGAAAAGTTCAGCAATCTTAAAAGTGGTGAAAGGAATTAGAAATCTTGTCAACTTTAACTGCGAAGTTAGTATCAGGCTTCCCAGAATATGAACAAAGTAATAGGTTGGCTTTTCAAATCTAGTTCCTTTAAAACAACTTCAAAGATCTTTCACAAAATCCTTATTTTCACTTTTAAGGTACACGTGGGGCACAAGCCATGAAAGCTACTTTCTGCCTGCCATTCTTATTATCTACCTTACATAGTGGTTTTGCTACCTGTATCCTCTACTGTAACTTCTGAAAAAGCCTTTTTCAGAAGTCCAGACAGAAGCCTCAATATTTATTTAGCTGTAATGCTATTAGAAGTTTTGCCTTCATCAAAAGGTAACAAATATTATTGTTCTGTCCTGTCACTCTAAAGCAGAAAATGAAACATTTTAGTGCAGTTCTCAGTACTTCACATTACTTGATTTAAGTTTCATGTTGAACATTGTCAGATCTGGTACTCAAGAACTATTAGAAATATTTCTTCTTGTTCCTTTTTCTTAAGTACTAATTCTTCTTGAAGTTTTTTTGTTTAACTGGGCTTGCTGCTCTTCCTTTTATCAAAAAACTCTCATTATCTTTTCAGAGTGGATGGACAAACATAAACAATACACCCCAGGATGTGTGCAATAAAATCCTTTGGGAAAGGAAGTCCGGTGATAGAAGGAGAAAAAACCAACAGATTCAGGGAGAATATAACTTCAGTTAAAGCATTTAGAGATAAAAACATCTATTGAATATTGATAGATTGGATTCATGAGCCAAGAGAAAAAGCTTGGGTAACAAAAAAGGTTTAAACCTGTTAAGATACTCTGACTAGTTTGAAAAATTAAGTAAAAAATGGAGAAGTAGATTTTAAATTTTTAAACAAAGACAGAATATGCAAGGATATTTCAGCCTGATCTCAGTGATGGAAGGTTATGAAACAGACTATCTTGTGTGTGATCACAGTATGTACAGGACAAACAGGGGATCTGGCTCAGCCAGCATGGGTTTAGGGAAGGCAGGTCCTGCCTGATAAACCTGATCTACTTTTATGACCAGGTGACCCACCCACAGGGTGGGGGAAAGGCTGTGGATGTGTCTCCCTGGACCTCAGTAAAGCCTTCAATACTGTTCCCCACACCTTTCTCCCAGAAAAGCTGACAGCCCGTGACTGCACCAGGGGATGTTCGGGGTGGTTAATCCTGGGAATGGGCTGTGGTGGGAAGTGGTGGGGTCACCACAGCTGGAAGTATTCGAGAAATGACTGGGTGTGACACTTGGTCTATGTTTAATTGACATGGTGGTGTTTGGTCAAAGGTTGGATTCAGCGATATTGGAGATCTTTTCCGACCCTATGACATGTCATGTCTGATAATATTATAGAGCAACACAAAGGAAATAATCATCTAAAAGTAGAAAAACAGGACAACGAGGAACAAAATATTGCTAGATGAAGCCAAAAGATGCTGAAAAAAATTTGGACAGGAAGCCCTTTTGCCATCATTTAGAATCAGTAGCATTCTGGGGTTACATCCAGTCTTCCTCCCACCCAGAATTTTTTAGGATGAAATACAGTCCATAAAAATTCAAGTCTTACTGATTTAAAAAAATAAATGCCAATATTTTTCACTAACACTGTTTCCTGAGTCGCTCCTATTACTCAACCGCTCAAATTCCTTTACCAGAAAGCACTCATAGAATTTAAAATAACCTGAATTATCTCTCAGCTGTGTACTTATGTTTTAAAGAATGCTGAAGTCAAGCCTTGGCCCAATTTCTAATGTGTCCATAAAATGGCTGAGGAATACATTTCCAGAGCCAGCTGTCCCTTCTCTGGATTAAGTCCAGTTTTCAGTACAAAGGAGTAAGGAAGTAAAAAGGTAAAAATGCATCCAAAAGCAGCCATGTAAATCTTTAGATTTCTGAAAATACATCTCTGAAAATAAAGCATTTAGATTTCTGAAAATAAAAGTAACAAAAACTGCCAGAAAAAAAAGTGCATGCATTTCCTTTAACAATTTCCAAGTATTGTGGTCCAGCTTAGGGATTTGTGTGTAGATTTAGTCAGCCATTCTTGAAACTGTCAAGATACTTAAGCATGCAAAACTTAGGGGCTTTATCTCACCTTTAATTCTGTCTGTAATTTAACATTAGTTTTTCTTTCCTTTCTTTCTAACTTACTGCTTAAAACTGGGGCACTGTTTCAGAATTCAATCACACTATGGAAGTGTCATCTTAATGGAGATGAAAGAGCAACATTAACTGACATCCAAAGATTCTGACAAACAGAAGTGCATGGAAGTGAGCAATGATTGAGATCTTAATCACTTGTCAGCTGCACATTGTGATGACTTGCATTTTCAACTAATCTGGCTTGAGTAATGAGTGAAATTTCGAGCTAAGTGGTGATTGGCATTCTCTGAATGAATCTTTTCCTCATATTTCATTTTCATGGGTGACTGATCACATCCAGTATATGAAAAACTGACATGTGTTAATTAAACAGATTTGTGACAGGTGATTACTCTCCTTTCCTAAAGAATTCTAGAGCTGTTTAATTGTTTTAAAATGGTAAAGGTGGGGGGTTTGAGTCATCACCGTTGGCTGTTGACTCGCAGATTTGAACTTCAGGATATGGCTTCAAAGGTGCAAACTAAAGCTACATGAACCCCAAAGTCTTTGATTTCTGACAGCTTCTCTTGCTTTCACCACCTTTTGGGGAGGAAAAGAAGAGGTGAGGGACAAAACAACCACCCAGCTGGAAAAAAAGAGCCTCTCTATGAACAAAGACCCCTTCTTTCTTTGAGTATTCTTTTAAGACCTTTTTTTTAATTTAATTTTTTTTTTTTAGGTTTTCAAACTACATACTGAAAGACGAAGGGCATTAGATCTTTTTTGGGGGAAAAAATTTCAAGAAATTCATGGGAAAACTCTTCCAGGTGCTTGGCTATTAACTCAACCATATGTGTTGAAAGCTGAACTTCCCAGTCTACTGTGTAAGAGCCATCCTGTTTACAGTACTGAGAGCCAAAAATACAGGGAACACCAGTTCCCACAGGACTGTTCCCATGGACACCAAAGCAGACCACCTATAGCTGCTTATTCCTGTAGGGCAAGGAGCCTGGGGACCTTGGAAATAACCTGCAAGGACAGGAGCTTCCAGAAGCCCAGCCTGAGCCAGGACTGCAACAGCTGCAGGACAAAAACAGCTCCCAGAGGGACAGCTGGCAGGGGACTCAGGGCTTTGAAGCCTGAGCCAGAGATGGGCTGAGGAGCAGAGGCTGCAGGAGTGAGATGGGACATGGAATCCTCCCTAACCTAAACATGTCTCAGCACCACACAGGCCTCTCAGGAGAGCATTACATGGCAGCAGCATCACACACTAGAGCCGCTGGGAACAGAAATTTTGAGAACTTCTAATTTCCTGGGAATAGGGAAGTTTAGATAGAACCTACAAAACAGAACTCAAGTTTTCGGCAGCTCTGCCCTCTCTTCCATGCCAGGAAGCCCACTTCTACCTTAGACTGAAGGACAGATACTGTTCTACCTACATTTTATCCTGTGAGAAAACTAGTAGAATCTGCCAAACAGATGCTTGCCAGTAGGAGCAGCCCACAAAGGCCTTCTGGCTATTCAGATAACCACCTTTTTCCTCATTCCTCTGTGCTAACTGCTGCCCCTCCAGCCCTGATGCTTTGCCCTCTGAATCCTCATGCCAAACCTATTTTCTCTTCTGCTTTGCTTTTTCCACTTCTCTCTCATGAAAGCTTTCTTTTCAAGATCAGTTTCCATTTAGCTTATTCTTTCTTTTCTCTTGGCTGATTCTTTTAAGATATTACCATAATACTAAATACCTTCCTCTTTGTCTCAGTACCAGCAGTTCCACAAGATCCTGGGAGGACTATACCAGCCACAGCAGGCTACAACAGCTAGACTGCAGCTCCTTCCCACACAAATAGAAACTCCTGTTTAGTTGTTGTCAGAATAACAAAGAAAAGCAACAGCTGCAAGGACAAGTTTGGTGCATCTTTATGGAACTTATGATGCTGAGGTTAAATAGTTTCTTTCATTATAAATCACTGATTCTTATAACTAGTGAATATTCTGTAAGTTTTCTCATGTTCGTCAGAACATAGGTTTTAGAGATTTTGATAAATTTGTGTAATTATTCTGTCGGTTCTCTTGCTAAATAGTTGTTTCTTCACTGATGAAGATCTCAGGTTCAAACCTCAGCAATCAACTTTGATGTGTCCATGCCATGGGGTGAAAAAGCAAATAAACATACTTATTCTTAAGAATCCTTAACCATGGCACACACACAAGATCCACTAGAAAATATAAGCCAGAAAGAATACCGTGGGGACAGTTACAGCAAACAACTAAAAAATTCATGCAACAGTGTATAGATAATGTGCAGAAAGAATAGAGGATTGATTGAGTAATTACATCATAAGGATTGAAGTGGGAGTGAGATTGTTTTATCAGACAAACACAGTTGTAGAAATACAGGCAAGTTTTTGAGACTACAGGCAGGAAAAATTTTGCTTCATTGACATTCAGAGACTAAAGTACTCAAATTTTATACTACAGCAAATGAAAAATCATTTAATCTTGTAGTAATGTATCTGCTAAAAACTCACCTAATTCAATATCTCTTATGCCCATGTATGTTTCAAGAAGCTCATCCACTTTTTTAATTGCTTTTTCTTCAACTTCAGTTGGCTTTGTTGGAATAAAGGGAGAGAAGTATGATTATATCCATGCAGATTTCAAAATAACCAGCAATGTGCCAGTGATTAGCCTTACTTCCATCTTGGTCACCTAGACTTACAAAACCTACAGATAAAACACACTATTTCACTCTCTTTCCTTCTTCTCACAAGCATGAGCTTTCTTCCTAATATCAAGCCACACAGCTCACACGTTCAAACTGAACAGGGGCCCTGTATCTCCTAACAATCCAGATCTTCATCAAATCCCCATCAGCTTTAGAAGAGCCCAGAACAAATAATGTTTATGCACTAAACTCTAATCCTGCTTTTGCACAAATTCATGTCAATGTATCTAATTAGTCTCTCCTAACAACAACCCCGAACACTTCAGTGTCAGAAATGGAACAAATTCTTCACAACCATCCCACCTCTTATTTCCCTCCTTCTGTCTTTTCAGCACTCCTTGGTCTAATCTACCTTAAATTCATCCACGTAACTCATGACATCTATAGATTCTCTGCTTCCAGGTTCTTCAGCCCCATCCTATCCCTGCTAGTCATCAACTTTCGTTGTTCTCTTTAGTCCCACAAGCTCTGTAACACCCACATTTTTCCTTCCTACTTATCAGCCTTGGGGAAGAATAAATCAGAAGCCAGGTGATTAAACTACTGCAGGGCATAGAGCACACCGTACCATTTCCTCCACAGTAGCAGGGCCTTTGCTTCTCAGGCGAAGTGTTTCTCTCCCTTTGGAGATTTTAGCCTCTGACAGAGTTCTGCCCTTGGATCTTGGTTCCAGCTTTTCTAAAGACAAAAAGAAATCCAACAAAAATAAAATACCAAACAAAACTACATATACAGTACAAGAGAATATGAGCTATCTGTTTTGGTTATTACAATATCTTCACATTTTATTCTAATTGAGATCCAGACTACGTAAAAATCTAATTATAGATTAACTATTCTGAGTATAGCTTTGCTGACAATTTCTTGTCTTTAAATTCTAATATCTGCTCAACTGCACTGAGGCTAGGACTTCCATTGACCAATATATCTAAGCAGGCCTATGGCATTCACTTCATATATGCACCTTGTGTAATTTTATTTCCCTATTCTACAGAAAAGTATTTATACCTTCATATTAGAGACTGAAGTCACTAGCCAACTGCTGATTTATTCTGGTCTTTACAGACAGAACACGTAGCAGGTTTAGCATTGCAACATTTCTATCTTTCACTGATGCAATGGTGCAAACATTCCTGCTAAGCAGGTGATGATGAGCCACATTGAGCTGAGCTAACAATTTGCTTATCAGCACTGACAGAGGTGGAATGGCCCTAAGCAGGAGGTTTTCCACCGGTTTCACCAAAATTATTTCACAGTCGATAAATCTCTAAGAAGAGTATCTGGTTTACACAAAGTTTCCTTTACCTGATTCAGCCTTTCCTGTTTAACCCTTTGTAAGGGCACCCAAGTTAGGAAACGGAGTACGGGATCATTTAAGATTTGGGTTTCTTGTTCCAGGATGCAATTTTACATTCAAGAGTGGCAAGGCTTTAATTTAATTACTGACACTGGAGTTACAAAGTAAATCTGGAAAGTGCTAGAAGAGAGGAGACAATTTTGCAGAACTGCTTTTAATTGTCCTGTTTTCTCTAACAGATTATTCCTCCTCTTAACAGCAGGCCTTTCTAATAAGCTCTTCTTGAAGGCAATACTTTAACATATTATATTAATTTTGCTCAGATAGATTTCAACTCATTCTTGCATAAGTAGTCACAAATCTAGATTATTATGCTGAACAGGCCTTGAAAAGTAAATTTTATTAGCTTTCATGACACAAATAGGTATGCCACAGTCTCTTATATATATACACTTAGGATCAACACTTTTTCTTAATCCTTTTATTGCTTCAAGGACAATTTAAAATATCCTTAAGATTGTCATCATTTCTGCTAGATTTGTTTCAAAAAGTCATTCCTGATAAAAAACCCATATTTTTCAAATTCTGTCACCATTATCACCTTAAAACTCATGATTTAACATAACCTTTATTTGCAGTACTTCTGATCAAAACACTGCCTATCAGAGAAACTATTTGTCATGTTCATATAATTAAAATGCAGAGTTTGTGTTATGCTGCCTTTACTTTGTTTCTATTCATTTTTCACAATTCACAAAGGGACAGGTTGTGACTGGTACAGATCTTTAATTCTGTGCTACAAGCCTTGCCTAGAGTAGCTGAGACAGCCTGTGTGTACACGGTAGAGGGATGTCCAACCAGTAAATTACACTTATTTCACATTCTGCTGAGAGGAAGAAAAATGAAAATCATTTCACACAGAGGCTTGCCTCTTATTTCTGTACCCTCACCAAATTCTCTTGAAATTAACAGGAATTCAGCACCTACTTGTCCAGCAGGATCTGGATCTTGTCTGTCATCTCCTCTGGGGCTATTCTTAGTGCTTAAACTGCAGCTTAAGCATTATCTTTGTGCCTGAAGCCTAACTGTACCTAAGGCTAAAGGAAGGAGTTTTAACCTACTGAGCACTGCAATTTGCAAGTTAATTTCTGTAGGGTGAAAGAATAGCTGTTCATCTTCCAAAAATCTGTCCACAAAGCTCTGGTTGCCTCTTAAATCAATGTTGGAAAAAAGGTATTGCCATCAAATTAGTGCATTTTCTCCTCTACATTATAGGCAGACTAAGATATCTCAGTCACCTGACTAAAGTAAATACTATTAAATTACGGCTGAAGCCATCAATCAAATGCTGATTTACCCTGCTCTTCACAAACAGACTGTGTAACACTTCTAGCATTGAACACAAATTATAAGCCCATATTAAAAAAAAAAAAAAGGAATTGCTGCATTACTAATTGTGATAGACAACACATGCAATTCTTTGGCATAATGTATAACATACACATTTAGTTAACAGCAATATCAAGCTATATAAGAACACACTAGAGATCAACTCATAACTCTCATTCTTCTCAGAAGAACCAAAAGAAAAAAGAAATCTCTGCATTTCCCTCATTTTCAATTTCTGTTGCTATTCTGACACCAAGTGTCAAGACTGGTGTATGACAGTAGCCGTAAACTACTAACACAAAAAAATTTTGAAAAACAAACATTTTAAATTTTTACTACTGCAGTGAAGACAGTGATATCCAATTGACTGCATGACTGTACTGATTTAGCACTATTTTGAAGTTTTTACTACAGGAAAATGGTACATGGTTTGGGGAGGGGATCCAAAAAATTGAGATACTGAAAACTGTAATTCAGTCCTCATTTTGACTGCCTGAGCAAACCTTCTCTTGTTTGTTTGTTTTCTACATTGATAGAATTAATATATACAAGAATTAACAGTAGGTTTGCATCCCATTTAAGCAGCACTTGCTCATAGCATGAAGGTGGCAAGTAGAGACAGAGCTTTGCAATTCTGCATTCTTCCAATTCTCAGTACACCTGCTGCATGATTGGAGATCCATAAAAAGGCTGGGGAAGGGGAGAGGGAGAACAGGCAGGCAGCAAAGGAGGTGCTCTGGGAAATCCCAGATAGTGTTTGCTGCAGACTCCTTCTGCATCAGAGCACAGATCCCAGTAAAGGGTACAGAAACAGAAAAGTCTGATACACAGAACAACAGGGATTACAAATCAGTGGAGGAACAAAGGAGTTTTGAGGATCAGGACATTAGTGAAGTGATCCATGCTTTAAAATTGTACCTAGGAAACAATTCCTGTACTTATTTTGCAACATCATCTAGTGGCAAAAGAGACTGAGACTAAGGCTCAGGCTGAGGTAACCCACACCAGGATGGCTGCTGGAGAGAGCAAGATGGAAGAAAATCCATTCATAAATCTTCCACTTCAAAGAAAAAAAAAAAACCAAACTAAATGTATTTTCTTGTAGTCATTACATTACCTTAGGTGGACACCTGGCTGCATTCTGAACAACTCGTAATGCAATCTTGGGATTTCACTATCAAGGTGTTTTACTGAACAAGGAGGTCACTCACCAAATGCTTTCAAAGGCTCTACCAACTCCAGCTTAAACTTCTGACCTTTCTCCAGGTCTTTTAGCATTTTGGCAACTTCATAATGCCGACACTGTGACACATCCTTTCCATTTATGGTCTCTATGTGATCACCCACGCAGACGGTTTTAGTTTGGTCCATAAGGCTGCCTTCTTTGATTCGCTATTGTTTAAAAAAAAAAAAAAACACCACCAGGATTAGAAACATTTCTTCAAAAGGTGATAGTTTTTAAGAGGTGACACCACTGAGTTTCAAGAATGCCAGTCAACAGTACCAATACCGCTGAGTTTACTCTAGCAGTGTGTTTTGTCTGTAAGATTATCATAAAACATATATTGAAAAGCATTATTTTTCAAACAAAGCATTTTAATAAGTATTGAACATACACTCAGGGGGAAAGGAATGCAACCACACTTTAGAAATAAAGGGTTCTGAATAACTTCATATTTTTTGTACTTTAAAACTGATCACAGACATCTCAATAATGTGAATGATTATTCAAGTTTTGGGGGTTTTCTATTTAACAGCTTAACAAGCATAGGAACAGAATTTTTCTCTTCTCAAGTATGGTCCAGGGACTTAGTAAAAGATTACATACTGTAAAGGGTTGATCTTAATAAAACTCATCCCCAGTGTTGAAACTACTATTTTCCTCATCAAGGTATACAGCTGTATATTAAAGGATATCCTCTGAAATAATAAAGAATAAAAAAATCTTCTAACTGCCATCTCATGGAAAACACAAATAGTCTAAAGGTCATTACAGCTTTTATGAAGTGTAATTTTAAAAGTATGAAGAAAAACCTTTAAAATATCTCTATGATTTATCACACTTTAAATTTCAGTGATTCTGTTTATTGCTGTTACATACTGTCCTATTTGTTCATCATGTGCACACATCATGTAAGCCATTATTACATGGCTATTGAATAGTGAAGCTATGACATAGTAAAATATCTTACATTTTGCAGATATTTCATTCTAACGTGTTCCTGAATAACAATCTCTTCAACAAAGACTGACGTGGTTCAGGCTAACTTTGCATGAGATAACAGTGAGACAAGGCAGATAAACACATTGCCACCTCCCACTGCAACAGCCAGCCTGGCTGAGCCACCCTCCTAGAAGCTGCTCCCAGCCCCTGCGCATGGCTGAGCCCACACATGTGCCTCCATCTGAGAGTCAGTGGGAAGTGTGAGAGTGTTCACTGTCCTATACTGCACCGCAATGATTTTCAGCTTCAGGCTGAGTTTAACTCTTTCTAGCACCAAACAGAAGCCTCGTGGTGAATATGGACATGAGTATCACACACACCAGAAGCCAAATGTGCCAAATGCGTTTCTGTCCCACCTTGCTTCAATTAATGTTTAGTCTACATGTTGAATATTCATTTAGCTTTTCTTCTGCACTTGGATCCCAACACTAAAACTGTTTAAATAATATTCGCTGGCTGTTATTTGTGTCACTTTTTATCATCACTCCAAGTTAACTGACTGAGACAGTTGAGCTACATTGTCACAGTAATTAAGATGCAATTGCCTGTATTTCAAGCGCTCTACAGTCCATTGAGAAGCTATGAGGATCTATATTTCCTGTGCAATGCCTACTCCATTTGATAATATCTCCTTGTACACCACTCAGTCATACTTCAAGTTCTACTGCTGCTCTTTGAATGCTAATTTGACTCCATAATACTTTTTCCCACCTGGCCGTGTACCCAAAATCAAATTTGTGAAAGCAGAATGACACCAGGTTTTCTTCATGGTAAGGCAAAACAAGATTAAATTTCATAGGTAAAAACCCTGCAGTTCAGTGTCAAGTTTAAAATTGGTCGAGTTACCACATCAAACCTAGAAACCTCTCTGTTATTCAAAAGGCAGTAAAATAACTGCAACCCATAGCACCTCCAACAATCCACCAATTAGTAAATTTAGTATTAATTATTCATTAAGAATGGGGCATAGTTACAAATTTTCAAGGAAAATATATGTATATAAGCAAAAATAATTCTATAAAACTTCAGAGACAGTCTCTGCCTAGTCATCTACCTAGACAACGAAGTAAAAAAAAAGATGCAGCTTTTTGTATATCTGTTTTTTATGCTGGTTTAAAAGATCCATTAGCTAAATCTGCAACAACAGCAAACAAAGTAAGCTCCTAGAAACTCCTTAAAACTGATGCGTTCCTGTGAAGACTGCACCATTTTCATCACAATGCTTATTATTAGACCAGTACAAGGAAAAATATGTATTTGCTCCGAGGAATTTTACACAATTTGCTGGAAATTACAGCTTGCCTGGCTAATGTTGTCAGGGTTTTCCAGTGTGCTCCAATTGTGCAGTAGTCTGTGTGAGGGCTGTTCTCTCTGCCTGTTACCAACCAAGCACAAAGGGAGTGTCACTGCACAGGGCTGCACTCGTGTACGCCATTCATTGAAGCACTGCTTTCAATGCCTCCTTTTAAAATGCAACATAAGCAGCAGCATGACTGAATGGTATGGGCTGTAGAGATGCCATCACTAGAAATTCACAGTTCTTTGGCTATAAACATGAAAGTTTGGCTATGATTTTGCCAAAATGCTTAGTGAAACCCTCCCTGCATCTTGACCTTCACAAACGTGATCTCAGTCACATTTTTCTACAACAAAGACAAGCAAACAGATTTCTAAACCGTGTCTTGTTTTGTAGCCATGGTAGCTAAGAATGAACAGAAAATACAACCTCTCCGTACAAGAAGCTCTCTTTACAATGAGAACAGTGATTGGGGCACCAGTAATCAAAGATAATTGCTAATGCCTCACTAATAATGGGTAATTGGAGTATATTAGAGCAAAGAATCTCAAAAAGGCAGAAAATGTGATTAAGGTTCCTAACACCTAGTCTAGCAAGAAGGACAGTATAATTTCCTCAGCCTCTACTTGTCCCAAAACATACTGCCTCTAGGTCATGTGGAAGAGGAGGAGAGCAATTATGATTAATATATTGTGTACGTTACTGCCCATACTTGCTACTCAAGTTCTTTGTGGTAAATTGTGTTAATCCATATCCTTGTAATTCACCCTATCTAAGGCAACAATACTGCAGAGCTGAAGAACTGCTGTACTTGCCCCTACTCTTATACAGCACAAAGGCTTCTGCCCTGGGAACAGCCAAAGACTGAAAGAACATGATCTCATTATCACGAGTGACAAAAGTTCTATAAGCATCTAGTAAATGACATCAGAAAATCAGTTTAAAACAGGAGGGGGCAGATGCAAGCAGTATCTAACACCTACCACCTCAGGGTAGCTCAGGAGATACAATGCTCTCATTGTAAAGCTGATACACATTACAGAAGCAATGAACAAATGAACAGATTTTGAATGACATGCAGTACAGATTAGCTGAACTAATTTTGAATTATGTACCTAAAGAAAAGCAACTTTATTCTTTACTTACCATATATATGATAAGAAAAGATTTTATAGTTCTAAAGGATCATTAAACCAATAATTAACCTATTATAATAACAGGAGCTTCTATAGAACAAAGTATTTCACTGGTAATTAAGTTTACCTTTATAAAGGCACAGCCAGTTCCATTGTCTGTAATGGTAAGCCCCAGCATATCATCAGTTTTAAGAACTTCCACTTCTTTTCGTTGTCCTTTCACATGGGCAAATATGAAATCTTCAAGGCCAATTTGTGCACCTAAAAGCTTGTCCATATCAACTTTATGAGTGTTCAAAGTGCAAAACATGATCTGTGCAGAAGGAAAGCAAACACATTAACAGTGTATTAGGTTTGATGAGCCTGAGAGGAAGCTAAAACGAGAGCACAGTTCAGGCCCCTGTGACAGGTCACACTGACTCCAATGGAAGAGACAACGGTCAGTCCCTACCCATCCCCAGCATGGGTTGGGGTCATCTCTGTTCCAGTAAAAGCAAGGCTTAATAAAAAGGTCAAATTGCTTCCTTATAAATCAGCTTTTCTGAGTGATTTCCTCTCAGCACTGGACATCAGGCAGTCTTTTTTCTCCCTACACTTAGGCCAGTTCTTCAGCAGGGAGGTTTCTTTCCTGGGCATAGGCAGGGTGAGAGCAATCCATCTGTACTGCTTGGGAACAGAGATGCTTATGCCCACCGTGGAGCTGCATGAAGGAATTTGGCCAAGCCCAACACGCCCTGTTACAGCTACAGTAATGACACGTGCCCAAGCCTTTCCCAGCTGCAGCAGGAGAGGAGTGAGGGCCAAGGGAACCACGCAGCTTCCTCCTGGGCAGCACCAGAGAGCACAGGGCAGCAGCCAAACCAGGGAAACTGCGCTCCAAGAGAAACTTGGAGAATCCCTAAAATCTACTTCACTGAGGCAAAGACACAGGTTTTCCACACCAGAACACTACACATGCCTTTTCCTTCATTCTGGCATCACTGGATGAAAGCGGAAAAATTGAAATGAAAATCACCAACCTGTTTAAATTGATTCCAGGTCAAACAAAGAGTGGATACTTTTACTAATATATTTCACAAAGAGCATTAAAGTTTCTGGAACTTAGATTCTGCAACTATGGGGGGGGTTTAATCTTGAAAGACTGAAAGTTAATAGAGAGACAGTTTTCTTGATGGACGTCTTGTTTAGTCGTTGTTTTTAAAAACAGAACAAACAACCCCCCCACCAAATAGCCTTACTTCAATGGCTACTTGCTTATCTCATCTAATCCCTCAAACATCCACTGCAATCTAACACCTTATTTAACAATGAAAGTCGTAACAGCACACCCTTAAAAGACATTAGTTTTATTTGCTCAGGTAATGCAAAGTTTTTCAGTTAAACAATACTTTAGATATAACAACATCTAGAGAAATTAATCTGGTTTTAAGTAGAAAACTGAATTTAATAATAATAATCATCACCATAATCTCTAATGACAAGCTCTTTTTTTAAACAAAAAAATTAAAACAGATATCAAGTTCATATACACATTTTCAGCTCTCTCAAGCTACATAGTTTTGCCAGTTTAAAACCAACTCAGTTCATTGTTCCTGTGATGAATAACAAACACTGTCTTTACATTTTAGACATTAGCATCCTTCATCTGACCTTGTCAAACAGACAATCTAGTAAATACTGTCACACCTTTGAATAGATAAAATTGGCAGCAGAGCAGAAATGTGATATTTAGAAACTTGATCCAGAGTTTCTCTTTATAGATCTTCATCTGGACGGCATTCCTACTACAGCCTATAAGTCTGCAGAATTTTTTGTGAGTCAGTTCTAACCACAAGGCTGAGAGAGCATCAGCCAGTCAAAAATAAAACTTAAATCATTCTTCATCCTCTTTAGTGAACAACTGCTTTTTCTCAGAACAGATATATGCAAAGAGTAATATACTAAAGATGTATCTACCAAGAAAGATTTACCAGTACACCATCTACCAGTTATAGCATAGCTTTATTTGTACACAACTGAGCCCTATCGATTCCAAAATGGTATTGTTTCATAGATTTTCCATAAGTTTAATATTGGTAGTTAATGACAGATTATATACTTGAATACTTAAACTACAGTTGCCACTCACTCAAAGTTTTGCACATTTTTAATAGTAATTTTCTTATTCAAAAATGAAGCAAGTAAAAAAATCCAGGTGCAATTCTCATTGTTAAGCCTTTTCTGTCCCTACCCTAAACCTACATAGGCATTTGGTCTTTAACTCAGCATACCAGTGCTGTGAATATTTCATGCCAACTTTAGCAAGATATTATAAATCAGAACTGTTGCATCAGTCACAAAGTATCTAGGATACCTCCTTCACTTCAGAAGAGTTATCTTCTACTTCAGAAGAGTTACCTTCTGCAGCACTCAGAACAAGGAAATTCCATGTCACTGGACACCAGGGGCTTATGCACAACTTTATAAAATAAATTTGTCCAGTAAGATTACTAACAGATTATTCCCTGGATCCATATCTTCCACTGGAAGAGACCACATTAGCCAACAAAACCAGGGCTATACTGTGTGTTATATAAAGAAATTGTATTAGCTAAGAAAAGGAGGGTTACATGATGGGTTATGTAAAGTGTATATGCAGTACCATATTGCATATTCTATACATTAATTATACTCTCATCTTCCATAATGAGCTGACACCTTGAAAAGAACTCAATAATAACTTGATTGATAGATTACATACTCAAAGGCTATTGAAAATGTATTAAAAATCTCAGATAACTTTCCAGAGATCATTATCACTTTCTGTTTAAGAGGCAGGGAATGAGGAATTTTAATTCTGAGCAAGATGTAACACCCACTGACATATTTCCCTATATATGTAGATGTCATCGTATCAAGAAATCACCAACGCATTTTCTGGGTATCTTACTCACTTTATCTTCCCCAAGGAAAATGTGGGAGCCTTGACCAGCTTCAGCAACGGGAAGAGTAACCAGCTCCTCCAAGTTCTAGTGTGCTTTTGGTACTGTCAGGTATTCAATCTGGTCAAAACACTCAAAGTCTTATAAAACAAGCATTCGCTGTTTTGCTGTTTGTTTTGGGATTTGGTTGGGGTTTGTTTAGTTTGGGGTTTTGTTTGTTTTTTGGGTTTTTTTGTACACAAGTATTACAGCGTAGGTTCTTCCATCCAATTATTTCCATACTAATATTTCAAATACATCCAATTAAAGTATTTGAAAAAGACAGCAAGCATCACATGCAATATGGGTGTGACATTCAAAGCACTGCTTAGGGAAACAGCAAGCAAACAATTCTTGCCATAGGGTTGGGAGGAGGTGTTTTGTAGGGAGCGTTAAGTTTGCTCACTTAAAGTACTCAATCTGTAGGCGTGATTGTGAGCAATTTGTTTCAACATATAAGTATAACAATAAAACTTCCAACATTTGGTGATGAGAATTTCACAAACTGACCCTTTTCTCTAAAATACACTTCAGATTTTTTATTGTTAAAAGGAGAGTTTTGTTCATAAACACAAGTTTCAGCAGTGGCTTATTTGTCGGTAGTCTTTCATGAAAGTTTAAATTGAAGAGGTTTAAATCAAACACTTCTATCAAAGTTTAATGTGGCACAGCCTCATCATATACTTGACTGTTTAGCATGAGGAGGCAAGGCCTGGGGAACAACAACCCACACACAAGCTCAGCAGCGCAACTCTTGTTACTGGAAGAGAAAGAGGGAGCTGCATTTCTGCCCTTACTGCTCCCAGAAAGGTCTCTCTTTTCCTGAATTACCCCTGTGATGCAAAATTCCTTCCACTGGGAAAGAAACCCCGACCTCCAAGGGCTCTGGACAGACAACAGCCACTGAGCATTAAGTTTAGTTCACCAGCCCCCACCACATTTCACCTTTCAAAGCAAACAAAATAATCTAAAGTGCAAGTTGTAAGCGACAAACCAAAAGTCCCTACAGCTTCTATGGGTTACCATTCCCTTCTCATCTGATCAAGAAATAGCCCCTGCTACAGCTGGACTTTAAAATCCACGTTCTCAGTGCCTGATTAGCTACTCTGAATACTTTAAAGCCCTACCATGTGCTCTCACAGGAGCACACCACCACCAAATGCTTTAACAGACCCACATTGTCCTTCAGTCAGTGCTCAGTTATCATACAGGCTGCACTCAGCACTTTCACCCTTATGGGGAACATAGCATTCCCTGCTACATTCCCAGTAGTCATAGCAGAGTAGTAATCCTGAAAGGCCAAAGCTACACATAAATACTTTTTCCAACTACTTTTCCTACTTCAACCTCCATAGGAAAAAATAGGGGGAGATATTTCTATTATTTATGCAAATAGAAACATACACGTAACTGTGTGTGGGTTGTGTTGTTAGTTAAGAGTTGCATCTATCTATATTTTTTAGCTCTGTGCTTTCTCGTTAAAAGCCTGTTGAAGTAATCAAGTTAAAAGTCAAGAACAATGTGATTTACCTCAAACAACACTCATAATAATTACGCTGGAAATTATACAACTTTTACAGTTTTTTACATAACTTTAATCGGGGGTTTGTTCTCCTTTGCCCAGGGGGAGGGGAATTGAAGTTTCTCTTTACAAGATTCTTCACCGAGGGTTAAAATTTAAAATTTTAACATCCACAGATTGGGAGTAGCCAGAAGATACACAGGAGATAAGCGAACATTAACGACCATTAGCCCCGAACATCTCCTCCTGGTGAGGCCAGAGACATCTGGTCTGGGAAAAGACTGATAAGAGAACTGAAGAATAAGGACCAAATTAGCATCGACGGTGAAGGGATCAATAACCAATAGGAGATCGAATACTAAGAATTGTGTCATTGAAGACCAATGAGCAAGAATTTCTTTGTGTTTTGTCTGTATAAATGTGTGAAAAGTTTTGATAAGGAATTACAGTGTGCAAAGTTCTGATAAGGAATTAGGTGTGATGGAATGATTTTCACTGCACAATTAGGGCTTGTGTGGATAAGATTATTTCTATTGAACATCCTGTCCAGAATAAAGTAAAGCGTTAATTCTCAAACATAAAAAAAAGAGAGTTTTTGTTTTCCCCACAATTTCGATGACAATAACACAGGCAATCCTGCCATATTCACTCCTCCTCCCCGTGGAAAGAACAGTCACGTTGGACAGAGAAAAGAAATGCTGGAAGTGGTAAAAGTCAGAGAGGTATGCAGAAAGGGAGGCTTCTGTCTACCCCTCAGCTCAAAAGGGGTAACGGATATAAATTCACCTAGGAAGATGGGTAAAGAATAAAATACCTACAAGAAAGGATGAGTACAGCAAAAGCCTCAGATAGCTGCTGTTATGTCTCACTCCTTCACAGATATTCAGCAGACATCCCCTTTGAAGCTATCCCCATCTTGTCCTATCCCAATCCTACTCTGCTCATGATCCAGGTCTGCACAGAAGTTTATGTCAGTGTCTGTCCAACAAATACCGTGTTTTATATAAACTTCTCTCTGCCACTGTTGGCAGTCAGTCACGGAACCTGGAAAGGATTCTCCAGCAGAAGCTAAACTCAGCTGGTCCTGGGAGATGTGATCCAAAGAGGAAAAGAGGTGCTGTAACCACATGGAGTCAAAAGGAAAAGTGACAGATCACAAGTATACCTCATTCAGAATCGTATTGGAACACTTAGGCAGGAATTTATCCAAGAATCCTCTTGCCTACCCTGCGGTAAACTCACACATCATATTAAATGTATCCACTTCTGCAAAAGGCACCTGAACGCTCTCTGCACAGAGCTCTTCCCCTGCACTCCCCCCCACTATTTTCCATCCCAGTCACTACACGCAGAGATCCCTGTGATAGGACCTGTTTCCAAAAGCAGCCGGCTATCACACCACCCACAGGCTTCAGCAGAGCTGGGTCACTGAAACTTTCCTACACAGCTAACACCTACAAAGGGCCTTTGAGAACCTCAGCGTCTTTCAGTTTGCTGAGATGTAGCTTCTGGCATTATTCTTTACACCAGATTATCTGTCCAAAAGCAGCTTTAATGAATAGATAATACCATCTAAAATAAATTCTAATAAATTCCCATTTCTTGCCTGTTCAGTGATCTGTCTTGTCTGTCTAAAATTCTGTTGCATGACTCTCTGGTCTGAATTCTTCACTCTGTTTTGCTACCTTTACACCAGGAAATATTTTTGTTCACTATTTTAACTTCATGCAACTTTCTAAAAGCCAACTAAATTTCTAGAGTAGAAGATTTTAAGTTCAGCACCTCCAGCAATAATTCTTCATTCATTTTTAGCAATAACCCACATAAAAAATAAATATTTTTTTTAAAAACTAAAAGGAATGGGATACTAGGGTGAAAGAGAAAAGAAATTCTGTAGCCTGGCACAAGGCTGGTAATATATGACCATGATATGTGGTGCTTCCTCTAAAACCTCTGAGGGTGTCAGATTATACATCTAGCAGGAGAAACAGGAGCACACCATTCATTAAATTCAACTTCTCTGTGAAAGCTGTTCTTTCTCAATTCAGTGGAGCCAAAAGTTCACCAGTGAAAGGAAGTAAACAAAAATAGAAGACAATCTGGTAATTATGAGAACTTGAGAATAAAAGGTATAACTGAGATGGAAGAGAACAAAAGGGGAACAGCAGCTCAGGATGAAAAGAAAACAAAGGAGCAGAAGGTCAGAAAGCAGCTGGGAAGGTCTGCATTGCCTCTTAATTACTTAATGCAACAGAGACTGGTTAAACTGTATTCACTGCTACTGCCACTTTCCCCTTACAATTTACTGTTTGAAATGCTACGTCAGGCCACAGCAAACTCTCAGAACAAAGCCTGTCGTAGCAGTAGTCTTTACAACTTTTAAAAAAGTCATCTACAAAGAAAACAAGTAAAGCTGTACAGCCACACGTAGGCGTAATGAAATGTTAGCCTGCTGTTTCAACTTGCCATTCAGAGGTTAAGGTTCACAGAACCACATAGGAAGAACTTGATATGACCACTACCTTTTAACTAAGAGAAAACAATGCATTTACAAACACAAATGAATCCTTATCCAAACAAATGTTTAGAACATAGCTCAGGAAAAAAAAAAAAAAAAAAGATCAAAAAGGCAGTAGAGCTTACAAAAGAATCCTTTTACAGACTCAAATAACTCCATTTGAATGGTGAGTCTTTTAAAAATAATTACCTGATAAAGCAGAAAACTTTCCAAACATCACTTTCGGCTAAAATTTTAAAATGTAGTACGTTTCAGGGGATTTATACCCCATCCCCTCCCCTTCCAATGCCTTCATTCTGGATATTTAGCCTCATTAATCCGTTGTCCCTTTCTAAGCTGGAATGAAGCAGTGAGAAAGAGCAGTGCCTAAGAGCTGTGTCAAACAGGTCAACCCAGCCACTGGAGTTTCGGTCAAGAGAATCACTGTTTTAACCACGTAAGAGTTAAATGCAGTCACATTTATGTCCTTTTCCGTATGCTAACGCTCATTTGGAACAGCAAAGGGGTTTTTTTTCTCGCAAGAAGTGTAAAGTAGGCATGTCCACACAACCCCGTGCCAGGATGCCCACGGGCAGCGCGGGTGGGAACAGCCCCGGCGCCCTTTGGCGCCTCCGGAGGCCCGGCGGGACGCGGCGGCGGCGGTGCCGGCCCTACCTGGGCGGGGGATATGCCGAACGCCTCTCCGATGCGGGCGTACAGCTCGCGGGCGCTGCCGAAGCCCTCCACGCGGCCCGTGGGGCTGCCGTGCGCCAGCTGCGTGTGGAAATGCAGCCGCGACGCGACCGCGGACGGCGCCGGGGCCGCCGCGGGGGCCGCGGCCGCCGCCTCGCTCTCCACCAGCTTGAAGGTCTCCTTGGACTTGTCCTTCTTCTTGTTCCTCAGCCCCAGCGGCATCTTCCGCGCCGGCCCAAGGCTCCTGCGGCCGTCGCCGCCCGCGCTGGACTCTGCCCCCGGCGCGGCGCCGCCCCGGCCCCGCGGCCATCGCGGCCGCCAGGTGCGGCCCGGCCCGGCCCGGCCCCGCCCCGCTGCGGCCCGGAACGCTGAGGGCCCGGAGCAGCCCCGACCCTGCCCCCGCCCGCACGGGCGGCTCGGGGCCCTGCCTGCGCCCGGAACGCCCCTGCCTCCGCCACAGCGGGGTCCTTCACTGACTCACTTCACACTCACTAGGTGAGGAATTTCTGCTAATAGCGAAGTACTGAATATGGACAACTATAGATTCATATGCAGAATATGAAAGAAAACCTGAAGTATACAAGGACTTCAGGCAACTCTCTTCTCATTTATCACTATGTATAAATCTCTACGGGTTAATAAAGCGACAGTAATATAACTAAAGTTTAACTGGACAACAGCTCTGAAACACTGAGATTTAACACAGAAAATACCTTTCAAGTATTTGTAACATTTAATGAATTCAGAATGTTTCCTCTACTGTGAAATAATGCTACATATTGTAGTTAAATGTTCACGCTTACAGGAGACATCTGTGCTCCAAAGTAACCACACTCAACTCACTGGAACTGCTCCATTTTCAGCAGCGCACTGAAGAAGTGAAGAGTGCAAAATTCATGAGGCAACATTCAGCACTTCTAAAGGAAACTGATCGAAAGGCAGAGAGAGAAGCAGCACTGCCTTAACACATCTTCTGATTCTCAGGATAAAAAAGACAAACCATTGCAGAGAAATAGGATTCTGGCATGTGGAGTCAGACCAGGCAGGCAGAGACAATGAATTACTGTGAGGCAGCCCTGAGTCAAAAATTCTTAGCAGATCTAATCAGAGCACCTCTGATTACATGAAATTACATAGATTTTTAACTCCTCATGCTGTAAAAAAGCATAAAGTTTTGAAAAAGGGTTCAAAGCCAATCTAACTTCAGCTTTTCCAAGATAGCATGTGGTAGATTGAAATGAATACTCGAAAATGGCTTTTAACCAGATCCAGTAGGAGACAATTGGATTCAATATTGTTACTAATTTTGTAGGAATTTCCACCAATAAAAAACCCAGCTGCACAACACTTGCCCCCACACTGAAACAGTTGACTGTCCAGTTCAGTTTGAAACCACAAAACTGAAGGTTTCTCTGAACTTGCAGCACTGTGTGTACATTTTCCCCATTACTGGAATGTAATTCAGACAGCAGATTGGCATTCATTGGATGACACTACAGTGAGATGAAATGAGATCTTAACAGTACCAAATCACTCATGTTCATCTTTATGTTTAGGGGCTTTTGCTGGTTTTCAATTTTAAATAAGCAACTTATTTTAGAAACAGCCTTTTCCCATTTACTAAAATGTATTATAAAGGAATTGGTGACAAGTATTTGTCTTGTCTCCACTCACTGCTTTTCTTGTGAAAATATAATTGAATCTTAAAACCCACTACTGTTTATTAATAATTTAGTAATGAGATTTACTAAATGAACACAGTCAAGTTTCCACATATACAGAGGTCATGCATATTTGTTTAATAAAGAATTCATAGACATTAACAGTCCTAATTTAGGTATCTGTTGCAAAACTTTCTTCAGTGGAAGTGTGCTTCCATGTTTTATATGGAGGTGGATGGAGAAAAACAGCTGAAGTTCGTACAAAAACTATGCTGATCCTATCTACAGCCTAGAGCAATAGCATCAGCTTTTAACTATGGAAACCAAAAATGACGAGGCCAATGGAGCTGATCAAATAAACTAAAGACACAAACAGTATGGAGCATGTATATGCCATCATTAGTTATATGATCTAACACGTGAAATGAAACTGGTTTTGTGACATTTAAATCAGAGGAAGATGACACTGCATACATGCCTAATTATTTTCAAAACCCAAACCTAGAAAAGCATCTATGTGAAATTGCCATAGCAGTGTCCTGCTTTGGAAGGAAGGGTAAAGAAGCGTTCAACACTCGGTTTCATCCCTGTTACTGAAAAGGTACATGACCATGGACTTTTTTCGCCCTAATCTACAAGTACTAATTATTAATGTTGCTTGGACCATGGATTAGCAGTTTCAATGATTTAATCAGCGTAACATAATGCTGACTGGGTGGTTTGTAGAGCTGTAAATGAGTCAGTCTGCTGAGAACCTCAATGAAAAGGCAGCTGTAATGGACAGAAAACACTTTCTCCAATCCAGTCCTTTTCAGATTCTCTTGGATATGCACTCTCTAAGGAAATATCTGCCAATACTAATTAATGCACAATTAACAATAACAAATAAAACTGCTATTAGCCTTAGTTTTAGAAAGAAAAATAAACCATGTACTTAAAAAAAAGAAAAATTTATTTTATCCTTTTATCCTGAGTATATCGCGTGCTGCCCCATTCTTCAGTTTTTCCACACATAATACTTGGGATGCAAGAATTGCAGCATGCAACAGCCATAGTGTGTAGAGAATGCATGTGGAACAAACTCACTCTGCTGGATATGAAAAATGCCACTATGAGTGTCTCACTGTACATGGGGTATCTATCCTTATTCAGGGAAATGCTGTATGGTATTTTAGGAGCTGCTTGGGTGGCGTTACAGGGTTTTTGATCACAGCAGGTGAACACAGCAGTTTGTCCTTGATAAAGCAATCAGGAACGACTAACAAGATTGTTGTACAGCTCCTCCCTTGGGTAGCCAGGGCAACACACTCAGGGCACTTATACCTTCCACACCCAAGGGCATCAACAATACATCTCTATTTTCACTGTTTAAATAATAGAGCAATTAATTGGAGAAGCCTGAAGGAAACAAATCATGCCATTCAACAGACTATTGCTGAGCAATCTGACAAATAAAGAGCTGAGATTCTGCACCTCATGAGGAGATTAGTGCTGCTATTTGCTCAGTTTGGGTGCTGAACAGTAAGCGGCTGTACTACAAAGGCCCTGGCTCTGCAGGATTCAGTAAGCAATACAGTAAGAACTACTCATGTCAGCCGCAAAAGAGGACTAGCATTTATTTACTGGAAAAGCAAAACTGTCTCCATTATATTTACAGTATCATGTTCATGGCCCATTTTTTTTTTTTGATCTAGCACACGAATTCAAGTGCACAGAATTTCACCTTAAGTTATAGCAAATTTCACTGGTCAAGGAAAACCTATTTGACCCAAAAAAAGTCTGTTTCTGGTGAGTCAGACTAGCACATAAGATGCATATACTAGAAAAGAATGGAGAGCATTTGCTCAACACACCACAAACAGGCTTCAGGAAGCTTTCAGCATAGCTACTACAAAAATGTCTGAGGGAAATAGTGGAATGGTAACCCCCTCACGACAGCAGAAAGCTGCGGAGCAAGCAGAGTAGCACCACATGGCAGGAAGGAGAAAGGGTTGTAATGTAGCTTGGCCTACACTTCCAACAGCTTGAGGTTATCTTAAGGTTTGATGTTGGTGAGATTACAAAAGGATCTTTAGAAGCAGAGATTTTCAGACTTGCTGGATGAATTCCAAAGCAACTAAATGTCTTTTATTTACTATGACACCTAAGCAACCTTCAAGAGATCAAAAACCCATCCCAATTTCATGAATGACCATTTTATTTTCATGTATTTCAGTAGTTACAAATATAGTAATTGACCAAGTATTTGCTTCCTTCTCCCAAGTAGCTTTATTAAATAATCAAGTGGGTTTTAAAACATAGCTTTTAAGCACATTTTTGATTAGAAAAATATTTTTATGAATCCTGGATTAGATAGATATTAATGCTTCCTCTCGAATTTTGAAGTAATTCTACATGCTGGTTTCTGAAACATATACTTTGTTACCTCTCCGTAAGAAAAGAAATACAAGCATTTATTTCATACCAGTCTTATAAGTTTTGTATTTTGAGCTTGAAAACAGTTGGAAAAGTTTAGTTTGCTATACACATATATATATATATATATACACCTCTAAATACACAAGATACTGCAATTTATCGATTTAACACTACTCCTCTTACCTGAAGATGGTTACAAAAAATAGTTGTAGTTGCTGTAACTTTTTTTTTTTACAAGTTGGATATGGTTACAAGATCCTGGATTACAAAATGCTTGATTCCATTAGCTTTTAAAATGACAAATAGGTATTTGAGGTTGATATGCTTTAAAGTTGTGAAGCTTGTAACATTTGCCATCATAACAAAATAAGAGAAAGTTAAAAACCAACTTTACACTTTTTACTTAAAAACCACATAAGAAATGCAATACGGAACATACTGAAATGGAATTTTTTTCAACAAACAATATATAGTATTAACAATATGCAGAAGCACTAAGCAGCAATTTTTTTTTCTTTCTGATACTGCTCCAGCAATTGTTTACTTCCTGTCCATGTAGGACTACAACTAACTGATACTGCATGAAGAGATCTGCAGTTGAAAAACTGACTTGAACAATACCCCACAGAAACTCTATTCCTTTAAGTAAAAGAAATTGGATTCTTCTTACACTCATTCATTAAAAAAAACCAAAAAACTATTGTAAATTAAATCCCAACTTCTGTACCATTTACTTTCCTGCAGAGTCACATATATAACACTGCCATTTCTTAGGCTACCTAACAGAGCAGGTAACGTCCTCATTTCCACAGGCAAAAGGCTGACAGCAAATCTTGAAATATTTTCTTATGAAAAACAACAAAAAACCCCCCAAACACTAAACCCTTTGAAAGTGTTGTTAAAGCACTGTATTATGGTTTTTAACTGAAGTAATAAAGCATGCCCACAAGGCATTTCTTTCACCAATACCATGCTGCAACCAAGGGAACCAGCCCTATTACTGTATTATAAAACTAGACTACTACAGAGGGCTTTCCATCTCTCTATGCACTTTTTAACTCTAAAAACAACTAACTCATATTTGAATCTAAAAAAAAATAACTCAATTCAAGCATACGCAATTTTCTGGGCAACCCCTATACCACAATGACTCTAAGCATACTTGGCTTTAGATAGGACCTAGCTCTTACTTCTTCATGGGAGTAAAGTTTGGCCTTTGAAAATAATGAATGAATACTTGAGACCAGCATGATCTTTAAATACCTGCCCTAGCCAAATGCTTTTACAGGGTTCTTTGTGCATCTTTCCAACCTGGCAAGAAACCTCTTGGCATCATGTAGTCCAACATCCCTACTCACACATGGTCAGCTGGAGCAGGCTGCCCTGCACAATGTCCAGTCAGACTATGAGTATCCAGGGATAGCAACTCCTCAAACTCTCTAGGAAACCTGTTCCAGTGTCTGATCATCCTCTCAGTAAAAAGGTGTTGCCTTGTGTTCAGATGGAATCCGTAACTAACTTGTGTCCATTTAGTCTTGTCACTGAAAGCTACCAAAAGAGTCTGGCTCCTCCACCTTCATTCTCTCCTGCCAGGTGCCAAGATCTCCCCCATGTCTTTTCTTCCCCACGCTGGCAAGTCCCAGCTCTCTCAGCCTCTCATACACAGTCCTGTGCTAGAACTGCTCCACTAAGTTTATATCCTTCAAGTACCAGGGAGCCCAGATGGATCCTTATCAGTGCTGAGAGTAACAAGGAAGGATCATCTCCCCTCACCTGCTAGGAAAGCTTTGGCCTCTGTTGCCACAAGGCTGCACTGCCAGCTCACAGTTTGCTGATCAATTACTCCCCAATGGAGCAAAACTTCACATTTCCCCTTACTGACCTTTGTGAGAATGCTCTGTCTGGTTCTTCAACCTGTTGAGGCCCCTTTGAAAGGCAGTGCATCAGCTGGTGGCACCAGCTACTCCTCCCAGTTTTTTATGATTTGTAAACTCCATCCCATAATTCAGGTCATTAATGATGCTGACTAGTATTGGCCCCAGTATTGAGCCAGAGAGTACACCACTCTTGACTTGCCTCCAACCGGACTTTGTTGCCATTGATCAAACCCCCCGTGCCCCCTCATTCAGCCAGCTTTTAATCCATCTCACTTTCCTCTTATCTAACCTGTGCTTCATCAGTGTGTCTACTGATGTAAAAGGTAAACAACACAGACTGTTCTCCCAACATGCCCAAAGCTCACTGTAGATAGCAGTAAGATTGGTCAAGCAAGATTTTCCTGTTGCACATCTATGTTGACTACCTTGACCACCTTTTAGAAACACTTTCCAGGAGGATTCTTTTCCATCATATTACCAAGGGCTTTGGTGAAGCTGACTAGCCTGTAGATTCCCAAATCCTCTTCTTGGTTTTCTCTAAGACCGGTATTTTCTCTTTTCCAGTCTACCACAACATCTCTCCATCTCCCTGGCCATTCAGAGATAAACAAAAGTGGCCCTGCAATGGCATTAGCCAGCTCCCTCAACACTTGGGTGCAATTTGCAGGCTCACAGACTTCAAGGTAAAATGTACCCTAACCCAGTCCTCCACCACCAAAGTTCTAGATTTCTCCTCTAGTTTCAGGGCCTGGAATTCCCACATGCTTGTTTTAGTGGTAGTGACTGATGCAAAGGCAGCACAGAGTATCTCAGCCTTCTCCACATCATGGATCACCAGCCCCACTCAATAGCAGGCTCACCCTTTGCTGTTCATGTCCTTGAAGAATCCCTTCTTGCTGTTCTGCCTGAAGGCTGAGGAACCACCCCACAGCAAATGGCTACTCTGGCTCCTCAGCCATGTACCCTTTGTCACACACACAATGCAGTCCTGAAACTTCCAGGGGCAATAAAGAGAAGGCTTTCATTGCACAGGGGGGCTGTTCAAGAGTCTAAGCTGGTATTTCTGGCCTATGCTTTGTGCAGTGGAAGGCAACATACTGAAATGATCTCTCTCATGTTTTGCTCTTTAAAATATTTATACCTTTGTATATTTCTACTACAACCTCAAACTTCTGTTTAAATGTGTAATGTTATAGACACGGTGAGAATACAAGAAATAATGTACTTGGAAGCTCAAGTACTTTATCGGAAATATGTACTGACTTCGTAAAAAAATTACTGCAATTATATTAAGCAAAATAATGACTAAACTTTGCTGATTAGGAAGATGTAAAACAAAATGAGTGGTTTTCCCTGTAATTTTTACTGCAGAATTCACCTGTATGACTTTTACTTAAACCCTTTTCTTCTCATGCAGCATTACAGTATTTTCCCCCCACCCATCCCACAAAACAAAAAAAACAAAGATTCCACTAGATGTTACAGATTGCACTTTTAAAGCACAGACTCGCCAGTCTTCTGCATTTCCAGTGTCCTATTTTAATCTGTTGACATACACAGTCTTCCATTTTACGAAACTGGAAGATTTCGCCTAAGTACTTCTTTTGATGCTGGAGAAATGTTATCTGGGAAAATTACTTCAAACTCTATAATTAAGTCTCCACGCTGGTCAGGATTTTTGGGAAATGGCAAACCATAGCCTATAATTCTTCTTCTCATCCCAGGCTTTACCACTTCATTGACTGTCATGGGTATGGTTCTTCCTTCTATCGTTGGCACATTGAAAGAGCTGCCACACAAAGCCTAAAGAAAGATTGCAACATGAGAAAAAGAAATTGGTCAGAACTTTTTTGTACCTATAAATGAATTTGGATTATTTAAAAGTGACTAGAATTCTAAAAAACATTTCTCCTGTGCACTTCTGAGATGTCAAAATTTAAATACAATGTTCCTCTCTTAAAAAGAGAAAATTTCAATTTGTCATTGAGTATTACTGAATTTATGAATATTACACAATGGCTACTGGAGGATAATTGAGCTTGTATGGCCTTCAAAGACTTTATTAAATAAGAGAGCTGAACAGAGTGAATTTCTCACTCACACTTCTCTATAGATGTCAGTCTTCTAAATTTCCACTGGAAATTTAAAATCCTATTTCACTTTCTGTTTGTTTACATTGCATAGGACCTTTTTTTCTAATACATTATGAACCTCTATTATATTGAATTTCAGAACAACAGTGTCTATAAGCAGAGGCATATCAAATTTCACAGCTGTCTTATGTGAATACTTGTGGTGCCCGAAAAAATCCAAACAATAATTTTGTTGCATCAAAATTAGAACGTTACCTTCTGACTTATCCAACAGTTTATTTGTATCACTAGGATCTCTGAGAGTAAGATTTTGATTCCTGCAACTTCACCTGATTCAGCAGACTTAGTCTACAGTGATAATGTCCAATTTACATAACAATGCAATGAGTCTAAATAGGCTTTTATCTGTGAAAGAACTGTATTGCCCACATTAACATTAAATATTGTCTTTTCTCCCTCCTACTTTAAGTGCTTCACCTCACTTCACACTTATTGTAGAATCCTTTAAGCTACCTTAATTTCCACAAAACTTATAATGAAAGCAAGTTTATTTCTCTACCTGATACTAATTAAGAAAAAATACATTACACGCACTCAGATACATCTTTTAAATAATGATTATGTTGAGGCTTCAGACTCGTAAGAACTCCAGAAGTTGTCTTTCTGACTTTTCCTTCAGAAAGCCAATATGTATTGACTTGGAGTTGGATTTTAAAAAGCTATACCATTTTTGTTGTTATATATAGCTCCTCTTACACCTGTTCACAACTACTTATCTTCACGAAATCAATCTCTGTGTAGTTTGAAATCACACTGCAGTAACTTATGAGCTAAAAAGGGAGACTTTGTTGGCAATGAAAATACTTTAGACATTTCTAGTTTGTCCTACAGAAGTAGCAATCATATCACAGCAGCAAGGAGCACACTATATAGATGTATTTCTTAGTTTGCATTTTTCACTTCAGTCTAATACATCATTAGCTGGAAGGGTTATGTATGAAGATTTACGACATCTTAACCTTTGTTCTTACCCTTCCACCCTTATCCTATGCCACCTCTATAGCAAAGAGCTTGAAATAATATTCCATTTTTATCAAATAACAATTGTTTCCACTATAAATGACTGTGCTGTTCAGCCACACACAAAAGTGAAACTATTTTAAAAAACCACCCAACCTCCAAATCCTCAAATTTCACAGCTACCATACAGCTTTAGCCATTGTATATTAGAACTCTAAATGTTTGACTTTGTTACATCACAAGGGAAACTTACCTCCCTTAAGCTGATCTTAACAGGATAGACAATATTTGATCCGTCTCTCTTGAAATGAGAGTGAGGTTTATCTTTAATGATAAAAACAATATCAGCTGGAATTGTGTTGGGTGTTTCATCGCCTTCTTTTGGAAAAGTTATCTTGGTGCCTTCTTTCCATCCTCTTTTAATCTCAATAGTAAGAATTTTGTCCTCTGTTCGGACACTTCTACCATCTGGGTTAAGCCTTTTACGTGAAATCCTCATTCTTTTCGTGCAGCCATGATAGATCTCTTCCAGTGACACTTTAAGTTCATGGATTACAGGGGGATCTTGTTTACGACGTAATTGGCTGCCAACTGTATTCCTTTCCCTTGGAAAACCATTCATACTAAAACTAGTGAAGGATCCAAATGGATCACCATCCACCTCCATGTCTTCAGTGTCTCTGCCACCAGGCATCCTCCTCCCAAAGAAGATCTCAAAAGGATTTGTGCCACCAAAGAAAGCTGCAAATGTAGCATGTGGGTCGCCATGGAAGGAGTACCGGAAGGTACCACCCTGGCCATCAGATCCGCCAGCTCCTCCTTTAAGACCTAATTAGGAAAAGTAAGCGAAGTTAAAAACAAATTAGCTATTAGTATAAGCTTTCCTGGTGTACAGTGTAATGATATCAGGACTGATGAGTCTGAAAGATATTTGCAGTAGAGTGAAAGGTCTGCTTTTCAAAGAGGATTCACCATGAGAATATGAGGTACTAACTAGCAATTCAATAGCTTGAACAGCAACAAAGTTTCTGAAGCTCTAGAAGTGCTTACTTCAGAAGAAGAGGTATTCTGAGAGCACCGATTTTATTTCATGCGATTGAAACCAGTTATTTTAATGAATTAGCACTAAAGAGCAGAAGACTGGTTTGCTTGATTTGATCTCTTCTTGTTCTGCAAAGTATTTTGGGAATTGCATCCTTCTACAAGGTCACTTCCGGGGAAAATTACTCACTATCATATGCAACGTATTCCACAGCCCATATAGCTCAGCTGTAACTTAGTATTAATTAGTATTACCCATTTCCCTGCAATTTGTTTTGAGTAAAAGGTAACATGCCAACAGTCAAGCACATATATACTTCCTTAATATTAAATTTAGAATCCCAAAATTATCACAGCTTGTTTTCCAATGATATAAAACAGGCACAAATCTCTCTTCAGTGCAGCCACAAATGAAAGCAGCATGGAACTTACTCCGCTTCATTTGGGTACAAAAACTTTGTTACACTATCACTGTCTCTGTGCAAAAATCAGAAGGTTCTCAATAGATTTGTTCTATCTTTCAGATGGAGAGAAATCTCATTTGTTCCTGACAAGAATTCTCACTGAAAATTCTTTTGTACTTCCTTTGCTCCCATTCCAAATCAAGCTAAAATAATATTTTTTCTATGCCTCTTTCCCAACAGGTGATCAAGTATTTCCTTGTAACAGTGCTCTTCTGCACTAACCATTTCAGGATACTTTCTCAAACCACTGGAAGACTCAAAGTCTTCTTAAGAGACTTTTGTCTCCAAACTTACAACACTTGTATTTTTAACTTGTTTTTTTCAGTCTTAGACAAACTCACAACTACAGCTGCTATCATACTTTTACAACCACAGAAAAATGAAGGCTTAAATTATGAGGGAGGCATTCTATAAATTTGAAAGAGGGGTTTGTTGTTGTTTTTTTGTTTTGTTTTTTTTTTTTAGCTCAGTGTTCTCATGCATAACCTTCATGTTAGGTAACAACACTAACCAACTACGATATTAGAATGCTTTCCCCATTTCAATACCAGAGCAGAGCAGAAGTTGCAAACTACAAAACATCCTTCTGTCACACTACTGCTAATGTCAAACATGCAGATCAGGAGATTCAATCTGTGATAGCAGAAGGACACCTCCTGGAATAGCTAGCCAGGAGTTACTTAAGGTCCAGCCAGTTCCTGGCTGTAAAAACACTGAAGTTTCCTCCTTCCTATAAACCCCAACCCTTTGCATTTTCCTTACAACAACTAAATACACTCTTAGAACTTAGAGAATAACTGAGGCATCAGGTATTCCCACATTCTAAAAGATCATACTTTATATCTTTACCCAAAATACTGAATACTGCTATTGAATGTCCTTTATAATTGCAAAAAACATGGCCCCAAGCAAATAGCAATGAACAGGCCTACTTGTCACAACGGAAGTTATTTAAAATTGAATTCCTGATACCATATACATTTATAGGAAGAGATGTTAATGACTTCCTCTGTTGCTCAATCATAAGACTGAAAGTCATGTTGGTCAAAAATGAAGAAAAAAAAATCATCCTCTCCAGATAACCATTTTAGGATAAATGTGACATTTCTGAGGGCTCATTTTCTTGGCATGTTATCACTGTTTACAATTAAAGCTAAAAAATTGTTCTGGTATTTCATGACATCAGCCAAATTCTTTCCTCTCCAGGCAGGAAGCCAAGGACAACTACAGGCTGGACACCTGGGCTTCTGCTCAGGACTGCTTTGCCTAGATCAAGCAGATTGCCCTTAAGCAAAAATTAAAGAAAAGAATACATGCCTTTTGAACCGCAGCTCAAAAACCGCTCTCAAAAGGGAAGGCAGCAGTAAGAGATCACAGAAAGGGTGACAGAAACTTCTTCTGTTCAGCAATTTTTTGCCTGCCATGTATTTGGGGTTTGTAAAAAACCATGTTAAATTGAGAAAATAAAACTTTGCCACCATTAAAGCCTAGCAGAGCATTTTATAAAAATCTTAAAATCTCACGAGCCAAACAAATACACTGCCTAAAGATTAACACATACCATGTCTTCGTATGTTTATTTTGCTTCATTCAACATAATGAAAGCGACCAATTGAAGTATAACAGAGACATACATACCTTCCTCCCCAAACTGATCATAAATGTCTCTCTTTTTGGGATCACTCAGCACTTCGTAAGCTTCTGCAACCTCCTTGAATTTTTCTTCTGCATGAGGAGATTTGTTCTTATCTGGATGCCATTTCAGTGCTTGTTTTCTGTAAGCCTTTTTGATATCCTCATCAGAAGCCCCTTTCTCAATTCCCAGGATAGAATAGTAATCTTTCCCCATCCTGAGTGCTGGAGAAACTCAAATTTTCCTTGCTGTAAAGAAAGCAGCGTCCAGTGTCTTAGAAAGGTGGAGATGCTGGAGAAGGAAAAATAAAAATCAAACTTTGAATCGAAACGAACAGAGCCGCTACAAAACAACAAACTCTACGAGGCATTAAAGAAAGACCAGACAGCTTCTCCGTATTTCATTCCTTCCCCCGTAGCTGCTTTATAAACGATGACACGCTGGGCACGGCACAGCCCTGGGAGAGCCCTCCCACCCGCAGGACGTGTCTGCGCTCTTTCTAGAACACCAAACACCGGGGACGTCACTTCCCCGCCGCCCCAGCCCGCACAGCTTGGGCTCTGCCGCGCCTGCGCGTACGCAGCGCCCAACTCCTGCGGCCCGGCCCCGGCAACTGGAGTGTAAAGGTTAAAGAGCAGCGACACCAGCGCCTTCCACCAGCAGCAGAATCCCGTCTGCTCTGAAGGCTTACCCGCCCCAAGAGACACGCTGAAGCCCATCTAGAGTAATTATAGCATTTTACTTCACTGTTTCTATAGAGACAGCAGTACATAACTCTTTTCCAAATATATCAACACGGAGCTGTAGCCTTTCCAGCAAAGGCTATGAAGAATTTTACACCCAAATCAACGACAAAGCTTCAGAAAGCATAATTTTGTTTCTTTAAAAATAAAATTAAGCCACCCTCAACCACAGCTGACCACAGCCATGTACTATTAAGCAGTAAGAATGAATCTGAGCAAAAAAATACCACTTTGTTTACCACAACTCAAGCCACTAAATTAAGCAGATCAAAATGTAAATCCTGTCTCAGCCTTCTTCTATGGAATAGGAACTATCAAGATTATTATACAAGTATGGCAATATACCAAACAAATAGCTTTCATCTGATGAGATGCTAATAACAGAAAAATATTTGGTTCTTTCACATTTGTTTTAAAATATATAAAACAAATTCTACTACTGAAGTATTTCTCCTGCTCCACAGAGAAAATGCTATTAAGTTTTAACCTGCAAGATTTCTTTCATACCTCTGTTAAGAGCTATAGGTCAAGAAATTAGCTACATTTATCCATAGGGCAATGAACTAGATGACAGATTAACACAATTGAAAAATTACTCCTCCCTGGAACAAAGCGTTAAAATACAACACTCGGTCATATCTGGACATTGTCTGTATGAAGATATTTCTAGGCTAAATTACGGAGTTACTATTATGGAGGTAATTAAATTCAGCTGCCTTCCTTCTAACAATAAAACCCACTAATCCTCTGACTCAGGGAGCATTGTATTTGAAGCCATTTTCTAGAACCTGCTCAAACTTGCAAGAGACTGATTAGAACAGACAGAAAACGCTTCCTTAACCAGAAAGTACTAGAAAAAGATTTGAGACTTCACTTTCACTTTCTTAACTTTTGTCATCCTCCTAATCCTCACACCATTATCTTTTCCAATGTCTGCAATAGAATTTACTAGATTCCTTCCAGTGTACACACTGTATACAATGTGTACACTGGAAGGAATCTAGTAAATTCTATAGCAGACATTGGAAAAGTGCCTAATTACTTATTCGGGGTTTTTTACATTCTTCTTAGAATATGTTTGAAAACGTAAAGAGAGAATAAAGTCAAAATTTCACCGGAGTATTTTAGAAAGCAGGAACTTTTAGCATATATGTAGTTGTGATTTCAAACGTAAAAGAGGCCAAAGGGTATCAAAAGAAGCAACTGGCTCCCCTTGCCACCAAATCTCTCAGGACTCACTAGCATTTTTGGCACAGTGGGAATCACAGGGTTATAGATTGAATTACCTTTACAGCTTCTTACAGAAGGAAGAAGTTGTTGCTGAGCTCCACCTGGAATAAAGCTAGTTTTTTACTAAATCACCCTTTTCTTTTTACCTTCCTTTAAAAAGTGCTCTTTTAGTTAACTTATAATTACTATTTTAGATAAATTCTTTGAAATCCACATCTTAAATTCAACATTTTCTCCACTATGAATATTGTATTAAGCACTATGTCTTCTTTTAACTATCATAGAAATACTCAAGCAGTGCAATTAATAAGGTTTAGTGAGAGATTCTGTGCACAAACATCCTCCCCATTTTGTAACAGCACAGTAATTAATTTTAAGGGTTTCATTAACAGCCA
Organism: Brachypodius melanocephalos; assembly: GCA_013398615.1. Taxonomy (NCBI): domain Eukaryota; kingdom Metazoa; phylum Chordata; class Aves; order Passeriformes; family Pycnonotidae; genus Brachypodius; species Brachypodius melanocephalos. The sequence continues at coordinate 7,727,535 of VZSR01000245.1, forward strand.
CAATAATCATAATTTCTCCTTGAATAAAAAGTTTCTTCACCTTTATTCTTAAAACTTGCAGAACCAATTCTGGTAACAAAGTTACACTGGGACTTTTTACCCAAGATCACAGTGACTAAGTGCTCAGGCATCCTTTCTCTCCCTACAGAGGCGAACATGCTATTCTAGCCTGAATGCCAAGTTATACCATAATGATGTAAGCTATTCCCTAAAAATTAAACTACTTAAGATTCTGAGTAGGATGTACAGCAATGACTATATTACTTCTACTTCCTGCCCTATAGGAGATCTTCATGTTAGAAACAATCTATACTCCAAAATCCTGTACTTCTTAGGAGTCAATTCCAGAATGCATGTCCCTTCTCCATGTCGAGACCTTCCTTTCATCATACAATCTGAGATCTTTGAAAACACACATAGGTCACTGTTTCTCTCACATGCTTATTGAGCTCTTTAGACAGTTTCTAATAGAGATACCCTCTCAAAAGCAGTGAAAACTTTCATTATTATTATTAAAAGACTAGTGCATAAGACAGACCTCTAGTATTATGCTAACAATAATCTGAGTACATCCAGCACTTCTTCAGACAGTGAAATCCATCTGATAAGTATGGTATGCTTCTACATCTTCCAATTTTGTCGTATTAGAGCAGTTAGATTTTTAGAACTCCAAATATCTGGTATTTGCAGGTCTTTGTTGCTCTTTTTGTTATTGTATCCCATATTCATCTCCAGAATTATTATCTAAAGAAAAGAAAGGAATATCCTTCATGTACTCTCTTCAAAGACTTTGGCCCTGCAGTCCTTTCAAATAAGATACATAAACAGAAAACAACCTTAAAAAAACACAAGTAAATACTTAGTGATACTGCTATAGTCCTATCTTCCCTGTTTACCATAGATATCTAGAAAAACACTCTGCTAGACTATGAAGATTTCACTTCCCATATGCTTGAGTATCTTTTGTTTAAACACCTGAGTAATCGTCCCTTAAAAAAACAGATAAGGTCATTACTTACTGTGTGACACCTGAACTTCTTTATGGGATTATTCTGTTCTTCCATGAGCCCTCTGCTTGTTAAATAAACAATTTTGTTTTTTTCATTTTCTCCAAGGAAAATCCTTTCAAACCTGTGAAAGCCTGCAGGGGACAGGTTGCTGGAACTCTTCAGGAGAGACACCCTTTTGAGATATTTACTCCTAAATCTGTCTCAAACCAACAACTTTCTGCATTTCTACCTTGATGTCTTCCCCTTTCGTAGTAAAATCTGGAAACACCATAGGGCCTTCTGCCAGTAGGCCCATTTCCCAGAATCCCTTCATTTCAGCCACCTCCTATCTCAGAGACTGACACTTTGTGTCAAAGTCCCACAGGTACCTGCAGCGTTTGCACGCCTGCTCGTGCCCACTTCAGACTACTGCATTCCACTTGAGTTAGTATTTCAGCAAAAGAACTACTGCTTTAAAATGTCTTTCCATTATTCTGTCAGAACAACCATGGTTTAATTCACATATGGCCAAGAGCTATACATCTTGTTTGGCAGAAAGTGGGAGCAGGGTTATACCACTTCCAGGTCTTCCAACATTGTACTGACAACATCAGCTTTGAATCAGTTGCCTTCTTTAAAGCCTTCACAACAACAACTGAGATAAATTACGGAAAATTCATATTAATAACATACTGGACTCAAATTATAGATTAATCATAAATTAGCACCAGTATACTGTTTTAAGGAAAAGCTTCTAGACAGAAGAGTGTCAATATTCCCTGAAGTTGAATAAAAATACTCATTATTTCCTTTAAATTAAGCCATTTCTTCTGTACTTCTCATTTATTAAACCACAGAAACAAAACTGAGAATGACAGGGCTAGATCACAGAACAAATTAAAGAGCAAACAAAACCACAAAGGCAAATTCCAGACAGATCACAACTATAAATACACATGTGCACATAAATGTCAAGGCAGAGGAGCCAAATCCCTCCCCAGGAAAGGCTTCCACAATTAAGTATGACAATATTTGTAAACCCACATTAATGAATGGAATAAGTTTATACTCATCTACAATGGTTTGAAAAAAGTACATCCATATACAATAAAAAAATTTCCTGTAATATCATCCATTGTTTTCCCAGGGAAAAAAAATGACAGCTCTTCTCCTCACCATCTTTAGTTGGATGTAGTTGTTGCCTGAGCTACATCTGTACTTTATATACACTTTATACTGTGAATAAGACCTGGTACATGCCAGCCCCATTCATTAATTCTATTATTAAATAAAGTTTCACCACAGAACTATTCAGTAGCTGGTCTCATACATAGAAATAACAACAGAAGCAACAATTAATTGATTTTTAAAATATATATCTAACAGAAAACACAAAGTCAAACCTGCAGAGCGTAACAGTTCTTTCTAATTGGTGGCCCTAAAACAAAGGCTTCGTTTAGTCATGCACTTCATACCCAAGTAAGCACCAAATTTATCAAATTTTTCATTTTCCACAGTATTCTGTGGAAACTGCTATTGTAACAGAAGTAAAAAGTTAACTGCACATAAGGATTCTGGGGCTGATTTTACATCTAAATGAATAATCATAAAAGCAAAGTGAAATGCCATATAACTTACAATCAAGTTTCTTATATACAGGTTATACCACTCCTAGCATCAACATAAATATTTTCTAATTTTTATTGGCAATGTCTTCTAAAACAGTATCTATAATATTACTGGAACATACATGAAATTCCAGCAACGGGACAAAGGACGTATTTTTTAAGGTCTTTTGTGGAAAAGCTTACTTTAAATACACATTCCAGAATTTACATCTCTAGTGTAAAATCTCAAAGCAGAGATACACTGTTACCACTTTTGAATCTCAAAAATGAATTTTTAAGCATGTGATTCACATGTTTAAATTTTATTTGGAAAAGACTACATGACAAGACGGCTGGTAACAATTTTTTAAAATTACTTTTAAAATTTTAATTAGTGTTCTTCAGGAAATTATTATTTTCATTACACACTGATCAGAACATAGCAAACTTACATCTCATACCTGATTCCTGTTTACTAAGTCACAATCCCTACTATATCTAGTAAACAAAAATACTCTTGGAATAATCCTCCACATTTTAACTGTTCACCACTCAGAAGGAATGAACAACTATCTGAAAGCAGGCAGAGTTCTTGGGACTCAGCAATGATAAAACCACAACTAACTCACTCCCTCCTGGGAGTGCAATTAACTACTTCAGCCAAGTACCAGACTTAGAAACTCAAAAGGAAACATTCAAAGTAAGGCCAAACGAAGCAACACAAAGTATTTCCAGCTACAGGTTAAGACTTCCCTCTTCTGAAAGAATAAAATTTCCACAGGTGTTTTTCAATTCCTTTCTTAGATTCTGTGTCCATTTCAATTCCTACCCATGTATTTCTGTACAGGGATTCTTACTCGTGGTCAGAAAAATGCCGAACATGCAGAACATTTAACAGGTTCCCTCACATTACTGACTGTGCCTGTTTAACACACTAATACGAGCTTCAAGCGGTTAAGAATGTTGTCACACATATTTTTGCAAACATCTGTATGGAAAAGTGCAGTGCCTATGTAAGGAAAAATATCTCCTGTTATAACTAACGTTCCCCTCCCCCCAAACTTCTTTCTTTCAGTTTTACATATAAAAAGCCTGGATTTTTGTCCTAATTACCTGCTGCTCTAATGGTTATCACTCAGGAATTTACCCAAGCCTCAAGGAATTCTGTCCTGAAATAGCCCATATGCAAACGAAGAATTAGACTTAATCACATATTTATCACACTGTACTAGTCAGGTTTCTGACTCACATCACCAACCTTCTCTGTTGGTTATATAACATGTAAAGATATTAAATATGATGAACAGTTTAATGCTTTGTGTATGTTCCATTTCTCTCCAAGACTAGCTGCTTCTGATTGTAAAAAGTCTTATAGCCCTTCTGTTAACTGTTTTAAGCAAACACACTGCTACAATCCAAGTCTCTCAGATTCTCAAGTGCCAACACCTCAGACCGAATGTTATCAATACCATCACAAAGGACTAATTTACTGGATCTACATATATTTTATACATAGCCAGGGGCTCCCACGTGACACTGTTTTCTCAGCACAAAGACTACACCACTAAATAAAATATATGTTGTTTATAAAAGGTTAAAAAAGTACTGATTAATTCTGATCAGTGTCAAAAAGAAAATGAGGCTGCTTCGTAGCCAGAAAAAAAAAAAAAAAAAAAAAAAAAAAAAAAAAAAAAAAAAAAAAAGGCAAATTAAGTATTAGGAGATACTAGGACATGAAAACCCCAGAAAATATTACTCTATTATCATGTGAACACGGCAGTACCAGTAGTACATCTACACTGTAACACTCAGCTATTATGCCTGCTTCACTTCCCCCAAACTATGTGTATTATTTAAAATAAAAAACGTTCAGAGAACCGTAACAGATAACAAAAAAATGCAAGTATTTCCACATGAGAAACAACTAAGGAGCACTGAATTCTTCAGTCTCCAAAAAACACAGAACTTACAAAGGTCTGCAAGGTCAACAAATAATGGAGAAGGGAGGAAATGGTTTATGGTCTATGCCCACTGCCAGAGCCAAAGCGTAATCAGAAGAAGCCAGTTTAAGTAATAAAATGAAGATTTTCTACAAGTGATAGAATTCCCTGCCAAAGGAAACCGGAGACTCAATAATGGTGTCAGTAGGACACTGAAAAAATATAATGTAAGAAATGCACTGCAAGTTTCTTAACAAAGAAAGCAGAGCAGGAATGTCAGACAACTAAAAAAAAAAAAAACCTAAAAAATGAGTAGAGCTCTACTTGTTTGTCCTGCAGCTGTGTTTATTACACAAATCTTGGAAAATAAACTGTGAATATTAAGTGTATCTGTATTGTTTTCCACCTAAGTGAAACAGAGGTGGTGTTTACAATAAATACACTTTTTAAAAACAGGCATTTAGTTACACTTGTGAAGATGTTTCAATTATTCCTGTTTTCAGTAAAAGTGAGGCTGAATTTGACATTCATAGTCAACAGATTCAGCCCCACTCCTGCAGCACAAAAGGGGCAGAAATATCTCTAAAAATATAAGGACAGAATGACCAGCTGATTCTGCAGACAGCATTCCCCACCCCACAGCCCAGGGCCAGCTGGCACAAAGCAAAGTAACATTTGCTCTGGGCTGGCCGAGACTGGACACAAGGCCAGGCAGCTCAGACCCCGAGAGCTGTGACTGGCTCCCTACCAGATCTTCCACCAATGAACCCTGTGTAGGAGGACTTCTGTGATCTAATACTAGTGCTATGTACTGATTAACAGGAAAAGGACAATGGAAAACTCAGCACAAGTTTCCACAATAAGCCTTGCTGACTTTCCTTCAAGAAACTGGAGTTGAAGGTGTTTCAAAGGCATTTATTTCAACACCCTACATAAAGTCAGTTATCACAATTCTGACCCTCAGGAAACATTAGCATAGGCAATATGTTTTATTTAATACCTACTTCGATGACTGTAGTATAGTACAGCTCCTCTTTTAGCCTTTCATCTGTAAAAAAAAGAAGGGTATCTACCACCTGTAACAATTTATTGCTGTTTACCTTAACCACAGTAGCAATTCCTTCATCCATAACACAGTACCCCAATGGAGTTTCTTCCACCAAACAACAGAATTAATAACCTGCTGTGTTAGTAAAGATACAGCAATACTGAATCAGGGCACCTGTAGAATAAAGGTATTCCTCACACATTAGCTCTTGTAAAAAAGTCTCTGTGATGCTGGCGCAGAAACAATTCATATGTGACCTGATCCGAACCAGAAGTCTGTCTTTCCAATGGTTCTCAGCCTACCATTGGGTATTTAAATATGTTCTGAAAAAAACAAACAAACAAACCACTACCCCAACACACTGGGAATAGTGGAACATTCATTAGTGGAACATAACACATTATAGAAATATTTTCCTAATGATGAATATACTCTACAGGTTTACACAGAAGGCTGGCAGACTCATCTAGAATTTTATCACTACTTCATTAATGTTCCATAAGTAAGTAAGAAGTCATGTTGGCAAGTTATTTCTTTTTCTTGCAAAAGCATTAGATTTTTTTCTAGCATAATTAAAAAGCTATGAATGAGAAGTAACTGAATAAACATGACAGCGATCATCGTTACAGGTCACACACAAGAGAGAGAGGATGAAGGAAGATGCTTGCACAATCCCTATGCAAACTCTGCTTTTGTTTTCTTGGGGTTTTCCCCCCTTTAATAATGACAGAAGTTACTGGTTTCCAGTAGAAAATTAACTACTTTTTCAGCCTTGATGAAGAGATGAACTGCAAACACAATAAACCCAGTTGAAAAGCGACTCTGCTATGCTGTATTGGTTTAATTGCTGTTACACTCAGGCAAGATCAAGGTTATTAGTGCACTACCAAATAAGGAACTGCCCACATTTTTGCTGGGGACATGTGATCCCACTGTTCTTACATAAGCAAAAGGAGGTGGTCACACGAGATGCTTTTTCCAGAGTGTGCTCGTCAAAATCCCACCCAGCTGCTCTGATTCATGCAGCCAGTTTTACATGCAAGGCTGAAAACACACACACTGAACTGTGGTACAAAGACAGGGATTTAAAAAGATGTCAGCACAATGCTGTTCAGCATGAAAGGAGAGCAGATGTCAGTAAGAATGCACTTCACCTAAAGGAGACAGAAAGAGAAGCAGTCCTAGTCACATTTACTACAATCTGCGGTAATAGAAGCCAAAATAGTTGCTCAGGAGTCTTTGCAATGTTTCAGCTACATCCCATAGCTAAGTTATGTTTCATAGTGGGTTTCTCCCTTCTTCATCAACCTAGAATTTTTTTTAAAGATAAAAAGCAGGAGTTTAATACACCTACTTTGCAGTTAATATCTTAAATTGCTTTATTCCTCTAGATTAAATAGTGCATAGCTAGCTAAGAGGCAAAGAAAGTTCAACATGGCAAGATAAACAACTCAGCACAAAAATATCTACGGGTTCTGAAGTGATAGCAAATTTCAGTATCTATTCTACCATGAAACTATCAGAATTCCACAGTTCCATGAAATTTTCCCCTCAGAAGTTCATCCTTTGCATGGGAGCAAGTCCTACAGAGACATGTCACTGTAAAAGGGACATGTTTTCTTCTTACCTTTTCCCTGTCCCTTCTAAAAAAATTCAATACAAAAACCAGTGATGAACAGCTGCAAACAATCATGGAAATCGTAGTTTTATGAAAATATTACACAGAACCAGTTCACTCACAGGGCATAATCCTAACACATGACAACTTGAAACAAGGAAGTAAATTATCTCTTTTCTATGCTCTGAGTCACAAATTAATACTACCAGAGATCAGGCATGGATAATAGGGAAGTACACCAATCCCTTTAGAGCAATCAAGCTTTTACCACTTAAAGATGGGAACTCTGAATATTAATTATGCCTTAAACAGAGTATTTACTCACTAATTAACAGGACTTCAATGCACATTTTTCAGTGCATTGCTGGGAGAGGGATATATTAAAACACTTCCACCCTCTACAGCTACTACTGCATTAATCATTTGTTCTTTCACAGTCTCTCAGTCCCAATCTCAGTCTTTCTTAATCTCCATTCATATGCAACTCCCACTCCTAGCTCCACCGCCCAACTTATCTCAAGCATGGCCTTTCACTCTTCTCCCCCATCAGAGAAGAATTTTGCAGACGCTAACAGCAAATTCTCTGTGGTCTCAAAGTTTTTCTTCCCATGACATCGCCACAAAAACACCCAACCCCCTCGAACAAGTCAGTGGCTGAGCACTGATGACTCGATCACGCTGACTAATCTTATCCAGCTGCCTTTTGCACCACATTCCTTCAACAGTGATCCACAGCCTCTTTGCACACTGCAGCTGCATCTAAGGAAGAAGTGAGTGTCCTCTGACTTATCCTCCTGTATCTGACACACCCAATGCAAAGGTAGCTTAATGCAATTTGTTGCAATCCTGTAAGGTAGTCAAAATTTTAAATCAAGAGATTCACAAGAATAAAACATGCAAGGGAAGAGCTCTAAAGAGTCTACATTTATACAGCTTTTCTATAAAGTTTTAGTAGTTTTAACACTAAAACCTTCTAAAGAAATGCGGCATGACTAAATGTAAGCCAAAGCCACTAGATACCGTGCTTTTTTTCCAAACTCGCTATGTAAAAGCTATCCAAATACTACCCAAATCGTGGATCTGAAAACTGTAATTACTACTTCAGTGCACATGTAGTAAATATGAAAACTCATAACAGATAAACAGTAGTTTGGATAGAGCACATGCTCAATCTTCTCTCAGCAGTTATTTAAGGGAATTTTCTACTTATAATGTTGAAGATCCTGGACACACTTTGCCAGTGCAGAAGTAGCAGCTGACAGGATCTGAATCAATTGATCTACATCTAAAGTGATGAAATCACCAGACACCAACTGCAGGTTTCAGTACAGCAGCAATGACTTGCAGAAAGCATGGCAGACACACGTATAGCATCACAGTGGTCATCATTCTCTCATAGAGAACATAAGCACTTCCCCTACACAGGTGTTCAGTGTACTGAGGCAAAGCTAAACAAAATGTGCTACCCAGAGGGTTGCAGAGGCAATTTCATAAGAAATTCAATTCTTTACTTATTCATCTTGTGGGAGATCTCCTTATTTGTACCACTTAGAGAACCACTTCTTCCAAGCCTGCTTGACCTTTTGGTCTGGTCATCACAGAGCAAAGCTGAAGTGAATTGTAAAAGGGAAAAAAAACCCAATCAACCCAGCAGAACTCAATGCATGCATGCACTGAAATGCCTTTGGTTATGCAGAGGATTTGTGCCAGTTCCACATTTTTACACTGATGCTTTTGCAATACCTGAACTAATATAGAAATATCCTGATGCCCTTTCAATAAAAGTAAGGATTCTTTCACACACAGTATTTATTTTTTTTTCTCAGAATCATTCACTACTTAAATCTGTGACAGCTCACACAAATAAAAGGTTTGCTGACTTGTCAAATATTTACGCTGTTTCTCGGTAAATACATCTAGCAGAATATTTAAGTTTAATGATTACTGCAAAAAACCACCATTATGGCCTGAAAACCATGAGAGATGTCATAATCTAAGTAAATTCAGTTAAGGGAGACATCTTCCAATCTCTAAAAGAAACAGTGAAGAGACCTTTGAAAAATCCATATTCTTCTATTTCTTATATTACCAACTATCTATTTATTAATATTATGAAAGGTAGGAGATTTATTTTGCGACTATTCATCCCTCTTTAGTAAGACTGAATTACTGTATGAGTGAATCTTATTTTACACAACAAAACCGAAGTTCTCATGCTCTGGCAGCCCAACACAAAACCAACTACTTACATCGAGCACATTTAATTTCCTAGAAGGCAGACTTAGTTGAGAAAACAGGCAGCGCAGGTAACTTCCAGCAAATGAGAAAGCAGGACATCCTGGTGTGAGCTGCTGTGACAGGCCAGCAACAGACTTCAACAAATACTACAGTTAGCACTGCTAAGGGGTTAGATCCTCACCCCTCTCCATTAACAGATTAAACAGAAAGAAGTAATCTCATAGGGATCGTTTTCTTAACACAAATATCACCAAATAAAGAGAAATGAAGATAGAATGAGTAAGAGATATGGTTTTCTAGCAGATACGTTTTTTTCTCTTCAATTTGCTAAATCTCATGTTATGACTGTAAAGCTTACAGTGACTTCAAGAACTCTGAGGAATAATAGATATATTAATAATCAATCTCAGCTTTCAAATTAAGCATCAGCTGAAAGAATAATAAAAAGCCGATAAAAAACCTCTGAAAATTAACATTCATCTATCATCAGTTATTTATGAACTCAACTAGAACACTTAGACTGTACCAGACAAGAGTGTTATTATTAGCCCAAGGCATTATGACTGCTCAAAAATCATCAGCACTACATGGCTACTGCCTTATCTCACAGAATTTAGCAAAGAAACAGCAGCACAGTTGTAACTGTAGAACACAAAGTACACTGATGCTTTCCTTCACCCAGTAAGAAGTGAGCCATAAAACACATAGCCAGTGGCCAGGAGTGGTTTCTATGTGTCACAGTCAACTACTATTGCTCAACTAAAATTATACAAGTAAGTACCTGCTATACCCAGTCAAACTATTAGTAGCTAAGAGAATGAAAAAATACTGTTTAGCAATAGCAGCAAAGAGTCAGGCATAAGAATTAAATTCCCACTCTCCAAGCGTAATTTTAGTTTTTCCCCATTTTCTCCAGACAACAGGGCTACATTATGTACAGGCTTTTTCAGCAGAGGTATCACAGCAGCAAGTTCCACCTAGCTGTAGTAATATACTGTCATCTGCCTAGAAGCACGTAAGTATTTTTAACTTTATGGAATATATATATTCTCTTATAAACCTTATTAACTATACTATCTCAATGGTGCTAAGGGAGCTAAAAATTTAGCACTTTTTGGCTTTCTTTCGTGAAGTTACCTGCACTGGAGAATGCAGGATAATCTGAGCTCAGCAACACTGTGACTTACAGTCTATTAAAATTATCCTAATTACAATCGCCTTGAGGCAGCATGGAATACAAGGCAGCACTGAAGGACAGGGAAGAGAAACCACTGAGAGGTGTTTTCTTATGTGAATCCAAGAGTCCTTGCACACAGCCCCAAACCACGCCAAGCCCAAACCAACAGTTTGTCAAGTAAAAGCACTAACAACAAAGGCACACCCTCACTTAAACCTGGAAGAGACACGCCCCGCTTCAGGTTAAAAACACATACTTTAAAATAAAGGTATAACATTTATGTAAACCAGGAGCCCATGAAGGAGGAATAGTTCAATGCATACAATTATTCCTTAAAAGCTGTAAAGCATCTCCTCAGAATGGTACAGAACGCCGCCGTACAGCAATTCCCCTCCAGTATTACCCAGTCTCTACCGCTACGATTCCTAAGTAGATATTCTACGAACTTATCCTGATATGAAGCCTCCCCAACACCGTCACCCACATTCAGCATGACAGTTCATCCCCATCAGGTCACAGGACCTTAACATGGCCCAGATTAAAGCATTACAGACCCCAGTTTTTCATTAACGTTTCTGCTTGCGCAGCAAAGAAAAAAATCCCCCAGCTATAAAAATCGTACATTAACAACGAACATTTTCAGCTAAAAAATGAACAACCACGCACGCTGCAGGACGAAACAGGCGAAGCTCTGTAAAAGGAGAGAGCCGGTCCCGTTTCGCGGGGTGTGGAACGACCCAAAAATCCGTTCGAAACGAGCGGCCGCGCCCGCAGGATCGCAGCAGGCAGAGGGCCGCGAGCAGCAGCGGGACGGGCTGGCTGCCGGCCCTGCTCCTCGGCCCAACGGCTTCGCCCTCCGCCGGCTCGGCACCGGCCGGCGAGCCGCCCCTCACCCCTCCCGCTGCCGGCCGGGCCGCCCCGCCGGGCGCCAAGGCGGCTCCCCCGGAAACGGCGCTCGCACTATTGTCTGTGACAACGCCCGGGGCCGCGCACCGCGACAGCCTCTCCCCAGGGCACTGTCGCGCTCAGGCGGGAAGAAAGCCCGGTCCGCCCTCCCTTAACCCAGGGCAGCACCGCTGCCGCTGCCACCGCCCGCTCCTCAGCCCGCCCGAACACCAGCCAGGAAGGCAGAGCACTCCAAAACCGCCGTCCGGCGCGAACAGGCGGCTCTACAGCAGCCCCGGGCCCGTCCTGCGCGTCTTCTGCACTCACCGAGCGACACCACCGCCTCAGCCTCGGCCCGACCGCGCTCCCGGCAGCCCCCGCAGCGTACCCACCGCTCCCACGCACGAACCCGCGACTCCAAACCAAATGACGCGAGAACTGCGCGCTGCCTCCCCTCCGCGCGGAGTCCTGCCTTCGCCCCACGTGATTCTCCCGGCCCTATCAGCAGCGTCTCCAAGCGCTCGCGCCTTCCGTGGAAACCTCGCGATCTCCCCGCCCCCCCCCTGCAAGGCGGCCCCGGAGACCCCGCGGGACCGGCAGGGCGGGGCCCGGAGAAACGCCGCGAGGCTTCTCCGCCGTTCTCTGGCGCCGCAATGAAATCCCGCCCGAGATCTCGCGAGGTTTCAGCGCGCTCCCCCCGAGCACGATGCCGCGCAGGAATGTGAAAGGCGCGCGCCCGCCGCCATTTTCTCTCTTTCTTGGCAGACAGCGGCAGCGGCCGGAGCGGCGCCGGGGCGGCCATGGCGGACTATTCCACGGTGCCCCCTCCTGCCGCGGGCGCGCCTGGGGGAGGCGGTGGCGGGGCTGGAGGAGTGAACGATGCCTTTAAAGATGCGCTGCAGAGGGCTAGGCAGGTGTGTGTGTGTGTGGCTCCATCGAATCAATGGGGTCCCGGCCAATGGAGGCCGCGGTCTCGGGGCTGCGGGAACAGTGAGGGCGCTGTGCACTCGGCTGTGGGGAGCGGGGGCCCCTCCGCCAGGGTGTGTGTGTTGGGGGGAGCTTTGTCCCGTCCCCACGCCCCCTTTGCGCCACCTGCCCGCCCTGGGCCGCGAGGTATTTCTGACCGTGCTCCGCCATCGCCCGCGAACAGCGCTGTGATCGGCCCGAGGGGATTTTGGTGAGAGGAGCGGCCCCGCGGGGTCATTCCCCGATGGCGGGGAGGCGAAATCTCGGCGGGCGAGTAGCGGCGCGTTATCGGGCCCGGCCCGGCGGAGGGACGGAGGGCGGCGGCTCCGCGGCGCGGGCCGTGTTGTGGCGCCCGCGGCACCCGCAGCCTGCTCGGACTGGTTGGGCAGCGCCGCGGCCTGCGGAGCTAGGGCGGCCCTGGCGGAAGCTCTTTATCCCGCAGTTTTATTTGTAGCTTCTGCACCACGGGCGATGTTCTCGTCGCTTCTTGGGCGAAATGTTCGCCTTGTCTGTTAATGAGCGGTCGTGGTTTTGGCAGTATTTGAAGACCCAGTGTAGTCGGGTTTTGAAATTATTTGGTGAGGCCCTACCGTGAGATACCACAGTGTTTCGCCAAAAAGGCGTAGAGAAAGAAATTTTCCGTTTAGGAAGAAGGTTTTGGTGTTTAAAGGCTAAGTTCTCGTTGGGTTTGTTTTCCGTAGGCGAGGAAAATTTAGGAGGCTCTACTGTTAAAGGAGGAGCACTCGTCTTTAAAACATTAAAGAAAACCTCTATAAAGAAAACTGGTTTGGGCCTTTACTTAATTATTTGGGGCCATTTTAATGCGCATTGTTTAAATCCCTGAAATTTTTTGGAAGACGTGGAATAAATGTTGGCCGGACTAATTTTTTTTTCTTGGCTCATATCTGCCTTTTGTTTTAGATTGCGGCGAAAATTGGAGGAGATGCTGGCACAGCAATGAATTCAAACGACTACGGTTATGGAGGGCAGAAAAGACCTCTTGAGGATGGAGGTACGCACTCATTCTTGCTGCATTTATTTTTGTGGAGTGTGGTCACTGTGCCAGAAAGATTGCAGGTGGTGTTTTTGTTTGTGGATTCGGGGTTTTTTTTCCATAGCAGAGAATTAAAACATTTTGTTCCGCTCATAGATCATGACATATTTTTTTCATTTTCAGTTTAGTGGGAAAGTTTAAAACGATTGTGCTCTAACCTGAAGTGAATGTAAGCCTGTTTTACGGTATTTTAAAGGTGGTTTAAGTGCTGCAAATAGAAAAATGCATGCTGGGGAAAGGGACAGAAATTTTCAGATTGCAAAATGCCTATGCAGGTGTCATTGAAGTCTTTCGTGGTTGTGTGGGATTGGTTACAACCTGTAAATTACAATTAGAGCAGGAAGTGCTCCTAAAGCTTGATTGTTTCATAAACTTTTTTACGGTACTATTTCAATTTAAAGTATTAATGCATTTCATTGTAAAAGCGTGGGACTTTAAAGAAACACAGGAAAGTAAATTTTCTACCTTGAGGACGCTTTTTCGTAGTCTTAATAGTTCAGCCTACAGCATGTGTGAACCCTGATAAGATCATACTTAAATCTTCTGACTTGTTGCAGCTTTTGGATTTGCCTTACAGTGCAGTAGAGTTTTCTCCTGAAATGTTTGTGTGTTGTCTTCTGTCTCTTATGGAGCATCCACTTTGAACTTAACAGGGTTTGATATGGTTGATATACACGCAAAATCCTAGCTAAATTACAGGAAGAAATCTTTGAGCTTGCTGAAATGTTCTCATAGGTTTCCCAAAAGAGAAATGCCTTTTTTTCCTTTAAGAGGATTGAAACTCAGTCTACAGAATGTAACTAAGGCTTCATATCAGGAGTTCTTGTGTCCTACAATAAAGTTTTTTTTTTCTATTAAAGGTGAGGTTTTTAATATACAAAAATGAGCTAATGATGCTTCAGATGATATATGTAATGTATTCTTTTTATTTTATGTGTAGATGGCTCTTGGACAAGTCCGAGCAGTACAACACACTGGGAGGGAATGCCCTCTCCTTTTAAAGGCAGGAATTTTTATTTATTACCTGTGTTTAGTATGTAAACATGACATAAACTAGTGGATCTTTCTGGATTGACACAAATATTTCTTGGAATATGTAGCTGAGTTTTTGCTGCACATAAATTGTGGTGGTTCATATAACCTTTATTTTGGGGTGGGAAGGAAGCATCTGAAGTCGTATCTTTTCAGATAGAGGCTCATGATGCCTTTATTTCTCTGCTGTATAGATAGGATTTGGACAATAGTAACGTAGTTGCTTTGATTCTGCTTTTTTTTTTTTTTGAAGTTTTATGCTACAAAATGCTTGATATTTGGATTGGGATTTCATATCAACATTCGCATTGAGATTGCATTGCCATGTGATACTGTTGTATTTTCAGATGTTTGGTCTAGATTTGTGGTCATTGTCAGAATCACTGGTTTGAGTTATTGTTGATTTTTGTATGGATTTGATTTTTCTTTTCTTTTTTACTATAGAAGCATCATTAGCTTGAGCAGCCAACAAAGCTCAACTTTGTTCCTTATCTTAGTTGAGTTTCAGTGACTGGGTATCTGTGAGCTATCTACATACAGTGCGTTCTGAAAGCTGCCTTTTGTTAAACTGAATAGATACATGGAAAAAACCTAACGTCTTTTCAGCTATACTAACCAAGTGCTGAGTGTTTGTGAGATTCCTTCTTTTATTCAGATGATCAACTCCCTGAAATTGGAGGAGAAAAAAGAAAGAAAGAAAAAAACAAAAAAGGGGGGATAAAATACACTGGAAATTTACAATTCACATTAAAGGTTTAAACATTTCCTGAATTTCTTGGCAAAAAAAATTTAAAAAATCTTAATTTTGCAGATCAGCCAGATGCTAAGAAAGTTGCTCCCCAGAATGACTGTAAGTAATTTTTATTTTGTTGCCAAAAAAACGTTAAAAAGTGTAACATTGTCAGAACAACAGTTTGAAAGTGTTCTGGTAGGTGACACTTGAATAAGTAAGATGAAAAAAGTGTCTGGGGGTTTTTGTCTTGTTTTGTTGAAGCGCTGGGAGTCTGCTTGGTAAAACTGACAGTGGTGGTAGCAACAGTTGAGAGTCTTTATAATTTTTAAACCTTTTGATAACACTTCTTAAAAGTGAACTTAGGTAAAAGTTTGATACAACTGAGTTTTGTTATCAAAGGAGAAACTTAGTTGTAGGTGGTACCACTTGTTTGAATTTAATTTTAACAATGTTTGTTTGTAGCTTTTGGAAACCAGTTACCACCAATGCATCAGCAGCAAAGGTAAGAGTTACATTACATGTTATGTAGGATTTTTATTGAAATCAAGAAGTTTTTCTGAAAAAGTGGTATCAACACATGAAGCATTTATTCTGTCTTTGGGTGGTCTATTGAAATTTAACCTTAGCAAGTCCCAAGTCAGACACTTTAAATGTACCTACACTGCTCTATCTTTCTTTATCCACAGCCTAGGCTGTGGATTGATCTTAATAAAAGGAAAACATGTTGGCTGGCTTTTACTACTTCAGCATGGGTAGCATAGCTAGAATTTGGAAGCAGATCTGAAGAGAAAGGGGGTGATGGCATCTTGTAAACAAAAAGCAAAGCTGCATGACATAAAAACAAATAATGTAGACTTCTAACAGAGTATTACTCAACTACATTTGTTACAACTTCATTGTTTTCTTCACTCATTTCTTACCTAAACCACCACATCCAACTATTCTTATGCTTTGAACAGTTCTGAGATACCAAAATATCCAACATCCTTTGACGGATACACAGATGAAACTTTAAATCCTACAGTAGCCTTTTCTGTACTGTACATCTGTTAATTAAAAGGGTGAAGGAAAACTTTTGACTGATTTTTTTGACACTTGAACTTTTTGTGTAGTTTCTGGGTGTTGTCAGCTTATGTAGAAGTATACTTGCATAATGACTTCTAAAGTTAATGGGAGGTAAGTAAACCAGGGTGATAGTGGGGCAGTAGCTTGCTTTAGTTTAATGGGAGGATATGTATAAATGTAATACTGCTTTGGTCTCTGGATGGTCACATCTTCTGTTCAACTTTGGCTGTAGGTCTGTGATGACAGAGGAGTACAAAGTTCCAGATGGGATGGTTGGATTCAGTAAGTAGTGTGGGTGTGCTCTTGTAGTATAGTGGGGAATGTTAGCAGATGCTGTTAATACAAATAACCTTCCTGTGTTTTCTTTTTCCCAGTCATTGGCAGAGGCGGAGAGCAGATCTCACGCATACAGCAAGAGTCTGGCTGTAAAATACAGATTGCACCTGGTAACTATTTGAGGGGCTTTAACCTGTCTGTTTGGGGGGAATGGGGGGCGGTTGGTAGGAGGTCCAGAGATTGCTCATTGCTTCTCATTGCCTGAACCTTTATTTAAGGTACAGGTTAATTTTTTTTGTGCTAATCATGACTGTGATGGGCTAAAGAAATGCAGAATGGGATACACTGGTAATTCTACTTGATTGAATATGAAATTCCAGCAGTTTGTATATTATGATTAATTTCATAATCTCTTTCTGATTTAACACTACTGATAAGTTCGTTTTATTTTATGATTGCAGATAGTGGGGGCCTGCCTGAAAGATCATGTATGCTAACTGGTACACCAGAGTCTGTCCAGTAAGTATTTTTAACTGATGTCAGGACTGTAATCATGATTTTACTCTGATGGCTGCTGACCTGACACATGTGGTCAATATATCCTTGCTTTTGTCCACTGCTGTGGTAGTGGTTACAGGTACAGATGTACTTACTTTGCATGCTGAATCAAGCAGCTGCTTTTGATCTGTATTAAGCTTTGATGAGTGTAACTGTATTCAGGGACCTTGAGGAAGTAACTTAATTACATATATTGGGTAAAGAACCACTATTTGTGTTTTGATATTAGGGTGGCTTTATTGTTTTGCAGTTAGTTTTTTAAGTCGTTTCTGCAGATAGATTGACATTGCTTCATATTTCTTAGTGATAATAACCATAATTCTTTTGCAGAAACTTTTCAAATTAAAAGTATAGCCAAGCAGAGTAGGTGTGGGCAAGTGATACTTGCAGGAGTAAGTATTATAAATGTGTATTTTCTTTCACAGGTCAGCAAAAAGATTACTTGATCAGATAGTTGAAAAGGGAAGACCTGCCCCTGGATTTCATCATGGTGATGGACCTGGAAATGCAGTCCAAGAAATTATGATTCCAGCAAGTAAAGCAGGATTAGTTATTGGGAAAGGTGGAGAGACAATTAAACAATTACAGGTATATATGTATTTTGTTTTTAAAATGATGGTATGGAATCTGGATTTGAGTGAATATTGACCTCCCTTTTATCAAATAGGAGCGGGCAGGTGTCAAAATGGTCATGATTCAAGATGGCCCACAAAACACTGGTGCAGACAAGCCCCTTAGGATAACTGGAGACCCTTATAAAGTTCAGGTAAGGAATGCCTCACAACTCAAAGCATTTTCAAATCCGTTCTGATGTTGCAGTATGTAAAAGAACTTTGTTTCTCCTTTTAGCAAGCCAAGGAAATGGTGCTGGAGTTAATTCGTGATCAAGGTGGCTTTAGAGAGGTGCGCAACGAATATGGGTCAAGAATAGGAGGAAATGAAGGGATAGACGTAAGCATGGTTGAAAAACTTGTTCACTGTATTTTCAGATGTTAACTTTAAAATGTTAAGCTGAAAACTTTTAACCAGATTTCAAAAGTGATTGTGGCGTGTAAGTATTACTTGGTCATTGCTGAATTTATGACATTAAATGATGTGCAGCATTCACTTTACATTGCCAGCAGTTACGAACAATTTCAAGTAGCTGGAGTTTTTTTTTTTCAAATGAGCAAGTAAATTATATGGCCACATGTATCATGTTACAACATTATTGAAACTGGACTTCAGCCTTTACAGAACTTATTTAAGTCCACCTGTTAATGCAAGTCACAAGCTAGTAACTGTTCACCAGGGGAGAGGCTTGAAGCTTCATCTGCTAAAATCTGTATTTTAGACACTAAAAATTTTTCTTTCCTTTTAATTTTGAGAAGCATAGAATCTACTGTAATTGCTACTACTACGAAAACTTACAAAGCGTAGGATAACTTTCTTTTTAATGGTTTAGTCCAGTATGTGCTAGGCTTGTGACTTGATATTAAAAAAATCAATCCTTGAAAAAGCCGTAAGTGGCATTGGTCTCGCCCTAGTTTACAATTCTAATTCTAACCCTTCCATTTTGTGCATTTTTTAGGAATATCTGTGTCATCAACATCTTGTTTGGTTGGGTTTTTTTAGGTTCCAATACCACGATTTGCTGTAGGTATTGTAATTGGAAGAAATGGAGAGATGATTAAAAAGATCCAGAATGATGCTGGTGTTAGGATCCAGTTTAAGCCAGGTTTGTAACACATTCCTAAGTTTCTATGATTTAAATGTGAATTTGCTGAATTGCATATACTGGAATAGTTCATTTTTATTCCAGATGATGGAACAACTCCAGATAGAATAGCCCAGATCACAGGGCCTCCTGACAGATGTCAGCATGCTGCAGAAATTATTACAGATCTGCTTCGCAGTGTTCAGGTTGAGTAACATTGTTCAGTGTTTAAAATCTTCTGCCCACCTTTTGGAAAGACCCAAAGTTTTCAAAAAGTGTGTGTAACTAAAGAAAATAATTTAGATATGTGCCATTTCAATCTACTTCAAAGTTTGGTCCGGAATATGAATGTTTACAGTTACAGTTTTGCAAGTGACCATACTGATCAAAGTCATGGCATGTGGCTGGTTTTAGAGCTGCTGCTTCTGTTTAGTGTTAATAGCTAATGTGCTGTTTTGGTTGTAATCAGTGTTTAAAAGCTTATTGTTAGATGAGCCCCACTGCTGCATTTACAGAAGGCATACAAAAAATTGCATCTTTGTACATGTGAAATTTTCTTCTTGCTTCTATATCCTTTCCTTCTTCATCTTTCAAATGCAGAATTGTACAGAACATTTTTTAGAATGTAATTTAGGCCTTCCACAGAAATTACTGCTTTAACTATCAAAATTGCCTGAATAGTGAATTGGTTTTTTCTTAACAATGATGTCATGTAACCTGCTTGCATTATTTATTTGCTCTAATTTTATAGAACATGCTCATTTGTTTGTTGCTGCTTCTTTTTAGGCTGGTAACCCTGGTGGACCAGGACCTGGTGGTCGAGGAAGGGGTAGAGGCCAAGGCAACTGGAACATGGGACCTCCTGGTGGATTACAGGAGTTCAATTTTATTGTCCCTACTGGCAAAACTGGATTAATCATTGGAAAAGGCAATATATCTTATATATGTACATTTGTATGTTACTTTAAAAACCACTCAGCATTTCTGTGTGGGCAAATGCCATGCTGCAGACATGTGTGATGGGCATGATGCTAGTAATGGCAAGGTTGTGTGTTCAATCCCTGTATGGGCCCTTCACTCAAGAGCTGGACTCCATGATCCTCATGGGTCCCTTCCAACTCAGAATATTTTGTGCTTCTGTAAATTTTTAAAAATTTTTAATTGCCCAATTTCTCCTGTTTTGAAGACTTTGTATCTACTAATGGTACATATAACTTCTCTGGATCCTGTAAGAGGAGGAGCCGGTTGAGGGAATTTAGCTTTCTGGCTTTGGTGCACTGCAAGAAGTCAGGGACTTAACTACCTTGTCAGCCTCTGTGTGGCTTTTTTGTCATTGGGTCTTCCTTGCCACTTTATAGGGAGGTTGGGTTTTAAGTTTATATTTACTGATAACCATTGTGTGTCTGTTGTTATTAATATCTAGTACTAAATGTTTGCATAAATGAAAAATACAGACAAGATTGTAGGAATTCTTTGCTGCTCATTCTGACTAACATTTTTGTAGTCTTAAAAAACAACTTTACTGTTAAAGGTCTGTACTGCACTGAAGAGATGTTATTTGAATTGTTAGAGTGTTCTTGAATGGCTCATATAAAAATAGGTGCCTTTTCATGTCTTTTCAGCTTCCATTGTGTTGACTTTCTCTGATGTGAATCAGTATTTTTTGCATTGGTGCACGTCATAAAAACTGTATATTGCGTTGTAGGTGGTGAAACTATTAAAAGTATAAGTCAACAGTCTGGTGCTAGAATAGAACTTCAAAGAAATCCTCCACCTAATGCAGATCCAAACATGAAGATGTTTACTATCCGTGGAACACCCCAGCAAATAGATTATGCACGACAACTCATAGAAGAAAAGATTGGAGTGAGTGGACAATGGCTTTTTCATTTACTAGTAGAGCTAAACAGAGCTGAAAGCAAGTCTCCTTTGTGGAGATTCCTTTCTCTTCCCAGATTAATTTAATTAGATAATAAGTTGATAATAACAGTAATCTGGATTTAAAGTAATGTAACAAAATTTTGAAAGGGAAACTGTTGCTCTCTTCAACATCATATGGTGTATTCTTGAAAATGCCAATTTCATGTATATGAAAAATAGGTAAGTTCAAAGATGTCAGCGATACTAAATTGTGTGGTTTGTTTTTTGGTCTTCACATGTTTGGGAAAACTTCTAATCCAAGTTACACCTTCAGTTTCACTGCACTTTTGTTTCCATGTGTGTGCATGTAATCAAATTTACTAGAGGCTTTTTGTGCCTGATCTTACAGGCAGGTTTAGTTAGATTTAGATGTATTGGTTTATTTTGAAACTGATTGTCTTGTGAGTGTGTGGGAAGTTTAGTACAACTTGTGGAAAAATCTGTGGGTTTTTTGTAAAATCCTTCACTTCCTCGAGAAGAAACTGAAGTAAGTGCAGTTTTTTAGTTGCTATTACTGCCACAGCTGCCTTTAATTAGCTCTAGGCCTAATCAAACTTCGAGTAGCCTGTTTTCTACAGGGAACTGTCCTTATAACCAGTCAAACGTTTTAGGCGTTCTTTGAGTGTTCAGATAAATTCTTCTAAAATGCTGAAAAACGCAGAACCTCAAGGTGTATTTTCATCTCTCTGCTTCACTTGTTACAGGGTCCAGTGAATCCACTGGGTCCTCCTGTTCCCCATGGTCCCCATGGTGTTGTTCCTGGCCCGCATGGACCTCCTGGGCCACCAGGTCCTGGTGCTCCCATGGGACCATATAACCCAGCTCCTTATAACCCAGGCCCTCCTGGTCCTGCACCTCAGTAAGTATTGCTTCAGCTGACTTCCTTCTGTGTGGGGTGTCCCTGGGACTGCCTTTCACTCTGTCTGTATTACCTGATCTTTTACAGTGGTCCTCCAGCTCCATACGCTCCGCAGGGATGGGGAAATGCTTATCCACACTGGCAGCCACCAAACCCACCAGACCCAGGTAAGAGATGCACAGCTGTACTGGAGTGTTGGTACACTCCAAGTGCATCCATTCTGTCCTTACAAGTATATACACTGTACAGTTCACTTGTGTTACCTTCGTAAAGCTGAAGAGTTGCTGTTTTTCTGTCTTCTTTTACTGATTGTCAGTTTACTTATGTTTGCACTTTCCATGTGTGGCTTTTTTACAAATGTTATTGAAACTGCATCACTATGATACTTTTTGCAAGTCTTGGTTCACTGTGCAATTCAGTTTTCTTAAAACTGATGTTTTTGCATAAAGGTCTTTAATAAGGTGTCTTTCCTTTCTCTAATAATAAATACCTTTGTATTTTATTTTAAACAGTCTTTACTGATTTGTCTTATAGCAGTTAATGCTAGGATTATGATGTTTCTTGGTGTTCTATTACAATTAACTTCCAAGAGTCTGATACACCAATGTATTTTGTGCAGTCCCTTTTGAGGGCTAAAACCTTGGTGAATTGCTATTAATACAGTAAAACTAGTTAGGGCTGTATTTTGAGCTTTTACTTGTAATAGTTTTGTATTTTCTTCTGAAAGCCATCTTTGTAGAGTCTGTTTCTTTTGTTTATCTTTATCGAGACTGGGAATTCTTACTGAATTACAACTTCCAAAGTTGTAGTATCCTGCTTTTCTTTAAGTTTACATGCTTTGGTTGGACTAGAGGATATGGGGAAATGGAACATCAGCCACAGAAGGCATGGTAAGGCTAGATGCTTGACTCTGTTCTACCTCATTTGTTTGAGGTAGAGTTTCTTCAGAACTTGAGCCAAAGGTCTCAATTTTATTCTTGTTAGAAATGACAGATATTTTCTGATAGCCACTGTTCCTGACATAGGCTCCATTAGTGGAGAAGGGGGCTCTGTGTATGTATCACATCACATCTTTGCAAAGAGCTGTTGCTGGTTTTAGTTCCCAAACTTCTGCACAAGATAGCTCTGCATGTATTCAGTTCAGTATTTAAAATGCCTGCTGACATGATTTAGAAGTAAAATGGTTCAAAGTTACTTAATCTCAGCATAGCAAAAATATTTAATGCAAAACCGCTGCTATAATGTTACAGCCTTTTTTACACCATCTTTTTTGTTTTTATGTAGTTGTTTATCTTTATAAAGGCTGTGTAAGAAAAAATGGCAAATACTCCCTTGATGTCATCTTGATGATTCTGTAACTGTTTTTTTGATAAATACTTTTAAAATCTAATTATGTTCTCGTATATGCAGTTGAAGTTGGTGTTTCTTTTGACTAGCCTTTCTTTGGATGAATTTTCTACAGTTTTCACTAAGTTACTCATTCCAGTGTAACAAATGGGTTATTTTAGTACTTTTTTCAGAGGTGCTTTCTCCAGAACCGTGCTTGTCCTTGTCACCTGAAAGTGGAGCTAGTTACTACAGTCAGATTTCTTTGGAAATTTAATGAAACCAGCTCTGTGTACTTCTACTCTAGAGAAGTTGCTAAGGAGAACGAGGGGGGCAATTGAGAAATGGCTTACTTGATATTTGCAGGTAACCTTAAAATGTAGGATGTGTTAGTTGAAATTCACTATTGTGATGGAAGCAGTGTAATTTGAAACAGAAAGTAGTGTGTTAACGTTCTTTTCTGTGTGCATTTGAAGTGCTTACATTTGACTTTTGCCACAGGATTTCATTTAGCATTAATTTGTTGTTCTGAGTTTCTTCTTGAATGCCTTTTTCAGAGGATTTCTTCATCTTCCATTACTCACTGCCTTACCTGTTTTGTGTTCAGGGAGGAGTGTATTTCTGTTCCTATGTATAGTTACTCTAAAGTAATTGTGTCCATGTCCTTTTGTGAAATTCTCTCCTCACTTGGCTGCATTTCTTTGCAGATACTTTTATTCTTTAAGTCTGCAAATAGTTTGCAAATACATGCTGGTTGTGTAAAACATGCTATGTTCTCTAACAGTAGATTTTCAGGTATTGTGGATTGCCAGTCTGGTAATGTAATCAATCTGTGATTCAGCAAGAATAAGCCATTCCTAAAGGCTAAATGTGAGAAACAGAGAAATAAAACCCTAGGAAGCAGCATCATTGGCCTACCTAGATGTAGATAAAAATAAGGAACCATGGAGATAGATGCAGAAGATGCAACTGTTTCTATTTTTTTTAATACTAAAAGGTGTAAGTAAACAGTGATGCTTAATGGCCATGTATGGGGATTCAGGTTCTTAAAATGCCGTGTGTTTCTCTGTTTTACTGTTACCTTAAGTTGTAACTGACAAGCATTGCAAATACCTAGTAAGTCTTGTATTCTTCTGTTTCAGAAATATGTATTTGGCATGCCTCCTCCACCGGTGCCAGTGTCATTAGCGTGAGGTTCTAACAAAAGTAAAACCACTGAAATTGTTTGGTGCTAGAATTGGTTCATTGCTGCTACCATTTATTAACATGACTGTTTAAATAAACTTGAAAAGTCTGTTTCTGTTTATCACATACAAGATTAATAAGTGGCATTGGAGTAGTAAAGGTTCTAAAATTACTTTATCTCACCAGCTCTATGAAAGTACACTTTGTACAGTACATTGATTTGAAACCTGATCAAAAGTTTATGCTAGAAAGAAAAAATACTTAAAGGATGTTCCTGGATATTTTGTTTAGATGGATTTTTCCTTGGAGTAAAGTAAGAATGCCTAAGAAAAGATTGATTGAGCACAGCATTCTGTCCATAGTAGTACTATTATAAGTGCTTATGTTCTGTTTTCATAGGTAAGCCAGGAACAGACCCCAATTCAGCAGCGTGGGCAGCTTATTATGCTCACTATTACCAGCAGCAAGCACAGCCACCACCTGCAGCCCCTCCTGGTGGACCAGCTACAACCCAAACTAATGGACAAGGTAGATACTGAGTGAAATGCACACATTTCTCATTGCTGGAGGTGTAAACACCCCATTATTTTTTATTGTTCTCGTATGTCAGGTAAATTTATTAAGTAGCTGGTTTTCTTGGAAAACTATTGCTTAGAGCCTTCAGTATTGCTTTTCTTAATTTCAGCAGTAACAAGGGTAATGTATTTATCTTGGATTATACTCCAGAGAGAATTTTGCTGCAGTGTGGGCTGACTTAATGACTACGTAGAGCAGTCATAAATAAAAATGGAATGAGCTAAGCTGTTGATTGTCATTTGCATAAACAATTGCATCACTTCCAGTGGGTTTAGGACAATTACAGTTGTGGTATTTAGTTGTGTTATTTTAATTCTTATGCCTGGCTGAGGCTTACCACTTGAATTTTGGTATTTTGCAATGCTAGTGGTATGCACTTCCTGAATGTTAAAAACATGTCTTTTTTACTAGTAATTTCTAATTGTAGTAGCTTGTACCACAAAGGTTTATAGATTTGAGTCATGTATGTGGGACTGTTACTGAAAATTTCAGTTGATTATTTGGCATATGTGTGACACAAACCCCAGTAATTTTGGTTTAACTATTTTTAATGTAATTCAGGAGATCAGCCAAATCCAGCACCAGCAGGGCAGGTTGACTATACCAAGGCCTGGGAGGAGTATTACAAAAAAATGGGTAAGTGTGCAGGGCTTCTTCTGTTGTTTTTTCTGTTCCACATTCATGGTGGAATCTTTTAGGAGACTTGTATGTTTTGCTGGATGAGATGGGGGTTTTTACCACAAAAAATTGAATTGCACAGTCATGTGTCTTCTGAACCAAATACTGCTGAGAAACAGACATCGATTTTGTTTTGCTCTTAAGCATTTCACGGTACTCAGCCTAGTGATCAGCTTTACAAAAACACTTCAGACTTAATGAGATGTCTTTGATCGTTAAGAAACAACATCTTCTAAATGTTTCAAACTCAGTATTTTAAAGTACATTTCCTAAGTTTTGAAGTGAAATTTGATCTACTTTATGAAGCTGTTGTTTCTTGTTTGGTAGTTGTTTCCCAATTCTTTTTTCTTGTACTTTGCTTTCTGTGTTCCAGGTTACTAAAGCATCATAATTAGCTTTCATTTATACTGTGCCGTTTTTTAAATAGTATTTGTTTTGCAGCACTCTAGAGCTGTGTTTAAACTGCAAGTTATGTGTTGTTGATAGCTTTTTTTTATAAAATGAGATACATATTCTAGTTAACTTGATTATTTCATTGTTTTGTGTATAAGGAAGGAGTATGTGGTTTTTATGCACTGACAGAAGATGCCATTACCTTTTAAATCATGGTCATGTCCTGCCATAGATACTGTGGGTGATGAAGGATTGGATACTGAGCAGCAGTGGGCTTAGGAATGCCAGTGCTTTCCCGGGTATCCATGACTAGCAGGGATACAGCAGCATCTGGTTTGGGATGGATCTTCATTTTCATGGGATGGTGTGATGGCTGTTCCACCATCTTCCAACTGCATTCAGTTTTTTCATGGAATATTAAAAGCTTTCAGATTTAAGATGAAGGACATGCTTAATTCCTCTTAACAACCTTCCACTGTGTTGATAATTATTTGCCAAGACATAACCATTCCTTATTTTGGCACAGTATAAGTGACAAATTCTACAGAAAATATATAATGAGTATTAGTTCAAGGGCTGTGTATCAGACTAAGAAGATTACAATTCCCAGATACGTAATTTCTAAGGTAGTAGGCTTTCCCATTTTTCTTCTTCCTAGTTCATTCAGCTATTGGTTTTCAGTTTACTGTCTTTGTTAGTTTGGCTCACATTCTGAAATGCAAACTTGTGGGTGGCTTTCATTTTTTTAAAAATAATGTAATTTGTTGGCAGGCACTCTGCCATCTTTCTAATTTGCTATCTTGGAAAGCAAAGTCTGGGTGGCACTAGTCTTGCACTTGCTCAGATTAAATAATAGCTAGTTATAAGGTGTTGGGATAGAGTTTATGGGAGCAATTCCAAAGAGGAGTGTGAGGCAAAAAAATACATTGGGAGGTAAAAATAGTTGCTCTTAAAATTAAAAATGTAAAAAATGCCAAGACAGTCAAATAAGGAACAATATAAGGGCAGTTCTCATCTGAATTCTTTTCTGAGTTCTTTGCCTGAAGGAAAGCTCATGATGGCTGGACCTATAGAACTTGACTGTAAATAATGAGAACTTTTTGCTGCAGAATCTTGATGTGGTGTAGGTACCATTTCTCTCTAAAGCTGCTTAGAGGAATTCAGAGGAATTATCTTTGACATTCAGTTGTGCTGACAATAATTTGTAAGTACAGTTAATATCTCAAAGTAATGGTGAACATGGGAAGAGTGTCTCCTGGGATAATTTGCAACCATATTAAAGGTAGTGTTTGTTAAAATAATTGATCAGAAATGTAAACTGTAAGTAGTGGTACATTGCAAGTTGTAAAATGTTGTAGAGCTGTGATAACAGCTCTAAAGATTTGACAAAATTTAGGTTTTTCTGGAAATTCCTTTACTGTATAAATCAAAATAAAAGATAGGTAGACTTTCAGAGCTTATCTACAGTGTAAGTGTGAAGAATAAATTGTAAAGAGAGTTGGAAGATGGAAGGCTGTATTTTGATGGTTTTCAGGACAGTGCTTTGCCAAATACTCATATTCTCTGCTCACACTTCATGTTTTTGAGAGGATTAGAAGACTACACATGAAGGAATAGTGTGAATAGCTAGGATTATTCACGTGAATTTTCTTTGTTAAAAGTATTTTTAAAAAACTTTCTATCTGATACCCTGGAAAACACTTCATTAGAAGTTTTGATACTCACATTCCTCAGAAAGTTGCTCAGTGGTCTTGCCATCAAAAGGTGAGATGGTTTCAGGTAGGATTGAAAACTCAGCCCTCATCATGTGGCAGCTGCACCTTTCTGTTCATAACAGAATAGACAGCTGGGTGCATATGGAATTGTACAGGGTGCAGGCTTGCATTTTGCTTGGGTTTATTTCCTGTAGGGTGATGTGATGTGGTGGTTTGTTTATTTTGGGTTTGTGGGGGTTTTTCTTAGTATCTTAGGAAAAACTTGCAGAGATAATCGTTTTTTGGTAGTATCCTGACTGTAGAACTTTGGATTTGAAGAATAACCCATTAAGAATGTAAATCAAAAGTGTTACAGTGCAGTGATAAAAGTTCTGGTTTGGAATTTCAAGAAACTTCAAATGAAGCTGTACGTCTAAAACCCTTCTGTCTGGGTGCCTGCAAGTGTGTGGACAGATGTTTAGGCAGAGCATAGAGAGTGTTGCTTTGCTTAGAGTCTGGTACATTTTGTAGTGGTAACTGCAAAAACACCTCTGAGACATCATAAAGATTAGTGGTACAAAGAGGGGTGTGGTTTTTGTTTCTGAAGTTGAGGGGAAAAGGAAGTAAAGATGTCTGTGACAGATCTCCTGTGGAAGAATAGTACAATTGAAAGGTTGGCAGTAATTTTCTTTCATTGTTTTGCTTGGTTTTTTAGTATGCTAAAGAGTCCCTGTATAACAGTATGTCACTGTTTGGGATTTTAGTCAGTTGATTCTGTTGAAAGGAGCAGTAGTTCTAAGCTGTCTGGGAGAGTGTCTTTGTACATGTTCTTGTTTCTAGAGGATTGGAGCTTCCCCAATGCGTGGAAGCAAGTTTCAGGACTGTATTCTGTGGTGGATTAAATGTTTATAAAAGTTATTGCACTTTTTGAGAACTGTAATCTGCAATAACCTTGTAATTAAATGAAGGATGCCAGAATTGGAGCAGTGTATGAATTGGCATCTACTGAGCTAATGAATGCAGTCTGTAAAATAACATAAAATTAATCTAGGTGGATTACAAAAAGTTTTGCCTCTTGGTGTGTACTTAAGTGTTACTTCTGTTTAGGTCAGCAGGCTTTAAACATGGTTCACAATTATGAATCAAGAAGCAGAAAAACTGTTCTTGTGGTTCCTCAATTTGATGTACATGGGAATCATTACATTAAAATAATAGGATGAGTGTTTAGGCTGAAAAAAATCAGCCACAAGTTTATTCAAAAGCCTTGGAGGAATATTGCTAGGTGATGTTTGTTAGGCGTTGAGATCTTCACGTTTTCTCGTTTTTATTGCAACAACAAAGCTGTGTAATTCCAATTGCTTGCAGGTCAAGCTGTTCCTGCCCCTGCTGGGGCTCCTCCGGGCGGTCAGCCAGATTACAGCGCAGCGTGGGCTGAGTACTACAGGCAGCAGGCAGCCTACTATGCTCAGACAAGTCCCCAGGGAATGCCACAGCATCCTCCAGCACCACAGGTACCGTCCTAAAGTGGTTTTTGGCTGGCTTCCGTCTCAGTGGTTGTAGATATTTTTTTTGCATGTCTCCTGCTTTGTTCCTTTGGGGTATGCATCTTTTTTTCTAGCAAAATAGCTATCAGAATAATTAGTAGATGACTTTGTTTACCTGATAACTTGAGTTCTGTATCTATCCATATGTTTGGTGATTTTTTTTTAAAAAAAGAAGAAAAACTTTCTCCTCCCAGGGTTTTGAAAACCATGCAAGAAGCCACCACCATTTACATTAACCGATTTTTCTTTCTTAAAGGCTTCACTCCTGAGTTAGCTCGATTTAAAGGATTTTCTTTAACTTTTTGTGTATCTCTTATGTATCTCTTCTGCACAGGGCCAATAATAAGAAGTGGACAATACAGTATTTGCTTCATTGTGTGGGGGAAAAAACCTTTGTTAAATGTATGGATGCAGACGCCTTGATGAAGATCTTAATTTTGGTTTAAAAAAATAGTGTTTTTTGAAAATGTACAAAATATCTATCACTACTGATAGGAGGTAATATTTCTGTGTAGAAATGAAAAAAATGGTTTGTTTTTAGTATTAGTGTAGATGTACACATTCCAGCAAATGTATTTGCAATTATGTGGTCAATGCTTTGTGATATAAATGTACTTTTTCATGTATACTTTATCACTTTTAAAATGCCTGTTTTGTGCTTTACAATAAATAATATGAAACCTCCTGTGTCGGTAAGTTGGATATGTGGGTATATGCAGAATTAATTATAGGATTGATTTGCAACGCTGAATCAAGGTACCTGTACACAAATGAGTTGGGTTTTTTTTCCACCTCCCATAAACCATGTTGAGTTTAAGAACTTGTCATTAGTGTGTTTTTCCCCTCTTGCAGAATAGCTGTAGATGGAGGATCTCTTTCACTCATTGTATTTTGCTGCCTAGCACCAGTAGTCTTGATACCTTAATTTTCTTTCTACTTGATTAAAACTGCATGTGTTTAAGAAGGTGATCTTTTGGCATACTTCCATTGCATTAACAGTGAAATTTCCTTTTATATATGACCAGTGTTTCAGATCTGTGCAGCTGCTATAACAGAGAACTTTTGTTTTTAATTGAATACTTCAAAAATGTTCCTGCATAACTATTTTATGAATTTTTTCAGACCAGTTATAAAATTTACTTTAAATGTAATGTGCTTAAGCCTTCAGTTTAAAGTAGTCCACTTCAAAGTTCAGTATAGAAAAGTCAATGTGGTAATGCATAGTAGTTACATAAATTGCATCTATCCTTAAAACGCTGTTTTGTTTGAGTGGTGGGAGTGGTTGAGAACTTCCTGCAGAGCAGATAACTTCTCTTTTTGTACATATTCAAGTATTTGAATCAACTGATTATTTTTTTATATATACTTGAAACTTCTCATTGCTCTAATGCTCATACTAAAAAGCTGATTCTCTTGAAATCCTATGTTTGCTCTTTGCATATTTATTGGCTCTTTGCATATATTAGACTACATGCACTACAGTCTGTCTTGCCATTGTCTGTTGAAGTGCAGGTTTGATCCAGCCAGTATAGAACTAGCTCTATAGGGGTGAGGAGGACTGTGCTGTGTATCATCCTTGATTGTTCCTTCAAGGAGCATTGCACTGTAAGTACATCAGAATGACAAATTGATGAACTGCAACAGTATCTTTTTGTCAATGTTCCACATAATGCAAATGCTGTACTTGTGTGATATTATGTTGGAATACAGTGCTGGTATCTTAGGAAATCCTGATTGCTTCTTAATTCAGAAACATAGGTTTGCTTATATATATATACATATATATAATCTGAGTTTTGTGGGTAAGTATTCATGAAACTTCTGGCAATAGCTAAAGGAAGTCATGTTTCTGTTTATCTGAGTAAGAGTTTTTTTCATTAGTACTCCTGAGACAGCTGTCATGCAGTGTTTTAAAGTATGCATATCATAACATTGAAGTCTTTGGAACCACTTGTTAGACAGAGTTGTCTTTTGTCTCCAGATAGTTTGCGGATATGTAGTGATGTAGGTATGTTTTAAATAATTCTAAAACTGTTAATTGCTTTAATTTTTGGAACACCGTGTTGTTGCTTTGAGAATAAATTTTTTTAGGGTGGCTGCACAGAGAAATAAAAATTAAGGCTTGAAAACTGAAGTAGTTTTTTTTCAGGTAATCAGCAATGTATGTATTGTGCTGTAGAAATAGAAGGAGTTATTTTTATCCCTTTTAAAATTAGGAATTATGCTGGTAGCTTGAAGGCTAGGACAGTATTCACTATCTTTAGTGTAGGGTATTAAGTTTAATAGTTCAGGTATTTTGCATGGTATTTTGTAGATAACCTTACAGAATGGTGCATTTATTATGTACTAAACTGAGCAAAATTAAATTCACTGGATTCTTTATCATTCACAAAATGGAGGCTGTTGATTTTGATTCATTTAAGGTATAAAATCTTTATTAATTGCAAACAGTGCAATTATTTATACTTCACAGTGCCTTCCCAGACCTTCCACCTTAGGTTCTGCTGCAAAAAAGCAACAGGTAAGCACAACCTAAGGAAGTATATAAATTGATATATTTCAGTACATTAATGTTGTCCCTGTGAGATCTTTGTGGTTGTGTATTGAAAAGCAATCTGCTGCTTCCCCAAATGCATTGTTACTCACGGTTCCATTTGAGTGGAAAATCATAAGTTTTTAAGCAACTGTTTATATTTCTAGGTCAATATGTACTTTTTTTCTTTTTCTTTTTTTTAGAGAAGATTATTAGATTGCAGTAATTGAACTTGATCAGAATAAGTAATTTTTGTTATTTTACCTCAGATAGATAATTGTTGCAATTAAAGAATCAAAACCTTTAAAATATGCAGGAATTGCTTTGGTTAGAAATGTCAACAGCCTTCACAAATGTTTTTTTTTTAATAATAGGGCACTATTTTTCCACTTAATCCATAAGACCTAAATGCAAAGAATGGCTTGTTGTTATCGCTGAACTTGATAACTTGTCTTACAGTTACAGTGTGTTAGTGGAATCTTTAGATAACTTAGTTTGCTTATTCATACTTGACATGGTAGGAAAAGAGATTGTGGAGTTTGAGATGAGTATGTTGTAACTGAAAAGCGTGAGCACCAGTTAAATCTTAACAGCACAGCAAATAATATTTTATCGCTATAGCAGTCAGTGTATCCTGTTTCTTGATACTTCTAACTGAATTGCTGAATATTTCGATAGTATGAAATGTTAAATGTCTTACAGATGGTCTGGTACAGGTTTTTGTTCTGAGCTTTTGTTGTTGGTTTTTTTAGCTTAACATAAAGCAGCATCTATTTGCTTTTTTTGTTCATTATTTTGTTTCTAAAATGTGCTGCTCCTCTTTCAAAAGTCCTGCTTATCTGTACATCAAAGATAAATATTCAAAAATACTGCCTTCATTTTCACACACAGTGCTGAAGATGCTGCAAGCACCAAATCATAGCTCATAGAATCAGGTCCTGAGATAGTTACTACCAGTAAAGAGGAATCCTTTGAGTGTATGCCATTGGTGAGCCGATGAGCATGGACCATAGAAGGGCTCCATGTAGAAGGTAAAATTGGCAAAAGCATAACAGATTTGAAATGTATCCCATACATAATGATATAGGGGTATAATTTTTGTTTTGATCACTTTTCATTCTTTAAAGTATTCTTTGTTTGACCATAAATGTTCCATGATCTGTTAAGTTTTTAAACTGTGATTTAATAATATAAACCATATATTTTACTTTATATTCTTCTAAACAGTCAAGCTAATTTTTGAACTGAATTAATAGTTGTGCTTCAGTTTCTCAAGCCACTTAGTATTTAATCTGTAGCTTAACATGTAACTTCATTTTTGACCTGAGAAGAGGGTAGGTGTGTACCATTTGGATTTTGATACTGTGGATTTAGTGTGGGGGTGAGTCGTTTGTTCACTTCCTTTTTACATGGTACTTTTTCCTTCAACTGTTATTCCTAAGATATCTTGAACAGTCTTTCAGTTGTTAATTTAGCCTGTGGGAGGAGAAATAGAAGAAAAAAGCCAGTGTATTGGGATGTTACTAGTGTGTGGAAGGTGAGGTGGTCTTGTGTGTAGCATTTGAGGTGTATTGGCTTTCTCACTGCAGGGCTTACAGGCATAGGGGTTTGTGCAGAGCATAGTGTTTCTTTTTCATCTCTCTCTCCAAACTCAAGAGTTCTTAGGACAACAGTAGATTATTGGAGTTACCCCAGTAGCCAAAAAGATAGCTGGACCTACTTAGAAATGCAGTGAACTTATCCAAAATGTGTTTGAAATGTTTCTTGCTTACCCCACCCTCACTGCTTAGTGTCCCACAATGAATGTGAAGAGTAAGAAAAGTTTCAAAAGGAAGCATAATGTTCCACGTAGGAAAAGCATTTTCATACCACTTTCTGCAGCCTACACTTTATTAGGATGTGGAACAGAATACCAGGTGGATACTCTTCAGTGTAGTAAGTCCTCTGTTTCACTTGTCCAGGCAGACAGGATCACAATTCACTTGCATAGCCTATCTTGAAGTATTTCATCTTTTTACTAGTAGTATTTTATTGGATGATAGAAACTGTTTCTCCTCTATTCTTTTCCAAAGTAATTCTTAAATTTTCCATTGCATGCCAAAAGCTTTTCCATTTTGCTTTTTGTCTGGAAGTGGGGGGAGGAAGGGAGGACTGGGCTTTTCAGAAAGCATACAATTGACAGGATTCCCTCTTCCCTAGTAATAGCTTATGAAACTCTTGTGTATGCACAAATATTTCTCTTGTGTGCATGTGAAATGCCTTTTCGTCCTGAGAAAAGTGTTCTCTGCAGAAACTACCCGTGTGTATACAGAAGATTGGCTTTAAAAGGCAACTGTGATGGGAACAGTGTCTTAGGGAGATGCAGCTTGGACTTGAGGTAAATTGAATGCTTTACAAAAATGTGGTTTTGAGCTTGCATTGACATTGTATGTAATATGGGTACACATTAACTGTATAATGGTTTTTGTATGGTTTTTCTCAATAAATGTAAACTGATGAATAATAATAGCAATGTTTTTGTCTTTTTTATGTTCCTATCCCTGCCTTTGTTTGAAGTAATAGCTTCAGAGTAAAGATAGTCTAGCAACAAGTACTTCTGTAAATGAACATTGCCCACAAAAAATGAAGTAAAATGTTTATGTGGTTATTAGTGTAAATACTAATTCAAAACACCATGCAGCTCATTACCAAAGAGTGACTTGTAGCAGGTCACTGTACAAAGAAAGCAGATTCAGCTGCAGGAAAATTCCTTCTTGAAATGACAGCATAAATTTAATTTTCTGCAGCTTACCTTGCCTTTATGTCAAGGCCTATACATGAGTACTTCAAAATGTGACCTTTTTTTGTAAAGTCACTCCTCCAGAAGCTGAATCTGAATGGTTCAGATGGGTGTTAGCAAGAGTGACATGAATGTTGGCATCAGGAGGTCTTAGAGAAAAACAGTACAATAGCCTTAAGAAAACAATGTTTAGACATGTGGCAATAAACTTACTGCATTAGGACTGAGAAAGCAGGCACTTTAGGAAAGTGTTCTTCTTAAGAACACTTGTTTCTCTGTGAAACACCACTTGTTTCTCTGTCATTTAGTCAGTGAAAAAATAACAAGTTTTACAAGCAAGTGTCTGTACTTTGAAGGCTGCTGCAGACCTAAAGAAGATTGTTTTTATCTGATGTTACCAGCTGCATAGTTTGATCAGAGCAGAACATTTTCAAGGCAAGCCCATTTTAAAACAAAAGTTATGCTCTTGAAACAATGCTGAGCAGTTACGTCATCTTTTATTCTTTAAAAATAGTACACTTGGGTTTTTGAAAATCATCAGTAAGTACTTTTTTTTGCCAGTTTAGTGCCCCTGGGACAAGGTAGAACAGCTTAAATATTCAGTGCTCATGCAAGATACACCAATAGATTTACACTGCTACACAAGTTTCCAGATCATGTATTCAGCTTTATTCTGTTACACGAAGTTGGTCTTGAAATGCTGGAGCACTATAATTCAGCTTTTTCCTTCAGTTGATCTTGCATACATTGATTTTTTTATTCTTAGCCTTTGATACAAGTTTTTGCGTTGAGTAGAGAACTCTCACAATTTGAAGAGTATTTTCTTATCTGATGCAGGAATGACTAATGCACATCCTTGCTTTTCTTTAGTTGGCCCCGTCAGAGAAAGAGATGATGCAGTAAGAAAGTTGAGGGGAAGAAAGATTCCAGCTAAAGTGTAGAGCATTAGTAGTCATCAGCTAGAAAACAGAGAAAGGGTTAAGAGAGAGATAGGAAGTTAGATTTTCATAACAGGAGAGATGCAAGAAGACTGAGATTTAAGCAAATTAAAATGCTAGCTCTTACTTTCAATGGTGAGAATACAGGTGCTAGCAGCTGAGCCTCTGTTGTTGACTGCTTTACACATATATTCCCCTTCATCTTCTGGGAAGGTTTCTGGCAAGTAAAGGCAGTAGGTTTCTCCTCTTTCAATATATTGATAGTCCTCAGAGTCCTGCAACATTTCCCCTTCAAACCACCATGTGACTTCAGGTTTTGGTTCTCCAGTAATTTTAACTGTAAATCTCACTGGCTCGCCATCAACAACTGACGTGTTTTTCAGTGACTTCTTGAACCAGGGAGCTCCAGATCGAGCTTGATCCTCATCTTCACAAGTAGAACCATTAATAATGCTTCCTTCTTCTTCTTCTTCCTCTTCCCGTTTCTGTTTTAAAATAAGTTGATTTAAAACATTTAAAGTGGAATAGCACTATGACTGCTAGTGATACATGCTTGATTACAAGTTACTGTGTTTCTGAGAAGGGGAAATTGCACATCTGTCCTCAGGAGGTAACAATGTACCCAATCTAGATATGCCACGGGCAGTAAAGTGCATTTTAGTGAGGCTGCAATGTTGGTGTAAAATACAGGCATGACTGTCAATTCCATTTTCAGACTATTCACGGGATGTCATGACCTATCCTTGCGGTGTCTCATACGCTTGCAAGTGTTCAGGCCAGGTTGAATGGAGCTTTGAGCAGCCTGATCTATTGGGAAGTGTCCCTGCCTACATCAGAGAAGTCAGAACTAGATGATCTTTAAGGTCCCTTCAACCCCAAACCATTGTTTGATTACAGAGACAGTAGGTGCAAACACCAAAAGCTATTTTATATTGCAGCAATTCCTAGCACCTGCTAGAAGTAAAACCTTCCTTTTCTGTCTGGTAGTGTTGCCTACTGTGGTAATTAGAAGCTAAGTTAAATGACACGACTAGAGAATATTATTTTGCAATTTATACCTTCTGTAATGCTGCATCAATTTCTTTTTGTTCAAACTGCATGCGAAGTAATTTCTGTTCCTCAATCCTCCTCTGTTCCTCTTCTTCTCTGGCTCTTGCCATTTGCTCAAAACGAGCCTTCATGTTTACTTTGTGAGTAAATGGAGCCTCAGATTTCTTGGCTGGTGTCACGTCTACGTCTTCATCCTTGGGAAACAATAATTAAAAATGGCTTAACGATTATTTATTGCCTTCGACATACAGTACGTGAGCATGATAGTAAAACTAGTTTTGTATTCCCAGAGGTTTTTTTAACTGAGCAAAGCCACACCAGAGACCTGGGGTTTTTTCAGAGATTGGTTTGGGTGTGGGCTAAGTCTCATATTAGTTCATCCCAGGGATAGGACAAGATCTTTGCAGAAGTCATTTCAAAAATCATAGGTAGAAAATATTCCTAAAGCTTTATTCATATAGAAGTTGAGCACTTCTTGGCAAATGCAAATCCTCAGTGATTGGAATTCTATGCCGTGATGTTAGTGTGGGTTCGACACTTAAAATGCTTGACCTTATGAAAACAATGGGTGTCAATCATTAAAAGCTCGCAAACAGGACCGGCTTTGAGCTGATGCTGAAGTGACTCCTGTGGAGAGGAGCCAGAATGAGGCTCAGATCATACTTAGTACTGGTAAAATTTTACATTTCATCACTAACATTCACACTGAGGTTGTATAAATAAGTAGGCAGCCTCTTCTGCTCTACCCCAAGGAGTGAGTATACCTGACAGAAACTTGATCTTCAAATTCTATTGTTTGGATTTGGTAATTGAATTTTTTATTTAATTCGTGTCATGCAGAATTAAGAGTTCGGAAGGAGAAGCAGTTCAAGTCATGATTAATAGATAATTCTCAGGTATGGATGTTTTAAGCCCTCAGACTGGCAGGTTTCAGGTTAAAATGCTGAATTTTGTAGGGCTTTGAGCAGAAAAGCAGAACTCTGCTTAACCAAATCACTGATAATGAACTGGTGCTGTTTCTTTAAGGGATGCATTAAAGGTGTGTTATCCTTAAGGTGTGTTATCCTTAAGCATCCAGAGGAAGGAATAGGAAAGAAGGAAAAACATAATTGTAGAAACAGCAAAATTTGGTGAAAGCAGCAGCATTGTCCGCTCCTAGATCATTAGTGTGGTGGTTAAGTAGATCATTAACATACACAGAATGCAACTTACCTCTTGAAATTTTTCAGCTTCCCTTTCTCTTATTTCTTCATCCATTGCTCTTCTCTTTGCTCGCTCTTCCTCAATCTTCTTCTGTATTTCTTCTTGAGATAGTTGTCCTATTTTTTCAAACTTGCTTTTTAAGTTCTTTGCCTGAATAGAACCGCTTCTTTTTAGCTTTATCAATTCTTCATACTCTTTGCTTAACTCAAAAGTTTCAGACTCTTCTTCCAGCTGTTCAGAAATTACAGAAGGTGTGAGATGGAAAATGCCTTCATTACTTTTACTTCCCATTCTCCCTCCAGATGGTATAATTCAGTACATTACAGTTTTGTTAGTTGCTTGAAATCAGTACAGGGACCTTTCCCCTGTAATTTTTTTCCCTTGCTATCTCATGAAGAATGCATTTCTATCATATCTCAACTAGATACAGATTTTAAAATACCTTGCTTGAATATGCCATTTGCTCAAGGGCTGCTGTCAATAAACTGGCCTTCACGGACTCGGGAAACTAGACACAGACCAATACAAAAAACTTCGTTATCCAGAATCCAAAATTCACCTCTTACTTGCTTGCAATATGATAAAAAGTAATCCTCTAAAACACAGCTCTTTTGTTAAAACAAAAAATACTGCCTTTTAATTTTTTTTTTAACTCAGTAAGAAGTAAATTACATTTCAGGGTCTTATGGCTGGAAAAGAAAGCGCAGTTGTGGATCCTGTAGTCAAACCACATCAGAAACCATAATTACTGGTATTATTCTCTCTGTTATGACCTCTGGCTGATTGTAAAGATGTACATGGATTTTAGCTGGATGTCCCTGTCTATCCCTGCTCCTCTGGGCTTAGTTGAGAACATCATAAGCTAGAGCCCTTACTACTTGCTCGAGCTTTGCAACAAAAATAATAATGTCATTCTCTAGCGTTCAAAAGGGAATAACAAAAGAATTTCCACCCACAGCCAAACTGAGGCGTGAAGTTCATTAATGTGATGTTTTAAACATTTGGGATGTAAAGCATATTTTGTGTGTGATTTTTAAAATCAACTGTGACAGTCTTAAACCCTTGATACACCAATTAGAAATTAAGCCCGCTGTATTTTTCTCATTAGGTAGAACAGTATTTCTCTGAGGAAAAGCAAGAATTTTG
Organism: Brachypodius melanocephalos; assembly: GCA_013398615.1. NCBI lineage: Eukaryota > Metazoa > Chordata > Aves > Passeriformes > Pycnonotidae > Brachypodius > Brachypodius melanocephalos. The sequence goes on from VZSR01000245.1 coordinate 7,766,241, forward strand.
CCCTTTCCTACTTCTGTTTTTGATTGTCTTTTGGGAACTAGGTATTTCTGTTCTCCCAATATCATAAATATTATCATTTCAGTAATAGTCCAGAATTTTCAGAAATTACTGCAAAACCAAATTACAAATTTGTAACTACTTACTTCTAAGGTGGCAAGGGATAAACAAGTTTTCCTGGTAGATCGGTGATAAAAATGTCATTATATACAATGTTTTAAAAATAGGGTTTTCTACTTTTCTTTCACATAATGTTGAATGTAGTAACTTATAATTTCTTTCAAAGGAATTTTTCTTTCCAGTCTTAAACTTTGAGATTTTAGTAATGAAGTGATATGTTTTAATTCAGAGCATACTTAACATACAGATTGATGTACAAACCTCTCCCATTTCTTGTCTCAGCTGTTGAAATTCTTGCCTTTCCATTTCCAACTTTTGCCTGCGCTCTTCTTCTGTGCGCCTCTTTTCTTCTTCCATTTTTTGTCTCAGCATCTCCTCAAAATTAATTTCCAGTTTACCAGGTACAAGGGATTCTTGAGAAAAGGTTTTAAACATTTCTGGTGATTCATCATCCAGCACCTGCTGGAAATTCAGAACATTAATTATATCTGTGATGAAATCACAGCATTGTTCAGATGCTTCTGGTGCACAGAGATAAGCCACTACTTTGCCACATCTGCCCCAGCACAGAAAGGTGCTCTGGGCCAGTGTGGGTATTCCTCTAATGATGTGGGAGGGAGTGGTTTGGGGATTTGTATTTGACTTCAGTTACAGCACTGAATTTTTATAATGAAGATGAGGTGGTTTTCTCAAATGCAGTATTTTCCCTCTGCAGGGAGGGTGTCCTCTAAATGCGCCTTTAGGACCTGAGGCAGTTAATTCTTCTTTACTTCAAAGTGTTTGTGTTTATATGTAATTGCTTTTAATGCTGAAGTACATTTAACTGTAATCTTTTTTTTAAGCAATCTGAATTACATTCGTGTTCTAAAGCAGTATTAGTATTCCCAGTAAGGATAACTGAACAGAACATTCAGAAGAAGCTCTTCTTTGTGCACAAATTGTTTATGCTAAGTTATGTGCCGGTTTATTAACCCACCAGCAAGCGTTTCCTCCTTTCCTTGTCCTTGTCTGGCTTCAGAGCAGGTTTAGGCTTGGTTGGCATTAGGAGCAGCTGGCCTATCTTTGAGAATAATTTGTAAGATGGTAGGGCCTAGGAAAGGCTGTTTTCATTACTTCCAAAGCAGGAAGTGCAAGAACTAATATTCTGTCAGACTGAATGTGGTGAAGTACTAAAATACAAAGCTGAACACTACAGAAGCAGCCAGTAGTGACAGTGAGTTATGCAGGAATTTTAATGTAAGTTTGTCACAAAACTTACATTAATGTATTTGTGCATGTAACTATATAAGCTTACTATCAGAGATTGTCTCAACAGGAATGTTCTGTAGGTAAAGGTGAGGTGAGGTCAGGCACTGATCAGGGCCTGACCTGGGGGATGATGTGGCTTTAGGCACTGTTTAATCAGCACAGCTTTGAAAAGCCCTCTGGCAAACATGGGAGTGCTTAATGTGCCATAAGTTGTAGGCATTCTCAACAGCAGTAATCAGTCAAATGATAGAAATAATTAAAGGAGCAACATTTCCATTTGAGAAAGTGCTCAATCTTTATAAAGGGACAGAAAATAGACATTTCTATGAGAGCATTTGGCACTACTTCTATTTATTGCTGCTCACTGCCATTGTAATCCACACCTTGCTCTGCTGTTGGTGTCATCTTGGTTCATACCACCCTCTTGACCTACTTTGCCTGTCCTCTATTTGCCACAGCTCTTTCAGTAGTTTTTTAGCCCAATCCCACTCAAATTCTGCTATTCACTACAGATTTTACTCAGATTTTTCCTCTAAGCTTACAGTTAGACTTCAGCACCACCATTCCTTCCATTCTTCATTTGTTTTGTGTAATACAAGCATATTTGTTGACATTGTGTTACAGAGAAGTCAAGTTAAAAACCAAAGCTGTGAACTCTTACCTATAGTGAAAATGATGCCCAGCAGTTTTTAGAGGCTACCCATAACTAAATTAGCAAAGAAACATGGAAGTCTCTTGCTGGTGATGCATTAGTTCATAAGCTCATTGCTTCAAGATACCAAACCTATGTGACCACGAGAAGCATCAGTTCAGAATTGACCCACCATTGTTCAAAATCTCTGCATGTGAGCAAGCACTAGCAGCTGTCTGTGTATTTCTGACTTACTAAGTTATGAAAAGACAGTGAGCCACCTTCTCCCTGGCTAAAAACCCTAAAGATTTAGCAGAGTTATGTGATGTACAAAACCATTGTGTTTAGTTCAGTCAATATTTTAGCTGTATTTTGTGAAATTAGGCCATACTTCTTTTCTCTGCAAAGTGGAAATGGTTGGTAGTGAGAAACATTCCTGTAACAATCATGGTTTGCAGCACAGTCAACAAATATTCAGAGGGCAAACACAGAAAGATTTTTTTTTTACATTTGTGCTAAGACAGTTTGGTTTTATAGTGTCTACTAGAAAAAGATTGAGGGGGGTGAAAGATAACTGCTTCAGTGTAGAAGTGATCGCACTGATGCTGGAGAGCATGGAAATAGCACAAGGAAATTTGAAATAGGTCCAAAAGGAGGTGGCATTTCTGTTTTCCAGCCACAATACTACCATTTCTCTGTGTGTATGCTTCCAAAACTAAACTAGAATGAATGAACATTAAAAAGTTCCTGGAATAACAGTTAATGTTCATTTTCACTGTCTTTGAGAGAGAGGACTATTTTAATAAACATTTTAGAACATATCTTCATTTCTGCTACATTTTGTAGCCGTGGGAAATAAGGAAAGCAGAGGGTTATATTCTGTTGCAAGTAGTAGAAATGTAGTATTCATGCTCAGGATGCTACTTAACAAAAATTTCAAGTACATAAAAGCTGAAAATATATTTCAGTAATTTTTTTTTAATTACAGACCACTTTCACTGGCTACAGGTAGAGCAGTCACAGGCTCTGTGCTGCATCTTATGGATTAAATCCTTTTTATCAAGTGTCTTGTCTGGACACTTTGGGTTCTTATTACACTGATGCCAAAAACAGTTTCTCAAGCAGGAAAAAACAGAAGCAGCAGATAGATTCTGTGCTTCTTTTAGTTCTCTACTGCCTTTTCATAAAAACTGTAGTGGCGGAAGTCTCCAGTAGCATTTTTTTTGTTGGTTCGAGGGTATTTTTAAGTGGCTTTAGGTTCTCTTTTCTTTCCTTGGAGATACAGACACTCTTTTTCAGTACAGTATCAAATACAAATTCACGTTGTAGCTTCTCTAGGTAGGCTTTCAGCACAGGTCTGGTCTTTGGCCCAATTTCCAGGCAGAGGGAGCCCTGCCAGCAGTATCAGTACAAAGTTCTCATTTCTCTCCCAAGTATTGCTTTGAGTGATTAAGAAAATGCTATTGAGCAGGCAGTTGGTCTTTCCCAATCCAGCCACACAGGAGGTAGGAAGATGCTACCAGATGCCTGGGTTATTCCACAGCTCTAGACTGGCAAGTCCTGCCCTCCCTTTTGAAAAGACCACTAATTCATTCTGGTTTATATTTGTGTAATTTAATGCTGCATTTCCTGATATCCACCAATAAGTAACTAGCTTATTCCCAAAAGCCTGCTGAATCTTGAAGTGGTTGAAATAATTATGAAGACCACAGTTAAAAGCTCTAAAGTCACTTTTTTTCTTTTTTTTTTTTCTTTTTTTAAATACATATCTACATATATATATAAGTAATAGTTGCCAACCTCTGAAATCAGGCAACCTTCTGTGCTTTCAGGTAATGTATGTCAGTCCTAAGCCCCTGAAAATTTATCTCCAGTATAATCTTAACTCAAATTTTAGAAGTCCTTGCGTATGACAGAAATCTGTAGAGATATCTTCAAGAGAAGATAGTATTACAAAGTGTTCTCATGGTAAACACCAGAAATGATTTTTTGTTTGTCTCTGAACAAGCATTAAAAACATCAGGTAGCTGAGTTCAACCTTTTAATTTCTCCTTCCTAAAAATCTGGAAGGTTCATACTTGCAGTGAGCATTTTTCTACTATGCCATTAATTGTGCTTTAGTAGTAAGAGATGATTGGTGGACATCCTGTAAAGGTAGGGGAATAGACTTGGAACCATAAAAGAAATTCCTCTTCCCAAAAAAACCCAAAGCAAACCCTCCTTATGGAAACATTTTGCTACCCAAGTATGTTGCATCTAGCGCAATAATACCCACTGGATACAATACCTGCTTTTGACTAAAGCATCTGAAATCCTCTCTAGGCTGGCTGTGAGGAGGGATTGTTCTCTGATAATTTTTGGTAAATGGACTTGACTAGTTTACCCTATTACCTTCTAATAAATAGTAACGTGAACCAATTAATGAAGGAGTTTAAACATGTATTCCTAACCTTACTTGAAGGTTTTTCCCAGTTTCTTTCCAGATTGAGATTTAAGTAAAAAGTAAATTCTATGCTAAACAAAAATACCATACCATGTTCTTCCTTGCTTCAGCAAATGCTCTTTTCTCCTCTTCTATGCGTCGTCGTGCATCCTCTTCTGCTTTCCTCTTTTCCTCTTCTCTCCTCTGTCTTTCTATCTCCTCAAAACTGAGTCTGAGTTTACCAGGGCGGAATTCTTTAACAGCATTTTCAGATTCTTCATCGTCACCTTCATTTATCTTAAGGGAATAGGAAGAGGAAAGCAAAGAAAGCACTTACCCAAACAAAAAAAAATCTTTATAGTAAATAAATACTCTGTTCCTTTCTGATCTTTTATAAATACTGTTTTCTCCTTGGGGGAAAAAAATGCATCAAGAGTTAAGTTCCTGTGAGAAACATTTTAATCTTTGTTTTAGCCAGGGGAGCAAGAAAAGAAATTTTCAGTATCCTACATGTAGCTTTCATAATTTTGTTGAGTGTGTTGAGTGTGTAATTCAAAGAACAGTGTGTTATCAGGAGGAGGCTGAACAGTTAAGTACATACTTTATAGTCTCATTGTTGGATCATTTACTGTAAATCACTCTCTATTCTCTTCATTTACATAATTTTCATAGATGTTTATACCATCAAGTCTTTTTGTTTGTATAGAAATCGCTTTCATCTGTGCACCAGTTAAAGAAATGCTGTACAGTCTCATAGCAAAACTGAATCAGTTAGCATTTTGCTGTTATTCCAGACTGAGATTTTGGTTTCTTTTCTTTTTAGACATTTAATCATCACTGAAGAAAAGGAATTGGGATGCTCTGATCTCTTCACTATCGCTTCTCTCCAGTGAACACTTACCTGCTAAGAGAAGCCTGTGGTTTGCAAACTGCAATCAAGAAACCCTTTCAGAGGACATCCCAGAGTACTTTATTTGTTAATGGAGGAGGTGGACTGGGAGCTGTCAGAGTACTGATAATCCAGATCTCTTTACTGTGAGCAGCCCTGGGACTGGTATGTGGGGTAGCCCATTAAAGGAATGGAAGAAATCTTCTGTTTGAAACTTGTGAGGGGGGGAAAACTAAAGAATTGAAGGAAATTAACTGCTGAACTCTTAAGAAAAATGTTTACTTCAAATTTTGACAACCACTGGTCAGCAGGTACAGCTCCACATTAGAAAATTTCTTTTGATGTGGAGAATTTGTAAATTATTTCATATTACTTGATAAATAAATGCATAAGCATAAGGAACAGAGATGTGAACTAATCTTCAGTTAGAACATCTAAGTTACTTCATAAAGTTCACTCTTATTTAGTTTCTTCACTCTTCTCCTTCACAAGAATCCCTTGCCCAACCCCAAACAAAAAAGAAAAATATGCATTATTGACATAATGGCAAGGTTATTGCTGTGGAACAACAATGATTTATTGGAGGTGGAGATGAAGAGGTAAACTACAATTTGGGTAGCTCCCTAAACTTAGAATTCTCTCAGTGTGGACCAGTTGGAAATTTGTGTGTTTCAGCTTTCTAGAAGTTCTGTGTTGTTTGTTTTGTTTAAGTTTGTTTCCGTAGAATATAAATGTCTTGAATGTTTATGAAATATAATCAAAATAGTGATCTAGAGCTGTTTTTCCTAGACTGTTCATGCATAAATATACTCTGTTAAAACTAGCAAATTCCTATAAGTAATATTTTCCAAGTTTAATCTTTATGCAAGATTAAAATCTCATTTCTTGTTAATCTTGTTTGTATGTGACTTTTGTATATGAATTAAGAAAGTCATAGTGATCATGACTGTACAGGGGAAAAGTATTCAAATACAGAACTTTTAAAATGCTATTTTATTTGGAAATCAAGTATAGAAAAATAAGGAAATACAGAACTAAACTATCTGGTTATCTTAGGTTAATACTAAGTGTATGATTCCTTCAGTATGATCACAGAACAAACTATAGTGAGGTCTGTTTATAGCTGATCTAGCTGTAACTTAGTAACTCTGATTTATGATAAAGAAAATAGATGGAGGCAGTTTTCCAAGTTACATAAAACATGAGCTGCATTTCTGACAATTTGGGAGACTTCATCTAGTAATTTATAGTGTGTTGTTGTTTATGTCAGTACATACAAAAGAGGTGATCTACCCTTTTTTTTTTTTTTGCCTTTTATAAGAAGAGAGTTGTAATTGATGTATATTTCTATCACATTTACAAATAAATATGGGGATAAGAAATAGCATTCTGTTACTACGGAATGTTTGCATCAAAAACTGGTTACTAAACCATCTGCAGCACTACTTCAGAAGAAAACAGCCAGCCACTCATCTTCTTGGAGGCTTACAGCTTAAGGTACTACAAAGTGTAGATAGAAAATCTACTAAATTGCTGGCAAAATCAAAAGACCTGTATTTCTTTGGTTTACTGAAAGAATGTCTAAAGCATTATGCCAGTGTGGTTACTGAGTTAGAGCAAACTCAAAATGTCTTTAAAAAACTCACTTCCGGACTCTTAACAGCTTGAAGTAAAGTTAAGGGATAAGAAAGAAGGAGAATCACATAGAGGAAAGAATGTCAAAGCAATGTGCAAATTGTGCGCCACATGAACCAAACGTGTACTGACCATTCGCTGCCGGGCTTCCTCAAAGGCGCGTTTCTCCTCTTCCAAACGCTGCCTGGCTTCTTCCTCTGCTTGCCGCCTTTGGTTCTCCTGTCTTTGTCTTTCCAGTTCTTCAAATGTGACTTTTAGCTTACCAGGAGACAGAGGCTCTAGAGTTTCACTGTTTTCATTTTCACCCTTTGTAAGAAAAATGAAACAGTTGTATATTAAGCCAATAAATAAATATCTATTATATAGGTATTTTTATATGACTGGTTTACCTTGACAGGTGAAAGGCACTTGGGTTCCGTAAGGAATTGGTTTTGTTCCTCATATTTTAGCTTCATTTCTTCATCCTGTGTCTGTCTATCTTCTGCTCTCTCCTTTCCTGTGTTCTCAGAGATCATTTTCATCTTCCCAGGTGTCCTGGTGCTTTTTACAGGCACTACTGTAACTAGCAGTGAGTCATCCCCTTCCTGTCCAAAAGGGTATTTATTATATTCTCATGAAACTTCTAGATAGACTAATTTCTTAATGAACCTGTTGTTTTAACATGTGTGCACCAAAGCTTCCAAAATATTTACTTGTATTGAATATTACCCACAAGAATAAATCCACCTGCCTATGGCAGTCACTAGTTTTCTTCTAATATCTGAAGAGTATCAAGACTGAATTATATTTTAAGTGTAATGGCTGGCAAACTCCTTAATTTCTTTATAGATTTTCATTAACTGCTAGCCATAAAAACTCGAGGTTTGGGAAAGAACAAGTCTAATTTTGAATACACAACAATTGTAACCACACTCTACTTCCAGTTTTACATTTTTTTATGTAAATGATAATAAACTGCAGCCGGAATAAGCCAATAGCTCAACACAGAAAGATGTAATTTGTAATTTCTAATACATAATTTGTCGGGTACAGTAATTGTTTTTTGAAGGATGGTGCTGCTTCAACTCTATTTTTACAACTTATTTGCCAAAATACAAGTTTCCCGTATTTTTCCCCCATCGAATAAGTTAAAACTGATGAATTTGTGGGTTTAGTTTTTTCTTTCCAAAACTGTAGTAGGAGTGTGATTTTTTTTTCTGTTAGTGAAAGACAATTGGACCTTTGGACCCAGCTTTTCGAAATGAAACATTTTTTTGCATGACTTAAAATCAAAACTCATATGATATATTAGTAAAAAAAAAGTTAACTGAGTGAGGTGTTCAAACATCTGTATATTGTCAGAATGCCCCTTTAATTTCAAGTTTAAGGCAAAGAGCTTTTAAGATAATTCTTTGCAAAGCCATAGGACTTAAGAGAATCATTACTAATATATGTGAAATAATTCTGGTGGCTTGGAGTATTTACATTTTAGATGTTTTTAACTAACCACAAAGTATTCATAGTCCAGGCTCTGTTTCAGACTTCAATATATTGATTTCAGGTACAGGGATAGTTCCATATACATTAAAAATTCATTAGCTCCTTGGTGGAACTTTAATTAGGTATTCGTGTGCTGTTTTCTAAGTTTTCCCAACCCAAATTACAATAATAAAACAAAGTGAATAAAAATGTAGGTGAACATTTCTTTAAAAAAATCTGATTACCTCAGCTGCTGATTCAGTTCCCGTATTGTTAAAGTCATCAATCTATTAAATGAGAATTTCATATGATTACATTAATTTGGCTCTTTGCCTTAGAGTTGCAAACATAGAACTGGAAATTCTTTTTGTATCAGTGATATGTATGTAGCACAAAAAGTCACCAAGATGGTAAGGACCAAAGCTCTGTTGGAATACTTCAGATAGGTCAGCTTGTCAAGGAAGAGGCAACAAGACATAAAACATCCCACACAAAGTCTGCTAAAGCATTCTCAACACAGTGCTGAAGCAAGAACCGTATTTGAGATGTCCGTTCTTCATTTAAACATTCCAGAATTGTGTAAGAAAAGTTAAAAATCTAAAGCTAAGTCATTGATTATTTCTGATTCAAGTGACATTGTCTTCTCCTCAACTTGTTAAAATAACTTAATGCTGTGCTCGCTTCCTATGACCTATGTTATGGCCTAAAATTAACACACTTTTTAAAATTCTACATGTCTTGCAGGGTAGATTAAATATATGCTAGATACAATGACAAGTAAAAGTACAGTTTTAACAATGTTAGAAGTTCTACTAGAAACGAAAATCCAAAATGTTACTTCTATGGCACTACTTTTCATTTCTTACAACACATTTAAACCTAAATTAAGCACTATGACAATTTGGTTAAATAGAAATTTGCATATGTTTTTAGTCTATCATTTAAATGTTTACTCTCACTGCAGTATTTGCAGCACTGAAGAAAATTTACAAAAGGAATTAAGATAACCCTTCACAAAATCCTGCAAAAGACAGAATTTGCTTTATTCACATCAACAAAAGTTAGAGTTTGTTTCAATGATGATTCACAAAATGACAAGAGAATAAAACATGACCTGGATCTTTGAGATTTATTATTTTTACTGCTTTGTGTTGTCTCATTTTTGCCTGCTACTGGCATTTTCTTACTGCTTCTTGCTTGCCTTAGTTCATGTATCACAGAACTCATGTATATTCAGTGATACATGTAGAACACGTGTTACTGAATTAGCAACTTAGAGCAAAGGTTGTCTGAAGTAAGAGTTGATAAAATACAAGAAACATTTCCAAATCAGTTCAGTAAACTCATAGCATATGACACCAAAATTTGTGCCTGGTTCCTACCAGGTTTATGCCTGCCCACTTTCATCTACAACTCAACTTTAGAGCTTACAAGAAAATGGTTACTGTAAAGAAATGAAGACTCTCTGAACATTCTATCTCACTTCCACCCCACTGAGCATCTCCCATGTAAATCTCTACTATGAGAAATCCTAGGATCAAATCTTTCTGATCAACCCAGAACATTTTTTGTGTTTATTGTTTTCTGTTGTCATCAGATGAACGTACCTCCTGGGCCTTTTTTGCCAATTCTCTTTGTATTTTTCTTTTCTCAATCATATCTTGTTCAATTCTGCGCTTTCTTTCTTCTTCCGTTCTTTTTCTTTCTTCTTCTTGCCTTTGCTTCTCCATTTCTGCAAACTTGCCTTTAACGGTTCCTGTGGATATGAAATGCACAGCTCAGCAGTTCCATCTAATACTTACCCAGTGAATTCTGTGGCCTTTAAAGTTGGGCCTCTCTTACCTATGAGCTTTGGAACATAACCCTTTTCTGTTTTGGATAGTTTGGTGTCATCGTCTTCATCAGATCCAAGCAGTTCTTTCATCTAGTTGATGAAACACAGAAAGTAAACTGTCTTTATAACTTAAATGAAATCCCAGGATTATTGTCTTAAAATAATGTGAATAGATTTTCAGATATAATATTAAATATTAATACAACACAAAATATTAGCAAAGACAATAACCTCCTGCTTTCTCCTGTTCCATTCTCTCTCTCTAACATATTGTTCTTTTCTTCTTTGCTTTTCATCTCTAGATCTCCTTTGATTTCTTTCTTCCCTTGCTTTCTGCATAGCTTCAAATTTATCCTTTACATCACCCTTGTGAAGCTTGGGCACATAGGACTTTTGGACGGGTTTAGATGAAGAAAGCAGAATCTTGATGAAGATATAGAAGAAATGAAGAGAAGAAAAAGAAAGTTGAAACAGATAGACAGAAATATTCTGATAGATTGGATTAGAAAGAATGTAAGAGCATAAAACAGAAGTGCAATTAAGATTATGAACTTTGTGCCATGAGCCATCATCAGTTAAGCATCACTGTATTTGTTCATAAATAGTCATAAGTATTAAAATATCCAAAACAACATTCAGCATTTTATTAAACTATTAAATTAGATACAGATTTATATTGTTGCTTTCAATCTTAAGCAGTCACCAAAGAGACCCTCTGCCCCTAACATTTAAAAGAGATATAAAGACATAGATGCATAATACAATATGTATGGGAGTTTTTCTGCAACACTTCAACCGCCACCTATAGTTTTTAAATAAACAGTAGTATTCCTTAAATTAAAACTGCCAGTACATTATGTGCTTTTTTAAAATATCTGTAGGAAACCAGGAGCCCAGTGATTTTGTTATGAAGTGCAAAGATCACTGGACTGTCAGGGCTCTGATACTGATACAGCAAATGGACACCTCTTTGCCAGTGATTACTCTGTGGGTATCCAAACACCAAAGGTTCCCACTTTCAGTGCTATGAAGTTTTTCTTTTTGCAGTGATGACAACGGGAATGTTCTCAATAAAGTAATACTGAGAAAACTAGCTAAAAACATGCCTTGTTTCATATTTTTCCACCTTCACCAGAGGTTTTTGTTCCTGCTACTCAGTAAGTCTACGTAGAAGAAGAAATATTTGAAGTAGTCAAGTATATTTACATTTTAGAATCAGATGTAAATGTTGCCCAGAATTTCTCCACCAACATTTAAACCACCTTCCTATTTTGTTGCATTTATTTTGCTGCCCTCCTTCATGTTTTTCTAATAAGAACATAATTCACCGATTCCATCAAATCTTAAGCTACTTAACAAGTCCCCTTTCATTGTCTAAAACTAATGGCAATACCAGCAGACTTCCAGTATAAATATTACAAATATTTGTAATTATTGCTTTTGCAAGCATCAGTTCTAAATTATTACATTGCCTTGATTACTTTAAAATTGGTACATACCTCGGTTTTCTGTGCAATGTCATTCATGGTGACTCTATTATGCTCTGTACCTGGTATGTTTTAAGATGGCTTTCAGTTTCTACCTGAAAGAAACAGTTGTAGTTACATTCCTTTCTTTTCCTTTTAAATGATGCTTTAACCATCTTCCTGCAAATAAGTTTGCATAGGCTGAAACTGATGTATCACAATTTCACTTGGTCCTCTGGGGCTTTTGAAGACATGAATAGGTTCTAAGTATGCCACAGTAATTAAAAGAACAAGCTTATGATTCACTATTCATGCTCATAACTCCTCTATATAGTCCTAGATATTGGGTTCTAATTTCCATTAAAGAAAAAAAAACCACAAACAACTTGGAGCCGAACTCTGGCTGCCCCGGCTGCTTGTTGCCGAACTGCTGCTCGCGGTGCTCGTGGCAGCACAAGGAATGTCCCGGAGCTCTGCCGGAGCCTCCCCAAGCCGCTGCTTTGCCTTTGTGCGGCCGCGGGGGGCGAGATGGGCTGGGGGAGCCCCCGCGAGTCACCGGTGCGGCTGCACCTCCGGCCCTTCACCTTCCACACGGGCACAGAGGGATGCTCTCCCTTCTCTCCAGGGAAAAGTAGTGCTAAAAACCGTGAAATGAGATAGGTAAGCCGCGTACAGATAAAGCATTTATGTCATTTAGTTGTGTTCTGGAAATCGCATAGCGTTTTTTAGCAGAAAATTGTTAGAAATTTTAAAGTACACCGTATTTACTAGGAAACTAGTAGAAAAGCACTTTCTCTTTTTTTCTTTTCTTTTAATCTTCAGGTCTATCAGAACTTGTGGGAGGAAGGAAATAATGATGTGACTCTAGTGCTACTGCTGCCTGTATTGTGTCGATCCTCTGAGTTCCAGGAAAACCTAAAAACTCAGTGTGCCAAACACGGTGCAAATAAGGGACTGAAAGACTTTAAGCAAAAATGCTGGAAATGCAGCTTACCACTGGGAGGGACTTCTCACTTGTGGTTTAGAGGAGCTGAAGTCAGGGATTTTCATTATATGGAAAGTTAAGCTCTTATTTTTCAAGTTCTATAATTGTTAATTGCAAACAGATTAGAAACACAGAAATATTTATGTAGTTTTAAATATAATTAATACTGAGTTGTTTTCATGTAAACTTTTCAAAATACACCAACATCACCAGTGCTCACCAGCACTGCTGTAGCTACACAGATGGAATGGGATTCTTAGAGATCTTGGGATGTTTTTCCCAATAAAAGCAGTCACAATATATGAAACGAGCATTTAGCTACCAACACTTGCCCTGATTTACAAATTCTAAACTCTTCAAATTTGGCTTCAATAGAGATGTTCTGGAGAGCATTTTGTTGTTCCCTTTCAACAATTTAGTACGGAAAGTCACACCACCCCCATCCCACTCCTTCATTTGTGGACTGATAGGAATCCAAGGCATTTCAGTTTCTCACTTGTGAACACATGAACATACGATCACTAAGTGGCAGTTCCTATTGAGATTGTTTCAGGTCAGCAATAGCATGTTAGAATTGTGTGGAGTCTAGAAAGGCAGATAATTGCATCAGCATTCTGTAGCCTCAAGGTCCCTATTGCCTTTACCATTCATTTGTACACTGTGCAGGATTTGCACATCTCCGTAAGCTTTAGCTGACTTCTATGCATGTAAGTAAAATCCCCACTGTGATCAGTATAGCCTTAAAACTACTTCAAATCTTTAAACTTCCTTATTTCTATAAGCAGGTCTTAGAGACAGTTCTCTGTTCTATTCTTTTGCTACTCTGCTCTTTTAATGGCTCCTTCCCCTCTTGGGGCTGGCAACCTTTAGCCTTAACATGCAGCAGCTGACTCAAAGGTTTGCTGCAGGAACCCATCAGAAAACAAAGGAATGTCATGAATTGGTGCAATCCTTGCACTGAAGTAACCTGGGACAGAGACTTTTTACCCTTGGCATGGGGCTGGAGCAGAGAAGACTCAAAGATAATCTGTCACAAGAAATTCCATTTCACCTCAACATCTCAAGGTAAGGTTACCACTAATCTTGACCACAGCAATGTACCCCATGGATAGGGCTTCATCTTAAAGTCATTTGAAAACTATTACAAACTCTGGTTTATTATGTGCTATTAATTGTAAGAAGAGTCATGTGTCAAGACTTTGTCTTGAACCTTTCTGATAGCTCCAATTACCTGAACCTCTTGACAGTGGGATAACAAATCTGAAATTTTCCTTAGAAGTGTGAATATTGGAAGAAATTTTCTTTGCAAATTCCTGCTGTCTGAACTTCCAAAATAGTGCCAGATCAACAGGTTGTGGGCCTTCAGGATGGCAGATATGTTTCTGCCATTTGGAATACTGCCATACCTGCTATTACTTTAGGCTACTTTCCAGTTCATTGGCATCACTAACTCTAATATGTTTGAAGGTTAGCCAGCTGGCTCTAAGACATTTTGCCTCTGCAAGTCATCCTACCTCCACCTCTGATGCTAAAAGATATTAATATAAAGCACCAGCACATTGCTAAACATGATACCACCCGTGTTTGCACTACCATCCCTCTCTATGGCCATTAAACCTTGAGCAGGACCAGCAGCTGGACCCTGCCTCGGGCACCCCTCAGGGCAGATGACTAACTTCCAATAAAGACAATCAAAATATTTAAGAAAAAAAGAAGCACTCATTGAGTTTTGGGTTGGGTGTGTGAGGCAGTGACCACGGCTTCAGGAACAACCACTCCAGACTGAAGCTCCTTTGTATCTGCCCCACCGTCAGGAGAGGTCAGTGAATTGCTGAGAAGCTCAAGTGGCTCCATCAGGAAGTCCTGACACCTACCAGTCATGGAAGAACAGTGCCTTCCTCATCTGCCAATAGCTTTGCAGGAGTATCTGCAGTAATAGATTTTCCAACCCAAGAAACCTTGACCTACTAACTCCTTTTGAGATGAACTAGTTATATTAAATTGTGCATTTAGATGTATGCATTCTTGGTTTGTATTTTCCCAGAGTTCGTCTAATAAAAGCAATTCTTATTTTTTGAAGCAGCATGAGATTGCCTGTTTAGTTGCTTACTTCAGAAACTATTTCCCCTATTGCAAAGCTGTCCAGGCTTAATATTCAGTCTCATCTTTTCTCTTATTTCCCAAGATCAACTTACCTCAGCAGAAGCTGTAAGAGCTTCTCATTGAAGCTTCCCACTCGAAAAAAGAATCCCAGATGATAATTTTGAACATAACCATGATCAAAAAATGAATTCAGCTTGTTACCCTTTGCCAATCCAGTCTCATCACTCCAGCATTCACCTGAAAATAGTGTATTTTTTTTTCTCTCCATATTTTATCTTTCCTACAATTAAATGACATATCTTTGATAAAGTTATTTTGATAAAGTTACTCTGGTGTTATAAGTTTTATACTGCAGGATCCCTTTGAAAGGTCCGCTCCTCAAAAAAATTTAATCTGCACCCAGTGACCAATGGTCCTAACCTCTGCAATTGCGAGAAAGAGAAAATGCCATTTAACTTCACTGGCTGTAATGTAGAGAGAGATCTCTATGTTCAAGTGAAAATTTTTAATACAAAACCATTAATGCACAGATGAGAAATGTTCTGTAAATATTAGAAATATTAGAAATGTTCTGTAAAATAATTTACTGTTTTCAAACATCTTACTTATTTACTGTAAATGAGACAAGCAATCACCTCTGATATGCCTTGATCTGTTATGATCATAGCACTTTTTCAACTTTTCATGCAGTCTTCCTAAAATCTTAGTTTGGGAAAAAAAGTCAAAAAAGAAAAAACCGTTAAGGGGACACAGAAAGTTTGATGGTTCACAACTCCCAAAATCCATCTCCTTAAATTTAATTAATTTCCATTCCTGAAAGCAGGTCAGAGTCCCCAATTGATTAAAAAAAGGTTGTGCAGCTTTAACCAGATTAAAAAATAAAAAACCCCTTCCCATAAATAATAAAATTTGCTTTCTTTAAAAGCATTCTTGTTTTTCAGGGGCATGATAAACATCCTCACATGAGACACAAAAACTACCAGCACTTCCCTGAACTGAACACCACTCTTTACAATAGGAGTATGAAGTCTGGACTTTTAAAAAGGTCCAGTTCCTGGGTGATTCCTCCTTTCAGGAGGCCCCCTGCTCTCCTGCTGGGTACTGTGAGTTATAAATAAGCCCTTCATGGCACGGTCTAAGTTACATTTACCATCTGTCTCCTCTTTGTGATCTACTTGCAGGGAAGGCTCCATTATATAAGAAAACCAAACTGTGAGAGCTGGAAACTCCCTGCTTGCAGCCAAAGCACCAAGCAGAGACAAACACAGTCCACAGCATTGAAATATTTAACAAAATATTGAACAGAACTTGACAGAGGAGGGGAAATGCTCATCATTTATGTCCTCCCCATAACTGGTCTGGAATGACACCAGCAGTTGTTGTACCAAATTACAGATACTGAAGTAGATACTAAAATTATCGTGCATAGAGATCCTGAGCTGGCATCAACCATCAGCTCCACTGAAGCCAGTGAGTTATGACGATTAATACCAGCTGTCTAAACTTCACAGTTGGTACAAATACAAAATGCAAAACTACTTCCACTCACTTGTATTTCCTTCATTAAGCCTTTATAATTAAAGACCAGAATGCTTACCAACAAGTGACCCAGATAGTTTTTCATACACAATCTTTTCCTCAATCTTTGAATTTATCTACACTTCAACATTTCTTGAGAGTCTTATTTTGTTGTACAGTACTCCTTGCAGATAAGGGTGTTTTTTATAGAAACATACATATTTTAAAGGATGCCTATATTTTATACAGCTATAAACACTCTTAATGCAACAGTGCCATTCAACCCAACTATTAAAAAAATGAAAACACCCTTCTTTGTTGATTCCTTACTCTCTTCTACTATTATGGGGTATACAGGCTCCAGAGCAGACACAGTGGGGGTTCAGAGACTGCTCTGATAATGGGGAAGTCCTGCTGGGATCTTCTGGCCCATGATTTTATGTTCCATGGTATCTGCTCATATTAATGGAAGTGGCAGTAAATTGTGAACTGAAATCCCCAAGAGAAAAACCTGGATATTTTGCCCCATGCCACAGTTCCTCCAGTCCCCACTGTGTCAGGGCAGCTGAAGATGAACCGTGTGCTCTGCTGACTTCACTGACAGCGCTTCAGAGACCGCGGTAATGCAAATACTGGCCATGAGGCGCTATTGCAGCTTGTATCTTCCCCACTGACAGGACACAGCCTTTCTGCCTCTGCCACAAAGGAGAGTTCTCCAGGGCTCCCTAGAGACTGCTGCTGCGTCCCCTAGGGCAGCCCTGCCCCGCTGGTGGTGCTGATGCCTGTAAAAGCTGGATCATGTGTGCCACCTTCACCTGAGCAGGTACAGCTGCCCTCAGTGCACAGCAAGGGTCACTTCCATTGCCTCCTGCACTGCTCTCCCAATGCCATGAGCTTTCCCTGATGCCTCCCCGCAGCCAGCTTGACCACGGCACTGCTCCTCCTTATAGGAATTTCAAAGCTGGATAACCACAGAAATGCTTGCCTGACTTCTTTCACTGAGAAAACAACTCATCTAATACATTCCAAATGCAGTCAAAGAATTCCTTACCAATGTCTTAAACCATCTAATGCCCTAAACCCAGCTCTTGTATTTCACCAGACTGTGCTTTCTACATATACTAGTCACATTCTCATTCTTCTGCATGCTCCTTAATTGACACACTTGGCTCTCCTATATGACTAACTATAATTCATCATTTCATTTCACTGGACAATTTTCTAGGAGATCTAATGTCTCTTAAGACCTGAGATCTAAGATTAAGAGTACTCTGTTTTTTACCATACCATTAATCATTTGTTAATTAATTCTTGAAATTCTAATATGCTTCATTAAGCATGCTTTTTTCTTTATCAGTTGGTTTAAAAGAAGCCCTTATTTACCTAAAACAATAACTAATTTACAAGCTGTCACAGAAACCAAATATTTTCTTCCAAGCCACTCTGTTTTACAGCCATCACTTCAGAGTGCTGCAGAACCAATGGACGCATTCAGTACGCCCTCGCTGCTGAGGACCACACCAACAAAACCCAACTCCTCCGCGTGTAGAGACACACGGTTCCCGAAAATCGGGGATTTACGGGATTTTCGACTAACTTTTATAAACCTCACATCACCCACCGGGGGTCCCTGACGGCAGGGCGGGGCGGCCCTCCCGGGCTCGGCATCCCCCGGGCCCCCTCAGCGGGGCCGGGCGGGCAGAGCCCCGCGCACGGCGGCGCCTTCGGTTAAACGGCCCGGCCCCGCGCCCTGAGGGCCCGCTCGGCGCTGCCGCCACCGCACCGCCCCCGGCTCTGCCCGGCCCGGGCCCTCCCGCCGCCGCCGCGGTGCCGAGGGGGGCTGCCCCGCAGCCTGCGGGCTGCGCTCGGCCCGACCAGAGGAGACGGCGCTCCCGCCGCGGGTCCGGCCGTGGGGCGCCGAGGACAGCGGGCCGGGCAGGCAGCCCCAGCCCCGCCGCAGGCCGGGGCAGCGGGGCCGGGAGCGGGGCGGAGGGGGGCGAGCCGCGCTGTGCACCGCGGCGGCGGAGCCGCTCTTACCTGTGCGCTGCCCGCGCTGCGGCTCGGGGCGCTCCGGCGGCGGGCGGGCTGCGCTGCCGAGCGCCCCTTGGCTGCGGCCGCCGCTCCGCCGCTGCAACTTTCCATAAAAGTCGCGACGCGCGCCCGACGCCCGCATTCCAGGCGAGCCCCGCGCCGCGGCAGCTGGCCCGGCCCGGCCCGTCCCCGGCCCTGGGCTCGGCGCGCCGTGCCCGGCCCCTCGCTGGCCGTGCGGGGGGCGCAGCCAGCCAGCCCCCCTCCCCGCGGGCAGCAGCCCGGCCAACAGGCTAATTTTGGGCTGGAAGCAGCACCGAGTTATTTATAACCGGGGCGGCGAGGCCGCCGCTCTGCTGCGCGCCCCTGGCCGCGCCGGCCCTGCCGCAGGGCAGCGGGCGAGCGGTGAGCGGCGGGCGGGGGCTCGGCGGGCAGGGCCGGCGGGACGCACCGGGACCCACTGCCCGCAGCCTCCGCCGCCGACAGCCCTCGCCCTGCCCGCGCTGGTCCCGAGCACCGCGGCTTTTCCCGGCCCGGTACCGGGGAGCTGCGCCGGGCCGGCAGCCCCGGGTCAGCCCCACTCACCGCCGCCGCAGCCCCGGCGCGCCGCTCGCCCTCGGCCCCGCATGCAGGGAGCGCTCCGCTGCGCTGGCTCTGCCGGCCCGCGGGTTTTATACCTACGGCTGTCGGGGCTCGGGTCGGTTAATGGCACATGGAGAGCGATCAACTAATAATAGTAATGTGACAGTTCGCTGATTGAGCGGGGAGGAATCGCCCCAGTGCCAGACTGCGAGAGGCAGAGCGCGGTGGCTCAAAGCAGCGGCTGTCGCTGGGAACTTTACAAAGCAGAGGCAGAAACGTGATTTCATTACATCTGAATACATTCCTTTTCCTGCTTAAAGATGACTTTTTTCCTACATGTTCAGTTGCAAGGTTTCCAGTGCAGAACTTTCTTCTTCCTATCTCTCCTGTATTGTGTCTGCCGGACTGGAGCCTAACTTTCGGCTGGGTTATCACTATTAGGACAATAACCACACGACCTTAGGCTGCGCAGAGCTGAACAAGGGCCATCAAAGCTAAAACACAAAAGGCGTTTGTGTTTTGAAGGACACAGCAGGCACCTTCCCCCAGTGCCACCCTCGGGACAGCCGTGCTGAAGCGCAGGAGCAGCGTCGGGGCGCTTCCAGCAGATGAACACAGGCAACACACGAAACAAATCTGGGCAGATCAAAGCACGGATACATGACCCTTCCAGCGGTAGAAGTTACACTCTCTATGTCCTCTATTTCATTATTTATATTACTCCATAAAGGAGGTCTTAATCCACAACTGGAGCTCAGTACAGCAGTCTGGCTTGGAAATAAGCCTGAAAAATTTTGTCTCCTAAAACCAAGTAGAGAGACAACAGCTTGGCATAGAGCTGTATGCAATAAAAGTGGACAGCCCAAAAGCTGTTCCCATTCAATATTTTTTCATTGACATTGTAAATTTTGTAATAGTTGTTCTTTGTTGATTTCAGGCAGCAAATTCCAATTTCAGGATGAGTAACTGATATCAAAATTCCTCCCATATTAAACAATTTTGCACTAGATTTCAAGATCTGTGCAAATTCAAGTTTCAGATACAGTTATATGAGTAACAGTTGTTTCACTGAAATATTTTATTTTATATACACAGCTGCAGTTCATTTAGGCAATAGAAAGGTCACAAATACTCTTACTGACACATTGATTTGACACATTTACTTTGATAGAAACCAAACACTACAAAAAAGAAGAATAATAATAATTAAGAACACATTTAAAGTAATATTATTACAACTGAATTACAAATTATATAAATATTTGATTCTTTATAATCCCTATGCATTTCTAATCTTAGCAGTACCACTATGGCAGAAGATGATGGCTTTTAAATTTAGTTTGTTCTTTTTAGCATGGGAAGTATCATTCAAAACTATCTAAATTTAGACAATATAAACTAAATTCTGAGTCTGGTTATGAATTAACTAGAGTAGAACTGCATCACAGTATCACTGCTATGGTGCAGCTCTGGCACTTGTGTTTGCAGAGATGGTGCACTTCTGAAATTGTTAAGCCACAATGGCTGCTTATCAACAAATGTTCTGTCCAGCTGAAGATGCAGGTTGTAAGAGAACTGATTGCAGTTCTGGGCTGCAAGGGGAGAGACCTCTCCCACTTCAACGTGCACCTCTCTCTGGAGTTAGTTACATATCCACAATAGATGAATGCTTCTTAGAAAAAGACGGAAAAAGACTCAGAGGAGATCACAAGCCTTCACATCTGTACCTGCACATTTCCTTGTCTCTCTATTCCATTCTTTTTCCATTTCTTTACTGTTTCTCAGACAAGTGTTTGTTGGGGGCATCTTTTAACAACCAGATCCTGTATTTCTTATTTTGGATGGGAAATACATCAGTTCAATTTCCAGTCCAATTCTGTGGACTTTTGAGAGCTCTGTGAGTGTATGGCTGTGCTCCTCTCTAAAATGGACACAAATGCTGAAGTCAGGTATTATGAAATTCTTCCCCATTTTCTAAATAGTTTGGTGTTTGATTAGACCTTTCTTATTCTTCTGTTAAAAATAATCCTTTTGGTTTTGACAGAAGACCAAGTTTCCAGGTTTTACTTTTTTCCAAGTGTCTGGAAACATAATCTCATCTGCAATTCTGTTTCTTCAAGAGCTCTTTGTAAATAATATGAAAAACTCAATATACCTTTAATCTGTGAAGAAGTGCATTTCTGTTTCTCTGTGATGTATGCTAAGGTATAATTTTCTTTATACTACTTTATCAGACTGGACAAATCACAGCAGACACCTTCCTCTGTTAGCTGCAGGTCATTTGCTGTAAATTATGCAGAACACTTACTCTGCTTCTTCTATTTCCAGCTATTCCTATAGATTCTGAGCCCAACAAGACATTTTTATTGTTCTATATAATCTCTTTCATAACTTGCAAAAAGCTGCCAAAATACACATAGCTTAAACATACTTATCTGCTCAAAAGTTAAGTGAGGTGGGTGAAAAAACTTCTTATTGAAAACACATTGCAGAGAAAAAAAAATACAGCATGGAGGATGGTGCCAAGCTCTGCAAGCTAAATGGTGGAAATAGGCCAAGAATAGCATTTGGAATTTCTGTTTTATTACATATAGAGTACACTCTTTTTTTGTTAAATGAACTATAATCAGTTGGCATTTCACACAAGTATTATGACACATTTTCATCATTTTTTGTATTTATCAAATGAGTACAACAAAGGAGCAAAATGCTGGCTCCAGTAAAATCTATGAATTACACCAGCCCTCATTTTGAGCATCCTTTTGAGTTGTATTTGACATGAAAGTTGAAATGTTTCTAGTCAAAGTTTGGTTTGATATCCTAGATTTTAACAAAGTGCTTCTCAAGTATCTAAATATTTGCAATTACTCTGTAATTACTCTGTATTTCTTGACACAGGATAGATTCTGGTGGGCTGGCTTTGTGTGGCAAAGGCATGGAAGTGCAGTTTTAGAGTCTAAACTAACTGTGAAGCATTGCTTCAGCTGACAGAAATTCCAAGATTACAGCTCATTATTTATCACCTCTGGAACAGGAAAAGCCATTGCTGCAAGGTGCCTCATACCTTCTGAAGGTGCTGTGCTCCTGTCTGAAGTTCAGGGTTCCATGGCCTGAGCCACAGTTTTACACTGCACAGAGATGGACACAATTGCTTAAATCTCCTCTTAGACAGACACCTGACTTCCCACAAATAAGGGAGGAAGACACAAATTATTAAATTATAAAACACTTGCTTCAACTGTTTCGTGATTAATAAATCTTATCATACATACTTACTTAAAAATATATTTTGAAATGCTACATATGAACTGAGAATAATATTGGTTCATTTACCACCATACTGAGTAGTAATGGTTTTAGAACAAGGAAGTTTTAAATTAATCGGTGAAGCTAGCATAGCTTTTCAAATATAAATAAGTATTTTAAAACACCTTAGTGATGTTTAGATATTTTAAACCAAAATAAAGTAAAAATTGCATACTGGCAGCGATCCCTGCCCAAATGGTGCTTGCATTTCCTGCACTGCTCCATTACACTGTAGTACAAAATGGCTGCTCACACCCACACAAATGGAATTCTGGGGCAGGGGCAACACTTTCAGTTCTGTGCGTGTGATTACTTTATTGCACATGTGACATGAACCAGAGACTGCAGATACCCCAGCCAAAACACCTTCTAGATCTAGACACCTAATGATTTGGAGACTCTGCAATGAACATTTTGTACTATAAGCTTTTAAAGCAAACAACTCCATCGGCTTCACTTAGAAATTATTTGTGCAAAAGTACAGTATTTCATAAATAAACTTTACCTGGATATTACAGAAAAAAAGCTTTGGGATACATGAAATATAAATACAGCGACAGCTGAGCTGCAAAATTAATTTAGGTATATACAGTAACACACTCCCCAGTTCTTCTCACAGATGTACATTTAACCTCCCTGAGTCCTTTTCCATACTTAGCAACACGACGCATTCCCAGATGCTCAGTAACAGCCACAGGAGCTCCAGCACTAGAGGAAAGGGTGGAGAAGAGCACATCCATGTGCACTCCCTGCCATTTGCCAGGGGTGTTAAGCTTACTGCACTTTTGCTTCCAGGAGCCCAGTGGCCATGACGGGCCCGTGGCTGCTGACACAGGCCCCGACGTGTCTCAGCGAGTCTGCCCCCAGGTAGGCCAGCAGCAGCTCCGTGTGCCGCATCAGCAGCTGCGTCAGGTCCTCAGCCAGGCTCTCCATGCTGGAGTACCTCACCTTCTCAAAGTCAAAAATGTCTTTGAGGAAGAAAAGCACTTGATCCTAGCGTGGGGAAAAAAAAAAAAAAAAAGGGAAAAACTTGTTTTCGGTTACAAGGAGGTAAAAAAGCGTGCCATGCTAACAGCTCTTTCTTTAACGTGTTCCCTAAAAGCATCCAATTATGTATTATTTTGGTGTTGAGACAGAAATGTGCTAAAACAGCCTTTGCAAAACAGTTCCAGGCTTAAAACGTGCATATGAAAGTACTTATTTCTCATGGTTTCTTACTGTTAGTCTTAATCTTAGGGAAATGCAAATATATACTAATAAACAATATCTTAATTTATTTTAATCAGAAAGATTTTTTTTTTCATTTATAAAAGTGGTAATTAAAAAGAGGTTGCAAACCTTGAAGAAGCAGCATAGGTCATACAGGGAATTTCGAGGGCCCAAAAAGCCCCAGGCCAAAACAGGGCTGATATGTTCACATATAGCATAGAAATGTGCAAAAAATCCATCAGGCACCTAGCGATGTAAAAATTGTAGACAAAAGTTACACAGTCAATTTAGTATACAGCTCTATTATTCAACATTAATTCTTCATAAAAGCCTAACACTTCCCTCCTTGGTCTAATAAAATCCTCCAAAGGTAAGGAGCTGTGGCACAGGCTTCTACAGAGAAGCTAGGATGGAGCAGGGGCTGGGGGGAGGCTGCAGCAGAATCCCTGGTGCTGGGGAGGAACGTGGTGCTCCAGGCAGGTAACGCGGCAGGACTGGGCGTGACTGGGCTGTGGGGTCAGCAAGGAGATGGGGCTGAGAATCCCAGCACAAGCAGGTGAGATACAAGAATCATGACCCTGGAGTGCAGGAGTCTGAGATCTGCCTGTGGGGCAGGAAGTCAGGGAAGGGACTGACACCACCACTGACTGGACCCAAACGAGGTTTAGGAAAATCTTTCAGTTAAGGCTTTTTGCTAAATACAGGCATTAGGGCCCCAGGAGCTAAACTTCTGCAACTGGCAAACCTCTTGTCTAAATTAACAGGTCTACAGGACTAAGGGCTGATCACTCAGTTGCTTCACCAAAGTTACAAAAAGAACTTCAAATTCTTAGGAGATGATCAATACCTTTGTTCCATACAATCTGAAGGGCAACCTACCTTCATTTGCTGTCTTTTCTGCTTCAGTACTGACCAACAACTTGAAGCCACAGCCTAATTGCAAAAAGAAAAAATAAAGCAAGCCCCAAATCATTTTCCATCTCGAAAGAACTCATCTGCAGAATACTGTATTTCTGTATTCTATATTTCAGGGACATGTATTTTCTTAATTTTCAATCTTGTGATAACACAAATTTAAAGCCATAAAACAGCAGCTGACATAAATAACAAATTTATATGTAGTTCATACTTACTATTTCAGATCCATCTTTGCAACATTTTCTTTAGTTAAATTCAAATGTAATTTGGCATCCTTGACTGATTTTACAGCTACCACAGTTAGCAACACTCACTGGGTTTAAGTGAGGACCAGTCTTAGGTATTAAATTGTGTACTCAGACATCAGGAACTATTTTAGATATTAAGTGGCATGTGAACACATTGAAATGTACTTTTTCGTTTTAGCAAAAACATTCTTGCAATAGCTTCAGATTCAGCTATGGAGCTTTGTCCAAATATGGACTGTGAAATACAATATACCAGTATCAGTTTTGGGCTGTTTCCCCTCCTATCCTCCAACTATCCTCATCTGACTCCCCTCAGTACTGCAAAGAAAGTTTAATACAGACAAACCACAATGTTACCATGTAACTACAAAAATATATAGGTTATCTTTTTCCTCTAGAGGGAATATTTCAATTAAAAAACAACAAAAAAGGACAATTTGCAGTTTACAGACAATAATGGATGAAATTACAATAGTTGCTGGACCATGGCAGTAGCTTGTGTCTCTAACAGAGGGATGAGATCTATCTGGCAAATAAACAGGCACATATGAAAAATCATTAATTGTTATCAACAGCTGAATACCTATATTGTATTAATTTACTTTTATTTCCTTGCAACTTTGTCCCTTATTGCTAAATCCCTAGTCTATGAACCAAAACCTGCACTTGATGCCTAAGATGTGGCTAACAGAAACTTCCCTTCTAAAATTCTACTTCCTCAGAGAAAGAAAGGACAAGTTAAACTACTTTCTCCAATACATTCACTCAGTCTCTGTTTTGGGCCCAGATTTGTAACTTTTAAATTCCTATTACGAAAAACCTGATAATACAATGTGTTAAATTCTTTTGAGAAGATCTCAGGTACACACTCAGTACATTGCAATGTACTACAGATCAGTCAGTATGATAATTACACATGAATACTTACTGTTTCTTTAAAAGAGGAATTTAGCCAGCGGTTATTTACTACATTCTGTATAGATATTGGTGGATTTTCTAAATCTTCAAATGAATCCATTAATATGAAGTCCAGAACAACATCATAAAAATTCAGATTTTTCACCTGTATCAAATGAGAACATGGTCTAAGTAGCCTAGTTTCTCTTTCAGCAGTGGAATTCAGCATGCACCATATTGTAATGCTGTACTAACATGCAGATTTGCAATTGTTTTTAATGAATATTAAAAATACTTTGTCAGTAAAGGAGAAGTTAAAAAGAATGTTTCATTTCTGGTACTAAACTGGTGAATGCCATTTCTCTAAATCAGCAACGTGAACAATAAAGAGTTGCCTTTCCCACAATTCTAAACTGTAAGTCTTTATTTTTAGATCCTATGGCATTAGTAAAGGTAAAAGCACTTTTCAGAAATGCAACTCACTCCTCTAGCAGCAAGTTCCATTTCGGTATTATCCCAGTGATCTGTTTGTTCCAAAAAATATATCATTTCATCAAAGACATCTTCAAATTTCTTTGGATTCTGTAGAGTAAAAGCAATGAGTATCAAGCAAATGTAAAAAGAGATAAGGCTGATTTTCCCCAGACAGTGAATTCAGGTAGAAGTTACATAAACAACAAAACATTGGAAAAAAAAGGCTTTTACCTTTCGTGCTTTCACAATTAAAGCAGACAAAATTTTTCTTCCACTTTCAGCAAGAAATATTCTGTTTGCTGTTTCTGAAAGAATTATCTAGAAAAGGGTTCAGAAAATATAGACAGGTTGATTCACAGGTTATACCAAGTGACCTCAAATATTTAAATCAATTTTCATGTAGTTATCACCTCTAGTATAGTTAGAAAGTTCCTAATAAGCCTTGGCTGCAAAGGTTCCAAAGCTAATCATAAAATCTGGACTCCTCTGCAAATACATCTCATTTTAGAGATGTAAAAGCAACAAGAAAGTATTTAAATACAGATTACATTATGAAAATGCCTGCACAAAGAGCAACAGTCAGTTTCAATGCCATGTACTTTATTTAGGCTTAACAAGAGAGACAAACCACTCCTTACTGTTTACCTGAAAAGCTTGTCGGATACAATGAAGCTTAGCAAGGAAGTCACTGTCTCCCAGACATTCAAACATTTCAGTCCTATGCAAAATAGAAAAGTTTCAAAGACGTTAAAAAAGCAGCACAAGAATATCCATCTAAGTCTAATTGCTAAAAAAAAACCTAGTACAAGTAACTCCTAAAAAGTGATTTCTAGATAGAATACTAAACTTTAATTCTTGCTTTCCTGGAAATAATTAAATAGACATAAATCAATACCTTAACACCCGTGAATAAATTTTGCCTTCCTCTGCTAAGTGCATGGCTTCTTCATACAAGGGACAGTGGCAAAGGGAATCCAGACCATAGGTGCTACGAATATCTCTGTGCTCTGAAAGCTGAAAAAAAATTTTTGAAATTTCATTAAAGAGCTTGCAGACGTCATTTTTGTAAAGATAAATCAAAGAAGTTTTCCTGATGTTCTACTGAAAGATGCAGCCTTTTCTGCATCAGCTTAAAACAAAGGGGTAACAATCAACAAGTGAACAGAACAGATATACCAGGTCCTAAGACTAAACTTTGTAACTCTTAAAATCTGAAAGCTACAGTTTCAAGTTTCAAAACTTTCTAATCAACAAAATAAAGGCAGCTTACTTTTGTGTTTAATTTGCCAGTTAAGTTTTTGAATTGTCTAGTTAAATAAATCTAATGGGACTCAAAGCTGTTAAAATAATTGCCAGGACTCGAAGTACAGAATGATTGCAACATACAATTCTTTAGGAAGCTGGAAATAGTAACACCCTCTCACTGCTATTTTAGTTTCACTGGTAAATGAGTCTGCCAGTTACCAAAGCACATTGTATAGACCATGAGCATTCGGGGTTTTATACTACAGGCTCCCTGAAAGGTTTTCATTATTGGCAGTTTTAATTCCTTGGTTAACATAGAAATAAACATGAACTTGATGACATTTTTAAAGAAAGAAAAAACCGAAACCAGATCCATAAATCAAGGCACATAAATAATACAGAAAACTCCTGTTTACAGGGTATCATATTTAATCCACAAAACATCTAGCTACAATTTCACTACGAAGATGACATCATATTAATAATGATAAATAAAAATCCTGATGTTTAGACATCATTCAGTTTAGTTAATGATCAGGAAATTAATTTTAGCATTTTTTCCCCCCAATATCCTGCATGGGGCAAACAAACCTGTGTTTCTAGGCTATTAAAACAGAGCATAGAAACATCTTCAGAAATAACTCTCAAGGTAATTGAACTATGTAAAAGATTATTCTATATCTTAGAATGACTTCAAAAAATCATATTGGAGCATTACTTTATGTTAAACCTCCATTAAAATTTTCCAGTAAATAAATGCTGAGCAGCTTCTGTCACTGAGGCCATACAGCCAAGTATGATGAACTTCAGGAAAATCCCCTTCTTCAGATATTTCTGAAACTGCCTGAGTGTGACTGAATTAGGACTGGTGATCTCTACAGTGAGAGGCAGGTAACCTTCATCTGCTGCCAGCACCTGAGGTTGTAATATCTTTACACATGGAGATGGCTGATCATTGCCTTTGGGGTCACAGGGACTGACACCTGGGAACTGGGTGAGGGCCTTGATGATATTTAGCTTTAGGGCTGTATTCGCAGTAAAGAGATGCTGAAATCACTGCTCTAAATCATCAAACCTTTGCCACTGGCAATTGTTTTTAGGTCTGGGATGCCCTGACTGCTTTGGTTTAAGGAACAGGCTCAGTACTCTTATTTGCCACCCACAAGTTGTTTCTTAATAAATAGAAAAAATTCTCAGCTGTGCATCAAGACCTTGTTGACTACCAAAATAACCACTCACATGAATGTAACCAAAATAAACAATGCTAGACCTTTTAGGAATTCTTGCTTCCTTCCCCTCATAGAGAGGTCACTTCACTGGCACATTCAGCATTTCTTACATTCTGAGAAATTATGTTTACCCTATATTAAAAAAGCTGATGATGAGCTCTTTAAAATATAAAGACATTCAGAGAAATTATTTCCTTTAAAATGGTAAGTAGCTGTAGAATGAAAGTGAAACACGTTTAGGGAGTTGGAAGATGTGATGGCGATTAGTAACTAAAAAGTTTGAGATGGCATTTTAATAAATTGAAATGATGAAGTGGTGTGTTCCACCTAAGGTCTGGAAGAAAACAGGAAGGCTGTTACTGATAAAAAGCAGCAAAGGCTTTCTTCACAAGTCTAAAAAATCTCCCAAGCTTTGGACTAGGTTGACATTTTAACAAAGAAAGCAAAGTTTATTTGATAATAGACCTACAGATTCAGTGCTAGTCAAAACATAAAAATAAGACATGATAAATGCATGTGCAATGACAAAGAAGCAGCAACAAAGCTCACTGACAGGGAGACCAGGAAAGAGGTTCTGTTAGGAAGATGGAAAAGAAGCCAGGAAAGAGAGGGCAGAGGCCTTTATCTGGTACACTCACTGCTGCATTGTTGCCAAAGGTGGCAGCTATTTTGATCACAGTAGATGGGAAAGCAAGACTATGAAAAGCATACTAACCCTCACCAACACAAGCTGATGGCAGCCAGGCTCAAATGGGGAAGAAAATACCACTATTTATCTACTAGTAGTATTAATAACTTAATTAGGGCAAATAGCTAATAGCTGTGTTTCCCATCCCTTCTGCAGTGCTTCTAGAGCCTCAGTGTGTTTAAGAATAGAAGCCTGGGGATGGCAATCGTGTCTAAATTGTCTTTATAAGGATTCAGGCACCTGTGTATGGTAGGTGTCCAGACAGGCACAACAACTCTGAATGAGAAGTCATCAAATGAGTGATCCTCAGCACTCTCTTGATCACCAGCCATAGCCAAGATGAAGTTTTGGCACACCCTCCTGCTATCCTGTAGAGCTCATCAAAAGGGCACGTGATGCAAACCCTGCTAAACTGTCTCAGTTTTGTACAGCTCTTTCCTATATTTTGTTCTAAATAACACAGCATGACATTCTTGTAGCCTCCTCAGCAGTCTCCCTATCAGTTTCCATTCAAGCATCTATCTGTGTCTTGTTTTATGAATGTTCTCTCTCCTGCAGGCAGGGAGCTAAATTTGACCTGACTGTGTGTCAGCACTGAAACATGAACACAGTTTCCAGTCTCCAAAATCAGAGTCACACAAAATACTTAGTCCTGCCCCTTGGGACAGGATGCAGTGAAGAAGGAAGCCAAGGAACTGTCAACACACAGCTTGCAGTGTGATGAGGCCACAAAAAAATGGTGCCACGTTCTAATTTCCTGGAAGGTGAAATTATTAATTCCAGAGCAGTATAAACACACACATGAATTCAGATTTAAAAACTTTGCTAAGCATTTCTATCAGGACATGGAGTTTAGGACAGTTACTAATATTGTAACTGCAGTGAGGGACCTTATGACGCTGTAGTTTAAGCCTAGTGTCTCCTATTTAACCCAGAACATTGATGGTGTTCTGGCTCAAACACCAAACTGCAAACTGTTCATGTTCTATTAATCTTCAGGACTCTTGTCACCTAAGAATTTCACTAGATTCTTCAATAAAATCTGAGAAAACAGAGTTTGTTCTACTGGCAAAGGCTAGAAAAGCTGGAAAGGAAGAGAAAAACTTCATAACTTTGTCCTGGAAGAACAAGTTGACAGAAGTGGCTTTGAGGTATCAAATGTGGAGAATATTTTCAGGATGCTTAAAGACAATTACATGTCCAACTTTGATTCCAACATTTTTTAGCAGATACTGGGACAATATAGCTTCAGGAGAGGATGATGATTCCACTGAGGTGATACATCTTGGGGTTTTCTGTTTGCTTGGTTGCTTGGCTGGTTTTGCCTTTTTTTTAAGCCAAGCAGCACAAATGAGCATAAGAGGTTGTTCCCATCTTCACATACTTGCAAAAGCATTATGAAAGTTCATGGGTAAAAAAACCACCAAACCAGATACAAAGTGTACAAACTATAATGGTTTACAGCTCCTCTCATGAGCTGGTAGAGTTGAAGCAAGCTTGAACTGTAGTCTTGTCCAAATTCCAGCAAAGAGTAACCAGTCTCTATGGATACAATCCTTGTTAGGAATGGATGCTAGGCACTACAACCTAATGTGAGTTACTAAATCAAGGAAATCACAATTTAATGTGAATTACTAAATCAAGGTAATTGTGTTATGGAAAAACAAACCCTATAATAGACAGTCAAAACAATTGCAAAGAATGTGTGTGCAATTCTCTCTTTTTCCCACTGCCTTCAGTAGCTCAGCTGTAGTGTGTATATGAGAGCAATATCTATCACAAAATGGATCTATTGAGGCCAGCTGCCTCTCCTGTTTTTTTCGGAGAAGAGGGCTATTCAAGATCACTTCAGCTCCCCAGAGACCACAGAAGGAGATACTCCTCAATCAAGTAAGTGTGTCACCGCTCATGAGCCTCTCTCAAACACTTCAGGGGAGCTGTAGCAGACTCCAGCTAACAGGCTGTTAGCCAGACATTATTATGCATCCTTTGTGCTCCCATCCCAGAGGATGAGAGCAAGTTTGATGTACATCAGGTTGCCAAGGAAGCTTTCCCAGTGTGGCAGTCAGGAAGCTCTAGGGTCCCTGCTCACACCCTGCACACCCACACAGCCACAGGAGCTTCCCCCCTAGCTCTGCACAGGGCTCCCGGGACAGCCCCACACCTCTGCTTCCTGCTCCTGGTTCCTCCTCCTCCTGCCATTTAATCACGGTGCAACAACAGTGACACCTCATACTGGTACCTAAACAGGTAGCTGTCAATTTCTTATCATTTCCACTCAAAACATCCCCTCCGGGTCTAAACAATACAAAGCCTGCTTCATGTATCTTTATAGTATGATAAAGCAATAGGAAAAAAGAAGAGAAAAATACAAATCATGGTGAAAGGAACTACTACAGCCTCAACTGACTGCGTCTTCACTCATGAAAATGTGATCTATTTTCCAAAAGCAACTTTCGTTTAGGAGGAGTTGGGGATGCATTATGCCAGTATACAAAAAAAACCAAAAAAAACAAAAAAACAAAACCCAAAACAATTGGTTGAAATGAAGCCTGGAAAAGCTCTTTTTTCCCCATAAGAGAAATATATTTTTGTTTACAATGATTAGCAAAAAATTAGGATTCTTCTGTTCACTGTTGAAATAGATCAATAAATCTTTTAAAAAGCAATCTTTAAGAGTCTTACCTCAGCTGTGGAAACAAAGGAGTCCGTGGATGCAATGCTTAATGTATCTCGAAGGCAGAAATCATCCACATTATCCTTTACAGTAATGTCTGTATTTTTATCTTTAAAAAAAAAAAAAAAGTTTATTAGACTATCAGAAAGTTTCATATAAGTCTTGAAAATGTGTTTCATGTGTACTTTAACACAGTATTTCACTTGGAAGGCATAACATTATACTGTAACAGTAAATTCTTTTACAACCCACTAAAATATATAAAGGTGACTGTTTTTCTGTCTTTAAAGTGGATTTTCAAATATCATCCACAATGAACTGGAAGAAGAAAAAAAGACTTGGCCAAGGCTTTTGCCTTTCTTTTATAGACTTCTGACGATCTCTCTATCTTATGATATTATTTTGCTATATTGGTCCAGACCCTCAGTTAAGTTTTTGACCTGGCTGTGTTATGTAACAAACTGCTCAATGTCCTGGCCACCACTTGTGTTTTTTTAAATAGAAGTCCATTAATAAAAAAAACCACCACATTTTAGTTTCACCTGAATTTGTTTAACATTCTACTTCTCATGCCTTTTTTCACTTCCTGGTTCTTCTGGAGAGCAAGCGAAGCTTTTGATCTTCACTGCATCCTCTTTCCTCAAAAAGCTTCTCCATTGAAATAACACATCCACAAATATTTCCTACAGTACAAGAATTCTTAAAGACTTTAAAACAACTGATATTTGTGCTTAAAATCATCTGCAATGCAGTTTCTTCTCAGTTCTGCTTTACTTTATTCTCAGATTTCAACTGTTGCACTTCTTGGATGGTTTCATTTTCACTGTAGAGAAATACTTTCACAGAAGGATTAAATTCGTAAGTCAGTAAGTCAGACTTTGGCTTGATGTGGCCCATCCTACGTTCTCAGTAGAGCAGATGCATTTATTTTGGGTTATTTTACCTTCAGACATTACACATGTGTTCCTAAAAGTCTGTTCTATCTCCAAGAGTCAGCAGCAACCAGCTACCCCATGTCATCCAGACCTGTTGCTAGGGCAATACTTCATTAAAAACACCATTACATAGTGGAGTGGCCCAATGCCAATTTACTGGGACGGTTTACTCATCACTTGAAATGCTACAAAGCCACATTACTTAACTATTACTTTGGTGGTTGTTATGGTTTTATTAGTTACGGACTTGGAATGACAGCTCAAAAACTGCACTGAACAAATATCTATCTTTGGGAATATTCACTGAGGGAAAAAATTATTCAAAGTTGGGACACAGATTTTACTAGAGTGAGTTAGGCAAATTGCAATCACGGCTTCACTACTATTCATATGAAGTCTGATTTTTTCGGCTCATTCTTACTAGTTCTTTCTTTTGACCTCTTAAAACCAAGAGGAAAAGTACTGCAGCTTCCAAGTTGGTTGAGAAACAATCACATACTGAAATCTGAAATGCTAGAACAGAAAACCAAACTGTGGTTTGTAAAGCACTAGCTTGAGGTCTGCTTAGAGTAGATTGGTAACATGATGTTTCTTTCTTATTGCTAACTCATGATATGCATTAATTTTCTTCTAATATTACATTAGATGATTTTCTAATATCACTTTTTCACAAAAAATTTGCTGAAATTGCAATAATACAGTTAAACCCAGGGGATAGGCATCTATCTATAGGCTGGCTGCAGATTTTCTGGCTCTCCTTTTTTCAGTATCTCCTTTTGCCTAAGTTGATTTTACTGTTATATGTGAGTTTATAGCTCAATAACAAGAACACATCCCCAGACTGATTCTAAACTATTTAACTCTGGGTTATGTGTTTGATTACATATAAATGGGAATAATGCTATTTAACTAAAATTTATTCCACCTACATGAAAAAAAAATTGATGTAAATGAAGGAACCACAGCCCAGAACACAGAATCAGGGGTTCTTCCACAGATCTTGCATTCAGCCTGTTATAGACTACATGAAGCTCTAGATAATAAAATTTTGACTGAATCTATCTTTGTTGAAAAATTCATACTTCCAAGTTTTCTAATATGGCCTAAAACTATCACCAAGCCAGTATGTTTTTAACATGTTAATTACTTAAATATGGAATATCTGTGTTTTCACTCAAGGAAAATTCTCACTGCTACAGAAAAAGACACAAAATTTGCATGTTATGAGGAAGAAAAAGATTAAAAATAAAGTTGGTAATGCTGAGTGAAATAATACCTTTGGCAAGTGATACGTGCACACAAAGCACAGCCTCCTTAAAGAAAACAAAACAGCCTTGTCAGCTATTTCTGACTTTCAGACCCTAATACCCTAAAACATCCTTAGCCAAGCAGGTGCCTATCAATACCCACGCTGTGAAAAGAGCACGCTATTATGAAAATTCACCATGGAATTTCACTAGGGTGAAAATTAAGTTACAGCTGGAGTACATACCATGCAAGTACCAGCAGAACATTCTTAGACACAAGAACATGAAAAAAAAAGAGACAGTGGCACAAAGAGACTCCTGGAATGAACAGCTGCAAGAGGAACCCACCCACCAGGGCCTGCAACTGCTCACACACTCATCCCTAGTTCTTATGGATTCTAATAACTTCAGGAAGGGAATACTAACATGTATGTGAGCTTCAAATATACTTTACTTATTTGAGGAGCCAAGGAGTTATTTTGGGTTCACTTATACTTGTAAAGAGGATGAAGTAGAGTTTCAGATGTTACCATCATGGCTCTTGATTGTAGTGCCATAAAATGTATACGTGATCCTCAGATTAAGGTATTAAAAAAATGGAACAACATGGAGGAGTGCTAAAGCTTGTGAAATTACTCCTAGCTTTATAAGGTTTTGCAACTATCTATTTAAAACTAAACAAGATTTCAAAAAGAGATCAGAACCAAAGTATTTTCACATCTATTTTCAAAGTACTAATATAGAAAAATTATTTGTCTTTGTTCTGGTAGGTTTTCATGGTAAGACAGCACAAAGCTAACCCCCTAAAGTCTCAGAGCAAAATCTGACCTTCATAACTGCACAGAAATTAACTTTTTAGTATTCAACTGGGAAGCATTCACCTTCACATAATGTTTTAAAACTCTGAAAACTGTTTCCATGTTATCTTCCTGCCAACTCCGAATGAAACATGGCAGGAGTTTGCAAGTGAGTTTGGCACTTAGCTGACACATTTTAAAAAGGAAAGCACTTACCCACTAGTAAAGAACTCTCTGGGAGTTATAGACTTTAGTTCCAAGTACCACCATTAAAGTCATGGCTCCTATTCTCCTCAGCCCTCCCGCTTCAGTGGAAAATCAATGCAGTTAATACATCACAAGCAGGAAAGCAGGATGAGAAAGGAGAAACTTTACAGACCCTGAAGAGGAAAAAACCTTGCAAAGGAATCCACTTATGAAAAGTCATGGTACCCTGAGAGCAGCAGGGGCCCAATGTTCTGCCAGCCCAGGTTGTGTGCTCAGACCCCTTCGATGTG
The DNA here is from genome assembly GCA_013398615.1 of Brachypodius melanocephalos. Classification (NCBI taxonomy): domain Eukaryota; kingdom Metazoa; phylum Chordata; class Aves; order Passeriformes; family Pycnonotidae; genus Brachypodius; species Brachypodius melanocephalos. The sequence goes on from VZSR01000245.1 coordinate 7,801,524, forward strand.
TGGCTTCCTGCCCAGGGAAAGGAATTACAATAATCCAGTTCAGACAGCACAGCAGAATGAATCAACACGGTTCAGTTCCATGAGAGTGTGCCACAGTCTTCTAGCTAGTCACAAGTGGCACAGTGGTTTGTCACCCCTTGCTGAAACATCCAAAACCAGCTTTATTGACATTTATAAATAGTCATAATTCTGAGAGTGCTGATCATCACTTCTACCAAGTAGCTGCTAAAGTATTACAGGAAGTCTTACAGGATGCACCCACAAAGCAATGAATTTTAAGTCATTTTGTATTTATAAAAAGAAAACAATGCCTGCCTCCAGGTGGGCCCTTTTGATGATTGGGTGATACAGCCACAGGTTAAAAAACAAGCCAAGAATGGAGCAGGGTACCCACACAGACCACTGTGGATCTCCTATTGCTTTATGTGTTTACATTCTCCAGTAACACAAATATCTGGGGTAGCTGGATACACTTCATCTAACTGCATAAAACCAAAGCTGTTACTGATTTCAGCATGAGAATGTATTTCAGGTCAGGGTATTTTAAAAATATCTACCTAAATCTTGTACTCTACCAGTACATCAGCATGTATCACAAGTTCAATATGTCTTATGGTTTTTTGTTGTGACTGCTCTGATGCAAACTGAAGTGACAGATTTCTTTAGAATACAAAGCAACAGTCCTCCCACACCCACCAAACCCACAGAAGATACTCCAGCCTGGCTCTCAGTGAGTGCTCACACCTCCAGCAGAGCCCTCTTCTAACTCAGAGCTTCTGCTCACCAGTGTGAGATCAGGAACTCAGCAACCAAAGCTGTGTAGTGGAGAAGAACTGGGGAAAACAGAGCACAGGACAGCATCAGATACTCAGTGTTTGCAATTTCACCTTCCTCCTAGTACTCACAGACCTTTGCCAAGGTAAGCTTTGGCTGAGCTTATTGCTGAGCCTTCAGATTACATCCTTAACAGAAATCTCAGTAGTTTTCATGCAGGGAATAATCTTTTGCTTACATGTGAAGAGAGAGCCGAATCTTACTTCCTCGGAAAAAGTTGATTCAACAGCGCTTTCATAATTGTTTCCAAGCACAACTATAATATTAAGGGTTCTGAATAAAAGCCTTCTACTTAAAATACACTCATACAGACATAAAAAGGTCAATTTTCCAAGACACTGGGTTCTCACCTAATTATCATCATGGAAAACCCAAGATGTTCTTCAGTCACTGTGTTCTGTATTACTTTGACGTTATTCTTACAACAGAAATAGTACAGCTGATTAAAAGCCAAATCAAAAGCACGTGTACAAATGACAGTAATATATTCTTCATAAGCAGAGAATGCATATAAAAATTTAATAGTACAATCCATTCAGTTTACACACCTAATCAAGAAAATCCACCTGAAAACTGTGATGTATTGATTTGCAATATTTGTCATCTGGAAAAAGATGCAATATGCCTAAAATATTCTCATCATCTTCAAGAGATTTTCCAAGTACTTTGGAAAGAAATAATAATTTCTCTGATCTCGATAATAATTTGGCTATTTTCAGACATTCAAGATGCTGACTTTGTCCATAAAGTTGTATTATCTGCAGAATACCATGTTTAATGGTATATAAAACCAAACAACATAGCTACTGCTCTTATATCCTATTGCTCTCATCTTGCAAAGGTAAATAAACTGCACAAAATTACACGTGTAATCATTTTAGTCTCTCTGTGTAAAAAACGAGTACATCAAATTACAGAAGAGTATTAGGAAATACTATATAAATTTCATATTGTGGAATGGTGATAAATGAAATTATTCTTCAAGATTTAAATCTGCTCCAGAATTCTTCCATAAATTTGATAACAGAGCTGGAATATTTTCCGATAGTTGCAATTATTTTAAGAAAAGAAATTACCAATGGCTAAAAAGGTTTTTCTTTAGCCAGCACATCATGCCATAGGGATGTTGACATTTCAAAGCAAGAAAGACAGCCTGACAAAAGGAACCCACATATTCATTTTTTCTTCCATTAAAAGAAACATGCTGTCCAGCAGTTGATAATTCCACCTACATGTACGAAGATACCTTCTCATCCCTGAATTATCAAAGACAAAATCAGCTATATAATTGGTAATCCTCAGTGAAAGAAACATCAAAAGATGCAGACATATATGTGTGTTTTGGGCTCACACTTGGACTCTGTATTCAGACTGGAGCATGTTTGACACAAACTCTGTAAGAACAGCCTAATAATTTCAGTCTTCCCTTCAGTTTCAGGGCAGAACTCTTTTACAGAACACTGCAGACTCCAGTGACACTGCTCAGGAATGCGACTGTCTTCTGCAAACCCAGCTGCACACAGATACAGTTTAAGAACTTAAATTACTAAGACATATGCTTAACTTTAAGCAGTAAGACTTTAAGAATATCTTAAGTGTCCCACTGACTGAGGCCTACTTGCATTCCTCTTGTACCCAGCAATGGGAAAGAATGAGATAAGAATCCTTATTGTCCTCTATGAAGAGTTCTTCTGAATCTTTAGTTTACTAAATAAGACCAATTATCAAACTTAAACTCCAAATGAATAACACTACAAGGTTGCTAAATGCATTAGTAACAACATATTAATACTTGAGTCATAATGCAAATAATGATTAGAGCAACCTGACCACTGGCAATCACCTAAGTTACGTACATTCCTTATTATTGAATCCTTGCTTTACTTTACCTGACTCTGGTTTACCGCAGCTAACTAATATATTGACTAGATGGCAACTACATCTGTTTGAGCAGCTGCTAATCAGAGCCAAGCCATGTGGAAATATGCATACATTTACCTTTAAATACTCACAGCCTTTCTCCATGTAGAACAAGGGCAGCTTTAAATAGCAGGAGAGAGAATGAAGCCTGGTGTGATCGGCATGTGCTCTTGAATCAGTTACACCACAGCACTTTGCTACAAACTGGATTATTAGGTAAGGTGGGACATGTGCACAGTCCAGATAGTCTCACAGAGAATTAAAGACAGTATTTTATTTTTAAAAACCCTTTACTTTGAATGATCAAAAGGGAAATCAAATACATCTCAAACCCAGTTACTTTTTCTAAAAGTTTCAGCAATTAACTGCACAAATACATGCATGAGAGAAAAATGACACATAAATAATAAATTTTACTCCCTCCATTGTTATTGTTCACTTTTGCTATAACTTTCCACAAAAATAAATTTACTCCCACATTTAGTTTCAAGGTGGAACAGAAGTTTAGAAAATTGTAAGATATTGAAAGGCCATTAGGAATGAAATGCTTACACAAGCTACTTGAGCCTTCCAGTTATAGGGTAAACAATCAAAAAAACCACACTCCGAACTAAATGCTTGGCACGTAAATGTGCAGAGCTGTAGTGATGGGGCATGGCTAGTGCTAGATAACAGCAATAATGTCCTGTTAACAGCAATTCTTGAAGATTGTGCTGTATGGATATACCACAACCTTTTATGTCAGCTTGATGGGTCAGAGTCTTCCACTTAAAAGGCAGCAAGATTTATATACATAGTAGACACATTCATTAAGAAAAGTTCTTAGCTTTTGGGTTTGTGCACATGCACACAATGTTTTAATTTCATTTTGAGTCCTTAAAAGTAAATTGCAGACAGAAGCGTATCTATTTTAGTTCTAACTACTGAATTAATAAAACTATAGTGCAGAGATCTGTATTTGCTGATTTTATGATTCTGTCAATATTCCACTTTGATATTGTGCTCCAAAGCAATTGGAAAGCTCAAAGTATTGTTTCTGCACTTCCAAGACTAAACTACCAAGCCAAGAGAATTGATTACCTTGGAAGTATTTTCAAATTCTGAACTATCACTGCCTTTATCTCCCCCAGCCTATTCTGGCTCACCTTTCTTCATTTTGCCCAAAAAGATCTCAGACAAGCTTCTCTTAAAAGTAGACTGCAATGCAAGAAGAGATTGTTTTCAGAGAAGTTCTAAAAGAGGAATTGGCCCCATGGACTAAAACATGTTCATCAGTTTATATAACCTCACACTGCTGGTACTCCAGCCAGAAAAATAAACACTTATCCCACCCTCACTCATTGCCATCTATCTGATTTTTCCTACCTCTAGAACATTTATACTCACAGTGTATACAAACTAATAGATGTTAAGTGCATGTACACATTTTCTAGTAAAAAAAAAAAGAATCTGCAAACTATAACTTGTTAAGAATGTATCACAAAAATATGAGAGGAAAAATTTTTAAAAAACCAACTTGCATTTTTCCACTTATATATAACTTTTCAAAATGCAGGCAAGCAGTTATTAATTCAAGCCCTGACACATGGGGAAAATGATAATTTTACTCAAAAGGAAGGTAAATATGTACTTTTTAAGCAGTTTTTTTAAAAATTGAGAAAGAGACAATTGCAACTGCCCACATATCGTGAAGAACAAGCAGAATTAGTTGAGATGCATTTTGTGTTAGGAGGCCTGAGCAGGGATGCACAGCAACAGCTGACTGAACAAAGTCTGGGAAATAAAATCAGGTTGGTGGATTGTGGCTCCATTATAAGCAGCTTTTAGAGCTAAAAGGAGGACCACTGTATTTCATTTGAAGAGAAGTTCCCAAGGAGAGAGAGACTTCTTAAGAGAGGAATAATCTGGTCAGAAATATGAGCAAAGGTGATTTTTATAAACAACAGTTAAGTCCATGTCAGACAAGCAAGTTTTAAATGGACAAGGCAAGACAAAACATGGCAGGAGTCAAGAAGTGAGAGAGACAAGGGCTTAGACAGGAGTTTTGGTGTGGACAGAAAGAAGACAGGACTCGGGGATGCCATTTAAGGGAAAGCAATGAGGTGTATAAATAGCTTGCACTGTTGGATCTAACGGCAAAGTTGCTGGGCAAACAGTAACAAGAGTCCTCAAAAACCAGAAACAAGACTCTTTCTCCCCTTACTGGAAGTGCTTTTGGAAAAACCTCCAATCTAAGTGACCATATTAAACAACCTTGATTTCTCCAGTGCTGGGTCAGTGAACGGCAAAATAGATATTCTTGAGCCACTGTTGAAAAGATTTCAGCTTCTAGGATTAACAGAAAAATACACTCCATGATAGCAAATAGCAACAAAAAGATACATATTATGAATGCCAAGATTTGTCAGCAGCAGTAATTCCACTGCATGTCTATGCAAAGCTACTTTGCATTTTTAGAAGAGTAGTGCAAAAACTCAGAGTATCACAGAGAAAGCCAAGCATTATAATCTTTACACAGACAAAACATCTGCAGAAATTATTTTTGCTTCAGTATTAGACTGAACCTCTAACTACCAATCTTCTCTAGTCAAACCTTGCCCGTAAGTGCTTTCTGATAAGGAATTTTATGGACAGCAATTTAAAAAGGAAGTGTTACTAATATTGGACAAAATGCCTTTAAAGGGAAGATTTAAATACTACTGATTAGGGAAGACATACAATCCAATTCAAACACCTGCACTTTGAGCATCTCCAGGGTGTCAGAAATAGGGAGTTGCAGAAGTAAGTTGCAATATGAGAGATTTCATGTTTTAGCAGTTACTGAACATCAATAAACTGCAACAGCTAAAAATTATGTTCAAAATATGCATAATTTTAAAAAAATAGGATTGGAGTAACTTCTCTGGGCTTTTCCTCAGACTTAGAAATACTGTTTTCTTTCCTTTTCCCCCATTTGTTGGGATGAAGACATTTTCACACTCAGAGAAAAAGCTGTTTTCTTTTGTTTTGATTTCAATCCTGTTTGAGCCACTAGTAAAGTGTTTAGGCCTTCTCCAAGAAATTAGGCAATTATTTAATGTAAATTTATTTTGAAGGAACAACACAAGCAAAAAGTTTTCAAGCTAACACAAAAAGTTACATGACTCTTTTAAATTATGATTACTACAGCTCACCTAGGTGAAGTATTGCAAACTGCTCCCCACTGGACACTAGGAATTACAACTAGAAACATTTGTTGTACATAGGCAAATAAAATATATTCAAACTAAAATTTTTCCAATAACATTTCAGAGGCAGGAAGAAAATACAGGCTGTAGATATTAATCCATGGATAGGAAGACATTACAGAAATCTGTGTTAATAAATTATATAAAAATGAGATTTCAACAGCTTCACTGATCATGCAAAGATTTTTGTTTAAGAGCTGCTGAAGGAAAGGTTTCTAATATGTAAATCAGTTGTCCAAACAGTTTTGTCACTAGGTTAAAGGCTGTGCTTATTCTCTCCAAAATGCCAGACATATCTTTGAGTGTGAGAAGAAAATTAAAAAAAGAAACAGACAAACCTTTCAACAAAATCATCCAACAGCACAGACCTTTGTGAGAGACTTTACTGTGGTAGTTCAAATGCTTCATTTGTTTTAAACTGTGTAACTGATACACAATAAAAAGTAAATATTTTAAAAATTAAAATGTATTAACATGAAAACATTTTAATATTGTCAAAAAGTTTAAGGGCCAGTGTACACAAGCCCCCATCAGTTTGAATGCCAGCATTCCCTTTTGCAGTAGAAATTAAAATAATAATATGAAGTATTAGGAATTTAGCACTGACAAGGAACCCTACAATTTGAGAATTTTCCCCTCTGACCTGCAATTCTGCTTGTAAATAAAAGTATTGTTTCTCTCCCAACTCTGCATTCCTCCCAAGTTAACTCGACTAACATTTCAGTCTGCTAGGAAAGATCTAAATAGGAAAAAAAAAATACAGAGAACTTTCTTCAAGGACAGACTACTGAAAGTACTGGATGATTTTAACCCTCTACACAGCTTTACATTCATCACTCAAAAATAACAGGATGGCTATTTTGTTTCAGTTTTGCGCCAACTGCCTCCTTTTTGATGGAGTGCAGCCTTATGCCTGCCTCAGGAAAGCCTGTTTGTAGGCTTCCCATGCTGGTTCACAGCACTAAGAGGCACAGCACAAAAACAACAACAGTTTAGCCCTGTGTATTTATTTTATTTTCATGTCCAGAAGTACTTTTTCTACAGAAATCTTGTTTTAGCTTACTGATTTATTTGATAATACTGAAAGTCCAGTAGAGAATGCAACAACAGTGAACACACTCCATTATTTCATCTATTTAAAATGCAGGGTGGTATTAATCATTTATAACTCAACAACAGCTTACTGACTTGAAAATTATTATTTGCAATTATTTTTATGATTATTACTCTTAATAGTATTCTTCTCACAGGGAAAAATGTAAAGATCTCTGTCTTCTGCACTGCTGAAAGCTGAATATTTAGAAATATCGGAAGTAGCTGTCCTGGCAGGCAGAAGAGAGGCACTTCAGACACAGCACATGAGAAAAGACAGTGGCTGCAGGGATAAGCTCTTTATTCCAACAGGCCCCCAGGTAACTCACTCCTGACTCTCCCATGTGACACATTACCACACCCTCCTCCACAAGGCTGCTGTTGGTAAATTGTTTATCATGCACAACCAACTTAAAATAGTAAGTGGGATCACAAAGTGAAAAGCAAGCCTGTGGTGGTATGGTTGATCAATGGCAGCACTAAGATCTAGATTTGATGTGGTAGAGGGATATGTTGATGTGGGAAGGGTAACATTTAAAGGTTTTGGGAAGGAGCAGCATCTGTGAACAGTAGATAAACAGGGGGAGAGAGGTTTCAGGAGCTCCGGAAGTTTGATCTAATATTTACAGAGAAAGCCAAAATGGACAAATTGCTAGAAATTTTTACCTTTGTAAGTTTCCTTCTGAACAAATCTGGAGTTCCTTATAAACCAAATTATAAACAACTTACATTCTTATAAATAAGAAGTGCCTGTCAGGCATTTATATAGCACTTGATAGCATCTATTCAACTGTCAGAGCCTCAAGTCCAGCTGTGGCTGATCACAAGCACCTCAGGTAGAGAAAACAGAAGAAAATTCCACAAACCATATCTATCTTTCCCATGTATCAGAGAAAAAAAAAAAACAGAGCTAAACATTTTCTGGTTATTGTTGTGGGTGAACAGTTGAAACCCTGAAGCTTGAGAGCTGGTTATAAACATTTTTAATGAGCTGCAAGTGTCATCACAGAATGGTTTGGGTTGGAAGGGACATTAAAGAGCATCTAATTCCAACCCCTGCAACTACTAGATCAAGTGGCTCAAAGCCCTGTCCAGCCTGACCTTGAGCACTTGGATGGATGGGGTAATTACAAATTTATTAAGGACAAAGGATTTTTCTTATTCACTCCAAGGCCCACAGAAGAAGCAAAAATAGTAGTAAGGGGAAATACTTAAATGTCAAAAGGACCACACTGACCATTTAACCCCAGGTCTGTATCTTCCTCTCAAAGAATGAAAACATCCCTCAAAACAACATTAAAAAAATAATCTCGCCTCTGAAGGCAAGATTGAGGGTAGCATACTTCAGAACTTCACTTGTTTCACTTGAACAACTAGAAATTTGATCTAGTTATGACTCTGACAACAAGGTCTACAAACCCCCGGCACCACATACCTTTTCCATGTGTAAGCGGCTATTCAGAACAAGTCAGTCACCTCTCAGTATTTTCCTCAATAAGGAGCTGACATGCCCAACATGAACCACAGATTAGCTTGTTTTTCCAAAACATGGAAAAATTTTATGGCTTGTTATGAGCTGTCTAGAATCTCCAATTTTCTGAAATGTGACCAACAGAACTGGACAAAGTATTTTAAAACCACATCAACCCAAGACTGCATCTCCGTCTCTATGCTGAAGCTGTCCTTTGCACACAGACAAAGGTTAGAAAAGTTTTTTTTCTGTTCTGCAGCCATGTCCCAAGAGCTTACACTGATTATGATGTGTAACTTTCCCAAAATGCTTCTTCATGGTTTTTCTTTTAAAATGGAAATATAATATGGAAAAAATGGAAATATAAATAAATGTTCATGTCAGTAAGCTAAATATTATCACCTAATTTATGCCATACCAGTTCACCAAACTGCAGATCTCTCAAAACCTATAGTCCAAGAAAACCTACCAACTATGAAACTGTATCAACTGGCACTAATGAAATATTTTATTATTTTGTCTGTGATAACAGAACTGCAACTCTGTTTCACAGGCATGACCTCCTGGAGATTGTTCCAAATGATTGAGAAATTGCAAATTTATTCCAAAATCTTAGCAAAGAAACAATCCCCATTCCCATTTTCCAAGATTAGTGAATAGTAAATAGTAGATGAGGATGCTTTTTTATCTAATTTCTTTAAGAAGTTTTACGTATAAATCATCCAGTAAAACATCTCAGCTGCCTCTTTTGCCACAAACTATACTCATTCCTCCATAGCACAGAACCCTTCATTTCTATTTCCGTTCAGAACTGTAATTTGTATTTTGCAGTAGGGTATTATTCTTAGTAGTGAAAAAAAAGGCTGTACTATCTTTATTTCTTTTGACCACTGGGATTTCATAATTTTCTTGGACTTGCTTATTCTTGTGACTCTTGAACCCTTCCATTCCTGTTGTTAATATATTGAACAAAAATCTTCCAAGCATCACAAGTGCTTCAAAGGAGATTATGTCCTTCTGATTTTTATTAAAATATTCTGAAAAAGTGAAGCATGCTTTAATATACTTGCTGTTCAAGTCAAAAATTTAAGAAAGATAATGATGAAAAGCCCCAAATCCTGAACACAGAAAACAGTACTAAACCAGTTCATTACTTTTTTCCTCACTCATCTGGGCCAGCACAAATAACGTTTAATAATAAAGCAACTCAAGAGATCACAAATTATTTCCATAAAGAACATTTGAAAGGAATCAAATTCTCAGAACATTCTTGGTAAACAAGAATTTCGTTATCACATCTGAAAAATGAAATATTAATGGTAAATACTCCCAGGGTATCCAAGCAAAATAATAACTAAACACATTGAGTATTCATATGAAGTCCTTTGAGTACCATTTTATTAATCTGGCCTGAAGACTGAAATCACAAGTAAATTTCTAATTATAATGGATATAGAATGCAACTTGACTGATGGTTTCAGATACCAAAACGAAACGTTCAAACGCTTTTTTGCTTCAAGGCTTACATTTACAGGTGTATGCAGATGGGTCAGAAAGCCAGCTCTGACCTAAATCTAATTCCTGCCTCGGTCAAGGCTGCGTTTGGCGGATGGAGGAGGAGGAAGGCCAAGGGAGGACAGCACAGCACTGCCACCTCGTGCCAGGCAAGCCGGAGCCCGGCACACGGCTCCTGACAGACCAATCCCAGGACGTGCTCTGCCTTTCAACTCTACAGTTGTTTGAGAACAGACGCTTCATCTTGAATTATGAAAGGGTACAACAGCATCCATCTTTAAGATCCAATTCTTTCAATAAAAATAATCAAACTATCTGTGCTTAATCAGCATGTCAGGCAGCAACTACTCATTATATTTGATGTTGTGACAGCTTAGTCACTCAGAACCGTGATAAATTTCACTCACCAGAAATAAGACCTTTGCTAATGGCTATCTGCTTCAGATTAAATCCTTCTAGTTTAATTTTCCTTTTTGGGAAAAAATTATGACAAAGTTTCATAGTTCAGAAGATGCATAAAACCTCTGAACACCCATGCTATAAAAAGGGTCATATATTCTTGCTGTATAAATGTTTAAATTCTGACAAGTTACAAAGAAAACTATTTCTTTTCAATCCATTGTTATCTAAAATAAAACCACTTCAAACACAATAATGTAAAGAATGAGATTTTTTGTTGTTGTTGATTTACTAATAAATATAATTCTGCTCAGTGGGTATCTCAGTCCTCCCTTCAAGAGCCACCATTACAAGCAAAAAAGATGTAAATTAGAATTACTCACCAATATCATTAGCTAGAGCAGCAGGATCAGAGACCCCAAGGGTGGCTTCAAACTCTTCCTGAAGACGATAAGCTCTTTGAAGAAGAGATTCAAGCTTATGAATGAATTCAGCACTAATGATATCCTGCAAGAAGATAGACATTAGAAAATTTTCTATTTGCTTTCAGCATGTATGATTCCTTTGTAAAATCCCTTGTAAGCCTTCACAGAGCAAACCGTGCCACATTAATTTCCTACAAACCACACAGGGACACTATCAGATGAAAACTTCAACATCCTCAATATATGCTCTTTTCAGAACACACACATATTTTATTTAGACTAATAAAAAATAAAATCTAAATTTAAAAATATTTTAAAATTATCTGTGACGTTTGCTGAACTAGAAATAGAGAAAGTAGCACATAACCGTTTATTTCAAAGTATTTTTAGCATTTAGTTTATAAGAAAGGAGGAAAACAAATAAAGTTTAAGCTCATTGTTTGTGAATATGCACAAATTGATCATTTTTCCCTGAGACATTTGTCTTTGGCAAGCAGATACCCTCTCACATAATCATAAAAGAAAGAAAGGACCCAAGGGATTACGTGCAGGGAAGTTGTCTGCTTGAAAGCTCGATAATAGAATCCAGAAGCAAACACTGATGCACCAGCAATTGCCAAAAGATAAATAATGTTAGTTCCCTTCCCAAGCCCTCCTCCAAATAACCAACCAAAAAAGTCAGATCTCTTATCTCCTTTAAATACAATACCACTAAATTGGAAATTGAATCAACTGTCAAGTTTGGTAATCGAATTTGAAGAGATTCAGGTAATAACACAGAACAAATCAGGGCAGCATCAGTAGATTACAGACTGGATGTACTCACTTCTACACTTTCTTCTGCAATTGCATCTCCTGCTCCCAGCTTAATGGAACCACAGATTGCTTCATCTTCAACTTGCCTGTTACGAAAAGTTAGAGCCTGCTCCCAGCGCCTCAGTGCTTCTTCAAACAACTCCATACCTAGGGCAGAGCAGGAATATCTTCAGCTACATTCACAGTTTAGAGACATGGGCAAATATTTAGCTAAAATAAGCATAATTATCACAGAGATGTAAGTCGAAACAACAACACTTCCTATTCTATACCAGTATATTCCCAGTGCATATTTACCTTCTTTTTGTGTAAAGAAACATGATCATTTTCCCCATGTGTCAGGGCTTGATTTTTATGATTACTACTGCAAATAGTGGAACAAAAAGCATTCTGGAAAACTAACTTTAGATCAAGTATGACCTCATTATTTTATGGAAATGTGCTCAGATACTTGCCAACAGGACACTGAGAAAGAACACAACAATATTTTGTGTCACTTTATCATAAACCCAAGAAATGATTTACATTCACTGTAAGCAGATGCTGAATATTCTTATTATGACTTACCCATCAAATATAAATTTTCAGGGGTAGTCACTGGAATATTGACAAGCTTAATGTCATCTTCATCTGCTTTGTCCCAGGAATTAGAATTGGCACAAGCACAACTGTGACAAGAGGTGGCACTCTGAACCTTAAAAAACAAAGTGTTGTTAAAGAGAGTATCCTTAGAACCACATTCCTGCCAGAGTACAATACATCCAAGCCATCTGTCTAGAAACTGGTTTTATTCTGTGGTAAGGACAGTGGTTTCTCAGCATCTCTAGCTGCCTGTGCACTTTGTTCAGGAAACTTCCTTCAGCTCAGTGAAGCCTTTTGATGCATATTCAATGCAAGTTAACAGATATTCAAGAGCCTTAAAATATTTTTACTTACCGAGGTCAGGCTTTGAACTGAACCAGAGTATTTACTGAAAAGTCCTCCATTTGCATAGATACAGGACTGAGATCCCTTTTCCTTGGCAGAGCTCAGAGAAAGAGTCAAGTTTTGTCGACTACTGGAACAACTAGAACCTAAGAGATACATTTATTTTAAAGCTCATGCAAACTCAAAATAGTGCTTCTTTTGCAAATCTATCAAGAATTGCATTTACTCTTTTCAATAAAATCCAATTTAGAAGCAAACAACAATTATTCTTTTATTTACAGTTCTACTTGAGAAACTACACACTAGAATTCTCTATCTGGAGCCATAGCTATGCATTTTAGCTTAATTATTCGCCTATTCTGTAAAAAATCAGATCTGAATTTCTCCATATTGAGATAAACACACAAGAATGGCAAAGCCCATTGTTAATACACTATGGATAAAGAGTTTTAATCATGGCTCACGACTAAAACTTCACCTTTGACAAGAAGCCCAGCTTCTTGATAAGACACCATAATAGTGTTTCTCATTTGACAAATTCAAAATGTAAAGTGTAAGAATTCAAAGGCACACAGGTGTTCCATCCTAAGGAGATAATTAGAGGGATGGAGCATCTCCCCTGTGAGGAAATGTTAAAAGTTGGGGTTGTTCCGCCTGGAGAAGGCTCCAAGGAGACCTTACTGCAGCCTTTAAGTACCTGAAGGGAGCCTATAAGAAAGATGAGAACAGACTTTTCAGCAGGGCAAGGGCTAAGGGGTTATGGGGTTATGGTTTTAAAACTAAAAGAGGGCTGATTTACATTAGATAACAATGAAGAAAGTGTTTAAAATGAGAGTGCTAAAACAATGGAATGGATAGCACAGAGAAGTCATGGATGCCCCACCCCTGGAAACATTCAAGGCCATGTTGGATGGGGCTATCAACACGGTCTAGCTGAAGACATCCCTGCTCAATGCAGGAGTTGGAGTGGATGAACTTTAAAGGTCCCTTCCAACCCAAACTGTTCCATGATCAAAAGAAAACAGTTTGGTTTACTACTGCAGTTATGCACACCCATCTCTTCACACAACGTTTTTTTCCTTTCCAAGAAAACAACAAAAAAAAATCCAACTTGGGGGTTCCATGTTTACCTTTTTCTGAAGCAGCTGCTTTGGTACACTCTAATACGAGATGAGCTGGTTCCCATGGGGGCACTTTTTTGTTTTTCTTTCCACGTCTTCTTTTAAAGTGATGGGCCAGAAAAATCACAGATATTGCACTCACTGCTGTTACTGTGAAAAGTTTCTTTAACCCCGGGGAAAGCTTTATCTGAAAATAAAAGTGCAATTTAATTGCAAATATATACTGAGAGACAGACTGCAGCACCAAGAACTGCAAAGTATATTGCAAATCCATAGACTATGGGGATTTAAGCAAATGACTTTTCAACAAAGATTTGAGGTTTTTAAATTTCTTCTTAATGCCAGGATAATGCAGGGCTTCAATTAAATCTCTAACAACAAAAAAATACTGAGAAGGAACTCACCTTTTGCAACTACACTATTTCTTGCACTGTCAAAGAGTGGAAGATCCTAATGCCAACATTCGTGTGGTGTTTCAACTTGAGTAGAACATGTATTTAAATACATTTCTCTAAATTAACAGTTTTGGAAAGAAAATTTACATTTTATGTTGGATCTAGATCAGTCATAGGTCTATAGGTGTTTAAGTTAGTGAATAAGAAGCACATACACAAACAACTTATATCAAAAGCCATTAAAAATTTATAACATACAAAGTAACAAGATACACAAAGAAGAAAAGTGCCATTTAACTGGAAATCACAGCTCACAGTCACAAAATCTTTTGGAAAGTTATGCTGCTTGAGGAACAGACTGCTGGGAGAAAACCAGATCCACGGTCCTCGGGCCTCATACGATGTTTGTGTAACGTGATTCCTCATGCCAGAGAGAGCACACAGAACACCACTGCACTCTGGCACTCCTGGGTGCAGTTGGTAAATACTATCACCACTGTGCAATCTGAAGAAACATTGAAAACTTCGCTCTGCGCTGAGTTTACCGTCAACAAGTCAAGTACTTTTGACTCGAGAACCCTGCCCTTCCTGGTACCATGCCTTGACTGAGGTCTACGAATACCACTGTACTCCGTGAGGAAAAGGAAACAGCACCAACAGAAAACTTACAAAAGACTATTGTATTTCACAGAAAAGACTTAACAACCAAACACCTGAGATCAAAACCCTTAAGATGACAAAATTAAATGTTAAAATTAAATGTTAAAATGAACCGCAAATGGATTTCTTTAAATTCGTGTGTGCCTGCAAACATGATCATAAATTGATTAACTGTGAAATGAAAACCTCTAAAAAGAGGAAAGTTAATAGTTGCACCTAAAGGAGTTGCATGTGGTATTCAAAAAGGATGTGAGTATGCTGCAACATGAAAAAGAAAAGTGATCTTGCAGTGAGAGTTTTGAAGTATTTAATATAGAGAAAATATATAAAAATATTTTGTAGTATTTAATATATAGAAAAAAATGAGCATATGCAGCCAAGACTGACAATATCTTATCCTGCAGTAAAAGAAAAGTACTTACAGGGAACTGCAAAATATTACATAACTTTTGCTTGTAAATGTCTAATTCAACAAAAATTAACAACAGTCATATTAAAGACCTGGTTTTAAAAGCCACATTTTTATTCAAAATTTAATGACAGTTATGTCTAGCTCGTAAATACCAAAAAAAAAAAAATCTACAAGAAAAAAAAAGACAATTTGAGATTTTTGGCATTTTGAGAATCACTGCACTGTTACAAAACAGAGATTTACAGACACTGCAGGTAAAGCAGATGTAGGATGATGCACTAAGCATTTATTAGCAGAAAAAACCAAAAAGACACACATATTTTACTTCAGTGTTATAAACAAACTAAACCCCAAGGTATTCTGTACAAATTTAATTCACACTCACAAGAGCAGGTACAACACTTTAATAGACTTCTAAATGTATAACAAAAGTAACAATATTTAGAGAATGTATTTGTTACCTGGTTAAGAGAATAATACCAAGAAAGGGGAAGATGAAACACCCGTAAAGCTGCTGTCTTCAGAGAAAACTGTGTCTCAGTAACAGCTTCTTCTGACATGGCTCCTTCTCTCCCATACCTCATTAAGTGAAACTGTCTTGAAAACAATCACAGATGGTCTCTGGAATACTCTGTCAAATGAAGGATACATACTAAGTTATGCAACAGAAGCCCAGGACGATTTTCTTCTACAAGCTCGAATCTCTTCCATCACAGGTACACGACTTGTTTGATTGATGTTTTTGAGTAGAGGCAAGACTTAATGTGGACACAGCAAATTCGCTGGTTCAGCTTAGGCCCCATTTGTCCAACTGCTGTGTGCAGACGTGCAGATGTACAGCTAAGGAGGGCTCGGTCTGCTTTGATTAGCCGGCCGTTCCTGTACTATAGCCTCTAAATCACGCATGGCAACAACCCTGCCTCTGAAACTACGACTGTTGGAAGAACATCTTTGCCAGCTGAAAGAGTTAAAATATTTGACAGCAGCCAGAAAAAGTTTTATCTCATTCAGCGCTTGGTTTATTTTGCAGACACACCACGAGAAACAACCACCATAGCCTGACGTAATCTCTCCGATGCAGGCGCACCTCTCTCACTCCCTGATGCTCAACACAAGGCGAAGCCTGCGAATCGCGACTCCGGGACCGCAACCGCGGCACGGCGGGAGGCGATGGAGGCCACGGGGCAGAAAGCATCTCCGCCCGGCCCGGCCGAGCCCTCCCCAGCGCGGGCAGCCCCGGATCGCGGGCGGGCAGCGGATAGAACTGGGTGCCCCGCGCGCCCCTCAGCCCCCTCCCCGCAGCCGCCCGGGTCAAAGCGGGCGCGCCGCTCCCCGGGCCTGAGCCGGGCCGCTACAGCTGCCGCACTCAGTTACCTGCCCGCCGAGCACCGGGGCCGCGGGCAGCTCGCTCCGCTCCCGCCCCGGCGCTGCCCGGAGACCGGCGGGATCCGCTTCCGGCACAGGGAGAAGCGGCCGCTATCGGTCGGGAGGAGCCGCCACCACGTGAGGGAGACCCGTGGCGTCAGGACTCCGCGCCCGCCATCTTTGCTCCGGGCAGCCCCTGCTGCGGGCGGCCGGGCGGGGCGGGGCGCGCGCCTGGCACCGCCATCTTTGTGCGGGGCAGCGCTCACAGGAGCGGCTGAAGCGCTCGGCGCCGCCATCTTTGTGCGGGGCGCGTCCCGCGGTGGCGTCGCGGCAGCCGCGCCCGCTCGTCCGCGCGTGTGCGAGGCGGCATCGGCCGAGCCGCGGCCCGGGCGCGCCCAGCTCCGCCACGGCAGCCCCGCTGCAGCACCGCTGTCCCCGCAGGCAAGGGCGAGATGCGGGGTTGATCGCGGCCCGGCTGCGCTCCGGGATTCGTGCGCGGCGCATCCTCTCGGCTGCTCCGGTAGGAGAGGGTTCAGCGGCTTGGGCAGCGGCGGAGGGTTCGGTCTGGCGGCGGGTGGGAGCGCGGTGGGCTATGTGTGTCTGGCTGGTCTCACAGCCCAAGGCGTGTTGGTGCGGCGATGGCGGCCGTCTCGGGAGCCGTCCCGGCGGCCGGGGTGCCGCGGTCCCGCAGGGCCAGGCGGGGGCCGGAGGTCGGCGGTGCCCGGTCTGGGGCAGCGGGGCTGTGTGGGGTGGAACCGCCCTCCTGCCGGCTGGAAGCGGCCCCAGAGCTCCGCAGGTCCCTACTGAAGTCGGGCTGCGGTACCGTGGATGTCGCGCACTCCCTAAACCCAGTAATTTCCCGATAAGTGGCCTTGTTCGCTCCCGGAGTTATCCATGCGCGTTGATCATCGGGTATGAGGGGTGGAACAGCCTGGGGGAAAAGTCCGGGGTATCACCTAGTGGAAAATCACTGTAGGCTTCTCCTGCGCTTAGGCTAAGCCCGAGTTAGGAAAATCCTCTTAGAAATATAGGGGTTAGCTAATGGGTTTCATAGTTAGGATTTAGCGTGGTGGAAGAAAGAAACGAAAGAGTGGCCTGTATGCCCAGAAAGCCAGTATAAAATGAAAACTGTCTAACCCTGTAAGAGGATATACTCTCAACTCCAGAATATTTTTAAATGTCTTTGCTCTGTGGGAACAGTACTTAAGGGCAGGAAAAAAATGTAGTGGAAGTGACTTATCAATTTGTGTCGTGCTTGAGTGGGTAGCTCCTGCTGCCTGAGGAGAAAAACCAGGTGCCTTTGACCCGGTTACTGAGCATATTTATGACATTTAGTGGGAAAATACCAGGTTTTATGCTAAATAGTAAGTAAGCTCTCTACCAGAGCTGGGGTTGGTGGTGTCATTTTTTCAAGAAATGGGATGCACTTGTTTATTATTGATAGATTAAGAAAAGATAAAAATACAGAGGGACGGGGGATAAAATTCAAAACTACCTATTGATTGATGGAATATAAAGGAGCCTAGATCAAGAAATAGGAAAGATGAACCTTAATTTCATACACTAAGAAGACTAATTTTAAGTTTAGTAGAAATATCATTTGTGTACAAAAGTAATTAAAGGAGTTTCTGTAAAGTTTTTTTAAAAACAACACAGATTTTTAGAAAGGTGATAAAAAATATGTATCTTAACAATCTGAATATGCCTAAGGCTATCACTTCAGTGGGCTTTTATAGCTTCGAGTGAACACTGGTGGGTTTTTTCTGAAGTGTGAAGAATATTAATATGGTAAGTAATTACTGAACTTCCAGACCTCCTTAGTATTCTAAGCAATTAGGTGTTCAAGTACAAAGTTGCACCCTGTGTCACTCTTGCTTTGTTGCTGTAAAATATAGATAAATATTACATGAAATTGTTCCAGTGCATCACTGGTAAAATAACTGTGAGTGCAATTAAGAAGCCTGAACTTACAGATTACTGGTTTGAGATGCTGTTATTCGTAGCTGACAAAATAATAAAAGCCTGTAATGAAGACATAATTGATGTCTTCAGAATAATCCTTTTATTCTTAAAATCTTTCATCAGCATTCCCTTACTGAACTCTGTAAAATGATTTGTTAAAACTGCTCCATATTTGGAATATCAGCGGAATACATAACACACATAATTGTGTATTGCAATATCTGTTGAAATGTTAACTGCTGTAACTAGGCAGATGAAATCATTAATCCAAAAAATTTTGACAGATTTTAAAATCTGTTTTGTTTCTTTAGGAAATACTAGGTTCCTTACATGACCCAAAGATCATTTTTGAGATCAGTTGAATTCTCTTAGTGTTTGATGGGAGTTTTCTGTGCATGTGATAGGTCTTCCATGGTAGACACCCACAAGTTTGTGATGCTGTGGAATTCTGCTGGATAATAAATAGGTTGCTGGTCACGATGCTTTGGATTATGGTCCACATTTCTCTGATGGCTTAAATATTTTTTTTCTTGGTGAATGGAAAGACTAGTCAGGAACACAAAAAACCCTCCAAGACTAGACTTCAAGAGAATGTTTTCTTTGAAGTATGACACTGTGCATGCTCAAAGCAAAATCTTGTTGATAAGTCCTACTTTGGAGCATTAATGGGTTCACTTAATGGGATGGGGTAGTATGAAGCATTGAGATAGGTGAACTGGAACCTCTGAGGGGAAACAATGGAGAGAGCTGGCAATAGGCTGGGAGAGAAATTCTCTTCCAGATCTGTGGGAAGCATTTGATGAGAACCTTAATGCATAAGTGTGATCATGAGCAGTTGGTGTAGAAACAGGCTGAGAGAGTTGGGCTGTTCAGCCAGGAGAAAAGAAGAGAGGGAGACCTTACACAACCTCTAGTGCTTAAAGGGGCTGTAAGAGAATTGGAGCAAGACTTTTCACAACGGCCTGTAGTGACAGAACAAGGCAAATGGCTTTGAACTCAGAGGGCAGGATTAGGTTGGATATTAGGAAGAAATTACTGTGAAGGTGGTGAGGCACTGGAACAGGTTGTTCAGAGAAGTTGTGGGTGCCCCATCCCTGGAAGTGTCTGAGGCCAGCCTGGGTGGAGGCCCTCAGCAACCTGATCTAGTGAGTGGCATCTCTGCCCATGGTGGAGGGTTTGGAACCAGATGGTCTCTAAGATTTCTTCCAACCCAAACAATTCTATGCTTGTGTGATCTCACTGGGATCATGAAATGGAGATATACTCCAGCTTTGGAACCGGAGTATAAATTGAATGTAAGAGAAACTACAAAAGTAGGCTTGTTGGATTATTTTGCAGTTTTTTTCAAGTACTGAAAATGCAGAAAAACAATTTTTGAATGAGGCCAATGCAATGCAGAAGCTGGTGTAAAAGCAGATGTGATAATGAGCTGCAGGGGAAGAAAAGCAATCTCTTCACATGGAGTAGGAAGTGGTGAAATGGAGGAAGGTCAGTGTACGAGGGAGGGGCTACCCTGGGCTTGCTAGGACTTAGGTGAAGGATGAGTCATGGTTTTGAATTAATTTTACAGTTTTAGACTTTAACGTAAAATTTCCCAAAATGTGTTTCTGCAGCTATGTATATTATGCTACCAAGATTATGGCAGTAGACTGAGTTATGGCAGTGCTGCAAGATGGAAGGTGTGTAAAAAATCAGTTAACAAAAGATGAAAAGCCACTCAGCTTTGCTCATATAATGACATGTGAAGAATCTGTAACACGAACTACACTTCCACATGAGATGCTCTCCATATGGACAGGAATAGGGACCACATCCACAGAGACATGAGTTTGAACAGCTTTGGCCTTTCTGATGGTTATTAGAAGAAGGGAGGTGCAGATTGCATCAAGAAACAGAAACTGGCGTGAGCAGAACTCCTGGGTTTGGATTTGTTCAGGACTGCAGGTTTGGATTTGTGCAGTTCTTTGTATAAAAAGTTAAATATATTAAATACAAATCTGGCAGCATGAGGTGAAGTCTACATTCATTGCTTTCTATTACTTGGAATAATGCGTTCAGAAAGCTTCTGCCATTAAAAAAAAAAAAAGCCTAAAGCTTTACTAATCCATTATATCAGTCTTTCTAAAGCATTTGTATTAAATCATCTCGCTGCATTTAATGTTCTCAAGGCTTTATTTGAAACTCACTTGTCCTTTTTTAACATTTTAACAGACCTTGCAAACTGTGGAAGATGTAACATGCGTTCATGTTGCCATTTCTGTTTTGAAAGGGAACCTTACAGTTCAAAGAGGAATTCCTAATATGATGAAGTTGAGGAGTTTTGGCTTGAAAATCTGTTCCCTTATTCGAAGTGTCTTTCAGTAACAGTGCATATAGATCACAGTCAGTCATTGAACTGGGGAATTAGTTCTCCAGCTGGAGCTTATGTCTCAGAATAATGCATTTTAAATGCCATGTCACTAGTCCTGGAAAAGAATTCAGATCTCATCTAGAAAAAAAATCCTAAATTTACTGTAGTATTTTCAATCTCATGAGATAAGTTCTGAAATATTTTATTGAACAACTGTTAACATGATGTTAAAGACTTACTCATATTTGAGTCTATATATACAGTTACAGATACAATAAATATATTTATATATGAGTAATTGTTTATATATAAAGAAAATTTATTTAAGTGTATATATGCATATGTGCATGTAATACAACATGAAGTGTCACATATTACTCCACTACAGATAATATGTAATTCTTCAATAATATTATTTGTGTAACACTGTTTATAATAATGAAACAGACTATTTATGCACATACAGACACATATAGAAAAATTATCAAAGGGAGCTGAAATGGTTTTTGATTCAAAGGGATCTTATTGCAAGGCAATGGAAGGAAAATGTAATTCAGACATAATAAGCTGGAAGTTTACCAGGGAGTGTGTCTGAGATGCCCATCAGGCAAGGTTTGTTTTCCCGCACTCGTCAAATCCGTAGGGTGCTTAATATTGAAGTGAGTGATTGGTCCTGTAAGTGGAAGGAGCAAACCTAAAGCACAGCCAAAGCACACAGGCAAAGAGGAAGGAGGTGTTGATAACAGTGCCAAAGGCTGCAAAGAGATCAAGGAGGGTACATCACTGAGCTGAAGTTTAATTGCCAGTCTTGATAAAGGAGCACTACATTGGACAGATAATAATTGGGCAAAAAAGTTAATTTTTTTTCACCTTTAGAGAGATTGAGTCATCAATAGTAATTGTTTAACTGACAAAAACAAAGTTATTGGATAGTCCCTGTCTGAATTAGTCAATCGGAGAATTTATGTAAAAAGAACATTACAGAGTTGGGTTTTTTCCCTTCTGTTGCTCTCTATTCAACTGTTGAAATAATAATGACAAAGTGATTGTATGTAGCATTCTTTATTGCTGATAAGTTTCTGTGTGTGCACTAGAGACCTTGGATGGGCAAAGGGAACAAGATAAAAGTGTTGCTGAATGTTTAGTGCTATGTGTGAATTCAAGTTTTAGTCTCCTTTTGATATATAATATGCCTGAATCTAGAGTGCGTCATTGTAAATAAATAAAACCAAGATAAAGTTTCTTTCTCCTTTGATAAATGAGTCTTGGTTCCTGCAGTTTAGCCTTCACAGCTTCAGCAATGTCACAAAGATCCTTTTCCAGAACATAGAGGCAAGGCCACGGTCAGTTTTAGGTATGCTTGAAACTAGTGTTTATATCATTTAGGGGCCATGGCAGAGACAGAAAGTTAAATAGTTAAGCCAAAGAATTCTTTTTAGTTTATGACCCAGAAGTAATTTTATTTAATTTTAAAAGGTTTAGTTTTGGGCTACTGGAGTATCTTAATAAAATTATTTATACTAACTTAGTCTAAGGAGGCAGACTGGTTTAAAAGTTGTGTGTGTTGCATATTAGATATCTAGTATTGCTATTTATTCTAAGGAATTGGGTTTTACTCATTCTTATTTCTGTTGACAGGTGATTCCCTGGTGTTGAGAATTCCAGCTACAGGATCTTAGAAGATACAGCTTCAGCAATGTCGTCGCCCAGCAGCAATTGCCCACACTTGGAATCGGTTGGTGAGATAACAAAGGAGGAATTGATACAGAAATCTCATGTGAGTTGTAGCAATTCACTTTCTTCCTATCACTGTTAACTGATCAGCTGTTTTAGGTCCATGTTTTAGTAAGGTGCATTTAAGTGTCAAGCATGGGTAAAAGCTCCTCTGCTGGAATAATAAGGTTTAAATAAAAATGAGGAGAATTGTGGGCTTGATGAAGCTGGAAAACTTAAAAGAGCACTTTTGCCACAAGTGATATTTTATTGGAATCATTAGTTTGAAGAGTTAGCAGAGCACCAAGCTGAACTTCATTTTCAGTACCTTTGCAGCATTTAGTTATTTGGACTCTGAATGTAGTATACTACAGCTGACTTCAAGTAGAAACTGTAACAAAGACATTTATGCTTGAGTTTACTTGGGTAATAGTTCTCTTTTTGATAGAGAAGCCACAGTTTGAGAATCCTGCCCTCCCTGAACTCTTGGTTTCAAGCTAGTATTAGTAAATGGAACAAAGAAGGATCTTGTAGCTCATTTAAGTAGCTGGGAGGTGATGAAAATTGAAACCTTTTCTGTCCATGGTGCTTAATTTCCATAACAGTTAATATGCTGCTGAGGAGTACAGCTTTTTTCTACTGTTGCATCTTGTTTGTGTAAACCTTTGCAGGTGAAAAGTCTGAAAGAAGGAATAGGAATTTATTAAAAGTTCTATCACTGTCATTTCCTTTTATGTTAACTTTATAGGAAAGATCAGTTATGAGGATTATGATAATTATAGGTGATAGGGTACATATTTATGCCTTATTTAGAAAAGCAGTTTTTGGTTTAAGATGAAAACTCAGTGATAAATCTGAGATTTTAGTGGAAAAATACGTTGATCTTGAGATGACAGGAAGCAAAAACTAGGTTGGTTATCAACATAGCTCTTTTTTAAAGTCTTAAAGGTATTCATCTGATACTAAGCTTTACAGTATTTTTTCTCATTTTGTCTTGAATTTGTGGATTCCTAGTGAAAGTAAGTGAAATAAGATTTGCTTTTGTGTTGAACTTTAATAGGGCACTTGTCAGGACTGTAAAGTCAGAGGACCCAACCTTTGGGCATGCTTAGAGGTAAGTTGTTCTGTTGTTCCACAGTAGAGTCGTTTTCTAGTAAAGAGAAACTTGGTAGTATTTTTTTTAAGAAACACCTGTAATGAAGTTCTTGAAATTAGTTTGTTTAACTTATCATTTAAAAGCAAAATTTCTTCTGCAGTTCTTTATTTTTAAAGTATTTAACTTCTATTGGGTACATACTTCTTTTAATTTAAGAATAATATGCTAAAAACAAGATTTTTTTTAATAAGAAGGAAGATAGCATATTAGTGGTTTTACTTGAGTTATGACACTTTTTAGCCCTTAAGTTTTGAAGGTTTTTTAAATATTTTCCCTAGGTCTGTAGATCTAAAAAATAATATATGAATCCTGAATTAATTAAATTACTTTTTTATAAACCTTTCTTAGCATTTGTAGTGATAACATCTAGTAGTAAATACAGACATTTTACAAAATAACACATACTCTGATGTATATTCTTAAGCAAAACAAAGAAAAACTCTTTATTTTGAAACTTGCAGAAGCTTGTATTAGCATTCTCCTTACTTTGTAAAAATTTAATACAGTCCTTATCCTGGGTATATCTCTGTCATAGATTTGCTTTTGCCTAACTCTTCTTGTTGTCTACAAAAACCTGTAATTTTCACTGTATTTAAAGAAAATACAAATATGTTGCTTCTGACTTATCTGTGAGCCGAGCTGGAAAGCATATAGTTAACTTAGTTTTTAAAATGTCCTGTGAGTTCTTTGCACTTGCAGCTTTTTACAAAGATTGAAATTTTGCCCTGTGGGCTTGACTTCATTTCATGGCAATTTTTCTTTGAGTGCTGTCAGAAGGATCTCTAGGCTAATGCCCCCCTTTAGGTGCACATATGAGCATTTTTTAAAATCCCCTTCAATTGTGTCCTTTTAGGTGGATGGTGGTGACAAGAGATCAGATTATTTTGCTCCTTCTGTCAGTAAAAGAGATGAAGGGGGAAAGAAACAGAGTTTAATGTCTTTTGTTAGATGGCCTGAAGTTTTAATTATGTATGAAAAAACCTCTTGGGAGTAGGGAAGAGGTGTTCAGGGATGCATCAACCTGGCAGGTGGGAATATGCTGTCAAGCTTAAAACATGTTTTTTATTTCTCACATATAGCTCTTAGACTGTTACTGAAAAACTAAATTTTATACCAATATTTCCATAGGAGAGTCTTGTAGTTGCAGTAGGACACTTAATGTCATGCTGTGATGTTTGTCCTCTTGGATGAATTGGCATCTTGTCTTCACCTTTTTCAGTAGAAAAACCTGGTGAGATCCCAGCATGTAAACGATCTCTAACTTATCAAATATCTGTGAGCATTTAATACAGAAAATTGGCCGTGTTCAGCTGCTATTTGATTGTATAAATTAACGTGCTTAGAGAGTTGCACAGATAACCTGCTGTACCCTCCTGTGTGATTGACCTGACTCATGCAAATGAGGAATCAGCAAAAATTGCCTGAAGATCGACAGCTGCGAGATTCCACACTCAACTCAGCCAAATATATTTTGCAATGAGCATGATTAAGGTTGACAATTATTTTGCATGTTGTAACCAGAACGTGGCAAGTTCTTAGCCATATAGTGCTGGAAACTTATGTAAAGGCGAAGAAGCTAATTAGTGGTGAAGTAATGCTCTGATGAGTAGGCACTGCAGATAGGGGCATGCAGGGATTTTTATATAAACATGTCTGAGGCTGTTGCCATTCAGTATTTCACCACTCAGACACTGGATTAACTTTGCATTTTCTGTAACAATCTTTTCCAGATAAGGAATTGTAAAAAATACGTGTTGTCAGTAATATTAATGAATATATAAAAATGGCCAAAAAATTATATTCTGAACATTGCCTGTCAGTGCAAGAAGTTGAGTTAAATCTTGCAGCATTCTTTTTTGCTTTAGGTGATATTTATTTTATTGCTTACTGTGCATGTCTCTTGGTTTGTGTAGGACTGTGCAAGTTTGAAATTTGAGTGAATTTTAAAGGGACTGGCAGTATATTCCTATTCTGTAAACCTGTTTGAGACCACTTTTTAATTCTGTATACTTGTGTGTCTCTTGCCCAACAGAACAGATGTACATATGTTGGCTGTGGTGAATCCCATGTTGATCACAGTACCACCCATTCCCAGGTATGTGTATCTGCTGGAAACACAGTGCATTGAAGCAGTGCAGTTAGAGAGCTTTTATTTCAATGAAGTCAATAACCTATGTTAGCTGACTGTGTGGAGGTTTGGTTAGCTGTAATTGTTTTTTATGTTATAGATGCAGGTCTTGCTAATTTAGGAGTGTGTTAATTTACAGGTTTTGTGCACCTGCATAATTAAGTAATTCTTCTAAAGAAGATGGTGCAAAAAAAACCCCCCAATAATTAATGATGATTTTCAAGTTGCATGGGTGAAAGACTTACTGAGTACCTCAACTTATGTGTACTATTTCACTACTTCAGTCTAAATTACTGGGACTGTGGCTCCCTGATGGGTAAGAGGAGGAAAGTTGCATTAATGGACTTATCTTGGTCTTCAGATTGCTGCAAATAGCCTGAATTTCTTGCGACAAACCAGTAGAAATAAACATTGTAGAGGAGGAAGCTCCCATTGTGGCCAGTTACAGATACTCCTTGAAAACTGGTTTGTTGTGAGTTGTAGCACTTCTAACAAGAATAAGACTTTCTCCCTATTTTTTTAATTACAGAGAAGCATGTCAGATATGACAGTGTCTTAGATTCTGACTGCATCTTGTTGTTAATTTGAGTGATTTGTACTGAAAATGAATGTTTGTGCTAGAATTTCAGTAACTGAATTGCTCTTATTAATATTCTAACACACATAGTTGTTTCACTGTTGAAAACCTAGAATTTGAATATATATATTCTAGCTTGCGTGTAGTAGCAGCATTTAGTTATCCCAGTTTCTGAATCCCAGTTGTGGTTTCTGTTCTGTTTCAGGAGACAAAGCACTGTTTAACTGTCAACCTTACTACTCTCCGTGTTTGGTGTTATGCCTGTAGCAAGGAAGTATTCCTGGACAGAAAATTAGGGTCTCATTCTCCACTACCAAGTACAAAATTGTCTCACCAGGCACAAGGAAACAGTGTGCAGGTATCTTATAACCCAGTGGAACAAAGGCAGCTGTAGCTTTGCAGTAAACATTTTGTTTTCTCTTAAGTGAGAGACTGTCTTTTCCTCCATTCTTGCAGCTGAACTTTCTATTAATTCCTCTCTACCTTAGTGTAATTTTTTTGGCTTTACTGGCATTAATAGTGTTCACTCTGATATTTTTTTTTTCTTAGCTAAATGTTGTCTTGGAGAAAGTTACACTGCAGTTTCTTAAGTACAGTTGTTTGGAATAATGCTTGTAGCTGAAAAAAGAAGTGTTATTTCTTTATTGCATGGGTAATATAGCTACATAAGCGTGACAGGTAACTTGGTTAAAACAGTCACAAGTAGAAGTACAGTATTTCTAAATGTGTTCTTCTTGAGACAGAGCAGTAGAAGAGAGACCATCATGCACAGGTTGAACAGAAAGATGGGCAGTTTTTCAGTCTATGTAATAAAGAAATACAGCTACTTCAAAGCTTACTATTTAATATTAATGTAGTCTGACCATTTTCTCATAAACTGCCAGCAGCTCAATTGGAATATCACCATTGGAATTTAAAAAAAATTCTGAATTCTGTTGTCTAAAAATTCTTATCACTTGATACAAAGCTGAGTTCAGATTTCTGAATTTATGTTCTATTATATTTAACCTTCTTTAGTCTTCCAGGGAAACAGATATAATATACAGAAAAATTAGTGGAACTTAAAAGTCTTTGAAGCATTTTGTTCAGTGTTTTTGTTTATGTGCTCACAAAAAGAGACTGTCATTCAATAAACGCCTGCCTGTCTGCTAGTTTGTTTCTCCATTTGTACATTTCCTTTAAGAGTTTAATTTGTCTTCATTAACTGTAGTGAGCCATCTGGTGGCACATCAAAAATACCTACACTGGCTTAGGTGATGACTCCTGCCTTAACTCTTCTGTGCTGGCCGCTTTGTTATCCAGGGGAAAGAAATGCCACTCCTGGCATTGTTTTGGTTCTTCAGCTGTCGTTATAAATGATGCAGCCATCTGGAAACAAAAACGTGGGGGGTTCTTAGTAAACTTTCTCAGAGTACCTGTGAAATCCTGGTATTGTCACTTCCTGTGCAGTGAGATTTCAAAATGCATTCACATAATTTTCCAGTTTGGGGTTTGTTGGTAAAATAACACATAGGCGTAATTAAGTGGAAACGTGATGAATTAAAGTAAATATTCTTTTTCTCCTTGTAAGGATTTCAAAATACCCAGTAATCCCACACTGAAGATTCCGTTAGCAGCTGTATTTGATGATTTAGATATAGAAGTGGAAGAAGATGAATTGAAGACCAGAGGTAATAACAGCAAAACCCCGTGCATTATTGCATGAGTATGTTTTCAAGTCTGCTTTCCAGCTGTGTTCTAATTCTCTTCTAAGTGAAGTGAAACTGTTTTCTTTTCTGTTCCAGCTCATGTTTATTTTTAATTTCACCTTTCTTGCAGCAATGTTTCTTTACCTTCAGAGCAGAGGTTGTTGCCTGAGTTTGGCTGTTGCCAAAGCATGTTGGAATACTGTTCAGTGCAGTTGGTATTGTAGCCACTCTGGTTCAAGTAGGCTTTTTAAAAATCTGTTCTACTGGTTTTGCCTGCCCTAAAATACTCCTGATTTAAATACTTTCCTGCATTTTGAATAATCCTTTTCTGAGCCTGTAGTATCCTAGTGTGGGGTTTTGGTTATTTGTTTTCTCCTTGACGTAATTGATTTCGTGCATTACCAAACTTTCTCATATCAAAGATTGTCCCACCGTAATACTAAATCTAGTGTAAAGGTGAAAATTAGAGTGATGAAATCCCAAACAGTGAAGCTTTAATCTTTAGTTTCATAAGAGAACATAATAATTAGTATTTCTTAAAAGCCTCTAATTATTATTGATCATTCTAAAACCTATGTGTGTATTTGATGGTAAAGAAAATATTTCTATGTTCCATTTTCTCACAAAAACATGCCCAGCAGATTGTTGAGCTGTTGTTTTTGGGATACCGTTTCATATTTCAAGGCAGTTTGTTTTCCATCAGTGATGAGAGAAAAGTTCCTCTAATTTATGTATGTGCCTGTTTTGGCTAGGCAAGAGTTAATTATCTTCAGAGTAGCTGCAGTGGGGCCGTGCTTTTGGATTTGTGCTGAAAACACAGGTTGATAGTGTAGAGATGTTTCAGTTATTACTGAGCAGGGCTTACACACAGTCAACCTTTTCTGTTTTTCACATCACCCACCAGGGAGTGGGTTGGGGGTGCACAAGAAGGTGGGAGGGGACACAACTGGGACAGCTGACCCATGTGATCACTGGGCTAATCCGTAACATGTGGCATCCTGGGAGAGGAAGAAGGAAGATTATGACTTTGAGAGTTAGGGTGTTTGTCTTCCCAAGTAAGAATTTTGCATGATGGAGCCTTGCTTTCCTGGAGATGGCAGAATACCTCCCTGTCTGGGGGAAGTGGTGAATGAATGCCTTGTTTTGCTTTGCCTGTGCAAACAGCTTTTGCTTCACCTATTAAATTGTCTTTATCTCAACCCATGAGTTTTCTCACTTTTATAATTCTTCCCCCACCCCACCATTAGGGAGTGAGTGAGTGAGTGAGTGAGTGAGCGAGCAACTCTGGGGGTTTGAGTTGCTGGCTGGAGTTAAACCATAGCAATTGGTCTCATCTCTCCTTCACTCATTTACTACCAGCATTCCCTCTCCTAAGTCTGCTGGCATTGGTCAGAAAACCTGCCTGGTCCCTTCTGTTGTCTGGCACAGTCTTACAGAATGTGACACCACCCCACTAATTTGCCATCTGCCCTTACATCATTACACCATGTGTTCTATTCCTAGTTAGTTTCTCCAACCAGTGCATGTATTTGTATATTTTTATCTCTTGTATTATTAATATTTTGGGGACTGTAGCTTACATTGCAGTAATATAGAATTAGAATTGCATTGAAGTTCCCAGTAATGATGAAGTGACTGATTCTTTGCTTAGAGATGTTACTGTTCCCTCATACAAAATCAATTGTATTTTAAAATACTGCTTCATTAATCTAATACTTTAGTAGTCATGAATAGCATAATACATAATTATGGAAAGAATATATGTCAATTGTAACTTCATGTGTGTGGAAAAAGTGACTATCTGTAAAAAAAGCAAACAGTGTGGGTTGGGAAATAAACTGTGGGAAAGCCTAAATTGAGCAATCTGTTAATAAAAATAAAGGTATGTCATTGGAATAGAAAAAGACTAATTGCAGGACTAGCCAGGGATAATCACATGCTGAGTAAGTTTTGAATATTGAGTGTAATCTGACTTAGTGTGAATTTGGGACAGAAGAATGAAATCTTTAAGCTTTTGGTAATGAGATTAGTTACAAATGCAGCATAGCAACAGTTTAACTGAACAGGTAAGTCATTAAGCTGAAGTAAAACTTCACTGTTGATAAACATATTTTAAATTAAAATCTGCAGGTGTCATAAACCATGAAAAGTTTGTGAGATGAAATACAGTCCAATTGTCTGAGGTGTTTTTTAGTTAGTTGAGATCAAACCACATAATTATTACTTCTAGTTAGATTGGTGTTCCTCTAGGAGTCCTATGTTTCTTTTAGTTGCAATTCTGCATTATAATTGGCATCCCAAGCTTTCCATAAGTATTTTGATTAGTATGTATTTTTAAGGAATTATTGGATTAACAGACTTGTATTTATTCTGTTTTTCAGGTCTAACAGGATTAAAAAATATTGGAAACACTTGTTACATGAATGCAGCTTTACAAGCTCTTTCCAACTGGTAAGGAAAATGATAGTTAATGCAATTTTATATTTGCTTAGGCATGCATTTTTTCCAGGTGGACTTAAGGGGTTTGGAGAGATGCACTACCATGAAAGAGGACTTATTTTTGTTGAATCTCAGTCTTGTATACTGCAAACAATTTGTTATGGTATATGACCCACTCAGCTTTTCTCCTGTTTCATTCTAATGCCTCCTAAATAAAAATATGTGCAGTCTTAGAAATGACAAGAAAATCTGAAAAAAAGCTACTGGATTTGTGGATTAGTCTTTGTATATTTTTTGCCTTTACTACAGAAGAAAGAAAGGGAAATGCATAAGAATAAACCCTAATTAAAAAAAGATAATTGGGATCAGAATTCAGTTGTTACAAATAATGTATCTGGAGTATTCTGTGCTAAGTCATGGTAGGAATGATGGAATGCAAAATCCCATGTCATGCATGGGAATTCTAGGCAAGTTCATGAAAGAGAAATCTACAGAAGTGGAAGAGATAGCAACAGTGTCCCAGCTGGAAAGCTTCCTGCAGGAGGAGTGTCAGGGAGGTGGCAGGTGTTACCCAGAGTCACTGTGAGCCACAGGCTGAGAGTGGGCAGGGCTAAGGGCCTCGCTGAGGCTCTTTGATGGCAGAGAGGGGAACTGAGGCAGATCTCTAGAAGATAAAGAAGTGGACAAGGCACCATGAGGAAAGTATTCTGTTGAGAAATGCCAAATTTTGGAAGTATGCTGCGATGTATCCTTTCTTGGAGGGAAATGGATCCAACATGTATGAGAGTTGTGAAAGGAGGTTGAAAGGAGAGGAGAAAGTGTGTGGGTTGGCAACACTGCATGGAGTAAACACTGCATGAAATAATAATTTAAATATAAGTTACTTGCCTACACACATCTCATGGTACTGTTGGATTCTAGAGAAAAGATTTGTTTGGGATGCTATTTATGGACTAGGCTTGTGGTGATTGTTGCTGGAGTGGTCCATGTGTACTTCTGTGACAGCTTGTAGGAATTGCCTTGAATTTGAATCCCATTAGACAATTCTGGTGCTTTGAGAAATGTCAGAGCACGTTTGAGGAGCAGCGTGGCTGTGCTGCTGCAGTTGTCCTACCAGGAAATGTTTGGTCACAGCGTTTAAGAATGTAGGAAGTGGAATTGTTCAGCTATAGAATGGCATTAATCTTATGTTACAATCCTGTATGGATTTGCAGATTTCCTCATGTATTTTAACAACCTGAAAAAATTGCTGTTTTCTTTTCTTTATTCAGCCCACCTTTGACGCACTTTTTTCTTGACTGCGGAGGCTTAGCCCGAACTGATAAGAAACCTGCAATTTGTAAAAGTTATCTCAAGCTGATGACAGAACTCTGGCACAAAAGCAGGTATTAAATAATTTTGGTGATGAAATGATGATAAATAGATTCCAGAGTCATGAGGTATGCATTAATCTGCCCTAGGTTTCTTATTTTTGTTTCATGTGCTACAGAATTCCTCTTAAAAAAAAATTAGGAATGAAAGACTGACTTGCAGGACTCAAAGCACTCCTTATAACGTGTCCCTTTTTATATATACCAAAGATAGGACAAGAAATAGATTAGGTAACAAGCATTAAGCTCTTAAAAATGCTTATATTTGCCAGAAATACATCTACAGTGCTCAACTCCTTTATAATCTCTGTGTCCTTCGTTCCATATTAATGTTTTGTCAGTTTCTCTTATTTCCTAATATGGAATTTGTGTAACATCTAGCTAAGAAAATACTTTAAAATACAAATACAAAGGTAAAGAAACTGTAATTGTGCACAGTGCCAGGAGTACGTCTGACCTGTCATCTGATTGTCTGATGTGCCTGAAAAGTGCCATTAAAGGCCTGATACAGTCACTGTTTCAGTTGTGTGACAGGTTTTTAAAAATTGTGTAGTTAATAATTCAATGCCAATATTATGTTTTGTTAAGATTAATATTATTGGTGTTCTGTTGCAGGTAATGGTATGATCCCAGTAAAGATTTTTTAAAAAATCCATTTAAATGCTTTCTTTTTCAGTGTTTATATATTTAAAACTTTTTTTTTTAGGCCTGGATCTGTTGTTCCTACTGGCTTATTTCAAGGAATTAAAACTGTTAATCCAATGTTTCGAGGCTACTCTCAACAGGTAATTTTTTTTTGATGTCTTTTAAATCTGCCTAAGCCATAAAGTTATCTCTCAATAAGCAATCTAATGCTTAAGATACCTTACTTCCTATATTTGTTTAAAGCAAATGGAACATAAACTTTAGTTAATATGACTTGAATGTAGATCATCTGAAATGGAGTAATCAGTAGTTAAATCATGTTTTAGATTTATTTATATCAAATTCTCAAAAGATCTTCAATTTAGAATAACTCCTTTTCTTTCAGGAAAATTAAAGCAATAATATCTGAACTAATCTTTTGTGTGAAATAGTGCTGCTAATGTTTGAGCAGTCCCAGAAAACACAATAAAGATGTTCAAAAATAAAAAAGAATATAACAGATTTTTAATGTGTTTGTCAACCAATGATGTTTAAAAAAACCACACACTATGCAGTTTCCATTTAATATCTTGGAAAGAAGCCCCCCACCATTTGTGTTTTATGGGAACCACAGGCTGGTAGCTTGATCAATAGGCAGGGATTATTACATAGCAAAGGCATTCTTCAGTTACTGCTTCATATGATGTCTTGGTGCATCCATACAGTGTGGAGCACTTAATTAAAAGCTTTAGAACTAGGTGAAAAATTTAAACCTTGTAATTACAAAAGCTTACTAGTATCTTCTGGGAATCTGCATATATTAAAAGTTTTAATGTTAATTGCTGCATGTAGCTGTAAGGTCAGTGTTTAAATACTAATCTTAATGTTCTGCGATCTGCTCATGAATTTCTAAAGCGCCACTTAGATTTCTGAAAAAGCAGAATTTCAGCCTTGATAACCAAAAAGAAACTGTATGGAAACTTAATTCTTGCAACTTCGAATGCTGATGAGAACATCTTTTTCCATGCAGAGCAACACTTAACTAGAACCTTTTTAGCTTAGGCCTGGATCAGAGTTGTACGTTCAGCAGGTTTCACGGCAACAATTAAAACACAGCAGGGCTTTCATAACCAACACTCTCCTAGTGCCCAGCCTTACAAGTTGGGCGGCCATGTCCAATCTTCAGGGAGAAAATTACATTCATCAATGAAGAATGTTTATCTCTTAATCTGTGTCTTGATGATTTTGGTAATTTTGATCTGTGAAACGATTGCCAGCAAGTAGGCGCACTGGGGGTTTTTTCGTTACCCAAATCCAAACTCGGTTCTGTAAGTTGCAATTTTTAATAAAAGAAATGTTTTGTAGTCAGCAGTTTTGAGCTTAATAAGTAATTGCTCTGATGGATGGGAATGTTGAGCAGCAAAAATTACTAATATGAACAACCAGAATACAAAAAAGAGAACAGAAGAAAATAAAAGTCTTAGTAGTTGCCAACAAGAGGCTTTTGTTTTCTCGCATGCCTGCTTTATTGGATACTTTCTCTTGCCAAGGACGAGGCAGCTGCGCTGATTGATGAAATTTGGTGGCTTTTAGGGTGTTTCCAAACATGCATTAGACTTCTAGTAATACTTTACAGCTCTTTGTGGGAACACATTTGGGAAATCTTAAAAGGCTTTAGAAGAATTTTGTTCTTGGTGGTGTGATGCATTGGAAAGACAGGCTAAGTAACATCATAGTACTTTTTAATAAAGTACTTCATACCCAGTGAAAGCAAGGCTCTGGTTGAGTTTCTGGATAAGGTTTATAAGAACTGTCTCTAAAATGTTCCATTACAAGCGGAGCTGGGGTCTGGCCACACTGCTGGTACTTGTTTGAGTTAAATTTATCGTTCCAGTAAGCTGTGGGAGCGTTTTTGCAGGTGTTAAAGTAATTTATTTTGGGAATTGGAGTGTTTTGGAGGAAACTTGTATGATAAGATGACTTGTGACATGCAAGAAATGTGTGCAGGAAACTTACTTGGTCTGGAAATGAAAGACATTTTGAACATTAGACCTGGGACAGAGTAACTTTCTTTATTCTTCTTTAACAGCCAGATTTCATTTTTTGTTATCTGTGTCTTTTCTGATATGAATATCTTCCAGATAAGATAGGGTAATATGGTAAAACTGGTTTAAAATTCTAGGACGCACAAGAGTTTTTGCGTTGTCTAATGGATTTGCTTCATGAGGAACTTAAAGAACCAGTTGTAGAACTGGAAGATGCCCAGCCTATGAGTGTTGAAGAGAGTATGGAAGAAGATAAGAGCCAGTCAGACTTAAGCTTTCAGCCCTGTGAATCCTGTGGTAACTGTGATAAAACGGAAAATGACACAATCTTCAAACCCGTCTTAGAGGATCCTGCAGAAACAACCATGTTAATTCAGGATGATGATAACAACTCAGTCACATCCAAAGACTGGCAGAAAGAAAAAACATCAAACAACAAACTTAAACGAGCAAGTTCTATGGAAGACTTGGAAAAAGACACAAACACTGCTTCAGAGACCACTGAATTTTCAAATAACCAAGGAACTGTCAAAGTACAGATACACAGCAGATTCTCAGGTAATGCATTGCTCAAGTATAATTGAAATAGTTTAAAATCTTAGCCAGAATATCTGTGGGAGTGGAAATGAGCTGTAGAATACAGTAGAGATATAGGTCAAATAGGGTAGGTGGTTTTACTTGTTAACAATGTCCCTATTTAGTTAATTTTTTCAGTTCAGGTGTTCTGAATTCAATTTTAATTCCCTTGCAAGCTAACTGTTTGTACTGGGTAAGGTTTCAGATAACCAGAATCGTGGGGGTTTTTGTTTTGCTCTTAACTGAAAAGGAACTGAAATGGTGCTACTTTCCTAAATGTCCAGTGGACTGACAGTGTGGTTAAATAAGACCATGGTGTCTGTTCACTCTGTAGTAATTTTTTTCACAGAATTTGTGCAAATCTCAATTGCAGAATACATCAATGACGTTCACATGAATGACATCTCTGCAGCCCAAACACCATCATCGGTTGAAGGGATGAACACACGCTTATCAAGCAGCCCTCCAAAATCATTCCCATCGTGCTCTTCACTGGCACAAGTCCACAAAAAAGGTAGAGGCCCTTTATTTTCTCCTTCCTGGTACTAAATGACCCTGTATTAGAGTTTTCATTGTGTTTAATTCTTGTGTAACAATGTAGTGTTGTTTCTAAGGGGGTTTTAGCCCTGTTTGTTTCTGGTGGGGAGAGGAAGTGTTAGGTAAGCTGGACATGCAAGATCATTCCCTGTATTTCTGTAATTTTCTGATTCTTTTGAAGCATGAATAGTATTTGCCTTTATTTTGGGAAGACAGAGTATTATTTTTAGACAATTTTATCAATTGCACTGGCTTGGAGAGAAGAGAAAGGAATAAGTAGTACCCCCAAAGGTAATGCTCTCCAGAAAATAAACTCATTGGTTCTTCAGCAGAAGTTCAGTAAATCACCGTTTTGGTCAGCTAAGGTTTAAGGAGCCATGTATAATAGTACTGTTGATAGACCTGTAAATGCTGGCTGCTTTATGGTTGTAAATGTCCCTGCAGTGCAGAGTATTTCTTTTGGCACTGCAGCACAATGCATTTATGAGCATCCAGAACATTTAGACTCTTACTGTCCTTACATATAAGACAGTGATGCTTTAGGACACGAGGAGCAATATATATATCATTTTTTCCCCGATTTGTTTCACAGTAGAGTACTTGAGGCAAAGCTTGTCTTTCAGAGCCTGCTTTTAAGGCATTGCACCAAACCCAAAATAAAAACTAATACAACTTTAATATCATGATCCTGCTTCATTCAATAGCCTGTCCAGATAAGTTCTGAACATTCATGTTATCTTTTTAATGCTGTAGCATTGGTGTTGCATGACAGTGATTTAATGGACTTAAATCATTGACCTCCTTGGTTCGTTTGTTCAGCAGCTTTGACACTGCATCTGTACTACTGTCTCCAGTTTTGGCTTCACCATTACAGGAGGGTTTTAGACAACCTGAAGTGAGTCTGTCAGAAGAGGTACTTGGTCACTGGTGCTTGTCATGCCCAAGGACAGGTTGAGAGACCTGGGGTTTTTTAATAAGCTGCTGTCAGGCTGGACTTCAGTCCTACCTTAGGTCTGGTTGAATCCTCTGTCATCAGTGTTGTGATACAGTAACCTTGTGCGTGAGTTCTTCAGCCCAGCATGGTTGAAACTTCCCAGGAAGATCTGATCAAATTAAGTGTCAAATAGAATCTTCCTTTTTATACCTTGGGGGATTCCTGCCAAGATAAATCCATCATGTAGCAATAGGCTGTAGATTTCCAGACTGGCAGTTTGAGTTTTACTTACAGGGGCAAATGTTTCTGGTGGTTGTCCTCAGCTGCCTAAGGAACCCACATGAATTGCCTGTAATTACTGGCAGTAATGGGATCTTGTAATTCCTCAGAAATAGTTAGTAAATAGAAAACAGGTCTTGGCTCATAATTTAACTCTCAACCTATGAGACTTCTAATTATATTATGCAAAGCAGAAATGTAATCAGAATCCACTGTACTTTCCCTTACTGCAGCATTTTATTTTTGTCATTTATAGTTTCAACAGTATCATCACCAAAAAGGAAGAAGCGCAAGAAGTACAGGAGTGTTATCTCTGATATATTTGATGGGACTATAATAAGTTCAGTCCAGTGCTTGACTTGTGATCGGGTAAGAAGAGAAAGTTCTGGCTTTTAATATGTTCTTTTCTGACTGCTTTATGAATATAGTCATTCTTTGGTAACTTTATATTCTTTTGTGGCAGAATTCCTCAGAATTCTGTTTCATACTAGTTCCCTCAAATTATAATAGTGGCTACTGTCAGCACTTTGTGTTTAGAATAGCGTGTATTCATTGAGCTGAATATTTACTCAGAGCCAAAAAATAACATTTTGAGAATTGGTTTACAGCAAGGATGTAGAAGGAAGCTTGCTCTTCAATTTCATTTAGGTCTCATTAGTTTTTCTGTCTTATCAGATAGATTGAGACTAACAAAATTAAGATCTTTCAAAAAATACAGGTAAAGACACTAACTTTTGCAATTATATGAATCACTTTCTGAAGTGATTCATATATTATATGAAGTGCTTTCTGAAGTTGTCCTCTACTGCAAGAGGAGATGCAAGATAGGAAGGAAGAGTTGATTTTTTTTCCTGTACTATTTGCTCAGAGAATTACTTGGAACAGCATACGTGATCATTTCAAACAAGTCAGTTACCTAAATATATGTCTAGTGGACTACTTTAGTTTAAAAGCAATAGTATCAAATACTGGATATCCAAATCTTTACATTGGGGACAACTTTCCCAACATAAGGCTTAAACCTAACCCTGGTGTATTTGCATGCCTTTAATACTTCTCATGGTTTAGATCTAAGTATATAAAGACCTGGGTAATCTGGTGAACAAGTTCAAAAAAACAAACAAGACTTTCTAAAATGTGTTTGATGTTTGACTCTGTGACTATGTGATCACTAAATGAAGCACAGAAGCAAGAAAATGCACAGATGGGTCTCCCTTGCAGCCAGTCCAGTTACATCAGGTCAAGATAATGTCAGAGCAAAATACTGTGGAAACAATGGACTGAAGCTTTCTGAAACTATTTTATGTAACACAGCCTGAGGCAAAAATCACTGTGCTTTGTATGACTGATACAAAGACAAATAATAATGACCTAAAAAGAAGTTTCAGTGATAACAATGTGCAAGTTCATTCTAAGATGTTCTTTTTTGGTTCCTCTTTTTTAGAAAATGAATTCTTATTAACGTACCTTTTTATAATTAATTTCCTGCCTAGGAAATAATTTTCATTTATGCACTGACTTGGTAGTTACTAGCGAACTTTACAGAACTCAGTTTAGTTACCATTTCTCTTCAAGCTTAACTCCATTGTGTTTCATTTATTTTCTTCCTTAGCTGTCTGTAACCCTGGAGACCTTTCAGGATCTGTCCTTGCCTATTCCAGGTAAGGAAGATCTTGCTAAACTCCATTCTGCAAGTCATCAGACATCTCTAGTCAAGGCAGGGTCGTGTGGAGAAGCATATGCCCCCCAGGGATGGATAGCCTTTTTTATGGAATACTTCAAAAGGTAAATAGCACTTATCTTGTTTGATTTAATTATCTATTTTGAAATTTTAGTTTCTGCTCTTCTGGCAGAACATTTGTTGGTTTTCTTTCTTTTCTGTCAATGATGTTTCAGGTTTGTTGTCTCATGTGTTCCTAGCTGGTTTTGGGGTCCAGTTGTAACCTTACAAGATTGTCTTGCTGCCTTTTTCGCCAGAGATGAGCTCAAGGGTAAGAGGTTAATTATCTGAACACGTTTCTTCTGTGCTTTTTTCCCTCCTGTCACAATAAGATGATTGATATCTTCTTAGCTTAATGCAGTTAAGCAGAGGCCACCTATTAGTGTTACACAGTCAATCCTTGTTCTTTTGGGATCGTTCATTTCAGAAAGGTAAGCTGCTCATTCAACTGAGTATTTGAGATAAATGCCTATGAAAGCTGCTTTAGAAATGTCAAGTCAGTGTGAATTTAGTTTAGTGAAATTGTATCAACTGAAGACTCATAAAAATTTCAAACCCACTATATTAATATTTATTCTCATAACCTCAATTTGGACATAGTAAATTATTTCCCTTTTAAATTATATAGCATCATCTCTTCAGATTATAGTGCATTGCTTCATAGTTGAAGACATAAAACCTAAGAACCTTTCCTGTAGTTGCTATGTCAACATTATTATGACTGTTAAATATTAAATGCAACCTAAAGATAAATTCCCTTGAAACTTCTTTCTATCAAATGTACACACTTAAAGGGTAACTGTTCAGATGTTGAGACTAATGGCTGGTTTTCTTCTCCCTGATGTTTGCAGGTGATAACATGTACAGCTGTGGAAGGTGTAAAAAGTAAGCTGACTTTTTACCTTTGTTTTACTTCTTAATTTCAGGTTTTACTGCTTCTATTAGTCAAGAGACGTTTATTTCCGTTGGATATATCCCAATACTGTTCATCTTTTGATAAGACCCTGTGTTTTGACTGTCAGAAATTCAGTATCCCCAAGGCACAGGGGTCAGGAAGCACCAACTTACCCTACCACATGTGCTTAGTTCTTTCTCATGCCCTTGCAGTTTGGGTGTAAGTTGGGGTTTTTTTGACAAAATAAAAGCTCTTAGCCCTCTCTAGTACTAGCAGCTTTCCCCTGATATGCAGTAGGTCACTGAGGTGTGTTAAATAAACAAACTGTGGCTTTAAATACTGAAGAACCAAGAAACAGAAGTGGTCTGAAGACTGCTTGAAGCCCTAATTTATGGTCCAGGAGTGTTATTTCTTCTTGTATGTGCTGTAGATAATTTCTGAGAAGTAAACTTAGTTAATTTCTTTTTTGTCTTTCGCTAGATTAACAGCTTTCACGACACTTCAAGTTCTTTCCTCTGTGTTAAGAGAAACTAGTTAGCTAGTTGGGACTTGATTGTACTTGCTGTTTTGAGTTTTTCAGCAGTACAGATTGTCTTGTCTTATGAACCATCATTGTTTGTATCATTTTGGCTACTCCATGTCTAGTCTACATTCCAGAAATATTTTGGGTTTACTAATGCAATGTTGAGCTTAGGCTTTTGCTGATCTAGCTCAATAAAGTAAAACCTTTTCAGAATTAATTATTGGTTGTTTTGGTTTGGTTTTTTCCTTGCCTAGGTTAAGAAATGGAGTGAAATTCTGCAAAGTGCAAAAATTTCCTGAGGTACTGTTACAATATGCACTTTAAAGCACTTTTTCTGCATAATTAGGAATGTGTTAAGACTAATGAGTTGCATGGAGTAAACTGTGTTTATAATGCTGTGTGATGAAAGTCTACCTTCATATTGGCATTTGTTCAAGAATGTGAGCAGCATGGTTGTTCACCCTTTAGGAAAATGAGTCTTGTACATGACAAGTACAGGAATGGGATTTTCCTGTGTTATTACTGTTGGTCTGAAGACAGTAACAGCATTCCTATTCTGTGTTACTATATATACTACTGTTTATATTGTAGGTCATAGAATTAAACACCACAGCCAGGCTGGAAAACTCTTCTCTAAGTGACACTTGTAACTTCACATTTAAAAAGTAATCCAGTCTTACACTTCAAAGCATGAGCATTGATACCTTCAATAATCAGGAAGAATTTACGTCCCTCATTACAAGCTTGTGCAATATGTGCATTGAGAAAGAGGAAAGGAATGATTGCAGTGCTGCATCAATGTTAGAAGCCACAGCTGATTAAAACACAGAGCTTGTGAATGTGCTTCAGCTCATAGGGAAAACTATTCTTTTTGGGATTATAAAAGGAAAAGATTGTGCACACAGTTTAGGTATTTAGTATCAAATAACATGTATAGTTCTTGACTGAATCTGTTGATCCTTCTTACAGATTCTGTGCATTCATCTCAAAAGATTTAGACATGAGCTCATGTTTTCCACAAAAATTGGGACCCACGTGTCCTTTCCCTTGGAAGGCCTTGACCTTCAGCCTTTCCTTGCCAAGGACAGTCCAGCTCAAATTGTGACATATGATCTCCTGTCTGTCATCTGCCACCACGGAACTGCCAGCAGTGAGTATGAGCTTGATTGTTTTATCTTTGCAGTTGATACATTAGCACTCTTCTTTAAGCATGGTAACTACATACTGAAGGGTAAATAGTTAAACAATGGTAATTAGAATGTGGAAGATGAATGCTGTGATTTTTACCTTGATCCAAAAGATTAAAGGCTTGCTCCAAAAGAGCAATTGAAATTATATGGAATACCTAAATAAAATTGAAGGTGGAAAAAAGTGAACAAGTCCAAGAATATTATCTAAGAAAACTATTGAACAACATAAATGTACAAATAATGTTGCCAGCAGATGACC
The DNA here is from genome assembly GCA_013398615.1 of Brachypodius melanocephalos. Lineage (NCBI taxonomy): Eukaryota > Metazoa > Chordata > Aves > Passeriformes > Pycnonotidae > Brachypodius > Brachypodius melanocephalos. The sequence continues at coordinate 7,843,068 of VZSR01000245.1, forward strand.
AGTTAGTTGATTAGCTGCTCTACACAACTGCTGTTCCTATCAATGCTTTGTATGCCTTAATTTCTGGAAACTGTTTACAAAGCACCACAAAGATTTTTTTAAAGTATGTTCTCTTGGATGATCATTGCCATTTAACTTCAAAATAGGTGGTAACTGCTATTTGTGGGTAGTGATGAGTAACTGAATAAACACCTTTTTGCTATATGTCAAGGTCATTTCTGCCTAGATGATTTCAGTATTTATAAGATTTGGAAAATAGGAGGAATAAATGTTTTAAGCCAGAAAGTTCATAGATTTTTATAGAATCCCCCTCATACTTCTCAAACTTAAGGTATTCCTTGTTTGAATTTTTTTCCTTTTTATTTTAGTGCTTGCTAAGTGGTGCTTCACATAATCAGTTTAGCAGATCCTTGATTATTTACTTGTTAGCAGTTAAGTATATATTTTAAAATAGTAATAATTTAAAATATATTATGAATAGTCTTTGAAACACAATTAGTTATAGTTGTGATATTATGTAGCTGCTCCATATCTGTGCTACTTTCTGTTGTAAAGCATACAAAGATTTGAAAAGAGTTTGTTGTGAGAGCTGATGGAGGGTAAGTTTTTCAGACAGTCTTACTCTGAATGGTTCAGGACTGTATTAAACAACATGCTGCTTGAAGAGTGCAGGAATGTGCTGAAAATAATGTTCAACTCACCACTAGCTAATAGAAATTCAGAAAAAAAGCTGATGCTGAGTTTGACAGAAGTTAATTTCAAAGTCATACCTGCTAATGGTTCTGTTTCTCCCGTTTAAGACTTGAGGGGGTTTTTTAGGACTTACCTCCTTTTCATGTGTTGCAGAGTAAAATGGGCATCTCTAGACACTCTTTGATAACTCTTGCTTCCTGCACCCTAGGTGGACATTACATAGCTTATTGTCGCAACAATTTAAATAATTTGTGGTATGAATTTGATGACCAGAGTGTCACAGAAGTATCAGAATCCACAGTGCAAAATGCAGAAGCTTATGTTCTCTTCTACAGGTAAGACATTAGAAGTACAATCATACCCCTCTAAGCCATGTATGTAAATAACATTTTAAGCAGTTGGGCAGCCTTCAGAATTAGCTGCCCTGTGAGAATTTTAATGGAAGAATTTGACCAGCGAGAAAAGCCTGTGCTGGAGAAAAAATCCTTCAGTTATGTCCTTAACACTTGCTGTGTCAGAGCTAAAGTGTTTGTACTAAAATGAAATCTGCATACTAAGAGAACTTTAAGCAGCAATTAAGAACTAGCCACCTTATTTTCGAATAGAGGAAGGGAATTCTGCATGTGGGGAGATTTTGCACACAGAAGGTTTTAAACTATTAGAGCTCTAACTGGAATTGTCCAAATCCATCTCTATCAGATGGGATGTAGGACAACAGAGATTTGACTGTGTTGTAATTTAATCCATTATATTATACATTTTAATTTAATGCTTTCATATGCTATTCTCTTCCGGAGAATTGAAATGAAAGGTGAGAAGTCATGTTGTTATCATCTTCAGTCTAGGGAACTTCTGTACTTGAGATAATAAAAGCAACTCAATGTTCAGATTTTAAATTTCTGGTACTAAGATCAAATTTCTGCTAAAAGTTGGCTGCCAAATACGTTGCATAAAAATGAGATGTATTCTGAGGATGTTTTAACTTTCATTAGGAGCACTCCCACTTGTTCAAGCTGGGCCCGTGGGTCTCACTTAGTAGGCCATTTAAAAGGAATTTGCAAGTCATGCTGTATTGCCAAGAAAGAACACTAGATCTTTGATTGTGGGTTAACATGTTCAAATAAATAATAAAAGAATAGCATTAATAAAATACAGCTTTAAAAAATATATCTACAAATGACAACTACTGGCTTGTAGTTGGAGAAGAGAAAGATTCTATTCCATCTAAAACAGGAGAGCAGAGTTACTTCCAGTTTACAGTGAGAAAAGTAGGAGGATACAGGACAAGTAGGGGAATTACCTGATCTGCTTACTGTGTAACCATATTTGTGAAGGTACACAAGGATCACCTGGCCAAGGAGTGCAGTTTGCAAAGCTTTATCTCAAACTGCAGAGAGGAACTGAGCAGGTGGGCACAGCCCTTGGTGCTGCACCACCTCTGCAGCTCAGTCAGCTTCTGTCTTGCAGCCCAACTGTTTGCTTTCTTAGGCTGTGTAAACTGGGAGTACAGACAAGGCCCAGGTAATTTACTTGAAGGCAGAGTTTTCACAAAGTTACCTGCACTGTACACAGGGACCTGTATTTGTTTAATGATTTCTATTTCTGTAATAGAAAGAGCAGTGAAGAAGCACAGAGAGAGAGACGGAGGATATCAGGACTACTGAATATGATGGAACCCAGTCTTCTGCAGTTCTATGTTTCCAGGCAGTGGTTAAACAAATTCAAGACATTTGCAGAGCCAGGACCAATTTCAAATAATGACTTTCTCTGTATGCATGGAGGTGAGACTGTAACTGTGAATCATTTAAGAATAATTCATCAACTTCTAGCTATAACAGTAGTGTACACTTGTTTTAATTAAAGCAGTTTGACTGTACTAAGTTCATATTATGACTACTTTGGTAAATTGTAATTTCTAAGTAATTCTTTCTTATTTTAGTATCTGACTGATTAGAAATGATACTGTGTGAAGTTACCCTGTTTTTTTCTTCTCTCTGCACATTTGATTTTGTTTATAAACTTTCTTGATTCTTAAAGAGGAACAGTTTCTCTTATCTGCTTGCTTCTTAAACATGTATATTCACATTTGAAAAAAATCCTGTCACTGTACCATCATCCTTAATACTTTCATCTGCAATGAAATGTTTTTCTCAGCTTGAGGCTATAAACAGTGAGAAGGTTTGAAAGCTGCTTTGGAAGAAATTGATCTGATGCAGAATATCCAGTGCATAGCAGTGTGAAAATCAAGTAGTAATTCTCTGTATTTTGTAGAGGACCATAAAAATTTTACCTTGTGCTGTAGGTTTAAAAAAAAAAGAGTATTACAGTAAGCAAAATATGGGAAATACCCATATTTGAGTGCTAACATGCCAAGAAATCATTACTACGTAATGCCTATTTTCCAATAAAAAATATGATTGCATTAGATTGGAAGATGGAGGCACTGCCCCTGTTGCTGAACCAAAATGTTAACACAGGATGATTGTGTCCCTGTATCCATCTGCAGGGCTGCAGCAGATGATTGTTGATGTATGAGTGCCCAAGTATTCGATTTTCCCTTTCCCAAGAATTCCTGTATAGAGTCCACTGTTGTTTACCGTGTGCTTCAGTTCGACACTGCTAATTCTGCAAGCCTCTCCATTTCTGCCTTCCTCAATATTTCTCTGTTTTCAAGTATTCATGTTGTTTGAAGTAATTCCAAAAGATCTGCAGCAAATAAGTGAATTTTGAATACAGTTTGTTAGTGTTTATGTGCATAATCAAGAGATTTAATCATCCTGACATTCTAACTGTATACCTTAAAAAGCTTTTTGAAATCATTATGTAAAATGGATTTTTTAACTTTAGCCATTTGTGTAGTTAGTTTGCTTCTGCTTTTTGTGAGCTTTTCAGCCTCACAGAAAACTAAAATCAGAGTGATGTCTCTAAATACAGTGATAGATTATACCTAGGTAAAACTTACTCCATAAAATTTCTCCGAATTCGTTGAAAGGTTCTATTTTTTATTTATTTAAGGACTTCTAACATAGTCTCCTCCCCTCCCTAAAATCCACAAGTTTTTTTTTTTTTATTGTATGGGCGTTTTGTTTGTTTTTATTCCTTCTGCAGGTGTTCCTCCACATAAAGCTAACTTCATAGAGGACCTCGTTGTAATGCTACCTCAAAACATATGGGATAATCTGTATAGCAGGTAGGTTTTGAACTGTAATTGGAAAAAATCCAGTGACACGGTGTGAGAGCCAAGTGGCACCATCAGACTTTAGAATTAGTGGCTCAGGAAAAAGACAGCCCTCTGGGCACACAGCTGACTGAAGAGACTGCAAACAGCCAATTCATATCATTTTCTTATGCAAAGTAAAAGACTGCATAGAGTAGTGTGTTATTGGGGTAGTGCTTCAATGTTAAACCAATAAACTTGTATGGTATGTATGAAATAACACAAAGTAGGTCAGCAAAAGTACACTTTGCAGAGGTTTTTTGAAAGAGCTCTCTGTATCAGCTTCCTGTTCTCTTCTTGGCTGGAGACAGCTTTTCTTTTATGTTGGCTTTGAATCCATAGCCTCAGCTGCCAGTACTACTTCAAAATAACTTATATCTGAGCGTTCTGTGTTACTGCCCCACACTTTAATGTCAGTCAGGTTTGAGTGCTTCCTTACAGAGGAGGAATTCTTACAAGCTATGCCTTATTCTAAAGTAGCAAAAAGCTACAGCAGAGCTTTGCTGATGGCTTTCAACATTGCACTTGCAATGTATTTCAACATTGCACTTTCTGTATTGCACTTGCATTAAATATTTTTAGCTGTTAATTTCCTGCCACAATACATCTAAGGGTTTGGGGAGTTTTTATTAATGTTCTAAAGTTTTGGTGCACACAAGTAAAACATAAACACAATGCTATTTGTAGTTTATTTCTCTTTTCCTATGTGTACTGAGTTTTTCTTCCATTATCCATTTTCTGTATGCAAAAATATCCTTCCCAGGAGCAGTGCCCCTGTAGATTCCCATGGATAGTTTCCCACAAGGAAAACATGAGGGAAGGGTCAAGAATAACCTATTAAGAACAAACCAATAAGTTTAGAGGCTGGGGTCAGGGAGGTAAGAAAGCCAATGAAGAGTCTGCCGTGGGATGGAGGAACATGTTTAAGATAGAACTGGCTGGAATTTCCGTAGGCTGTTTCTTAAAGGCTGTTGGTAGAATCACACCTGGTGTATATATAACAACACTCACTGACATGTTCTAACCATAGTACCTCCTTCTGAAGTCTGTGATGCAGCTGGGTTTGAAATGGTTTGTACTGGCATGAGGCTGTCAGAACTTGAAGGATGGTCTTAGGATGGAGAACAGAATATTACTAGAAAAATAAACTATGGCTTTTTGGGATCACTGTGACTGGCATGTGTCAGCCTTCTGTTCATACTGACATTTGCCTCATCTGCAGGTGCATGATCTTTTTACATGATATTTTCCACAAGGCTGATTGTTCAGGTTTTTTTACTTTTACTGCAGATACGGAGGAGGACCAGCTGTTAACCATCTGTATGTTTGTCACACCTGCCAAATAGAGTCTGAAAGAATTGAAAAAAGAAGGAAAAATGAGTTGGAAATGTTTATACGAGTAAGAAAGAACATTTTTCCATTCTGCTACTGATCAACACCTGACATTCATGACTGGACCCAAGGGATTACTAGAATTGCACAAGGGATTCCTGTAACAAATGGACTTCATTAAATACCTCTATCCCTATATACTATCCCATCTCTCCTAGTGGCAGCAGTAATGTTCTTGTGAAATCCCAGATAACTGCTTAGATAAAAATGGACATAGAGAAAATTTTTAATGTGTTTCTTGAATTACTTTTTTATTCTGGAAACAGCCATAAGAGCAGCTGTTCTTTATACACTGCCAGTGGTCTGTTCTATGCAGTCTGATAAGGTTTAAGTGCAATAATTTCTTAAGTGCAATAATACTGTGCCAAGAAAAAATTAATGATAATCATTAGTTCTAATTTTTTTAAAAAAGGCATTAGAAACATAAACAGATGTAAGTAATTCAGTGTGAAGTAAATATGTTAATATTGAAATGGATCTGTAAATTTATATCAAGAAGCTAATGTATTTTCCCTGGGTTAGAGAATTATGTGCTTGAGTCTGAAGGTAAATAACTAATGGTAATTATTTTGAAATTCTTAAACCAAAAATTGAATTTTCCAGTGAAAATAAATGCAGAGACTTTGGAGTCCCATTCCTGCTATCTAAACTCATGAAAGGAAGAAAAATAGAACTGACTCTATTTTTTCAGTTCTGTTTGTCCTTTAATCACACTTCAGAGATTGTCAGCTTTTCCATGTTTTTTTGAAATTTTTAGGAATTTTCATTAGTCTGGATTACCACCAGTTAGTAATTATTTTTAATGACATTGAGTCGACCCCATTTGCTTTAGCAGTCGGTATCTTTCCAGTAAAGGCAGTGATTATGTGTGCACTGTTGTGCAAGTATTGTTATTGGTTAGCACACAGAAAATTCTATTGTCCTCTATAAAGATGGCTTTAGGGAATGGTTGCAACACTTTCTCTATATGAAACCTTAAGTTGTGTTGATGCTTTAGGTTTATGACTTCAAAGGGGAAGCATAGCTATATTATTACAGAGCCAGAAAGATAGTGGTTTAAAGATTTAAGTGACTTTTTGCTTGTTTCTTCATAATTTTGTGAAAAGATCTGTAAATCATGAAAAGTCCCAATGTGTTAGTTCACTGTGCCTTGCTTGGTACTGCCATCTGCTCAAAATACTTGAGGAGAAACAAACAGAGATGAAGATACAGTTCATCACACAAAGAACTTCCCATAAAAGTATGGAAAAAAAATTTCAAAACTATTTTATTTTACAAAAATAAGGTCTCTGCATTTTTTGCTACTTACAAGTTCAGCCTTCACAGTAATTATTAGTGTTTGATGAGTAAGCAGTTGTGATTAAGATCTTACTGCTATTTTCAGGAAATGTAAATAATTTCTTAACTAAATAGTAAATCAACTTTTAATATGAAGGTTACCACTCCATCAACATCTCATCTTAGGTATTTACCAGGTGTTTACTGCTTTTATGGTCAGCAGTTCTTTAAAATGTTCTGTTACAATGTAATGTTATGGTGTTAATAATTACAGTGGTTCAAAAAATTCAGTAGTTTAAAGGAATAAAAGGGCAGAAAAAAACAGATTTTTTTTTTCCTTTTAGCTTAATAGAGCATTCCAGGAAGAAGAATCTCCATCAACATTTTACTGCATCAGCATGCACTGGTTCAGAGAATGGGAAGGATTTGTAAAGGGTAAAGACAGTGGTAAGTTGTGCCCCATTTCAAAATACAGGTAATATTTTGTTATATTGTTTGTTTCTGCTTTGGTGGAAGACTGTAGGAAGGACAGATAGCAAAGATAACAAAAGCTCTTAAACATCTAAGACACAGGTTTTGTAGGTTACAAATACATCCAAGATACAGAACATAGTAAAATAATTCACAGCAATGGGTTGATGGGATAGTGTTGGGAAGAATGTTCCCTGTTTGGAGATGTTTGCTGTTAGCAGCAGCAGGAAAATGGGATCTAAGTAGAAGGGGTTATGGATTTTGTTGATAGATGTGCTGCAGCTTCTGGAGGAAAGGTGACCTCATCAAATCTGAACTCAGACAGCTCAGTAACAACTGTACTAATGTCAGTTTAGCTGACTTCAGATGCCTCTAAAGTTTTAAAATGAAAACTGATAAAATATTTTACAATCTTGTTAAAATCTGCTCTAGGACAGCTTTGGTAAGGGTAAGAATTAGGATTGTGTTTTATGTTGCTTGAAGACTTAACTGTAATCATGAATGCTTTGGAAAACCTGCTCTTAATTAAAAATGTGATTAGCTTTTAACAATTTAGAACGTACTGTTAAGCAGTACAAGAACAAGCAGTAAACAAAGGAGCTGTTTTTCCTTCACTTTAGTAATAGAACCTCCAACCTGCTGCTTGTTTTCAGCTTTCCCAATCTTAATTTTTTCTGTTGCACTAGATCCTCCTGGCCCCATTGATAATGCTAAGATTGCAGTCACAAAATGTGGCAATGCTGTGCTAAAACAAGGTAAGTGTCCAATAGTGCTGCAGCTTTGTGCTGCTTATACATTTGCTGAAGTTTGGAAGATGTGTGATTTTTTAAAAATCTTATTTATTGTTACTGTAAAATGAATGGCATTTTCTAATTAATCTGTGTTGTGCCCATTTTTGGGGAATCATTTTATTCTTAACAGGAAGAATTAGTATTTCTAATAGACTAATCCAAGTGCAGCTGAGAGTGTAGGAGGTGCAGAGCAACTTGACAATGGTGAAAGTGTGTTTTGGCTTTGTATCACTTGGTTTGATGGGGGCTTTCTTAAAAAATGGGAGACTGTTCTATATCTGTATGTAGTCATTTGAATCTTCAAACTTAATTTGAATAGAAAAACATCTACTCACAGAGGGAGAAAACCACTGTAAATAAGATCTGTTGCTCATTTTTCTGCAAGTCATTTGATACTGTACATTGCACATTAGAGAAGCATTTGCAAAGATACAGATTTCTTCACCATTCTTCAGAGTTAAATGCTAGATACCATTTATTTGGAATTCATAGGTACAGAGGAAGACATTCTTATATGACCTGCTTTATGAACTCTTTAGACTTTCTAGAAAGCTTTAAGTTCATTGCAGCTCAGCCTAAAAGATGAATTTGCATCAAAAAGATTAACATTTATTTAATTGGATTTTTTTCCCCAATTTTGCTTAATGCCTTAGCATACACTGGATGTACCTATAAACTTACCATAAACCTCACCAACTGTAGAATGCCAAGAGTTTATTTTAAAAACAGTGAGTTTTGGCACTCATGAGTTTTTTAGTGTGTTTTAATGATTTAAGTGCTGCTGATAGAATTCAAGTACAAGGTATAAAGCCTGATAAAATAAAAAAAATCACTTTAGAAGCAGTAATTGATAGCAAATTAGTCAGTTGTTGGTTTACTTTCAACTACATTGGTACAAATTAGAACTTGGGTAGAAATAAGGTGAATAAGATGTGGAAAATTGGTCTTGTGAGTTTGTGAGAGGTGGGAACACCACTAAATAGTGTCCAGTACTACATATTTCTGTGATCCAGTGGTCCTGATTCCAGTGCCTGAGTTCACTGTGCCTGTTCAGTTTAACCTGACTGGCTGCAGTCTGGATAAGGGAGTGAAGATCTGTCTACTCCTGTGCCTGCAGAGATGGAGTTGTTTCTTGAGACCCTAAACATAAAACTGAGGCATAACATCATTAGTACTGGCATGGGATCTGTGTGATGACTTCCAGATGAGGCTTTGCATAGTTGAGTTACTGTAGGTAAACAAAAGTGCAACTCTTTGTACCCTTCCCATTTAGAAACTCTTAATAGGTAAAGTACAGCAGTAGGCACCACTGCAGCATGTGACGAGGACAGGAAAGTACAGGAGGAAGGAGGAGAATTGTCCTGTTTATAGTGCTTACTTCCTTTTTTTAAGTGTGAGGGTGCTGAAACAAGGCTTAACAAGACAGTAATGTCTAGTACAGCTATCAGGGGAAACTTGCTCTCAGGCAGGGTTTTGATTTGCTAAAAGAAAAGGAGGCTTATTCTGGTAGAACGGAAATGTGACCTCTCTGTGTGGCTTAACGTGAAGAAATCACTCCGTATCAGACAGGATTCTTGTTTTGAAACCTAGAGGGGAGGTGTGCTGATGCATCTTTTCTTTGCTGCTGTAAAAAGTTGTGGAAAATCAGAAATGCTTGTTAGATACTGACTTGAGACAGGAGACAGACCTCTAGGCAGAGCAATGGAATCATAAGCAAAGACTTGAATCAGTGAATGAAATCTGGCTGACCCATCGTGCTGCAGGAGCTGTTATTATCCTAATAATATTCCTTTCTCTCTGGGAATTTCACTGTGCTTCTCATACTTTTATTCTTTACTATCAATATTAATTTCTCTGATGAAACAAGAATCTTGAGTCCTTGAACTTTACTGTGTAATTGATGCGACTGCATGTCCTTACAATAATATGAATCACTGTTTCCCCAGTACCAAGAGCTACCGGCTGTCAATTTGATTGGTAGATATTAGATAAGATGTTTATCATAGAGTTTTCATATGTTTTCTGCAAGTACTGCATAATTTAGAGCAGGTAATTGTAAGAATCAAGAAATGCAAAACTAACACAAAATAGGTAATTGGGTTTGGCAGCTGGTGCAAGATAAAGCAAAAAAGAAGGTTATGGTGTTAAATTTGGATCTGAATTCTTACAGTTTTAAATTTTAATCGGGATTTTTTTTTCTTTTTTATATCTCTTTTGGACTTAAATCATTACAGAATTATTCTAAATGGTAATTAAAATCTAAAAATTTTTCAGGTGCAGATTCTGGACAAATATCAGAGGAAACATGGAATTTTCTTCAGTCGATCTATGGTGGAGGTCCAGAGATTATACTCAGACCACCTGTTCCTCCAGTAGAACCTGATATATTGCAAACAGAAGAGAAGATTGAATTAGAAACTCATGGTCTGTAGCTACTGAGAAAAAGATGAACTTGTAAGGAATCCAGCTTCCTTACAAAATGCCCAAAACACATTCCTAAAAGTTTTATTCTCTTATGTCTGTTGGAGGCACAGCTCACTGGGCATTACATTAACTACAGAATAGTAAGTTGAAATATGTATTGCGATTTGTTTCAATAGCGGATGTTTCTCTGGTTTGGAAGGCATGTGGTTTGTACATTTTGGAATGTTTGGCCTATGGGAAAAATAGAATTTCTGAATCTTTTGCTAAAAGTCAAAATCCTATTATATCCTTAGACTTGAAAAACAGGGACAAATTTTAGAGATGTTCAGTAACCCTTCTGATTCCTGATTGGGCTCTGATATCTATGAACTTTTGCCTGTCTTAATTGTACAGTCTTGACAAGCCTAGGTATGTGAGGAGTATATTTTAAATGGACTGTAATGAAAGATAAAGGATTTTCATTTCCTAAATGCTCAGGAAAAAAATTCTCTTATTTTGCACTGTAAGTATATGAAATGGGTAGTATAAAACATCCAAATACTTCTTGAATTTGAGTGGCTCAAACATTAGGGTAGACTGAACAATGTTTTAGTCAGCAAATGTCATAACTTATTACTACTAAATTTTACATCTTATTATAGTCTTCTGTAACTCTATAAACCTGGCTAGCGTCTTTAATAGTATATGTGGCAAGAAGATTTAGTCTTATCTAGGGTAACATTTGAGAGCATGAAGTGTGAAATGTAAAATTATTATGGACATGAATGATATAAATTTCAGAAAATTAAATTGTCTGGTCTCTTGAATTGCATTCATAAGCATTTATATTTGAAGGATTTTATTGTATTGTTAAAAATTTTCATTGGCATGATGACCTTTAATGTCAGAAGCTGGATAAAATGTATATATTGCAAAACTTTATTGAATGATTCATATTGGAATGCAGAATGACACTTGCTCATGTTTTTGCCTGATATTGTTACCAAATAAGCAGCATTATTCAAGACTGGATCAATAAAAAGAAAACAAAATTAACTGTGGAATAGGTGGGGGGAGCTTTCCTGAATGTTTTTCATTTACTATATAAATACAAAAACTTTGGAAGTAATGCTGAGGTAAAACTGCTCTCACACCCATACAATTACATTTTTGACCATTTTAAGTTTAGACAATGATGTTGACAGTTCTAGTTTCAAAGTAAGAAAATGCTGACAATACATTCCTGTGAATAATTTTATATGTAGTTTAAAAACATACTGGTTTGTAGGACTTCATGCTATTCTGGTTAAAAAGCCACCTATAATAGCTCTAACCATAAGGTTTTGTAAATATGATTTTATGTTAGTAGATAAAGCAAATTGAAGCTAATACCACATTACCTGTAATGCATCAAATGCTTCCTACTGACTTGTCTTACTGGTAAAGTTAACTTGCTTATGAACAGTCATTAGTAACTTGCTGATGTTGGTCTGTGAACTACTGTCTGATTTAAAGTCTTTTTCTTCTTTTTTTTTTTTTTGCTAAGATTTTCTAGTTTTCTTTGATTTAAGGTTCTTTAACATACTGAAGCTAAAGAACAGTGAATTGAAGAATTTTTCCTACATGATGTTCTAAATTGGAAATTGAGGAAGTATTTCCTTGTTCCTGTTAAAGCACAGTACAGTGATCAAATTTACGAATTTATTCAGTATTTTTGTTAATAGTCTGGATGGTAGAACAGTGTGGCTCTGTAAAATTTACAAGGGAGAAATGACTTGAGTGCTAGGGGCACCAGCTTGTTAGGGAATGAAGCAGTTCTGTGCTGAGTATTCTGGGTATTACGGCAGATCAGACTAAGAGTTAAAACCCAGTGATACCAAAACAAAACCTGTTCTGGGTAATAGTAACAAAAGCATCAGATGTGAGGCACAGGAGGTAATTATTCTGCTCTACTTGGTGCTGTGCTTGTGAGATCTCATCTCTACTGTTCCCAATTTTGAATGCTATATGATGATAAATACAAGTTGAGGTTATTTTAGGGAGAAGCAAAAAGATTCAATGTTGAAAAAGAAGTCATTTTCTCCCTTAAAAGAATGCTGAAAATGTAAGACTTCCAATGTGTAAATAATTGCTGGATAATACCGAACAATTTTTTTTCTGAGATACACAATATTTGCCTGAGCTTTAGCAGTGGGGACTTTTGCTGGGTTTAGGAGCTTATTTCAGAAGTCTAGAAGTCTTCTAGTCAGTCTTTTCTACTGGGTGTCTGGGAATCCGTAGTCAAACATAATCCGTGATGCACACAGATCAGCAAGGAGACACTTCATGGCAGCAGAGTTTGTGAAATGCTTTTGTCGCTGTGGAAAAAGGCATTTTCACACTGGAAGTCTTTGTCATACTTAGAAAAAACCGAACCCCTGAGTTTGCAGAGATAAATAGATGTGTTTTAAGACAGTTCCAAAGGATTGACACTCTTGCTTTTAGCCCTCTGAGAGCTCTGCAAGGGATGTTATGTCACAGAAATGGAAGTAGTCTTTTAAAGGAAGGCAATGTGGGAGAGCTCCAGATGGATGGTTTGTGTATGCTGGAGGGAAGGCAATAATTCAGAGAATAGGTAAAGGACAGGCCTTTACTGGGAAAAGCTGTCATGATTCGTAGCAAAGAAAGAATGCATCTCAGGAAGGGCCTGTGGAAATTATTTTTTTCCATAAGCCTTTCACCAGACTATTTGGATTCTTTGTTCATTTGTTTCCAGTTGAGGAAACACAGCAGTGTGTTTGGGTACCAGAGAAACTGTCACTTCAAGAAGGAAAAAATCCAGTGGACTCCTTGTTGTAGGCCTGGAAAACTGGATATGAGCTGTTAAAAGCCTGCAGTTCTGTCTGGTTACTTTAATCCTGTCTTCTGGGGAAAACTGTTTGATGGGTGTCAGGGACTTAGCAGTTCAAAGCTTGATTCGTCTAAATTCCTGGAGGTTTTTTTGCAAGCAATGTAACTAATTGTTCATCTGAATACCCAACATTGAGGAGACTGCTTCAGATACTGTGTAATGTAGCTGAACAGTATAATTGGAGGGGAAAAAGAATAGCAGAAAAGCTGCTGAATTACTCAGTAGTAAAATAAGGCAGTTTTGTAATGTGTTTCAAAGGTGAGAGCTAAATAGTCTGGCTAGTCAGTGATTTAAATTGAGGAGTCCAGAAAGCTATTTCTGCAAGTATCATCCAAGTTGGTCCTGTGTATAGGAATACATATATACTAATGTATATTAATATAATTATATTAAACTTACACATACATATTTATATACATACACATGTATTTTATATATGTATATTAAAAAATCTGCTTCTCCAGTATCTTAATTGAACTACAGCTAGAGGGACTATAATAATTATTTTGGGGTTTATGTTGAAGTAATGACCTCAAGTAGCTACATTTGATAAAGGTTGTTTTTTTAAATAGGCAAATGACACTCAGTTTAGTGCTGTAATGGGTGTCAGCCTTCCCATCAGTAATGGCCTGTTTCAAGATAAGATAAAAAAGCATAAAGTGATAGAAATGTGTTTGGATATATTATAATGTGGATGAAGAGGTTTTAATTTATGAAGCAAAAGTTCAATATGCCCACAGTTCAGTAGTCCTGAATTTTTTCTTAAAATCTAATGTAATTTGATGTGCTATGCTAATGCATTATTTAAGAATTCTCCTTCTCAGATTCAAAACTTACATAGTGACTGGGTTTTTCCAGCATTATATATCCTACTTCTCCTAAAAGCAGAAGGCATTTATTTGTAATGATACTGATGATACTGCTAACATTTGCCTTTTTTATTTTAGGATCCTGTTATTCATAATATAAGTTCATTTGGCAAAGCAAGCCTGGGATTTGTAAATTTTACTGAAAAACTTAAATATTATCTGCTTAAAGGGACCAAGTGCTTTCATCGTATTTGCCATACAACTATTTTATACTGAACTAAGAAAATTCTGTTTCATTTAATCCTTTTGAATTCCCTGTATACATCTGGCTTAATGCAGTCTAAGCAGTTTTCTCACTGAAAACCTTTCAGTCTTCGTTTTGCCCAGGAAATGAGTAAAACAACTAGGCTTTCTCATTCTTCCTAACAGATGGCTTTTCTGGCTTCACTCTATACTTAAGCCATCCAGAGCTGACAGTTAATAGCAGGAAGCAAAATAAGATTTCTGGGTTTCTGAGGTGTTGTGAAGAAAGACAAATCACTTTCAGTGTTAATTCACAGAAATTAATCCAGTTACAAACAAACTTGGTTTATGTTAGCCTTCAAAATCTTAGAAGATTAGAAAATAGCCTTGTTCAGTAAAATTTAAAGTGTTCTTCTCACTAACAGTGAAAAGTGTAACTTGTTTTCTTGAATATGTTCTATTATATATGTATTTGTTTAAAATATATGACTTGTCTTAGGTTAAACTTTAGGCTAGCTTTAAGCTGTTCAACAAGGTGAGAGGTCTGCTTCTCCATAGAAACCAGTGAACACTGCCACACAGATAAAATATGCTTATAATACATCTAATGTTACACATTTGCTTACAACCACAGAGTCACGGTTTTCACAGAAAGCTGGAATTATTTATTCTATCTCAAAACTTTTCTCTGTTCTAAATGTGTGTCAGCTCAGACATGCAGCTAGAAAAAGAAGGTTCATTTGTGAGAAACACATCACTGAAGTGTCCAGTGGGTTTTCTGCACCTGGACTGATAATGGTACGACATGCAAAGTCACTTGATGGCAAGTTTGCACATAGGTTGTACATGGGGCTTAAAAAAATATAGAAGGAACTTGGTCACAAACAGGATGTTTATAAGATGAATAAGCAAGTAAATTAATTTTTTATTCTGAGTTGTTCAGGACTGATTTGATTAACTAAAACTTCAAGTTCTGATTGTTGAATTGACATGTAAAAATACAGCTGACACTTGAGTTGGTGATTTATGTGCAAGTATAAAATGAACCATCAGTAAAAAAGTAAAGCTGGCCTAAGGGGAATACACTGGTTCTTTAGGCAGGTTTGATATTGCTTTATGCAATGCTAGTGAACCTTAAAGCACATTTCTTCCTAGTCATTGGGAAATAATAAAGCAGTCATCATCCACAAAATATTTTCATAATACAAATCAAGTTGAGAAGATTTCATTTCCAGATATGTTCCCCTTTCCTCACTTGGAACTCACAAATTATTTATTATTCATTAAAAATTCTACTAAGATCTGTTTTTGGAAAAACTTAGCACATGAAAAAAGTAAATCTAAAAGTACTTTGTTGAAAAGGATAAAGAGGGCAGAAGAGAGGAGGCATTTGATTCATAGGCGTAGGAAAAAGCTTAGAATAAACTGTCAGCTACCAAAAGAGAAAAATAGCAATTTTTGCTTCATATCTCACAGGACACTGCCAAGAGTTTTTCATGTTCATTGTTCATTAATAGTTTTGCTCAGAAATTAATATTTTTCTAGGTGACTAACTTTTTTGTCTGGTGTGTTTAATGTTAAACATGCTAACGATGTTAAACATTATAAAACAAGATGTCCTGGTTACCATGGGGATGCACTGCTTTTCCCCCACCACCACTTCCCCTGGGTTCTGTTAAAATGCCAAACCCAAATGAACATGCAGCACTTGCTCACACACTGTCTCTTTAGCACCAGAAGTAAGGTTACTCTGAGATTTTCAGTTACAACAAAAGAAATGCACTCATGCATGCCAAAGTGCTAATGAACTGGCAGCTATTAATTCACTTAGACAGTATTTTCAATTAAATGTTTCATGTAGTACCAAGGCTTACAATTTAACTGTAGAAGCCAGAAATAAAACATGTTTTAGCTATGAACTCTTTAAGTGACCTGTCTTCTGAATGATTTTTAGTAAGGGAAATATGCTCTCTTTTACCTCGTTTGGTTGTAGTATAATTAATTTACTGTCCAGCCAAGCAGGGTAGTGGAGATCATCTGTCTTTTGAACTTGATCAGTAGGAATCTGAGCTTCATAGGTCATCTTACCTTTGCACACTCAAATGCAGAGATTCATCTTCCTGGGCTCTTTCTGTAGATGTTGAGAAAGATACAGGTAATAGAGGCAGTATCTGGGCTTCTGCTCTGCTTTTAAGTTAAACCTGGAAAGTATCTACTATCGTTCTGGATTTGAGCCCTGAACAGGAAACTCTTCTTAAACTGTCGGTGCTGATATTCACTCCTGTGTGATGGCAATTTGTCTGAAATTTTATTTACATCTGTCACATCCTGTATGAGAGGACCCTTAATCATAAGCCAGGCTTGGCCTTAAAAAGCTTTTCTGTTTGGAAAAAATGTGACTGAAGGCTAGGCAGAAGTGTGCCAGGTATTTTTATTTATTTTTGACACCTACATCTTACTTGAGAACTGCTAATTTATGTTTTTCTGGTTTACATTGAACACTCTACATGCTGTTTTGAGTAAGAATAGAGGCCTTTATTGTGTTGTAGGAATTCCTGAAGGAATATGCAAGGTAGTCAAAACAATAACGGGCATATTCTGTGACCTGATGCACCTTCATGTAGGTTATACATAATTCAAAATATTAATGCGGAGCCACTAATACCCGAGAGCACTCGAAACGTGTAACAAAGGGATGTTTCTCAAGGAGAGAGGAAAGATAAAAGGCACTGCTTGGACAGGAGTTGATAACATCTGTAAGGGCTAAAACTCCCTGATGAAGGTGACTCACCGTTAAAGTTGTGCTGATGGGAACACTCCAGGAAGGTAAATGGAGGTAATGTGGGCTTTGGGGTTTTGTAGCCTTAGGCAAAACCACTGAGCCCATAGGGGTCCAGCTCACCCTCTCCTCCTGCTTAGTCAAAACTTCTCTGATTCACATAGGTGAAATGTCCCAGAACCTGGAATTCTCTGGATTGTTGTTTTCTTGAAGCCTCAGTCAAATTTCCTACACTAGAATAATAACACACTCGAAGAAACTGCAATAAAGCAAATTTTTAAAAATGCAGTTGGTTGAAATAGGTAGCAAAATTTCCATTTTGAAATACAAAACCCCACTTTTGAGTAGTAAAAACTAAGAAGTATAATACAATCTGAAAAACAAAAATCTTCCTTTTGGTGTGCAGCTTTTATGTTTAATGAGTTCTACTGTGGAATGGTTCTTTTAATAATGTACTACAATCTAGCTGTCATTTAATATCGATCTGACTTCGAAGCCTCTACTGAAATTAGAAAAAGCCATTTAAATGGGAATACCTTGTATGTGAGGAGTGTTTATACGTGGTACTGAAAATAGTCTAATTAATTCAGTTATTAAATATCAGATTACTTCACTGCAGCTTCTTAGACCAATTTGGATTAGATTGTCCCTACTTTAAATATACTTTAATTATTGCAGAAAATGCAAATAATAACTTTGAAAATTCATTTAACTTTTGTGATTGGTAACTTGCTTTTTCAACGTGGAATATGACTAATTTCAGTAACTAAGGTCAAATCTGCAATAATCTGTGTGGGTTGTAAGACTCTGGAATTGTCTAATGTACTTACCCTTTATCAGTGATTGGAGATCGTTTTCTTTAATGAAGACCTAAAACTTATTTCCCCCTACCTTGTTCCTACAAAAAAAGGAAAAAAAGGCATAAAACCCAGGCATTCTAAACTTATGGCTGAATGAAGTGGATTTATTTTAGTAGATACTAGACCAGATGACTACATATAAGTGTGTGAAGTGTACTATGATTACATTTTTTAAATGATCTGTATAGTAATATTTTAATACTATTTTTGACATGCTGACCTCCATACAACTATAAAGTCTTTGTCCAAGTAGTATTTGAAGTTGTAAAAATATTATTAAAAGCATGCATTTTGGTATTATGGCACTAAATTGGTAATATAGTCAAATTTAATGAAAATTGTGCCAAAAAGCCAGAACAGTCTCGTGTAAAGTGGCTACTGAAACCTACACCTCAGTGCATCAGAAGAGTATGTCTTCAGGCAGAATAGTTCTTGAAGGTTAGACACAAAACAGAATTGTTTGTCTAAAGGATTTTGCTTCAGGTAAAACCAGTGAAAACATTTCACTGAGGGCAATCTAGCCTTTCTCATATTTATTCTTTATATATGTGGTAGCATTAATGGAAAAGAAAAAATCAGAATGTAGGGGTGTCCAGGGACTAGAGCAGGCAGAACTGAGCAAAAAACGACCTATAACAATAATGAAGTGATTGTGTAAGGATCTGTCATGTATCCAAGCAGAAAATGGTTTTAACACTGTTAATTTTTTTTGTTTCCTTTTGTCTCAACAAAAAGTATTCTTTTATAACTTTATCTTCTGTGAGTATCTACAAGAATGCAAATACTTTTTCTTCCGTTTCTTTAAAGTGCCCACAGACAGAATTATTAAGATGGTAATTAATGCAGAGGTATCTAACTTGTGCTGAGCCAACTCATCCAATCCAGGGTGGTTTATTAGGTTTGGGCCATGGAAGTTGAACCAACAGAACCTAATCTGGCTTTAGGAAAATTCTCACTGTCCAAGCTTAACTGCACATCCCCCCGAGTGACTGCACACATGCAGCCTGTCCAGTACACTTTCCCTTGAGTCAGATCAAATAAGCCTCTGGAGCTGAATTCAGCCTAATCTCCCTTGTCCTGCATGCCCTCCTGAAGAGCCAGTGTAGATCCAGAGCTGTAGCCAAGGATATAAGCCCCATTTATCCAGAGCTGGGGCAGGAACCAATAATAGCTTGTTAATGCTAGGTGGAGGGCATGGTGGAAAGAGAACAGAGCAGCTGTCAGAACTAACCTAGATGTCCTTAGCATCATCTTCTCAGTTGTGCTGAGTCCTCATGAGTGAGCTTTGTTAATCTTCTGTCAGGAAAAAAAATCACATATTATTTGCTCTAATAATAGGAGAAGCAATTAAGCAATTTCATGGATTGAGATGGGTGGGAACAGGGATGTTGCTGCTGAAAGCAGGAGCTATGTCACAGCTTCATCAGTGCTGGAACTTGTAGTGTTAGCAGTTCTCCATGCACAAACATGAGCTGAGGCATCCCACAAACATGGAGGGATTTCTGCTCTTGTAGAAAATACTACTTTGAGAGGGGTCTGATCTACTGATTTTTAGCTTGTCCCATTCTAACTTGCTGAAAAGTTGTCATTAACACCACTATCTCCTGATCAGAACAGGGAGTGGTTTTGTTGTGGTTTGGGTTTAGTGGTTTGGGGTTTTTTTTCCCACTACCAACATCGATGAAGCCTAAGAATTTGTTATTGCCTTATAAATGAGTAATATGTAAGACTGTCCATAATAAATACAACTACCAGTTACTAGTATGAGACAGATGCTGCAGCACAGAGGAAGCTGCAGCCACAAGAACTAGAGATGTGAGATAGTTTGGGTGGAGTATATGAGGAACAAGGGACACCAACTGGAAGTGAAAACGTGTTGGAGAAAGCAGTATGGTGCTACTAGACAGGAGTATATTGTTTTACACTTAGAAATTATTTCAAAGCTGCTATAAGATACTGCAGGGAGGGGGCTGCAGGATAGCACGAGTGGGTGAGAAGTATTTTGAATTGTGGGGACATCAGAGTAGATGTAGAGCCTCAGGCAGCTTCAAACAAAGCAGGTTTCTCTAGGTTTTAATGTAAACTCTCTTGGGTGGAGGTGTTAGTGAATCTGATCTCAGGCATTACTACACATGGGCTGCTTTCTCTTCTTTGCATATTGTTAATTTTCCTCTGGAAGGTTAGCAAAACCAGACTACACAGTAGGTACACAATGGCTGGATTAAATCCAGGGAAAAGCAGGGAGCATGCAGAGGTGGGGCAAGAGCCTCAGGAGTATCCCTTTCATTAGCAGGAACCATGACCTCAAACATCACACCATTAACAGTTGCTCTTTGTTAACCTTCCATCACTAGGCATCACTGCCTCTTAGGCAAGATGGCAGAACCTAATACTTAAATCCTGCTCTGTGAATTCAAGGCAAATCCTGGTGTAGGGTGTGGTTACAGTATAGTCAGACTGGCTTAATCCCATTGCCAAAAGGTACTGCTGCCAAAGGAGCATTGCCTTGTTCCTCGCCTCTGCTGGCAGCACTCCCTCCCCCATCTCGCACGCTGGCTTTCCTCAGCCCCATGGTGAGCCAGTGCAGTTTAATTTCTAGATGAAAACGAACACACCAGAAACAGGAACAGCTTCTTGGTGGTTTAGGAAATCCAGCTGGTTTACTGTGTG
Organism: Brachypodius melanocephalos; assembly: GCA_013398615.1. Lineage (NCBI taxonomy): Eukaryota > Metazoa > Chordata > Aves > Passeriformes > Pycnonotidae > Brachypodius > Brachypodius melanocephalos. The sequence continues at coordinate 7,863,564 of VZSR01000245.1, forward strand.
TGTAGATGAGCAGCCCAGTGGGCAGTAGGAAAGACTGTGGGGCAGGAGTGGGGGAAGTGCTGCCTCCCGTGTCAGCAGCCCCTGGATTCGGTCAGGTCTGTTGCTCAACTGCATCTTTGCAGCGCCATGGGAATCTGAAAAAAACCCGCCCCCATCAAAACACCCAATCGATTTTGCTCAGAAGCAGCTGAGCAGAACCCTCAGTTCTCCTGTGAAAGCACTAACGCTTGTCTGCAATGCAATAATATCCTCAGCCATTGCAGCTGTTCAGCTAAGTGAGCATATTTCTAAATGGATTGCAAGGCACAGCGCTTTAGTGCACACAGGTGCTCCTGCAGTAATGAGAACACCGCTCTTGCTTGGGCACGCACAGAACAGGGCTGCAGGAGAGCAGTGGCACAGAATCGAGAGACAATTTCCCTCTCTCTCTCTTGTGGGATTTCTGTTATTTTGAATTTGATCACAGAAGACTTCCAAGTCAGCAAGATGTAGGGAAAAGTGAGAACTGCTTGGGAGAGTGGAAAACCTGCTGAGGTTTTTCTGCAGACTCTGCAGAAGGAATGTCTGTACGACAAGACTTGCAATTTGGGTAATTAGGATTTTATTAAATGTGCTTTCTTTACAAAAGTATCGATCACTTGAATTATGATACAGTCCCTAACTACTTTCAAAAGCAACTGAAAATATTCTTCAGTACTTAACTCTGTTACAGAGAACTGTTTTACCTAAGGATTTTCCAGCAATCTGGACATGTTCATTGTTATTAAGAGAAAGGTTTTTTGAATTTTCTTAGCATCAAGGAAAACGTGAGATAACATTTTAATGTGAGAAAACAGAAAATGTGAGTCTCTTTGTTTCTCGTCTACACAAAACTCTTCCAAATGCATTATAACTGTGGTGTTTCAGGAAAAAAAACATGAGAAGTTCAAGAATAGTCAGAGACAGTAATTTTGTTGTCTCTGTAGGAGTAGAGGTAAAAGACTGCGGGCGGTAGGTAGTAGTAACTCTTGGTGATAGCACACCGGTGAGCTGCGAAGCAGGCAGCACCACACTAACAAATTTGAAAGTGCAATCAATTAAATTTGTCGTAATCCAGAGGGCTGGAGTACCCCACGGAGTACTTGCGGCACCGCCTGAGCTAAGTCGGGAGACAGCAGTGGAAATTGCTCAGGAGCTGCGAACCGAACAGCCCCGCTTTTCGGGGCACGAAACTGGCAAGTGGGGATAGGAGTCCCTCCAGCCAGCAGAACGCTGCCCCCGAGGCGCGCTCCCCGTCCCCTTCCCGGCAGAGCAGCCCCGGCGCGTTCCCGCGCTGCCGGCGGCTCGGCCGGGGCGCGCAGAGCCGCTCGCCGCCCCGCTGTTGCCGCCCGCGCGGGCGGAGCTGTCCCCGTCCCTCAGCGCGCCCCGCCAGACACCTGCCCGGCCGCGCTGCGCTCCCGGCCCCGCGCCGCCACCGCGCTCTGCCGGCAGGGGGGGCTGCAGGGAGCGGGTCCCGCCGCAGCGCGGGGGGGAGGGGAAGGAAGCGGAAGGAGCCGCCGCCGCGCTGAGGGGAGCAGGCGCTGTGCGGAGCCGCCGCCTGGTGCGGGCGGCACGGAGGGAGCGAGCGGCGCGGGGCTGCGCGGCCCGGCCGCGCCGAGGAGCGGGCGCCAGGTGAGGGCCCGGTCCGGCCCCGGGGAACGGGGTTGGGGGGGCCCGGGCGGTGCCGAGTTCGGAACCCGCGCGGGGAGGGGGAAGAAGGAGGAGGGAGCGAGCGGGGGAAGCCCCCACGTGACCAGCGCGTGCGGGGAGGAGGTGGCGGCTCGCGCGCCCTGTTCGAATCAGCTGGCCCGCGGTGGCGCCTCCTGCGCTTGCGCGGCGGCCCCGCCTCCCCCCCCGGCTTTACGTGTGCGCGCGCCCGGCG
>VZSR01000245.1:7865563-8000838 GCA_013398615.1 Brachypodius melanocephalos
CCCCGCCCGCGCGCCCGGGGCCCGCCAGGCGCGGCTGCCCCGCGGAGCTCCTTGGGCTGCCCCCGCTGTGCCACCCTCGCACCGGGTGTCCCCGAGTTCCCAGCGCTGCCCCGGCCGTGCGGCGCTCCAGGCTGCCGGCCCGTATTCACACCCGGAGCTCCCGGGCCCTTCCTCGACCACCCTGCGGCCGCGAGCCCCCGACGGTGTCCCGCTGGCTCGGCCTGCCCTGCACCCCTGGCCCGGGCTGCTGCCGCTGCTCTCAGCCGGGTTTCTGCTGTGCAACCTAAGCGGCGCCTGCCCCGCAGGGACAGGGGCGCTGATGGCTAAGGATGCAGGGGTCCAAAAGAGAGCCGTTTAACATCCCAAGTCTGCTCTCGATGGAGGTTATGATATATAGTCCCGTCGTTTCACAAACTTGTAACTTACAGTTCTGTTTTCTCTTGTGTTTAGAAAAATTACTCCAGTCGTATCTAAGTGTCCCAGCTCAGCAATATTCCCTTTGTCTCCTAATCCTGATCTCTTTTGAGGGAGAGCATATGGTTCTTCTTCCTTATGGTGTTTTGTATTCTGTCTTTGTTATTATCCAGTAACGTGGGCAGGTTTTGTAGTCTTGGAGTGTTTTGCTAATCTGATTCTAGGCTGATACATAGCAGAGACTAATTTTTTTACAGAAGAATATGTTCTTGAGGCTTTGATGTTCTGAATTTTATTTTGTAAATATGTTTCCAGTTATTATTAGAAAAAACTAGTAATTCTTCCATGGTTGTACATGTATTTGCATGTTTTCCATCGATATTGTCATTATGCTGTACTGATCACTACGTAGTGATTGTTTACTGAGGCTTTTAAGTGAAGCTCTACGTGTACCCTGTATTTTATATTAAATACTGTCTTGTGCAATCTTTTAAGAGCATGCTTTTCGGGTGTATTTCTAACCTGTGCTTAGATACTAGCTTCCCATCCTAGCTGCTCCAAGGACTGGTCATCTAGTAAGTTTGGGATTAGGAAAATGTGGTTCTTTCTATAAGCAAGCATAGCTTTTCAGAAAAGAAGCTGACAAGGTACTGCTGTGGTTTGTTTTCAAGCATCTTTTAATCTTACTGTACTGTCTTCTGGATTAATAGTAGTAATATTTGCTTAATCAGAAGTGGAAAAAAGTGCAAGAGAAAAAAAAAACCCATGGTGTGTGTTAAACAGCCGGGGAGAAAAATGAATCTCTTTAAAGAGTATGTGGGAAAATGTTCAAATAAAAAACTATCAGTGAAAATTGTCACTCAACTGAAGAAACTTCCCATTACCTTAGAAGGGTTTAGCAGTTGAGTCAGTTTGACGTGTGACTTCTAGCAAGTCATTAAGAACTTAACTTTGGTTTCAGGCTTTTTCAGCACTGTCGTGTTTATTCCATAATAAAATTGTATGCCTTGAATTTAAAGGCTTTTTGTGAAGGAGTGTTATAGACTACAACCTTGTGTGTGTCAGTAAGGAGCAGCAGTGAATGACCTTACACTGAAATACTGCTGATAATTTAGTCTATCATAGGTAGTTGTTGCAATTCTTAGTTGCACCACTGTTAAGTGAAATGGTTTTCCCTTTGCCTTGCATACTCTAAGTGTAAGATTACTAAGTGAGAAGCTATTTTAAATAGCTTAGTTATTGAGATATTCAGTGATGGAGCTCAATCATGTCTTCTCATCACTTTTTAACATTTCTGGGAGAAGAGAAATAGCAAATAGGATTCTTTGGCTTGGTGTTATTATGGATTAATGTGCAAAAATAGCGAGATCTTTATTTCACAGAATTTGGGAATGTGTCCTAATAAGGGCTTTTGTTCTACAGCTGAACAGCATGTGACTGCTCTGATGTTTATCAGTGTTTCTAACATACTTGTGTAGTGAGATTACATAATGAGATATGCCATCCATAGTCTCGTACAGAATGAAGGCTTTACACTCCCAGTATTTCCAGAAGACTTAAAGTTCTTGTGGGGTTTTGTTGGTTGGTTGGGGTTTTTTTGGTCCATTTGTCTGTATCTGGTTCTTCCAGATTATTTTAGGTGCTTAGGTGACTTCTGGTCAGTAATAGCTGTGTGGTTGATACAAAGTGGAAAGACTTGTATTCTGCTCTTTTACCATAAAGGAAATAAGAAATATGTTTCTTAACGTTCCTAAAAGTACTGGGGAAGCTGGAACAGAAGTCTTTGCAGTCTGCCCTGCTCCCAGTTATACTTTTTTCTTGTTTAATTTTTTTTTCTTCTTTTAAATTACCTTTCAAAATTCCAAATCCCTCTTTAAAATCTGTAGGTCTAGGGCTGATCTATTGAGGTTCGCTTTGTTTTGGTTTTCCCAAAGTGTGTGGGAACTGATGATACAGGTCTCTCTGGTCATAAGGAACCAGCTTTGCAAGAAAGAATTTATTCGAGTATTTGGCACTTGTATCCATATATACACGTTGTACTCACTGTTCTAGAAATGCAGTACTGTAGGACCTATTGTTCCCTTTCTCTCAGGTTGGTTTAAAACTACTTGGATTATTCCAGACAGCTATTTGTAGACCTTGTCCTTAAAAACCTTGAAGAAGAAAAATTCTGCCACTTCTGTGGGTGGGAGTGAAGTTGCAGAAATTGAGAAACTTTCTCACTTCTGTGGTGAGGTGGGGGTTTTTTTGTTGTTGTCGGTTTGTTGGTTTTTGGGTTTTTTTTACGTTTCCAAATTAAGTGTTCTTTGCTGAAAGTCAAGCTGCTGCTGATAAGAATTTGCTCCTGGTAAAATTTAACACTTAAGGGTATATTGTTCCAGTTTTAAGAACACTGTGAATATAGTTTGTGGTTAAAAAATTGCTGTGGTTGTAGAAGAACCATCATGGTAGTTCCAGTTTTCTGGAAACCATCCTTCTGTTTGAGTAACTCTAGAAGAAATTTCAGAAATGTAAAGCTGAAGGTTAAATGGTGTGTTCTTATTGGACACTTGTGTTTCAAACAAAATGACCTTTAAAAAGATTCCCTTTGGGAGTGCAGCTTTGTAATCAAAGTAATACAAACTTGGGGTTTGTAGTGTAGTATGTTGATAATTTATATGGCTTATATTCAAAATTTGAGTATTTGTTAACAGTTTGCATTTAATTACTTTCCCTTATGCAAGCAATTGGTTGTATCTTCTGTTCAAAAGCTTAGTAGTTTAGCTTACAATTACTGCTCTTTAAAGTTCAGTGTTTTGATGCTTGTAATGAATTCAGTTAAACATAGAAATACATAAAGCTCAGTGAGTCCACCCCTCTGCCCTTTGGAAGAGTAGTGGGGTCATTCCCTCTCATGGCAGAGTTCCTCCTTGTGTTCCTCGTTTCAGCAGCTCCATCACCCGCCCCATGGTTAAAGTTTTACCTGATACTGAATTTCAGTATTTTTGCTTTGCATACAGCTGACTGCTTTGTCTCTTGTTTCTGAAAAGAGTTGATTCTCCTTGTAGCAGTGTTTTTGATTCCTGTTAGCTTCCCTCCAGTTTTTCTGGTCTTCTGAACCTCATCACAGGACATAGGAATACGAATGTTGACAAGGTGGACAATTTGATTGTCCAAGATTTTAAAGATGGTTTTAGTAGTTTGGATTTAAATACAGTATTTAAACACAAATATTTGTTTTGATTGGGGGTGCACACATGCTGACAAAATATCAGTAAGAAGTGTAAAAGCTCATCTTTATATGTTAGTAGTAGAGAAGTGGGATTTTAATAATCTCTTGTCATGAGAAGTAGCTGATTTTTTTGCCCAAAAAGGATGATTCTGACTTTGTTTAAAACACATCAGTTAGAAAATTTGAAAATCAGAGAGGAAAGGAGTATTCCTGAGAATTTACCTGTTGGTACATAAGTTACAACATCCTGCTTTTTGTTGATGTTTTAGTTTTATTAGCATATATATATGTACATGAGAGCTGAATTTTTCAGAGCTAGTGATGCAGGTTTTTTTGTGTGAAGTGTCTCTGAAGAATCTCTAGGAAAGAAAAACAGGGAGATAGCCCAAATTGCAAATTAGAGGAGCTATGCAACTGGGTTACTGTGCCACACAGAAATGAATTAAAGAGGGAGGAGAGTGACAGAGCCTCCCGTGTATGTTTGTGTTTGAAACATACTCTGCCTGTGCAGTAGTGTTGAAGTTAGGAATGTTATCTCCACAGCCAAGGAATCTAGTAACACCAGAGAGATACTGTCAGAGAAGTTTTGCCATGCTGCTTAATTATTAAATAAATGCTTTAAGAACATTTCAGATTGAAGGCATGGATGTATCCTGTGCAGTTGTATTTTCTGAATTTATTGCTGTTTATTTTTTCATTCTGTGGGCTGAGTGATAGAACAAAGCAGATTTACTAATTGCCTGGCCAGGACAAATCTGGGAGGGAATACAAGCATTAGAGTGAAATAGTCTTGGCAAACTGGATGAATAACCTGAACTGTATGGGGTGCAGTTCAGTAAAGGGAAACACAAAACACTACCTTTGGGTAGAAAGAATAAATTTAAATATGAGAAACACTCGACTGGGCAGCATTTCTGTAAATAAGCAGCTGTATCACAAAATGAACACAGTGGAGTTGTGACAATTCTGTGAAAACCCAGGAGTCTCCCTGGGATTTATGAAGAGGATTGTTTCTGCCTGTGAGAGGGAAGTTGCTCTGCAGTACTCAGTGCAAGGCCTCGGATAATGCAGTGTTTCTGTTCTTGGTACTCTGCTTCAGACAGATTTGCACCAGCTGAGAGTATTTAGAGAAGAGTTGCAATAATGACCTTTAAGGAAGGACTGAAAGAATTGTACTTGTTTAGTCTTTCATAGAGTTTGGGAGACATAATAATAGGCTTCAAATATGGTAAAGTTTGCAACAGAGAATAATGTAAGAAACTGTTCTCTCTAGGTGGGATACAAAATAATAGTCCTAAAGAGCACAAGAAGAGATTTTGATGTCAGGAAAAACTTTCCAGCTCCAGGAAAGATTATCTATCCAGGACAGATAATCACAGGGTTATATATCTGAGGGAAGTAATGGGATATCCATTGCTGAAAGTGCTCTAGAAAAGGTTAAATAACCTCCTTTTAGAGGTGATTGAGGTATAGTTTTCTGTCCTTGGCATAGGGAAGTAAGATTTTTTAGCATTAGATCTCTCCTCATTTTTTGATTTTTGTAATATTGCTGGTAATGGTTTAAAAAAGTAAAACAGCAAAACAACATGGTGGAGAAAAAAAATAGTGATGTAAGAGTTGTAAGATTTAGTAAAAAAAAATTCTCCCAAATATATTCATTAAAGGGTTTTTATAGAGTGTTTTTTAAAGCCATCTGTAATGTAATGTAGAAAATAACTTTAATAGAGCCTTCATTGTAGATTTAATATCTTTGACTTGCCTTTGGGTGGTTTTAGTGATCCAAAAGGAAGAAACTGAGCTAGAGTCAAAAGTCTTTCAGAAGATTTCATTCAAGAGAAGCAAAGTTCAGAAGATAAATTCTGATGAGCCAGGGAGTGAGGTGCATTGCAGGCTCTAAAATAGAGCACGCCATGCAACTTCACCTCTGTAAAACTGAGATTACAGTTAATATCTGAGACATGCTTGTTGAGGGTTAGTCACCACTGTTAAAGTCTTAAGGTTCCTGAAGGCTTTGTTATATAAATACGTTGTTATTTAAAATCGGTTTGTGCTCCATGTATTAGGAATAGATTTTGGTCTTTTATGCCCATTGCTATGTAATAGCAGTATAAATAAGCTTGAAAAGAAATGTATGCTTTCTATTACATATACCAGTTTTATACAGAATTTCTCCTTTGGGACTCTTTTGGGGGATTTAAAAATATTTGATTAAACTGGAAGAGCTAACCTTAACATAAATGAAATAAAACTTTTTAGAGTTAAAAGTACTGAATAATTTGGTAGAACATTTTGAACTAAATTCAAAGTTTAATGCCTTATTCTGCGTTTTTTCTATTCAAAATCAACTGCCTATGTGCCATGTGACTTTGTTCGAGCATTTCTGATTTTTGAAATTTGACAAAGCTGTCTCAGGGTTAAGGGCAAGTGAAGGATAGGCTTTGTGTCACATATGTCTGTGCTCTGGAAAGGGTTAAAGTGAAACAAGTGTCACATTTCCAACAATTTAAAAATAATTTAAATAAAAGAATTTTTAAAGAATTTTAAAAGAATTTAAAAAGAAAAAGAATTACATAAAAGGATGCTTTCAATCTATTATAGCCTAATTGTAATTAGACTTTTAGTACATTTTTCCATCCCACCAGTTATATGGATTAAACTCAATGTGTACTTTCACTGCACAGGCTATCAGCATTATCTTTGTTATAATTGGTGGGAAATTGTGACTAAACCGTCGAGAAACAAGGTGTTGGTGACTAGCAGGGCACTGGGTTTAGATCCTGGTGTTGTGTTTGCTTATATACACCTGGAAATCAATAAAGGAAGAATGGAAACACTGTTCACCATATTAGACTGATGTCAGAAAAGGAATTTGTTCCCTTTCTCAAGTGTTCCAGGGATTTTTTCTATGTATCACTGCAGTACAGAGGCTTTTTTGTAGCCTATTATAAAGGGATCATGGTCTCTCCTGTACTAAGGGCACAAGGGCTTAAGTCTTTTTCAGAGGCAGATGCACCCCATTCCCTAAGCTCCACCTGGAGAGCTGAGATGCCATCGTCAGGCAGAACTGCCTGGAAAAGGCTGCTTTAACCTGGGCTTTGGAGCAGCACTTCCTGCAGAGTTGACTGGAGCAGTGTATAGGTGGTGACTGACTAAAGATTTGGAGTAGAAAGCTGTTAACGTTTCTGTGGTTTGCTGTGCTTTCTTTGCTTCGGGTTATTTTCCTATTTCCAACGTAAAAAAAAAAAAAGGCAACTTCGAAAATTGTATCTTATTAATAATTTTAAAATTAAAATATATTAGTACATCTTTTCTACCCATTACTTTCTTTACCTTTGCTTTCTAAGTCCATGTCTCTAAAAGTCAAAGTATAAGCAGCAGCAAGTTTTACTGGTTAAGGATACATGATTGTATTGCTTTTGTTACTAACTAATCTGTCTAATTGCTGCTTGAAAAGATCTGACAGTATTTCTGTGCCTTGCTGTGCTGCCAGCACTGTTCTTTGAGGGTTTCCTTAAAAGCTAGACTTCAGGACAAAGAAAGCCAACTAGATGTTCTCAGGTCTTCTCAATCCTCACTAGTCAACATTTCTGGGTTTGTTAGGTTCAGGTCTGTTTATTTACTTAGCCTTGGGGAAAATAGGCAAAATGAGAAGCCAGTATAGCTTATGGGGGTTTTTTATTTTTAACTAGTGTTTTATTTTCAGCGGAATCGTGATGTTTGTTGCATCAGTTTTCTGGAAATTCTGCTATATTCAGTGCATTCTAAAAAAGGCAGAAAGACTGAAAAAAATCTTTATTCACAGTATTATATTAGAGGCTGCTATAGTGCAATTACTTTTCATATGTGTGTGGATAGTTTTAAATCCATCTGTGGGGAAGTGATTTCTAACAGAATAAAGTGTAGTTACGTAATTTCTCTTAAGTGAGGTCAGGTGAGAATTTTTATGGATCATGGGAATTCAGTGATCCTTTGTTAAGAAGATTCCTAAAATACTTCAGATAAAAGAGGTTCTTCACTTACCTGTTATCTGACAGCCAGTGCTGAAAAGGACAATGAGAAACATTCGCTCCTTGTAAGATGTCCTAATGCAAATAAAACTTCCCACACCTCTCCCATCCCAAGGTGAAGTCTGGCTTTTTCAGATTTCTTGAGATGTATTTTGGAGGTCTGAATTGTTGAACCAAAGTGAATTTTGCAAATCCTCGAGGATCCTCTGTTCTCATAAATGGATTGCCTTTTTGGAGTACAGTTTGCTGTCAAGACCATTCAGATTATACAAGTATACAGGAACAGATCTGTTGCTGTTAAGATCTTGATAGGCAGTCTTTTGTTGTTCTGACTGCATCTCAAAAAAAAAACAAAAACCCAAAAACAAACAGCCCCCCCAGAAAAAAAACCCACCCACACCAACAGTACAAGTAGCATTTCTTCTTTATACAGATCTTAATACAGATTAATTTTTTTTTTATACAGATGAATTTCAGTTACATCTCTCATGATCTGAAAATATCTCTGGTTAATTCCAGCCCAGAAGCAGTTTTATTGGAAATTCACCTGTTACATGAAGGGTTATTTTTTCCTTTGATCAGAATTCTGAATATAGAGAGAGAATGTTTTGCCTCTCTTTTGGGTTCTGGAGGTAAAGGCAAGCCAGTTACTGTCATTTTATCCCTTGTGACTCATGTCTCATTGATTTTCCACTTGAGAGGCAACTCTGGTGGTCAGACCTTTCTGTCCTCCTTTTAGGGTGTATCTCATAATTAAATTAGTTGCAGTTAGATTAGTTACCCTTTTAAAACACTTCTTAGATTGTTTTATGTCTGTATTTACTTGGCCAAAGAAATTCCCTCAAAGAAACCTTCCCAAAAGGTCAGGAGACTCTGTGAGCAATAGGAGAGCTCTGGAGAAACTTACTGTGTAGTATTCTTGGTACCATTTTCAGTTTTGATTCATGTGTCACTACAGTTTTGTTATATGACTTGTACCAAATAATCATGTGGACGTTTCTTCCCATGCTGTCTGTTCTGTCAGCAGGCCTGACTTGCAGACGTGGCATGAGCTCCAATTTAAGTTCTGTTTGCTTCTCTTCCTTTAAATGTACCCTTCCTTTCTGTGGCCTGTAGTAAGGCTTCCGTGGTTAGTTCACTCCTGCAACTGCCTTGAAACAAAAGTTTGCTTTTCTAATACTTAGAAAGTAGCTTCTGTTGAAGTGTGGACAACTGTTGCTTTTTTGACCTTCAGTGACCACACTTCCATGATGAGATGTCAAGAAGAGCCCAGGGGTTTGAATCAGTAACAAAAAAAGAATACAGAAAGTTTGCAGGGTTTTTTTTTCGCCTCAGATGCCTCTTTTTGTGCCTCAGATTCTGTTAGTGAAGACTTGCATCAGCTGGATTTCACTTAAGTTTTCAATAGAATTTTAACAGATTTATATTAAAGTGAACAGTTAACCAGAATGAAAACAGAGTAAAACATGATGCTCTGACCTCTGCTGTGTGGAAACAGACATGAAGAATGTTTCCCCAGCATTCACAATTCCAGAATAATACAGGTTATACCTGGGCAATACAGATAGATGGAAACAATAACCTGCTGGAATTCGTTCCTGTGCATCAGTTAGAAAATATTGTTATCCTCAGCATGGAAGTTTAGAGTTCCAAGATAAGAGGAGTAACTGCTACTTAGGAATACAAAGCGTAAGGAAGAGCCTGAGAGAAGGGCTTCACGTTACAGGAAACCTGATCCAAGGACTGTCTGTCACCAAAATGCAAAGTCGTGGGCCCTGTTTTCCACTGGCTCCTGTGCTCATTTCACCATTACAGTGAGCCTCTCTAGAAAGCTAAACTAGAAGAAAAATGACTCTTTTGTAAGGACTTGTGTTTTTGAAATAAGCTCACTGTGAGATCGGATTGAATACAAAAGCAAATGCATGGGAAAAATAGGAATGATGTGCCTGAGAGTTACAGGGCAGTGGGATTGCTCCATTTTGTAGATTAAATCATTTAACAGTAAATGAAACCTCACCTGGGAAGTCTGGTTGCAAAATTAAAGAGAGAATGATTGAAGGCTCACCACCAGCCTGTGAATCCACCCTGTTGATAAAGGAGTGGGAATGTAGCTGGGTGTGGTTCTGATTGCTCTGATAGGAAGGTGGAGGGAAAGTGATGTCTTGGACGAAACAGTAAAGAAGGAAATGCTCTTTTGGGAAGTATCTAAATGGATGTAATTGAACAAGGGCAGAGAAAGGACCATTGCAGTAGTTCAGATGCAAAATGATGAGATCCACTTGGAGTGACAGAGAAAACCTTTCAGCCAGGTGCTGAAAGAGGACGCAGTCTCTAAAAAACTGTTTGCTGTCTTTGTAACCTTCATTGTCAGTGAATGGGTAACCTTTGAGATGGGCCCCTGGAGTCACCGACTGCATTACTTGCAGCACATTGCTGTAGCTAATAATTTTTAATTATGATTCTGTTACTTCACACATGGATTTACATTTTTATTTCCATAGTGGCTGTTTAAATACACATACATTGCAGGGTTGCTCCTTTCTTATCACTTAGAGCCAATAAAAATGTTTTAATGCTTTCCTTAATTGAGCAAGGATAAATCCAAACTATGTCCATGCAGAACTCAGAAAGGAAGCAATGCCCACCTTAGCTGGCATGTGATTTAAGAGGGGCATTTGAAGTCAAAATAGGCAGATGGTGATTTCAACTTTCATAAATACCAATAGTGATATTTCAAAAAATTATTTCAATGTTTGCAGGAAAAAGCCCCTCCTCTAGTCTAGTGGTCCTACAAAGAGTCTGATGACTCTTTATTTCACCACTGTCTTGAGTCAGAAGAATCTCAGAAAACTGAGCAAATGGGTATTAAAATAGAAACTCATTGTTAGGAATGTGAAGTAATGCATAAGAATAAAAGAACTTTATGCAAAAAAGCCCAATCCTGACTTGAAATCAGCTATTAGTGCTCAGGAAAGTCTTCTGATAGACATTTCTGTAAAGCCATCAACTCTATTTTCACTAGGTGTCAAAAAAAAGTAAATAGAGTTGAGTATTAATAGAAAGGGGTCATGACATAAAATATTAACTGTTCCGCAGTAAAAATCTATGACATACATAGGTCATGCTTCAAATATGATTATCCCACACTGATCTGTCTGCTAGACTTAGTGCAGAAAAGGGCAATAAGAATAATCAAAATTTGGAATAGCTTGTTTATGCAGAACAGCAAGAAGATAAACCAGATAAGGTAACCATTAATTCCAGTATGTTACAGCAAAGGTACGTCCTCAGATACTGTGAAACTTAATTTTTAAAGGTATGAGAGTTTTATGTATGGTGGGTTTTTTCCTACTGCTATCAAGGAAGGAATATGTTTAATTGTTTATCGCCCTAGGACAGATAATATGTCACTGAGTTATGAAGGCTTTGTGTGTTCAAGATGCAACAAAGGCTGCCTAGGAGATATATTCTTACTGTATTTATTTTTCTTCTTTATGGCTACAGCATTGTGCTGCAAGTAATGCAGTTGTTCACAGCTGAATAATTTCGTACATTTTTACAGAAATTTTAGATGTTCTTCAAGATAACTGGCAATCAGGGTTGGGGTTTTTCTTCTATATATTTTTAAAAGGTTAAGCAGTTTTATGGATGGTATATAAACTACATTAATCAAGTTAATGCTTACTTAGTATTTCATGTCGGCTCTTCAGAGGTACTAAGTAAGGAATAAGCACAGCACTTGTTTAGCTATAGTGGTGAATAAATTCCTTAGAACACTTTGTAGAAACTGTGCCTTAGAAAGAGCCAGTAAGGCTTTTTTAGGACATCACTGGCAAACTGTAAGTGATTTATTATTAAAAAGAACCATATATAGAGTCTTCTGCTCAATATCTTTATAAATGTAAATGTGCAAAAGTGAACCATTATGATTTCTAACTTTGTAACTGCTTTTATTGATTATTTTCAAATTCATACTCTAAAGATTCCAAACTGTATCTATGGCATATTCACAAAGCTACTGGTCATACTGGTTTTGGTCTTGTAAAACATAAACATTTGGAGTAATCATATCTCTGTAGCTGAATGTTTTGGAGGGATAAAGTAGGAAAGAAGTCAGTTTTATATTGTGTTTGTGTAAGTCGGTATCTAAGCCCATAGTAAATAATGTAACCGTTTAGTCTAAGCTCTATCTAATTTCTCCAGATGAGGAGTTTCTAAATGTGTTGTCATTTGATGCAGTATGTGAGCAATCCTGGTGTGCAGCTCAGAGATAAAGCAAGAACTTGACTGCAAGTGCAGGTTTTTTACTGCTGTGATGGGTTGGCCATTTAGGGAAGTGTCTGAACCCTGGCAATCTGCTTGTGTTTGCTCAGGATAGGTATGGAAACTCCATAATTCACACTCTCTGACCTACCTTCTGGCAGCTTCTTTCTGCTTCCTGAATCTGTGATAAAATGTGCTGAAGGTAGAGGGTATCTATTTTTTTCCCTTTTTTCTTGTGCTTCAAGAAATTCTGTAGTGGCTGAACCTGGAACTTGAAGAGCCTTTTAATGTTCCTTCAGTCTTTTAACCTGATGTTATAGGGTAATAGCAAGGAATGGTAAAATGAGTGTCTCCTTTTTATTTATGGAAATAGATACTATCGAGAACTTTAGATACCATAACCAGAAATGTATTTCTATATAAAAGGTTAAATGTTCTAATTGCTATTCTACTAAAATGTGGTCAGAGTTTGCCCTGAATTATTAAATACTCCCATAGTCATGAATCCTATTGTCTTGAGACAAAAGAGGAAAGTCAAATCTGTGAAAAATTACTTCAGTTTCAGAAAACTAAAATGAGAAAAGGCAAGATGCTGTTTAAAGCCTTGAATTTTCATGTGCTTTCTTAGGGTAGATGCAACTACAACCTTTTTTACTGGAGCTGAGTATATGTATTTGCAACATCTATGACATTACAGTTGCAAAGCCATGCTTTATGCATGTAGTAGCTTTCCACAATCAATAACACCATGAGGCTGAGTTTTTTGGTCGCTGAGAAAGTGTATCTTAGGCAAAGTCAGAAAAACTGAAGTAGAGGGGGGAGCTCTGAGTAAAACACAAAAAATTTACTCTGCCAATAAAAAAAGTTAAAGCAATACAGAAAAAAGCCGATTGAAGGCAGAATGGAGAAAGAGTTCAAATTAAGTTGCTGTGAGAGTTGCATTGGGTATCTAACCTTGCCTTTTCTTTTTTGCCAGGTCTTTATACCCATTTGTAAAAATGAAAATACAGAATTCTCTTTTTACAGAAACATCAGTGGGATAGCCTGAATGCCAAAAATTTATGGGAGCTCAAGGGAAGACAAGGAAAGTTCATGGAAGAGAAATTCACTGAGGTTTAGAAAATAAATAGAACTCACATATGACTTAGGAGGACTCTGAGCTAAAAATATTTGGGAGCTATAATGGTATTATACACAAGAGCTCTTGCCTCACCATCTGCTTATCGCGGCTGTTGGAGACAAAGTACTGACTGCAGAGACGGGTGCCTTTACTCTGTGTGAGAAAAGAGGCTTGAAGTTAATAATGTTGAGCATAATTGATTTGCATTTAAATTTAATGAGGAAGAAGTTTTGGAAGTGAATAGTCAATTAACATGCAAAGGGAATCAAGTGTCTCTGTGCATAGGTGACAGATAGGCTCATGTGCTTAGGCAGTAATAAGTATGTCCCTTTTGCTCTATAAATGTAGTGCAACGTCTCTATATCAAGAGAGATCTTTACAAAGTCCTTGATAAAGTATTCAGCTGCTGGAACAGGGTAATAGAACCAGAATGAATTTTTCACTTCATAGGCAGTCTTTCATTTTACACTTGAACAGTGAGCATAGTTTTGAAAGTAAATTGTCTCATGTAGTTGCAAGAAATCGTAAACTGAGTGTTGCAAAACAAAACCCCAAAGAACAATAAATTCAAAGCAGAATATCTGGGTATTCTTATATCACAAAGTTGAATAAAGGAAGCCAAAAAAAAAGCGTGTGTAGGGTAAACTGTAGCTGTATTTCAGCAGTGTGTTGACAGGTTAATGGTAGGTTTAGAATAACAGTGTAAAGTCTTAGAAATGCTTTGAAATGCATTGTAAATCTATCAAATATGTATATTTAGCACGTTAATAAGATACCTGGAGAAGAAACAGCTGATGTGTAGTGGTATTGTATGAAAAGTTGTACTCTCCTGGCTTAGTCTTTCAAGGGAATAAACTTGTGACTTTGAAAGATCAAGAAAGCGGGAATGAGACTATTTTGAATTTTTACTGTACAAGGGCTGTAGGAACTGCAAAACCTATGAGTAAGCTTGCATCTAGATAAAAAATGAAAGTGGAGCAAGCCTAGAGGTTCTTTGTCAGTGGTCACAGGAACAGCAAAAACCTGTAGGAAAAGAGCAAACAACTCCCCGCATTCTTACAGGGCAGTTACATTGGCAGTTAATTAAATTTAATGCCAAAGTCTTCAAATGAAAAAAATGTTCATACTGAGAAAATAAGAGTAACTAAAAGGCTGAAATTTTAAATGTCGATGTAGGCTAGACAGAACTTCCTTTGTATTTCCAGTTGGTAGTGTAAGCACAGGCCAGACAGAGCACAGAAATTGTGGGAAATAAAAAGCAGCATATTGTTTATCAGTGAATGTGCTGGCCTACAAAGACCTTCTGAGCACAGCAAGAGAGGAAAGCAGAATGGCAATCAAGTAAAACAAAATTACGTGTGGTGTGGTCATAGTTCTATTTGAATTATATATATTAGACTAAAAAAAGTAAATTAGGCTACCAATGTACTATTAAATCAAAGAAATTGTGGCCAGTGATCCTATCTGAAAGTAGTTGGATATGAACAGTAGCAGCTAGAAAAAGGTAATGTACTAGTTGAACTGGAAGCAGTCTTAAAATAAAGTTGGTGTTTTTTTAAATAAAGGCCTCTATTAGCAGTAGATGTGCTGTGATTAAAGGAAGGGGTAGGTGATAGTGTTCTTATTGCAGGTTCTGTTTCCTGCCTGACAACAGGACAGCAGCAAAACAGAAAGCAGCTGCTCACTGCCCCCTTATAGGAGCTTTTAAAAACCCCAATTCTAATGCACTTAAAACACCTTCAGTACTTGCCAGTGGAAACTCCCAAGCCAAGTAGACTGAAATATGCATAACAGTCTTACTCAGAAAGCATAAATACAACCTGAACATACAGCGAGAACGTCAGGCTATAGAGGTGTATTGAAACTTTTCTGCTTCACAAGCTCAGTGTCAGTCACAAAGCAGAATTTGAAAAGCATTTAAGAACAAACATTTTCAAGTGCTGATATCTGCAGTTTTGTCAGGATGCCCAGGCATTGGGAGAAAATTTGTCTGCCTTCAATTACTTCTGGGGAGAAAGGCACATTCTTGGTGTGGATGATGCTGACATCCAGCTCACAGAGCAGGAATTGCTCAGAACTGCTTTCAAAGACTGCAAAGGCAAAGCTGTCACGTATGGCTAAATATGGCTGTAGCAGTTGTGCTGTGCATTAGACCAAACTGCAGCATGAGGCAATGAAAATAAACAACATCCTATATGGAAGGCAGAAGGAGGGATAGGTCTTTTTACTGCAGATCACTGTTTTGAAAACTGCCACAATATTGAGGTTGTAGCATAGAGTACAGTACTGAAACCTGTCAAGAGCTGTAGTACCTCAGACAGTTTCTTGAGAAAACAGATGTTTCTCTGGCTGTTCACCAGAGAAGTGACTTGGTGTAATATGATTTTATTAATATGTCAAAGTCAGTTGTAGTAGAGCCGCATGAGCATTTAAAAGAGCTGGGACTCTTAAAAATACCGGTCAGTCAAAAAGTGACATAAGGCAAGTCATTTAGAATTGGACACAATGGTCTTAAGGGTCTTTTCCAGCCTGCATGATTCCGTGATTCTATGGTAGCAGGCTACTATTGTGTTTAAATTCAAGTCTAAAGCATACTTGGCTTATAAGCTTGTCCATTACTTTGCCAAGCCCCTTGCATGTGAGAACTCGTCTGTGTGGTGGTGACTGCTGCTATGATTATACACACAGGATCAGCTGGTGTGCCAAGGGATGCCTGTAATTCTGGGAGCATGAAAATGCGCTGGGAGAGAAGAGACAGCACGTCCACAGCTGTGACAAGCTGCTTTATTTTTCTTTTTTTTTTCTTCATGGATTTGGGGATAGTTCTGCATGCCTTCCCTGCCCCCAGTCTGTCCAGAATATGTTTTAAGCATTTGGAGTGTGATTTAGTTCAACTGTTTAGGTGTCCCTCTATTTACTATTGTCACTAAGTAATATTTGAATCCTTAGGCCAACTTAGCAACCCCTCTAAATTTAGGTGAGGGTAAACATCTCAGAACTGTAAGGAGCTTGCAGCTTTCATAAAAATTGTAGCCCCTGTTTTTAAGAGGGATTTGATCCCAGTAGTTACTTGCTATACATGGTTTGCAAGCAGTCTAGTCAGTGCATGTACAGGTTGGAATTTGCCTCACCATCCTTGAGGTTTGGAGGTGGCCAGAGGGAGGAACGTGAAATTTTGCAGAAAATTAGAGGTGTGATGGGATATGTGGCAGAGTGGTGCCACATTTAGGACTATAAAGCCAGCCCATTGCTGATCTGCTTATAGAATAATGTGTATCCCCTAGATAGGGGGAAGAGCCTAGATTGAGGCAAAAGCATTATCAGATGGAAAATAAATGGTTAAAACAGTTTTCATGAATGTAGATAGCTGGAAAAACAGCCTTCTCACTTTTTGTTTCTTTGGGGAGTGAGGGCATATTTAAAAATTTGAAGAAAAAATTAGAACAAAAACATTTTACTTCTGAAACAACATTGAAAATGTTTTACAGGAGCTGTTGCATGCCTCACGTGTCCCTTTTCCAAACTCTGGATTTGTATTTGCCTCAGTATAATGCAGGAGCACTTCAAAGCACAGCCCACGCAGAGCACCTGGCTGTGTGTGCGTGGTGCTGCTCTGAGTTGTACATCAAGCCTTGTGAGGCTTATGGAGCTGGTGCTGTAATTTTGCATATAAAAAACTGTATTAATTGTTGCATTTCAAATGCATGTCCTTGACTGAAAATTATCTGGATAGAAATATGTTCTAGACAGTATTTCATACAATATGCACTTTACAGTGTACTTCTTAAAGGTAGCATGTTCCTAGTCACTGCTCCAAAAGTAAATCACACAGAGGAGTAATTTCCAGTGTAATATTCTACAAAAATGAACAAACTGTTTTTTCCTGGGGCTTTTAAGAAAAAGTAAAGAAGCACTGATTTTCTCCATCAAGTTGCTTTTCATCTGTAAACTGCTAGCAGGATTATTAAGTACTTGATGAACTCTTAGAATTGCAGCCTACCTATGGGGAAAAGCAATGCCGTTTTATGCTAGATATTTTCTGTATATTGTAATAATAACTTCTTCAGGGAATAAATAATAATTTTCCTATTTATATAAAACTGTGTTTTGTGTTTAAAAGATTAAATACAATTGGAATCTTCTCCTAGAGTAACAGTTTGATAAATGGTTACTGTAATTAAGTTAGTGTGATTAATTTTATAATGAGCTTTTCAAGAACCTGTGTGATTTAATGTATCTCAAAGATGTTAGTCACGTGTTTTGGTAATCCTGCACAGGAGATACTCTTTGGATAATAGGACAGCTAATTAGCAATTGAATGGTTTCACGTGAAAAAGGCCTATTATAATTTAGAGTGGGACTTTCACCTAGGATGGTAAAGTGGATTGGGTAGGTGTGGTGATAAGGATATAGAGGGATGGCAAATAAGTGGAGCTAAACGTAATTTTTTTTACTGGGATGTGGAAGTTATTTGTATGGTCTGGTTTTAGTTTTCTTGGTAAGTTAATTGTGTCAGACAGTAGTGACTTTATTGACTAAATATTAGTCGGTAAAGTAGGTTCAGTAAGGATGTTTACTTAATGATACTGTCTTTATTCAGGACAAGTGCAAATTGTATTAAATGATCATTATTTTGCACTTTTCAGTGAAGATCACATGCTAAAGATGAACACAGCAGGTGATGTGTTGAAGTGTGGAATGAGGTTTCTTGTTCCAGGAGGCTGTGAACAAAGTTCACATCTTCACCTTTTGCTATGCCTATGTCATTCATGCTTGTGCTGCAGCACATTGTCCTTTAATATGACCCACAGGAAAAATTCATTCATCTGGAGCCATCTGAAAAGAAAAGATGATATTTTCAACTCTGACCTATTTGTAGATTCATTTCAGAGTATAGTTCCACAATAGTTGTATTGGCAGAGTTGTCCCAGGTATTTGAGACAGATAATTGGGATGAGTGCTATGTCGTGTGTGTAGGTGAGTTGGGACTAGGTAAAATCACAGATTCTGCCTGTTCCCTCCAGTTACTCCCAGTTCCAGTTTTCCGTTTTCACAGTTGTGATCTTTCTGTCTTGTAGCAGTTCTTCAGGATTTCCAGTCTGTCTCTTTCTCCAGTCAGCATCCACTCATTTTGCCAGTGTAGCTGCTCTCCTTACCTGTGCATTCACATTTAGCATTCCCCTCAGCCTGCCTTCATCACAGCTCCACCAGGATTTTTGTCCTCAGGCAAACGCTTCTCTATGCTGAATCCCAATTTCTTACTCCAGAATATGGAGGAAGAAAACCTTCTTGAAGAAACAGTCAGATGTGTCTTAAGCAGCAAGAAGGGTTTAAAATAATTTCCATATTTGTGCACAGAAATGAGTAATTATTTTGACTGAGAATTCAGGAGAGAGACAGCAGGGTGGGAATATCAGTCTGAGACAGATGCTTCCATGTATAATTTCAGCACAAACTCTAATTTGGCCAAGATACAAGAAACTGAAAGCAGTTAAGTGCTTCAGGCTTTAAAGAGAAGAAATTTGATATAGTGGTTGCTTTTCTAGAGTTATGCTGTAAAGTCACACTTGTATAATTCATATTTAGTTTTATGTGAAGTAATTTTGCGATCTTATCCTGGAATGTCTGGCTGGAAGAGGAGTGATGCCTGTATCACACCCATCCTCCCAATAAGTTTCCTCATATAGGTAGCCCAGAAGAGTGAGAAATACCAGTGGTGTCAACAGATTTGATAGCACTGCTGTGTGGAAGGGGTGCAAAGGAACAGATGTACATTGCTGAGAATTGTCATACAACTTTCTGGTTCAACCTTTTCTCGTGGTTTTAGAGAAAGAGTAAGACACTGTTAGGAGGAAGTTGAGCTTTTGTTTTCATACATCCTATTATTTAAGTACAAGTTCATTTTCCCTGCCCATTACATTTTTTTTTTTCTTCCAGAAAGAAGTAGAAATAGGTTTCCACAAGAAGATTCTTTCTAAAGAATTTTCTTCCTCTTAATGTAAGAATAGGTTTGTCTAGCCTAATAAATCCATCTCTTTTAAAGAAGAAAAATAGCATATTGAACTATCCATTCTGGTTCTTTACGTTTTTAGTTTTGAGTAAAACATCTCTCTTGCTAGTTTGCTTGCTTTTAAGACCTGTTGACATTTTTTTTAATATTATATTTTTTTATTTCTATTTTTTCTTTTACTTTAATCTTACTAGCCTTTTATATATAAGATTAATATAAGTAGTCTCATTCTGACAGACTATATTTTGGCCATATGTAATATAATCTTTCTGTGTTAGAGACAGCTGAAATCTCAGAATAACTCCAGTAACATTTATTAATTTTTATTACATTTAAGCTTTTGTTACAGCTTTAAGCTGCTTATTGTTACATATTATTTAAGTAGGATCTTCATAATGTCTTTTGGTGA
Source organism: Brachypodius melanocephalos (assembly GCA_013398615.1). NCBI lineage: Eukaryota > Metazoa > Chordata > Aves > Passeriformes > Pycnonotidae > Brachypodius > Brachypodius melanocephalos. The sequence goes on from VZSR01000245.1 coordinate 7,884,998, forward strand.
AGGTTATTTCATTTGAAAGTACTGCTTGTTTTGATGTAATGTAGAATCAGAAGAATGAAATGCTGTTTCCAGAAAACTGATTTCTTGCTAATGTAGTTCTGTGAAATTCAGTATGTGTGGGAAGAGATGCTGGCATACTCTAGATGTGATAGACTGCTGAATATAATTTGTTAAATGAAATTCATCCCTAATTTAGTAATACTACTTTGTTAGGAAGTAATGTATTTTCTATGTGAAGATAATCCAAAATCTTGATAATCTGGTGTCTGTGCAGATTCTCATCTTTTCAGAGGTGCTATTTTTTTTGTCTTGGGGAAATACTTCTGTAAGGGATTAGATTCTGTTTGGATAAATAGCTGCTGCTTTCAATTTTTAAAAATGCACTGTTGTAAGTAACATTCCATTGCTCTGTAGAGAATTTAAGAACTGCTGTTTTATACCACAGAGATCCACCAGTTTTATTTATTACTTGGGCAATTATATATGTGTGTCACATTTGCTCTTATAAATGGTAATTTTGCCAATAGCAGATATCGTCTCTGAAGTAATTTGGGGGTTTACTGAAGTATGGTACTAGAGAGTGCTCCTGCTATCCGATATCTACAAATGCCGTATCTAAACACTAGGAAAAATTTGAATCTTTATCACTGGAGTATTATCACTGAACATGCTGATTGTTAGATGAGATTCAGAAGAACAAGGAGAGAACAGATTATTTCTCTTCAGTATGAGAATGATTCATTATACTTTAGATCAGATGAACACACTATTCTCTTTTCTAGGGTTGAATTGTTGTGGAAGACTTTAGATATTGCCCATTGTCATCAAATAGTGATGTTAAACAACTATTGGATACTTCTCTTGAAAGTCTGTTCTCTCTCACCCCCAGTACACAATAATTTTTTGATTTGTTTAATGTTGTATATAATGTTAATTTATCCATCTTAAGTTCCATGTATACTACAGTTACAGTAGAGGCATCTGTTGCTTTGCTAGTTTCAGGTCTGGTATACAGCCAGTTACTGACTGCTTCTTTTCACTGTCTCTTTCCTAGCTTAGGGCCACATGCAACATACTTGGAACTGCATCCATGTTTCTGAATTCCTTTAAACAATTGGGCTCATACCTGACTCTCAGACAGTACCAGCATAACCCAGAAAAAAATTGGTTATTCTGCCTATTTAGGAAGGGTTTTCCTCCTTCTACTGTCTTTAACTATTGGTTTTCATCTCTATGTAGGTTTCCTTTGTTGCTAGAAGTTTTCATGCACACAGTTCAGCATTCAGTAACTTTACTAAATAGGCTTGTGGTTATATTAAATAAAAAATCCAGCATAATGTGAATAAGGTCTGTATTGGTAAAAGCTGACTAAGTTTGCCTAAAGCTGACTAAGTTTGAGGGTTCTTAAATGCAAAAATGCATACCCAGAAATGCATGCTATGTTGACATGAAATGCTGGATTGTATGTAAGATGTACAGTTTCTGCAAGCAGTTGAACTTCAGTCTCACTCTGAAGATCGTCCATATTCATCAATGTGTGACCATTTCCTGTATGATTTCAGCAGGAACGTTTGCTCACTGGCTTCTTACACAGGTCCTTCCCCATGAGAGACAAATTCAGAGTCCCTAACTTATTTCAGAGCTCTCTCTGCAGTACACTCTATTTAACCTGTAACATCTTAGTGGGCTCTGCAGACCACAGTGCATTGTTTCTTAGCTGATAATCACTCTTCAAACTTTTAGTATTTATTGCGGTATTCCAGTTTTCTTCCTTAAATGTTGATGTGTTTCCCTGAAGAAAGGCTTTTAGACCTAAAAGCTTATTTAGTTTCCTTTGCACTCCTTATTCCAACTCATAAATAGCTTCTAAAATGAGTGGTGTCCAAAACATTAAATTACTCTTCCATTGAATTTCTCTGCCACAGAAGATGTGGTTGTTCTAAGTGAAAAATGTCATTGTAATTGGTTATGCAATGTGAAGGAATAATAGTTAATTTTCAAGACAGTTTTTCCAAGGAAACTTCTGGGAAAAAATATAAGTGTTTGTTAAGCCCTTCTGAATGTTATATTCTAGGTTTTAAGCATAATTAAGGTGCCCTCATTTCACTGTTTCACTAATTTCCTGATTAAAGTTTCCTGTTTTTTGAAAGTTATTTCCTCCTCCATCCCTGCAAACTGCTAGCAGACAAAAATTCTGACTAAGTAAAAGTTTTTTTACCCACCTTGGTTTCTTCTCTTTGATATTTACACAATCTTTTTGCTGTGTCTAAAATACTTCAGCTGTCCCCAAAGGCAGATAGATAGAGCAGGGGTTGTGTCTTTCCTGCTGTGAATAAAATGAGTTGTTTTGGGCAAAAGAAAATCTGGAGAGATGAGGTGTACGAATCTGACAAAATACTGATATTACTATTCCAACCATTCCTGAAACAACCTCTTCATATGTTCTTTACTTAGGACTGGTAAAGTAATTAAAAATTACCAGATTAGGCCATCTTCTGATCAGTTCACTGTTATATTTTGTTTAAATGTTTTGTTTAAATGTTTTTTTGTTTTGGTTTTTTGGGGGGTTTTTTTGGGGTTTTTTTTTGGTTTTTTGGGTTTTTTTGTTAAAATATATTTTGTATTTTTACCAAAGTTACTGAGCTAGTATTTTTGTTGGGTATGTTGTTCTTTTGCAAAACTTGTTCAAACTGTGTCGTAGTTTTGGTGTCTCCAGATGGATCACTTAAAGGGATCTTTAGGAAAGGCAACAATATGGATTATGAGTAACATGCATTTTCAAGTGGTTGTCTTTGCCTTCTTGTTCTTCCATTCTTTGTTTGTCTTATTATGATGATAGTTCTCTGCTGTTTGTTAAATTGAGAAATCCCACTGAATAAATGAAACCTGAGTTGATTTAGTTATCTACATAATAGAATTTATGATACTTAATGTAGCAGCACTGTAGAAACATCTTCTGTTACTGAATTTCACTGCAATTAGACATAATTAATCTCTTCTCCTCTTATGCAGCTCAGTTTGTATTTTGAACTGGCAACTTAATGGTGAATTAATTTTCTGTTCTTAACAGTATGAAATCTAACTAGGTTGAAAGTAAAGACAATTTCCAATAATGTAAATATAAAAACTGTGTGGAATGAAGAACATGGAAGAACCTGTCATGTGCTTTAGATCATGAAGTTTAGATCATTCGTCAAGATGAAAATAAGGTCACTTGTATGAAGTCAATAGAATATGAAGAATGCTTCAATGACCACCACTCTTTAGTGAATTATGGTGCCTTCCTAGTACTCGATGTTCTTAAATTAAATGTGATTGCTGGTGTGTTTTTTCAAGTAGTAACTTGGTTGTTGGCACAGATGCCTGAATTGGAGATGACTGGAAGCTTTGTGTCGCTTTTGGATCTATAGATGTATTTTGTCTTTCAATATACAAAATATTTCACTTCCACTACAAACAAGGTGCTATGCATTGTTTTTCTTGGATGAAGAATAGGTTTAATGTGAACTCTAGAAAGCATTTTCGTCCTGTTGTACAGATGAAGATTATTCAGGGATTTTGAGCCGGTATGAGTGTAGAGGTCTGCTCAGTTAATTAAAATTAAACAGTTTTTTACTGTGTATCTAGTTATAAAATACATTTGACAGTGCATTTCATAATTCATTAGTTGTAGTAATACCTTTCACTACTTGTTTTCTTGTGTCTCTTCAAATACCTTCTGAAATTTGAACACTCTAACACGACTCCTGCGGATTCATTTGCTTGCACATTAAGTGTGTGATACAGTGAATCGCTTAGAAACTACCAAGGAAGAGGTTTTACATTTGAAACCTAAATTAGCATTTCACATACTTAGTTACTTTATAGCATATTGACTTTTCTTTCAGTAGGACATTTTTAAAATTGATAATTTCTTCTTTTAAAAGCTGTTACTCTCTATATGTCCTGTTGCATTTTTCTTCATTTTCAGTGTGGTGATTTAAATGTTTTATTATATCTGTCTTTTTCTCAACAGTTTTCAAAATCTGATTAATATGATGGCATAAACTAGTAAAACATTTGGATTACATGATGGATGTCAGCAATGGTGATTGATACTGTTTGAGTGGTACAGTAGGAGTCTGCTGTATGAAATGCCAGAAGTTTACATTTCTTCTAGTTTTGCAATGGTAAGTTTTTTTACATTTGTACTAAGGAAATAATAACTTTTTATCTTGTCATGTAAGGTGTATTTCTTTAGAAAGTACCGTATCAGCAAATCAGTAAAGATTTCTCTCTTACATACCATTTCTAAAGTCTGTTGAGCTCAGCAGTAATTACTAACCAAAATATACATTTGAGTTTGGTTTAGGTTATTTTATTGGTATTGATTTGAAATGTCAGTTACTCACCCCTAATGTGTGCTAGCTTTAATTGGAACAACCTAGGGAAAATGGAATATGTAAATAAACCCTGTTTTTCATGTTCGGGTTCAACCCCAAATGAGATCACTCTCCAGATGGTATTGAGCTTGTGTGCAAAGAGGGAGAATATGCAGGCAAGTTTATCCATGTGGAAAATAGGTGTAAAAACATTATAGAAAGCACATGGTGTTTTACTCTCTTCAATCAGCTGCTGATGTTTGACCATTTGCTGCTTGACACGTTATTTGTATTTTCTCCTAAGGCAGAGTGTGTTGGAGAGCTCACACTTATTTCATTTTAAGTGGACAGAATGAAAGTTAGCACTGCAGCATCCCTTTAGATGTATTTTCAGGAATACAAACAGTGTATCTTGCCAGACATTCATCTAAAGCAGCAGGAATAGCTAACAAGCAGGAGGGTTGTAGCAGCACACATAAATCGCAATTTTGAGATCATTTGAAATTTTCACATTATAATTGTCTTTTTCTTTGTTGCACAAAATGATGTGCTGTCATTCACAGTTGTGTATAGAGCTATACCACGTGCACAAAATTATATGATTTCTTCTACAGTTTTGTCCAGAACTACACCAGGCAATACTGTTAGGATACATTGCTTTCCTTAAGAAATACTGCTTACACAGTACGGTAAATATGGGTAATTGTTAAACAGAATTGTTAAACAGAATTGTGTTGGATGAGAGTGTGCTTGTCTTGTCCCATTCTCTTTTCTGTTCTAGGACCATCTGACACTTAAATAGTAGATTTGGGAGAATTTATGAATTTATGTTCTTTTCTTCCCCTTCTTTGCTGAAAATGAAAAACACTTCTTGAAACAATTTTCTCCATTTGTTCTTTTCAGCATTCATCTAAGTAATGTGTGAAGGGTTTGACTCCATATTTAAAATTTGTAGTCTTCACATCACACAACATTTGAACAGGTTTGTTCATTCCTAAATCTGGAATTTAGGTAGATGAGAAAGGGAAGGTGTGTCATTATGCACAGATACGAGTCTATTCATTAGCAAGGCTATTATGACAGATCTGTTGTGATATGGAGGTTGACACATTAAACTTTTAAAGATGAAATGGATGGAAGGGTAAGACTGAACTGAGTTCTCTTTAAAATTACTTTGAGATACTGGGCAGGTCAAGTACTCCTACATTTCACCCTGCAGTGTGAAATACAGGCACTCTGAAATGGGATGTTTTAAACTTACCTGAAGTTTAAAATTCAGTCTTAGTCTGAATTTACTTAAATCTGCTGTGAGTGATGATTCATCTCACCACCTGAGAGGGAAACAGCCTTCTACTACCTAAGAAGAGATTCCTGATTGAGCCAGACTTTTGTTGTCATAAGTAAATACAGAAGTAGAAGAGGCCCCACCTGGGTATAAGAAAAAGTATTTTTTGCTTTAAGGACTGGAACAGGTTGCCCAGAGAAGTTGTGGAATATCTGTACTCAGATTTTTTCAAGACCAAGCTGGATAATATTCCATGTAACTAAATCTCAATTTAGGCCTCATGTTCATTTGAATGGGAGATTGGATAGGATTGCCTCCCAAAGGCCTTTCCAGCTGGAATGATTTTATGATTCCGATTCAGAAATTTTGTTTTATTTCATTTTTACTAATAGTAATTGTAAGTATTTTTTAGTGGTGTGCTTTTTTTTAAAATTCCCTGCTAAATGAGAATTGCAGTTCTATTTTGTTATTTATGAGAGATTGTTTTTTTCTTTAAGCAACAACTGAGTAAGCAAATGCAATTTTAATGGTTTACTTCTGTCTGTGAAACCATGTAACTGGAAACTGTGGGATATTACGAATGCAATCTCATACCTTTTACTTGAACAGACAAGTTTAAATAATAATGCTAACACAATATAACATATGTACAAAACATAAAAATAGTGTATTTTGGTAACCAGAGCCTAACTGGGACATTCCAGCCTTACATAAGGCATAAATACGATCAGCACTCGCACAAGTACTAAAGCCAGAGCAACCACAAATACCAAGTCAGCTACTTTGTAGCTGAGGTGGAAAAATTTAATGCACTAAAGAAATACCACGGAAAGAAGCAGTATGAATACATTGAATGGGCTTATTCACTTTTACATTGGTATGTTTGTGGCAATACATTCTTCAGATTTGCTGTGTCTCCAGGTGTTTTTTAAATATTCTTTTCTGACTGCTCTGTTTACATTTTTTTCGAAGGTTTCCCAGTGAGTGGATCATGATGAACATACTATAGGGACTTGCCATAGTATGGCTGCTTCTCGATCTACTCGTGTTACAAGATCTACAGTGGGTTTAAATGGTTTGGATGAAAATTTTTGTGGTAGAACATTAAGGAACCGTAGTATTGCTCATCCGGAGGAAGTCTCACCCCATCCTCAAATCCGGTCCAGGTCACCAAAGAAGAGGCCAGAGTCTGTGCAAACTCAGAAAGGCAGCAACGGTGGCAGAACTACTGACTTGAAACAGCAGAGTGCTCGGGAGTCATGGGTGAGCCCTAGAAAGAGAGGGCTGTCCACTTCAGAGAAAGATAATGGTGATAAGCAAACTGTGGAAAATAGTGAAAAAAAGCAAGCAGAGCCTGTGTCACCAGTTTTGAAAAGAATTAAACGCTGTCTACGTTCAGAGGCACCCAACAGTTCTGAGGAAGACTTGCCCACTAAGGCAGAGAAGGAGTCATTGGAGCATAAAAGCTTAGTGTCGGACAATGATGCAGCCTCCACGGGGACTAAGCGAGCTTGTCGATGTCTTATATTGGATGATTGTGAGAAAAGGGAAGTTAAAAAGGTGAATGTCTGTGCAGAAGGGTTTAATAATTCTGCAGTAGTTGAAGAGGTTGCAGGTTATCAGACTGTCAATGGAGTTGGTGAGAGAGACTCAAGTTCTCCTAACTGTGATGACTGTCAGCTTGATGGGAGCACTAAGCAAAACAATGCTGGTTCCCACACACCCAAGGACAAAACAGTAGCAGAAAATGGAAACTCATTAGCCCATTCGTCATTGTTGCTTGATAGCAGCAAAGAGGACAATGTTGTAGACCATTATGTGCCTTGCACAAACTCTCAAGAACAGGTAAAGTTAGAGGACCACAAAACAATAAACGACTGCTTGCCTGAGGAGCATGCTAATCAGGCATTTGAGCCAGCTCCAGGGTCCTTTTCTGAAATCCAGTCATCTTTGTTAAGGGATTCGGAGGAGGAGGTGGATGTTGTGGGGGATAGCAGTGCCTCTAAGGAACAGTGTGCTGAAAACACCAATAGCAACCTGAACACTCAACACGACAGTGCGTCAATCTCAGGTGAACCTGAACCACATTCTTCGGTGCAGAACTGTGTTTCAGCTCAGATGACAAATATGTTGGAACTTCAAGAACACAGATACACGTTGAGAACTTCACCACGAAGGGCTGCCCCTGCCAGAAGTAGCCCTACTAAAACTAACTCTCCTTGTAGAGAAAACGGACAGGTTGAGGAAAATAATCTTAGTCCTACTGAAAAGAATGTACCTGTAGGTATTAATAATATCAATGGATCTCCCAAAAAGTCTGAAGAAATCAAACAGAATGAAAAAGAGAGAAATAGTAATGCAGGGGATCATGGGAGTGATGGACTAAGAAAGCCAGTTTCTGAGTCTAGGCTTGTTGCTGGATATGTACCACCTGCCAAAGAGAGTGCCAACATCCACACTGCAGAGGAGGATGAGGAAGAGCCTGATGTGTATTACTTTGAATCAGATCATGTGGCATTGAAACACAACAAAGAGTATGTGTAACTATGGTAACCATGAATTCTGCTTTTGTTTCTTACCAAAAATTTATTATTATTACAAAAAATATTAAGTATTTAACGTACTTCCACAAAAATTTAAGTGCTTTATAATTTTCATACTCTTCAGTTTTCATTTTTCTTCTTTCTACCTCAAACAAAATTAAACTCTATTTAATATGCAGTATGGTACAGCAATGTGGTTTATACATTTCTGGCAATCAGGATTCTTGAGCCAGGACTTGGTTTGTTTTAGTTTCTTTGGATTGTTGTTCCTTTAAAAATGTGTTACTCATTTTCCCTTAAAAACTAGCTGGAAGGAAAACCAAAGGAATTATAACCTTTAATTAGCTTTCAGTAATTCATCAGCATATCCAATGGACACTGCAGATACAGCTTATACAATTATCATTCTGCTGTACATTAAAGTTAAAGTTAGATACTTTTTTCAGAGTATCATGAGAAAGAGCTCAGCCTTATTGTGTTCAGGAAGATGAATTGATCAAATGCAGCAGCTTTCTCCAAAGTAAATTATGTCTACATTGCTATTTATATTAATTACATGTAAATATAGGATGATGATGATTATTATTATTGCTATGCTCTGAGTTGTTTTTATATTTATCATCTGAAAGTCTGTAAGTAGAACTGTGGTAACCATACCTTGTGGTAAATATGCAAGAGATTTTTAAAACAAAAGGGCGATTCACTGAAGGAAGTTTATGTGGAGAAAATTTGTCTTCAGGATCAGGACACAGTTTTTATTTCACAGTCTTTGTAATGCTGTTTTGACTCCTGCATTTTGCTGTTTAGTAGGGGTTCTGTATTTTGTTGTGAGTTCTGAAAGGCCAAGTGCAGATGATCTTCAGTTTGCTTTGTATGAAGGTTGCAGCACTGGTAGTAGTTAAGTGTAAATGTAATAAATGTTCACAGCACAGTTACTGTGAATATGGGGCACAAGGCACAGATGATTGTTTAATGTAGTATGACTGGATTTTTGATATTAGAGTTGCATCTTTTGTATAGTGAAATTTTATTCAGTATTGGACATGAATAAGTTGTTTTAATCAGAAAATTTTGAATTCGAGCATGGGTTAGACAAACTGTCATTTCAAAATAATGATCAATTATTTGCAGCTTCAGTCCAAAGTGGACACTTTTCCCAGTAGGTAGAAAATTACAAATGGGAAAAATGGGACTGTTGTCTTTTGACTCTCTTAGGATAATCTTGGATCTGTATATAATATGGCTTCATCTGATGTTAGTACACAGATTCGTTAATAATGTGTGATGTAGGGAGTTGCATTTATTAGGGAAAAAATACTGTAAAAATAACTGAAGTTTTAGCTGTTTTTAAACAGATCTAAATAGTCCTTGGAAATTTCAGGTGTTAGTGTTAGCTTTTGAATATATACAGTTCTGAAGAAATGGGCAGCTGTTGTTCAGATTGGCAGCCTGTTTGTGAGACCTTGTTGGGGAGCTTTTGAACTTGCAAGTAGGACTTGGTAGCTTGCTACTAACTTGTTGCCTGAATGAAGAATTCCAAAAGAAGTGGTTATTGTTTTTATTCTCTCTTATATTTCTACTTTCCCAAAGGGAAGCGTGCTACTGGGGGGAGGGAGTGTTAGCCACATCTTTATTTCATTTTAAAAGATCTTGATAGGACTGGAAAATTACAGGCCATCCTTTTTTTGTTGTTTACATTTATAAGAAAATAGGTCTGGTGTATTGATGGTTCTGCATGGTAGTAGGATCCTTCTAAAGAACTTAAGTCAATATTTTGACATATGAGTGCAGTTGTCATTTATCCAGAATTTTATAATTCAAGAGTAAATCAAGCGCAGTGCACTATATCCTCTATCCAGTTTTAAAAATAGCTAAGTTCATTGGAGGATACTCCTAATTCACGTGTAACAGTTTTTGCATAGTGTCTTAATTATACCTTTGTTTATTCTCATTTGGTACTTACTTTCTAAAGTGTTAAACAACCAAACAAAAAAAAAAGGCAAACCAACAACAAAAAAAACCAAACCCCAGCCAGTTTATCTGAAATGTATTCCCTGATTGGTCATATGCAAAGAATTCCAGGGTTCCCGTGCTGTTAATGTAGGTTTAGCTGGAAGTAAAGGATATTCACTTTGCTTGTGGTAGTTCTGGCTAAGCCAAGTGTTCTGCATATCACTTCTTCAAATGGTACAGTTTTGTTTTTCTGTCCTTCATCAGTTTGGAATTATTAAGGGTAATTTTTTTTGTCTGATTTATTTTTTTGTTCTTTTTTGAAAGCCAGTTGGTAGAGATGCTAACATCTTGGCTAGGTTGAGGAGGCAAATTTCTCCAAGAAGGCATTACTATAATTCTTTGGATTGTTCCACAACAGAAAAAAATACATTCCTCTGTGTCATAGAAGCAATTTTATATGGCTGTAAATTTACATTATTTCTTGTTACATAGCTTGGTGACATACACATTCATACAATTGATTTTCACTCTGCAAGAAATTACTGTGACATTGATAAAATATGGATATACCAAAACCTTTAAGAGTTGTTGATAAAACTTGCTATAAGAAGAAAACCCACCTAAATGTAAATTGTCATATTTCTGTGTTAATTTTGTTGCCTTTTGAATCTTAATAATACTCATATATTAGTATTTCTGGGAAAACTGGATGATATAATAGGAAAAATAACTATCACAGATTAAAGAATGTTATTATTTAGAGAGAAGGCTGAAATGATGGATGTTCTTTATTAAAATAGATCTGTCCTACAAAGATGGAGATGAGATCTCTAAGCAGAAATTTTATCACAACAGAGACATTTTTGTAGATAACAACAGACTGATCTGGGGGTTGTATAGTTGTGAAGTGTCATTAATGTTTTCTTTTGCTACTCACATAATTGGAATTTTTGTGTATTGTAACTGCTCTCAGAAAACTATGGTTTGGTGTATATTTGAGAATTTTGCTTCTGTGTTCTAGCTCAGAAACATTTGCATTTTCTCCTGAGACACTTTCATCAAGACTGAACTTCTTGATTTAAAACTTTCTACATTGCTGAATTTTGTATTCTGTGCTCAGTATTTTTGCATATGTCTTTCCTCAGGCATTTCTCATATTTCTTTGCTCTATCTTTTTATACTGTAATTCTATCTCATACTGCAGCAGCTTACTTTAATTTTCTGTCTGGTGCAGCATTTTATTCTCAGTACTTTCTGCCTTTGACCAGTATTTCATTTAGTGCCCTTTTTTGGTTTTGTTTTTTTTTTCTTTTTCTTTTTTTCTTCTTCTCTATTTCCTTTGGAGATTTGCAGCATTTGGCAGGTACTAGCTTGCACGAAGGGGCAGTCCTTGTTTGACTCTCAGTCCTCAGTGATTGAGGAATTGAGGTTTCACATGCATATAATGCATTGCAGAATGCATTTCTAGGACTCCATAAACTGCAGTTGGCTTTAGGGCAACCATGTACACCTGGAGGCAAGGTCACTGAAATAGAAGCCTTATGCACGAGCAGTTCCCTACAGGCATTTCATTCCAGGAGTTAGGACCTTGTTCAGGAGATAGGTATTTTCATGTATCTTTATTGAAAACATTTAAAATTATAACAGCTGCACTGGCATGTAAAGTGAAGACAGATCAAATGAGGATTTTTAATGTATCTCTTAAAACCCAGTCTTGTGGATTCTTACCTACAATGAGTATATTGCAGAGATCTTGGAAACAGATGACACTGCAGGATCATGCAATGATCAGATTTACATACATTTAACAATTGATGATAACACTGTTTACGTCTTTGGATCCACCTTTAATATTATATGAATGTGAGAAACAAAATAAACATTTTTAGCATTTCCTGTGGCATAGGTTTTATATTTTATTCAGTCACAAATTTTCTGCCTAAAGAATCAAATTAAAGCAGTTCTGTATAAAAGTTCATCTTACTGCACTTGAATTGTTTGAATAGGACTTGGTGCACCTTGCCATGCCAGTTGAGAACTGCCCTAAGCACAATCTTGTTAAAGTGTAACTGTAGCATCCTCTTTCTAAATTTCTAATTTTCTAACTTTGCCTGCACCATGTTTTTTCCTTAACTGGAAAAGATTAAAATATCCATGTCTGTCTTCGAATATATTGGCAAATAATAATAGATCAGTTTTATAAACAAAGCTTGTATATTCAGCTATGTGTCTCTGAATTAAAGTTGAATTGATCACACAGTAGGGATTTATTTCAATGCACAGATAAGTCCTACCATTCCTTTGTAATGATGTCATGTAGCTGTGAGCAGCTAATATTTCATTTTCCTGAGATGTCAGATTTAGTCTGTGAGATCTTTTTTTCTGACAGTTTTATCCTAAGGAATGAAGGGAATTGGTGTAAATCAAGTTACTTTTCAGAGTAGCAGTTTTAATCCATACCTCTGAGTAATTTGTCAAATATGTCACCAATATGAAAGAATTGATAAAGTATACAATTTTATTGAGGAAAAAGAAGTTTGTAATTTTAGAAAACCAAGCACAAATGCCATATGTATTAGATTACAATGTGATTTCATTCATCCTTTGTTTCAGAAAACTGGTGTGGCATACAGTGATATTTTTCTTAAATTACCTCTTAATGTAAAACTAGAACATGAAAAATCAATGTTTTTACAGAGAGTAATTTCTATTGTCTGGTAGATTGGTCTGCATTCTAAGTAACCAAAACCAAGATTGGCTTTAAGTAAAATCATGTAGAAGTTAGATGCTGCAGGTAGTTGATCCACAAAATAGAAATACAATGGAAATCAATTAGAAATTTGCAATATGACTTTCTGATCAGCTTCAGTTTGTTTTTGCAGGTAATTGTGTTATTAAAATGTGACAGTATAACAGCTTAAAATATGGTGTATTTTGAGAATTTTTTACTAGCATTACTATTTTTTCATGTTCTGTAAGATAATTTATGTCTATAAATACTTGTCAAAGGAAAAGTTATGTGACACAAATTTTTTTTGCAGGACTAAAGATTAAGATTTATTTAAGAATATTGTAATCATGGAATCATATTTTATGGTTACATAAACTATTCAGTAAAGACTAGAGCTCCTACTTTGCAAGAGATAATGCCTTGGGCATGTGATGCTTTTTGCTCAGCTTTTTGCTCCCTAGGAATGAGCACACCCTGGGGGCCATTAAATGTCAGGTGCATTTATCCCATTGGTTTTTCTTCCCTGAGCAGAGGCATCTTGCTGCCAACCCCTGCATCATCCTAGGGAACAGCACTAGCAAACTCAGTGCAGTCCTCACTTAAATGGTGCATCCTGTGGAAAGTAAAGCTTGATTCTTCTGGATTTTTATCCTTTACCCCTTGAATTCCTTCCTGATTTGCCTGCTTTTCTTTTTCTGCCTACATCTATGTTCTCACTTCCAAGAGTCCTCTGTTGCAGCAATCCACTCCTGGAAGAGTGTGAACTCTGCAGTGCAGAGATGTTTCCCTGTTGGCTGCCTTGATGTGGTACCTCTGGATGTGTGGGCTGATGGATTGATGGAGGAATGTGACAATAACAGCTGAATTCTGCTTGTCTGTCTTTGTAGTGACAGTAGTAATGGTCTCAGCTCCTTTCCAAGCTGTATTTTTGGAGAATACATAAGAATTCAGTTTGTCTTTCCAATTTCTTTGGTCAACATGGACTGAAAATCATGGAGGGGAAAAATACACAAATACATTAAAAAACAAAAAATCCAACCACAAGCAACAAGCAACCTATTATTCTAATACAAAAAAGTAGATTTTTGTTTTTCTACTTGTTCATTTGGAGGTGCTTACCATTTCTAAAGATACTCCTTAGTAAATTCATCTAAACTGGAAAATTAAGAATCAATAAATAATAAAAGTGGTTTTGAGGTGTAGGAAATACCAGTTGGAAACAAATATCAAATGCCCTAGGAATTATGGTCCTGATTTTAAAAAAAAAGAGCAAGAAAGCCAAGAAAAGGTGGGAGAGTAATGTATTGACCCAGCATAGCAGTGTGGAGAGTAAGGCTCTGGCTGTGGTTTTGGCTGCTGACACAGGGACACTTAAAAGCAGAAGCAGTAAATTGTGGTTATACCAATTATGTCAGTGTAAAGTTGTGTGGTGGAACAAGGAATAAATTAATGTTACCATTAATTTATGTTACCATAATTGCCTACTTGGTAGGGATCACTAAAATATTAGTAAGCATAATGATGTCACCTAGAAGACAAGAACAAAGTGACTGCCATTTGCTTTGGGAATGGATTATCTTTATTTGTCAGTTTTAACTAACTCAACTTGAAATTGCTTCATTGCCAATTTTTTGTTCTGGTCTTTCCTGATGTTTTGACACAGCATCTCCAGCATGAACTGCAAAACTGATCAGTATCTTTTAAAAAGAAATTGCACGAGCAGTACATATTGTGCAAGCTTCTTTCAGTCAGCAGCAAGTCCTAATCAATATAGTTGTTCCTTTGGTACAACAATACTTGCATTTGAGAGTTAGAAAGGTCCTACTTTTTGGTTTGCTTTATACTTTGATCTTGGTAGGAATAGCCAGCTGATTTTTCATTTTTTTGTTACTACACATCTTTATTTTGCTTTGGATACTTTGAAGTAAAAATATTGCTGCTGTTTCATGTAGCAGTCTTTGAAAGTTTTATGCTTCCTAAGCCATGGACCAGCTCTGTTTGTCCATGCTTTATTATAGTGAGCACTAATAAAAATATGTATTTTACTACTTTTCTTCCTTATTTCTAACTTTTGTTCTGCTTCTTTAGCCAAAAAATATTGATGAATAATGCTTTGTATTGCTGTTAGAACATTCAGCCTCTCATGATTGTGGGTCATTTTCTTGTAATTGGGTTCTAATATTTACATTGATATCTAATAGATACTGTAACACATTGAGAGGAATATGTTAATTTGTTCCTATAGCAAGAATATACACCTGAATAATTGAGTGTATGTGTGTGTCTTGTTTGGATGAAAATCTGCAGAAACTAATTTAGAGTGAATTGAAGGAGTTCAATAATCCATGCTGTCAGCTTTCTCTGCTTGTTTTATCAGAGGATCTCTGTGCAATTGGGTCACTCTTACTTTGTCCTTCTGAACAGTTGTTTTCCCCAGCACCTTTCTAGAGGAGAGTATCCAAGTGGACATGCTGGAGGAATATCAGTGGTGTTTTCCCTCAGTAAAGGAACTGAGACCATTCTCATTAGAGCTGAATAGAGGGAAGTAGAAAAAGTTTGGATGTGCTGTCAGTCTGTCTTTCTGTGCCATTTGTGAGGAAAACAATTTCTGTCACTATCTCATGTCAATTCAAGCCTCGAAAATACAGGAATGACAGGGACCTGTATATTTTTCCCTACTGAATGTCACTGTCCTGCAGGCAAATGGTTTAGAGTGCTGTCATTATCAAAAGGCTGTATTAAACTGAGAGAGGACTGGTGGGTGCTCTTTTCTTCACAAGGCTGAAACAAGTTCTGAGTTTGTTTAGAGGTACAGAGACCTAATTGCTACTGGAAATTCTGAAAAGTTGCTGGAAATGTGGATATTTGATAAGGGTGCTTTTGTACAGCTAATATTAAATCCTGAGTGTGTTAGACAGCTCTTGACAAGAATGAAGCCTCTAGAAATATATGAGTGGGTGTTCTGTTTCTGGGGAAGAGTTAAGAATTTAAGAGAAAAGGACATCACAAGTAGATAATCAATAAAATACTATTCAGATGGTTGAAACACAAAATTTGAAGCTGTGAAAGTCAAAAGAAAGGTAAAATTTGAGTGGAAAATGGTTCTTTTGCATCCAGGTAAATTACTGCAGTAGGATTTGCTTTTTTGTCTTAGGATTTTTTGGGTTTTTAAAAATGTCCTTTAAAAACATGCTTTTTGGATTAGTTCTGGGTTTTTTTTTTTTAAATAGATATGAGGCTGATATTCAGAAATAGTGCTTTGTGTTCCATTCCTGGCACAGTAGACTTGAAGAAGCCATTTAATGTGTACTTTAGTTGTTTAATGTATAACATAGAGATGCAGTTTAATTATTTACTTACCTTTGAAATACTTTAAGACATCTGAAGCATGAATATTAAATATGCATAGTGAAAGTACAGTAAATGACAGTCTGTATAAAGAGATTAAGCCAGAGTAGAAAGCAGTTTAATAAAGAGTTGCAGAAAAAGCTGTAAATAGATTACCTTGGTCATAGTGTCTAAGCATTAGGTTGGTAAAATCCCACCATATGCTGCTTCCTCCAGGCAAAGGTGCTTTTACAAGCCGTGGCAGGGGTTGATGAATGTATGCTCTTGTTGATTATACCCTTACCTCTTTTCTGGTTCTGAAGGGAGATCAAAGAAGGCCCATTCTGCATCAGTCTCTTTTGTTTTCTCAACGATGTCCTGTGCTCCACACATCCAGCACTGAATCCCAGACTCTTCCAGAGTGCAGTTAGAGATTTTTTTAAATCTTAATTAGGCATCAGAATAATTTACGAGAAATTCTGCAGTGGCAAAATTACTGGATTGTGACACTGGCAAAGATCTCAGGCCAAGCTTAAGAGCTGGGAGCATTTTCTGTTATATCTGAACTCAAACAAAGCCTAAACAAAAACCCACTCATCTTTCAAAAGACAAGATTGTGTTTGAGCTGATTGGCAGGTTTCTCCCGGGAGCAGATCTGTAACTACAGCTCCTCGGATGACTTGGAAATTCTAAGTGCAATTAATGTTTCCATTTTCCTACATAATTTGTGGTCTTACAAGATGTTTAATATCCAACACCTTCTCATCTTAGCATACAGTATAAGGTAATTTTTTTAAAAATACCCGTTAGGAGACCAAAATCCAGAGTAATATATGACCTGGGTATGGGAGAGCAGGTTGTAATCTGTACTTTGCTGGAGTGCCAGCAGATGGCAATGAAACAAAGACTTGCTCAAATCCTCCCAGTGACTTAATAACCAGTTTTTGTTCACAGCTCCTGGAAATACAAAATAACAAGGTTTTTTCTATCTATATTTTAGCTGTGTTTTATTATGAGACCTGTATACACCCTCATGTGAAACAGTTCCTACCTGAGAACTAATGAGTATTTCTAAATTATGGTACACATTTTTAGTGTCAGCCCCCCCAGAATTGATGGGACTGTACATTTTAACATACTGTGAACTGTATAACTGGAGAAGTGAAGTTAGTTTTGGGAGTGGAAATTGATGACCACCAGCTGCACAGCATCTTAGAAGTCAAGAGGATAAATCACTTCTTTTAAATTAGGCATCCAAGTATGTATCTTTACAAGGTACTGAGTGATGTAAGGCAAGTGTAGCTGCCAAAATAATTTCAAGAGATTTTGCATATTGATTTTGAGTTGGGGGGGGGGGGGGTTGATTAGTGTGGATATTATCAACATCCACTTTATTTCTCCAACTAATTTGATTTAGCTACCTGGAAGTTAAAATCTTTGTTTTGTACTATCAGTTGCTCACATCACTCATTCAACTAAGGCTTAAAGTACAGCTTGTTCTCTTCAAGGGAGAGGAAACCTGCAGAAACCATGGAGGGACACTGTAACTGACAGACTCTTAGTCTAAAAATGAAATTATTTATTTAAAAATGCTGAAAGATGTGGCGTCTTTTATAGGTCAGTGCAGGTCATTTAGTATAAAAATCAAGAGTTAACTTAAGAAATACGCAGTTGTTAAGGCAGATTGATTCCATATTCATACAGATTTTTCTAAAGGCTGCTTTTACATCCTGACATAGAGAAACTAAAATCTGTGATATGACTCTGAGTACTCTGATTTGGAAATGTAAATGCTTTTAGAATGGAAAGAATGGAGGGGAGAAGCATTTTGAAAGTAGATCTCAGCAAACTGGATCAGAATGGACATGGGTCTCATTAAAGCAATAGCTATGCTTTTCTCAAGTTTAGTCACAGGCAAGAGAGGAGGCTGCTGTGTCCCTAATCACTATTAGAACAAGATTAATGGAAATTAATTGTGTAAGCACTAATTGCTTATGGCATGACTTCCAGAAATCTGGCTCTGCTCTGTGATAATTACTTCATGGAGCAGTCCAAAAGAGTGGGGTACTTACCACTGCAAAGGGAAAACTGAATCAGCAGGAATTCCTGCTGATCAGTGTCAATCTGTAAGAAGTAGCTTTCCTTTTTTAGGTATCAGTCCCTCAAACCCTCTGCTAATCAAGGTTTTTCAGCAGAGATTCTGAAGCTGTTTCTGTGCTATGCTGAATGATTCAAGCGTTCATCTGGAAGATTCCTCTCAATTAAGATGATCTAAGCACTTGCAAGAGTGTTTCAATACTGGGCTTGTGGAAACAGAATTCCATTCTCTGGAGTGAAAGTTTTCCTGCAGAGAAAACTGCTTTGGGTTTTGTATGTGCTAACAAGTTAGTATTTAGCACTGAGGAAAGTGTAGCAACAGTCAGTGGAAGGGACCTGTCTGTGAGTTTACTCAAGAGAGTGTTTGGATTTGGCAAAGGATGTGGGATAATTTTCCTTGTTAATTCCTGACAGATCTTTCAGAGAAGATGCGACTGTATCTGGACGATGTAGAGGTGGTTGCTCTTTTAGTGCCTCCTTGGAGGATGGAGCTGGTTTTGCAGCAGATTAATGAGCTACTTTCTCTTTTATTAGACTTTTTCAATTTTGGAGAATTTTAACACAATTGCAGGAGATAGTTTGGAGCTGGAAAGATAGAGAGTAGAATTGTTAGCCATTTTTTAAAATAGTCCTGGAAATTATTCATTCACATGATCTCTTGCATAATGCAGCAGGAGCGTTATGGTAGCATTTGAGACTAAGAGGCCACAGCTGACAGAGGCTTCAAGAAAGGGCTCAGAGTGTGTGTGTGTGTGTGTGTGTGTGTGTGCCAAAAAAAGCTTGCTGATTTTTTAGAGAAATACTTGGCTTTTTTACAATCATAGAGGGCCAGAGAGCCTGTACAAACCTGTGGAAATAGTTGTTTGAAACTTAATAGAACATTTGCAGATGTACAGCTCACTAAAAGGTCCTGTTGGAGTTGAAAGGGGCGTGCAGTGGTTTGAGGAGAATGCAGTTCTGCAGCAAGTACCAGAGTATGGAGTATGCAAACTATGGATTTCATGACTAGTATTTTCAATTTTTTTTCCCCCAGGCAATGGATGGTCCCAAAATCCCCATTTTTGTGTATTTCAGTACTTCAGATACTCACTTGATAAAATTGCAGTCTTATTCTTGGGCTTCAGAATATATTAATTCATAAAAATTGAATATGGAAGTTAAAGTAAATAGCTCCAAGTTAATCTATATCTTAGTAGAGGCACAAAAAAGGGCTGGGAAACCTTTTAGCCTGAACAGTTGGTTCAAAAACCCCTTTTCTCCAATTATAATGCTAGTCTGTAGCCACTGATCAGTATCATGTGACATGTTTTTTTTTTGAATGATCCTGACATTCTTGTATTTTTACTTAATTCCATGAAGGACCACTTCAGTGAGGTCACGTGAACATTTTAATGAGGAAAGTAACTGAAGCTGAATATTCTTGGGTTTGTGTTATTTTTCCCCAAATGTAACTTCATCTTTTTCCATTCAGACTAAATTATTTAAGGCTACCTCATTAAGATGGTTTCTTTCTTCCCTTCACATATGTGAATCATCATTAAATTATTGCTTCATTTAGAATGCCAACATTTGTTTGCTTTTTACTTCTATGTATTTACATGTTTTGAATGAAATTATTATGCTTATTTCAATTTCATTTAGAAAATCAATTGCTTAAATGCAATTTGAATAAATGAAGTAAAATGGCTCAAGAAAATAAATCTTAAATACCTGCCTTTTTCTTAGATGCAAATTTGTGCACGCTGCTGAGCCTCTGATACTGTGGCTCTGTTAACATAAGTTTGGGCACCTGCTGATGGAAGCAGGCTTTTTGTAGTCCAGGGTAAATCCTCTCCCCGGGTATCCTTAAGCTCTTCTGTGTTGTTACAGCTGCATCTACGCGAGGGTGTTGGCATCCTGCCTGTTTGATTTCCCTGGAGCCTGCAGGGCCCAGAGGTGCTGCCAGCCCCTGAGCTCACCCGTGCTGTGTGCAGGGTCTGAGTAAAGATCTTCATGCACAGCTGATGGCTCCTGTAAGCCTGGAGAAACCTGAGCTGTGCTGTTGTCTCAGGCCACTTCTGATGTGCTGTCACCACTTTTGTAAGCTGTTGCTGGAGTTAGTTTTCCACCTGCTGAAGAAGAGCCACATTAATTATCTCGCTTTATGCAGAGTTATGTTGATTAGAAGAAATTGGAGTACTTTCCCAGTAATGAAAATATACAGTACTGTTCAGTATTAACAGCCTATAAACAAGCATTTTAGCTCTTGGTTCCTTGTAAACCTGAATATGTGCAGACAAATGTACATAGTAATAAATTCATAACAGACTCTTGTCCTGTTGTTTTTAAACAAGCTCAGTATTTTAGTTTCAAACTTCAGAAAGTATGGCTATATTTTATGCTTGTAAATGTTACATTTGAGTGGAAAGAAAATTACTTTTTCTCATGGAGAGGCAGCAGTTCAATGTCCAGTAAGAAATATAAATATTTGAAGGTACAAAGCCTGTATTTTGCCTTAAGACTGTTTACTTCCATCCACTTAAAGCCTTACCCAATTTTTAGTGCAGTCAATTGACCAACTTGAATTACCTCAGTAACCTCTGGATCTTTTCTGTAGTGCACATGGAATTTGTTGTGCCAGGCTTGTCTTTATTTTAGTAATAAGGGAACAGAAAGAAAATTTACTGAAATACTGCAGTAGTGAACAGCTCTTACCTGATTTTAGTATGTGTATTTTGTGCTGAACTAAATTACAGTTCTAATATTAAATGTCAGAAAACATTGCCGTGAAAAAAGTTAATACACAATAATTTGCAACAATGGGGGCCATGGGTAGCTATGGGATTTCAGAAACTGAAATGGGCAACTGTAACTTTAAAGCTAATAAAAGGTAATAAATGTGGTTAACTGTTTTTTAAAGGCAGTGTTAAAATGTCATATGACTTCCTGAGTCTGAGTTAGCTTTATGAAAACCAGTTTGGAAAGCACACGTTACTGGGTACAGGCATGACAGTCCCATCAGTGACACTCCAAACTGTGTGTCAATCTGGGGTGGCACATTTGAGGGAACACTGACTTTTTCATTCAGATTCTTTATTCTTAGAGGAATCTGGTTTGAATTTATTTTGCAAATTACTTATTCCTGTGTTTGTTGTTACATTTCAAAAATTATTCTCATGTTCTGCTCTAAAGTGGGACTTCTACAAAATTACGTGTTTCTAAAGCATTCCTGTGCAGTGTTGGATAGTTGAGTGAAATGTTAAAATTCTATGGTAGCCGCTTGTATTGGGGTAGAAGGAAGCTGATGTTGAAGTGGAAGAGAAATTAGCTCTTTTTTTTTGTGGTATTTTTAACATTGTAAGCAAAGCCTGTTGGTTTCAGCTATTCAGAATATGAATGTAGATTGTCCCTGATACCATATTGTTTCACCTACTATAGAATTTGTATTTAAAGGAAACCACTGGGGAATTAAATGTATTATCCCTTATGGGTTTATATAAATTTGTATGGTCTTAAAATAAATTTAATATATTTTTACTATAATTCAGTAAAAATGTTTATGAAATGGTTAAGATAAGCTATGAAATCTGGTAGATTCTGGTAGATAACCATGGCTAGTGTTTAGGTGGGGGGTGTCACTTTTAAAGGCAAATGCAGTGAGATGTTTTCCTTTGTCTCTGTAGTTATCAGAGACTGTTACAGACGATTGCTGTACTCGAGGCTCAACGTACTCAAGCAGTTCAAGACCTTGAAAGTTTAGGCAGACACCAGAGAGAAGCACTGAAAGATCCTATTGGATTTGTGGAAAGACTCCAGAAGAAGGTATTTCTGTGGACTTTTCCTAAGTCTTACTTGGAATTTATTTTTAATAACTAGTAATTCAGTGTCTATAGAAATTGAAGAATAGATGTATATCCTTGCATAAAAATTATAAGCTGAAAATCTTTTCACTTCTGAGCAAAAATCTTTGCTTTCTTACTGGATCTGTGATTAGGGTTACTTACTAGATCAATGATTTTATCAGATATGCTTCCTTTCTTTTTTTTTTTTTTTTTTGGTATGTAGAAATGTAATTGTTAAATTGCTAATTATAGTGTAGGTATTTTAAAATAACTTGAAGTCTACAGGTGACTGGAAGTTTCAGATCAACAAATTCTAATCTTTCTCATTTGAGAAATGGAATGTTATGCTTTGAGTGAATTTGGTAGGGTATGTTAAAAGAGCAGGAAGTGTAGTCTATATTCCAAACACAAAGTGAACACTAGAAAACATACCTGAGTTACACATAACAGAACAGAATATTGTCTGATACAGGAGAATCCATTTCTATAAGGAAACCTTTTCTTTTCAAGCTTTAAAAAACCTTGAACAGGAGTACTGAAAAAATGTTTTGAGTCCTGTATCTCTGCAACATCTACCACTGGCAAACACAGTTACCTTCTAGTGTGATAGCAACATGTATTTCAGTGAAGAGTGAAGTTATGGTTCTCTTTTCCTAGGTTTGTAGACACCTAGGTCACATGTAAGCCCCTTGGTTTCAGTATTTGTCTTTCCTTTAAGTTTTGAGATGAGTTAATAGCAAGCATGGTGGAAGAGTGTTGCATTTGATAGTCTTTTTATGGGGAAATAGTAATGACAGTTTGAAGTACTCTGGTGTAATTTTGTCCAGAAAGGACCAAAGGAGTGAAAGTCTTGCAGTTGACCTTTAAATAAAGAGGTGAGCTTTGCAACAGTTTTGTTCTACGCAGAAGACAGCAAAATCAGTGCAAAATAGGCATAGATTTCTCTGATGGGAGGAATTGAGGTATCAGGTGATGAAACTCTGTATCTTTTGAGTTTCTGGGTTAAGAAAGGTACAGATCCTTTGGTATGGATAGAGCTAATGGTATGTTTAATAAAGGACAGTCAGAAACAGGTTATTGAAGTGTCAAACACCTGATTTCAGCTGTGAAATGCACACTTTAAGGTTTTATGCTCAATAAGCCATCATTGACCGTGCCGCTGCATATTTTATATGCACTGTTGTGTATAATTCTTGAAAGATCTCACCTTCTCTTTGAAAAAACTGTGCTGCATGGCATTTCAGAAATTCTGGTTTTCCATTCTTTTGTCAAGCAAAAAGCAGCATTGGGTTTTGGACCACTTCAGTATTTGCAGGTTTTGGCTCGGATATAAAGGGATTGCATTAAATACTGCTTTTTACTTTTCATTCTTATTTTTTCAGGTTGATATGGGTCTTCCATTTCCTCAGAGAGTTGTTCAGCTCCCTGAGATTGCCTGGGACCAATACACCAGTAGCCTTGGAAACTTTGAGAGAGAATTCAAGAACCGAAAACGTAACAGTAGGAGAGTGAAGCTGATTTTTGACAAAGGTAAAAGAAAGTGGGCATACGTTACAAGAAAGAAATGACCAGTGTGGAAGTTCAATAATTCTTCCTTTGTGTTGCTTACAGTAGGTATCCCTGCAAGACCAAAAAGTCCTTTGGATCCCAAGAAGGATGGAGAGTCTATTTCGTACTCTGTCTTGCCTTTAAGTGATGGTCCAGAAGGTTCCACAAACAGTCGTCCACAGGTAGTTGTTCAAAAGAATACAAAATAGTAATTTTGATTTTTTTTCTCTTTTAACTATGGAATGTAAATATCTTAACTGTACTTCAAATGTTCATATTGGTGATGACATGCCATTCCTGTACTCAAATCCCAGAACTAAACTTCAGTTGAGGCAAGTTTTGTTTTGAAGTCTCATGCTTTGATTTGGTTTTGGTTTAACTTAAGTAGGAAAAGGATTTGAATCAATTATCCCAGCTATAGTTTTTCTAAACACATATTCCATTTTATGTCCTGTATTTGAGCAGATGATAAGAGGGCGACTTTGTGATGAGACCAAACCTGAAACTTTTAACCAGCTGTGGACTGTAGAGGAACAGGTAACAGGAAACCCTTCAATTTTGTACCTGTGGCAACATACATGAGCATAAAAGTAAATAGTGTAATAACGTTTATAGCACTTGGGAGATCAGAGTCACATGTATTTAGATATTTGACAACTCATACCTGTACTAGGAAAAATGTATTTATTCCTCGTTGCTGTTGATTTAGAAAAAGCTCGAGCAATTGCTTCTGAAGTATCCACCAGAGGAGGTAGAGTCCCGACGGTGGCAGAAGATAGCAGATGAACTGGGAAATAGAACAGCAAAGCAGGTAACATGTAAAACATTTTGAGAAGTAATCCCTTATCTTCACTTTTTTTTTTTTTTTTTTAAATATCAGTAAAGAAAATTCAGTGTATTTTCAGTAATCACTTTGTCTTAAGAATGTAACAGTAGGGCCTGCGTTTCACCAACAATGTGACTCTTACACTGGATCTCAAATACAGAATGTTAAATGTGCCCCAAAGCCCATGGCAAGGTTGCCAAACCTAATAGTTCATTAGATCTTGACAGCATGAATTTAATTGTCTACAGCAAGTGTAGTAACACCAACTGTGCTCAGACTGAGTTACAGTGTGGTGCTGGATTTCCTGCACCTGAGTGCTGCAGAATGGGCAGACATGTAAATATCACAGACTGAAGAAGGACACCAAGTACTTCTGCATCTGACTTGTTGGAATTTTTCCCCTAAAATGACAGAATTTCTTCATTTTGACCAAAAGTAAAAAATGCTGAAGTTCTGTGTTTACAGTATTTTGATTTATTTCATTTGTGTGCTTTCAGATAAAAATATAATTAAGTACTTCAGTATACTGGATTACCTCATATCTGCTCATATCTATATTTCTCCACATCTCAAAAAATAGACATGCTTACTTATTTCATAAGTGGAGACCTACTTTCTGTGTGCTAACTATGGATAACGTGTCTGCTAAGAATGAGTTGAGCTGCAGCAGGAAGCAAACTACTAAAGTTCTTTATATTGCAATTTTTGCAAAATCTTCTGCTTATGTTTAAAGAAGGGTAATTTTTTTCTCTGAAAGCTGTCAAAGCATCAAAGAGTACACATGCAGCACTGCAAGATAAGTACCTGTTAGAGTAGTTGTCACAAAGCAGAATCCAGAGGATTTCTTTTCCTGATATTCTGAACCAATGTAGCAATCCTGGCAAAACTTTGATGTGAAGACCAGTTACATTTCATTTGACATTGAGTTGTTGCATGTTGGTTTTTTCTAGGTTGCCAGTAGAGTGCAGAAATATTTTATTAAACTGACTAAAGCTGGTATTCCAGTTCCAGGAAGAACACCAAATTTATATTTATATTCCAAAAAGGTGAGACAATATTACAGAATCCTGTGGTTTTGTTTGCATTTGTGTGCAAGTTGAGTCAGAATCATTAATAATTTTAACAGATTAATAAATTTACTTAATGAAGCAATTTTTTTCTTTCGCCAGTAGCACTATGGAGTGAAGTGGATGTTAATTCTGGTTTCACATTGACAGCTCTTGGGAACGTGAAGCATTCAGATTGCAGGCTGAACTGGCAGGGTAGAATCTGCTATTGTGCTCTATTAACAGAGGCAGGGAAGGTGCAGACAAGACTGTCTGCCACCTTGTCTGTTGGAAAAGTGCTTTCTGGCAGAAGAACCAAAAAACCAGCTGGAAACAGTGATACCTTAAATGCTGTGGAGATTGATCTGTCAGAATTCCAAATTACTTACACAGTTGGGGCTAATTTCTGTAGTATAATAATACTGTGTGGCTGATTTCAACAGGCATTGAAAATTATAATTGTTTGAATTCTTTATGTGACTACCAATTACCTTGGTCACACCTTTTGTTCTTCCCTGTTCTTTTAATTTTATTTGGAAAGACCGTCATTACAGAATGTGTGTAATGTTGTCAGGCAGCAAATCACTGTATTTGATAAACAGTGGGAGTAGTTAATCAGTTGATGTGGGACATTGTAACTATATTTTTCGCTAATTTGAACAGTGGTCACACCGTGGAGTGCAATCAAGAATGAAAAATATTTTCTATAAAATTGGTAACAATCTCCTATTGCAAGAGTAATGGTCCCATCATACAGTTTTTTTCTTAGGCTTCTATCTAGAACATATCCAATACTTAGGTCAGTTTTTGCAGTGTGATTCACATCCTTATTGCTAGGTCATAAGAGTAAGGTCGTTCTGCCCTGGTTTGTATTAAGCAGCATCCCTGTGCTATATTTGTATCCTGTATAAGAAATACAGCAGATGAAAAAGTGAAACAAATAATGTATGTGGAGAAATTGAGGTCTCAGCCTGCTGATAGTGCTGTCTGCTTAGAACACAGATTGACAGCACCATAGCCAGGCTGGTTATTCCCAGGTCTGCAGTGGAGATAGAATGTGGCAGAAAGGAAATTCAAGGGCTGTTGGAACCCTGGCTCATGCCTGTCCCACTTTTGATATTGAGTAACTGTAACTGCAGTGTGTCTGCTTTATTGCCTGTAATAGAAGGATGAAAACTGGATGCTAATACTTAAAGCACATACCTATGGGAAAATAAGAAACAGAGATATATTTAATGGAAATATTTGTGTCAAAGGGGATGCTTCACAAGAAAATACTTGCATTTCTCCGCAGGGATTGTTCAGGATGCTTTTTAAAAATGGTTACTGGAGAGGTTAGAAGCCTGTTCAGTTTTTCAACATCTTGTTGAAGTTACCTTGTGTATGACATATATCTCTTCTAACTAATGATACAGGAAATTAAGCAGGATGTATCAGTTTCTTTTCCTGTATAACCATTACCTACTGCTGGTGAAAATAAAACTGGATCAGAGATTTAGGACTCTAGGATTCAGTTCTTCAATTACGGCTTATCATTTTCAATTTAATCCTTATATAATATCATTAGTGCATCTGCTTTTAAGCTTAATCTAGAGATATATTTCCCACAGGGAAAATGATCTTTAACTGTCTGCTTTTAAGTAGTATTTTAGTTCGTTGTTTGCCAAAGGAAGAGAACTCAAATCCTCAGTTCAGTTTGTAGGTCACAGCACTGTTATGCATGGCAGTGCTGCTGTATAAGCATAGGCAGTTTTCCTTTCCTGACTCCAGATCTAGTATTGAATGCAGGTCTGATTTCTGCTAACAGAAAATGTAAATCACTGTGCCAGCTCAAGCTGAAATACCATCCATACGTGGACGTATTTTAGAGAGGTTTGAAATCTCAAGGGAAACCATAAAAGCACCAAAACATAGGTAGCTGGTGATTATAAGGCAGAAAGTGGAAAATTTCAACACAGTAGGTATAGTACATAGTCTTAGAAGAAATTCTTTTCCTTTTTGCACTGTAGTGGCTCTGCAGATCAGAGGTACCACCTTCCAGTTCTTATTACAGGCTTCATCTCTTCCATTAAGACCAAACAGAGCTAATCTCTATTCCTCCTGGTACTTCTGTCTGCATAGATGCATTCCATCTAAATCATTTGTGTCATCTGTGCCTTTACTTTTTAAACTCTGCACAACTGTAAGATAATGCTACATCCCTCTTTAGAGACTGAATCCCTCTTTAGAGATAAAGGGTTGTACTATAATATTACAGGTTTGTAACTGATATAGGAACCTTTTGGGATAAAAGCTCTTGCTAAAAAAGGAGAAGGTACTAACTATTGCAAGTATACCCTTTGCTTTAGCTGCGTGAGCAGCTAGGATTGTGTAAAACAATCCTCTCTTTTATGATTGTTAGAGAAAACACTTTTCATGCTTATGTTTTTCATTGACACCGTAGAGGTTTTTATAAGTCAAGGAATGTAAGTTTTGACATGAAATGTCAAAATGCTGGTCTGGAAAGTAGCTAAGTAAGGGGTTGAATCAGTTTCATTCACCCCAAATTCTTCTTTTTGATATTTAATATTCTCCCACTGGGAAATGAGTGATGGGGCTGAGTGCCTTTAAGTAACCTCTTTTAAAACTGCCATGCATTCTACACCTTGAGACAGCATTGAAGTTGAAAGTTTCTAGATGTGCAGTAATGGAGTAATTTATTTCATCTAATGTTTTTTAGGTTCCTTTTTCATGCAGTGGCAATGAAAACCTTTAGAGAGCAGTTCTTTCCAACTCTTAGAATCCTCTTTTTATTGCAATGAATTGCTTTATCTCTTCTGCACCAGGACAATAGGTCTGGACTTGGGTTTTTTTCTAAAGCACAAAATATAAGAAGTTGATAAGTGTCAAGCGTGAACCTTTTGGCTCCTGGACCTGTGCAAAATTACTTCCTTGCTTTGTCTCACACGTGGCTGGAGGTTCTTTTATATTTTTGCTCTCTGGTCCTCAGTCTTCAAAATTCTAACAGCCTTACTTTCTGTTTTACTCTTGCTGTCAGCCTCACCTGTTTAGATGGTTGGGGGTTTATGGTAAGGGCTCTTTCTTGCTGCATTTTTACCAAAGTATTGCACTGTTCATTGGATTCCACCTGTTACGGGGGAGAAGAGCAGTGGGAGGCCATGATACAGAAACATAAATATAACTAATTGGAAACATCATAGATTAATTAGTGCAAAAGAACGGATTTGGGGCAAAGTTTTATCAATGAGGATTATTTAAATAGCCAAGGAATGTTTTTAAAAATATGCCATTTTTTCACTGTAGTCATCAAGTAGACGGCAACATCCTTTAAATAAACATCTTTTCAAACCTTCAACTTTCATGACATCTCATGAACCTCCAGTTTATATGGATGAAGATGATGACAGATGCAGTTTTCACAGCCATATGGATACTGCAGCAGAAGAGGAAGTATCGGTATGTCATTTAAACTAGTCAGAGAATGTCTTGCTTGCTGTCACTTTGACCTTGTTTAGTGTTTAGAGGATTAGGCATCTTCACCATTAAGATACATCAAGTAAGTATTAAACTGTAATAAGATTTATGAGCCATTTCGAATTATAAATACATCATTAATAAAACAGCCTCCAACAGCAAAGAATTTAGAACAAATCAGGAAGGAAGTCTGTAAGTCATAAACAGTTTTGTCCTGAAATATCTCAAAGAAGTTTTAGATGCATATTTTTAGTAAGTGATCTGGCATGAGAGAGGTTTGAAAATCATGTAGATTATATAGTTGGGATTCTGGTTAAAGATGTGTTTTAGAAAGGTTACATAGAGCCCTGGTAAAATTCAAATGTTATTGGCATCATTGGTTTTTTTAATCTTCTACAGGCTGAATTAATTATGAATTTTGTAAAATCCACTTCGAAGTGTGAACTAACAGGGTGAATTGTCAATCAACAAGCATATTTATGTATTCTTAGAGGCAAATTCTAGTAGACATCCTAACCCAGTGAATTGCTACATCATGGAGTGTGCTACTTTCCTAATTTATCACATGCAAGATACAACAAGAATTTAGACATATGTTGTTCCCATTTCCATATTGAATTGTAGAGGGACTATATCCTACTGCTTGGGAGGTGGGCAAGTTTCACAGCTGGTGTGAATCACTGTGCTTTTCCTTAGACTGAAGAACCTGACTAGTTAATTCTATTTTTTTTTTGCTGAGCCTAGTGACATTTTGTGTGTGAAAACCATGTTGCATAACACAAGCATTGAGGCCACCCACTATAAGTCCATTCATTTTCTTTACTGACTTTTTTACCTGCACAGCATGGTCTTCCTTAATTACTACATTTACTTCTCTGTTTCCCAGTGTTAAATTCCATCTTCATTCATGTTCTGTATTCACTCTGGGATGGTCTTTCAGCTCATCCACAGACATTCCTGGTAACTTTGCATATTCCTGATAAATTTGCAAATACGAATCTTAAAAGGCCTGGAAAGCAAAATGCATATTAGAAGAGATGCAGTGCAGCTGGTTTTGTGTTAACATGCTTTTGTTCTGTATTGTTTTAAAACACATATTTTCTAATTGTTCTGAACAGTTTTCTGAAACATTTTGGTTTTGCCATGGTGCCCTAACTCATCATTAATTGTGGGTAGCATAAACCAGCTGGGTTTTATTTTTCTAAAGACAGAAGTTGCAGTTTCACATTTTTGCAGTGATAATAGGGGTCATGTGCCACACATGCACACAGAGACTTTTTTTTTAATTTGGGCTAATCTTTTCTTCCTTCATTAGAGTAACATTTCCAAATAGATATAATTCTGGCCTTCAATAAGGTAGAAAGACACAGGGGAGCTCAGTTACCAAAAAGATTCCCACAATCAGTGCAAAACAATAGCAATTTGGAAGCAAAAAGAGATTGTAAAGTATATTCAAAATGAATGAACAGGATTCTGTTCTAGTGTTCAAAGAGAGATCTCACAGTGACAGTCGCTGTCTTGGAGAAAAATACTTTGTGTCATTTAGCAGAAGAAAAGCAGTGTAGCAGGAAAACGAGGTTTTCTTTGATTTCACAGTGGAATTACCACATGCTTTTCCTGTGTAAAGACAAAAAAAATTGCCTGATTATTGCCAGTCATAACTATTCCTGAAAAATTGTATTTTGGTATAAACAAGTTATTTTCAAGTGAAGACTCACTATTCCTAACAGAGTTCATTTAATTTTCAGTTATAATTTCTTAATTTTGTGAGTAGTCTAATTATTCTAGAACACAGCTATTTACTATTCCAGAATGAATTGTCCACACAGGGAGCTATTAAAGCATGCTTTATTCAGTATACAGTTATTTAGTAATGAGCAGTTTTCTTCAGAAAAACTTTTGAGATTTGCATGGAAGGTGAATCCCTGTTTTATATTAAAGGAAATGTAGCTTATCACTACACAACTGAATTGTGTCATTTAACCATAACTTCTGATAGTTTGTAGTCTAGTCCTTTATATAGGTTTATAATTGCAATTAAATAATTGATGAGGTCTTTCAGAAATGTAGTAAAGCCTCTTTCCCTCACTTGCCTTAATAAATGTACTAAATAATACAGAATCCTCAATCTTCACAGATTCATAAAAAGAAATGGAAATTACACATTCAGGCTACATTAGAAGAATTTTAATCACTCTCTTACAGTTTTAGTTGTTTTCCTTACCTGAAGGTTCCTGTCAGTGTAGGATTTGAAAACTGCTCTACATCAGTAAAGACCTGTCATCTTTGAAAACAGGTGACATCTACCAACTACAGCTGTTACGATAAAATCACCTTGAAATGAGCATCTGAGCTAGAATTAGAGCTGCTGTCCCTTCATAACAGATCCTCAACCTTTGTTGAAGGAAACTGTGAGAAAAAAACAGAATTCACATGTCTTTGAAAAGACAGAACCATTTGTAGTACTTCTCTGGCAGAGATGTCTGCACTGGCCTGTAGGGAGACAAACTGCTTCATGATTTATGAAAAAACAGCAGTCTGGTTTTATAAGCTCTTAAGAGATAGTAAAGGGTTAAAAGGAGTTGGATAACTCTGAATGTTCTACTCTCTCAGTCATGGCATGATGCTTCTCATTGCATGTTATTCTTACCAGTAAAGGTGAGAAAAGTTAATACTGGGTATGGGTGTTAGGGTTTAAACAATATTTTTCCAGTATGTTAAAATATATTGTTATCATTTTCTTAAACATTATTAAACATACATAGTGATTTATGAAACAAATACATGTCTTACTAATTGCTGTATTCCTACAGTAAGAATATCCTTCTGTTTTGGTTTTTTTTTTTTTTTTAACCTTGAACAGGATGAAGAGAGTATTCCAGTAACATATCGAGAGTTACCCGAATACAAAGAACTGTTAGAGTTTAAAAAATTGAAGAAACAGAAGCTCCAGCAGATGCATGCAGAAAGTGGGTTTGTGCAGCACGTGGGATTTAAGGTGAGTGCAAGAGATGTTCTTCTGTTGCTCAGTGGAATGTAGAAGTTTTCCAAGAGAATGTGGTTTGAATTTCCTGAAAAGATTTTGTTTAATATAGCAAGTTTGGTTCCTTAGTTCTTGTTCACTGAGTCTGTTTTCCCTCATTTTCTTTAAGAAAAACAGCCCACGTAATTCACTCTTCCTGGTAGCTCAGCTTTCACTGAATACTGATGGTACATGGACATTAATAAACATTCTGTCTTTTTCTCACCACATTATGGAAATACAGCTTGTATTAGAGCCTTGTTAAATCATAACAGAATTCCATTTGACACTACATTCTGTTTTGACAGTGATTCATTAATGATAATTTTCTGGTTATGAAATAATCAAGAAGTAATTGGAGTAATTTTGCTTCCACCTGAGGCCAAAGAAGAGACAGAGATTTTGGATAAGAGTAATAGATTAATAATTTTTCATATTTTGTAACAACTTCACAGTCTCATCAAGTGATAACTGATAGAAGTCGAAGCAAGGACATAAAACAATGTTTATGTAAAATTAAGAAAATAAACATCAAGTTAAACATACACTGTCCCAGTAATAACCATTAATAGGCAACATGAAAGAAAGGGAATTCTCGAAATCTTACTTCTGGTTTGCAAGGGATTTTGTGTTTAACTGGTTGCTGTAACTGTTGGAACAAGGTTTTTTTAGTGTTATGGAGATAGATTTATTTTCTAATGCCCATTTACATAAGAATGCAAGGATAGTTCAAGGTTTAATTCATATTGACAGTAAAATTAAGACAGCCTCATCAGTTGATACAGACAGATTTAAATTATTATACCACCAAGGTGCTTCTTATTTTTGTTGGTTTTAGTTGGCATGGTATGTTTGGTATTTCATTTTGTGGGGATTTTTTAAATTAGCATTTTCTTCCCTCCCAAAATTTGAAACTTTATTCAGGCAAATCAGACTTCAACAAACTGCTTTTTCTGCATAAAATTATTCTGAGAAGTTAATCAACCTTACACAGTGTCAAGCATTTGAAGTTTGGAAGTTTCTTTGCATTTGAGTTTGATTGTATTATGCATTATAGTAAGCTGAAAATCAGGAGATTATGGACTGTTTCCCTTCAGGAAATTCAGTCTCTGGCCTGGACAGACCTCACCTAATAAGCAGCCATTGAGAACAGTTTTGGTTCTGCACAGCCTTTGGCCTCATTTATTACACATTATTCAACCTGTGCTTTGAATATTGAATTATTGGATCCCTTGTGGGCTTTTTATGGCTTTCACTGCTATAATATCCGAGCAATTTGCAAATACTTCTTCTCTTCATTACAAAATGAAAGGCACAGTATTATTTCTGTTTCACAGGGCAGAGGGGAGCTGGAGCACAAAAATTAGGGTCAAGGCTTTCCACTGTCTTGGTTCTCAAATTCAGATGACTGGAGCCAATTTTCCAGTTCTAGCATTATTCTGAACTTGATATTTTCAACCAACAGCTCTTGGTGTGCTTAGCCCCTCCTCATTGCCAGCCCTCACACTCACAAAGCTGTCTGTGGCCAGGGGGGCTGCAGCTGGGGCAGATCCCTGTGTGAGGTGTTTGGAACCCTGAGTGCCTCAGTGCTGGCAGGAGCAGCTGCTGTGCCCAGTGGGTTTTACAGATGCTGAGGCAGAACTTCAGGTTCTGATAGATGGAGAGAGGATGAGCTGTGGGAGCACAGGCTTGTTTCCCACGTTTTGAAAAGCTCTCCTTGCCTGCAAGTCCCATTTTCTTGGTTTCTTTTTTTTTTTTTTTAATCAAATATTTTTGCATTTCTGCCCCTCTTCTATACCACTGTGAATTTTTCATCTTGTCTTGCATGTTTTTGTTTTTAGGTTTTTTACTCTCCATGCCACGCTCTTGCACTTGGGATTAGATCTTGTCTTCTTGCTCAATTTTAGTTCCAGACTTCCATTTCCTTCTCTGAACATGTTATTCCCCTTCCTTCCCAGCCATCTGGCTTTTAGTTCCAGCCCACCTATGATGTGTTCTACATTTCCTGAGTTGGATGGAAAGTGCATCAGTGTGCCCTGTTGAGCCCTGATCCACAGCCCTCCAACAAGCTCTGCTGGTCTGGTCTTAGTACTTCCTTCTGCCACGGCAAGGCTGACGTTACATTTGGCCAGGCTTGTGTGAAACATCACATCCTTGAGCTGTGTCACAGCAGCTCTTGGAGCCACCTGAGGATGAGCAGTGTCTGCAGGCAGGGCTGGGCTGCTTTTCTCGAGCAAGATAATGCCAAGGTGGAGCATTTGGGGAGTGGGAAGCAAGGCAAAACCCTGATGAATCCTCAGGGCTCTGGAGGCCTCTCCTAGAGAATGAGAACTTCTTTCTCCACAAATACATTGTGGTCCATGGTGAGGAGAATCCAGCTGTGTGTGCTGGCAGTAGCACAGGGACACACAGGGATTTCCATGGGGTGGATTGGTGGGCACTGGGCAATGGAAGGGCCTCCAGCTGCTGTTCTCTCAGTGCTCTTCCCTCTGCTCCACAGTGTGATAACTGCGGGATTGAACCTATCCAGGGTGTGCGGTGGCACTGCCAAGACTGCCCTCAAGAAATGTCCTTGGATTTCTGTGATTCCTGTTCAGACTGGTGAGCAGCCTGTGCTTCTACTTGTGATTTGTCATTAGATTGAATCTCTCTACTGCATAATTGCTGTGTAGGGTGGAAATCTTCCCTCCAGCACAGGACACACATCCTGTGTTGAGTAAAGTGGAAGATTATTTAGCATCATTTTGTGGGAGATTCTGGATGTATAATTTTATTTTTTTAACGCAGTGGACAGATAGGTTTGGTACAGTTAAATAGAAGGGCGGATTAGACTTTATGAATGAACTGTTATGAATCTGTTCATATGATCACTGTTTCTGAAGGTTAAAGATAAGGAAAATATTTGACTTTTAAACTGTTATCTTTTTTTCTTTCCCTTGCAGTCTGCATGAAACAGAGATTCATAAGGAAGATCACCAGTTAGAACCTATTTACAGAGCAGAGACATTTTTAGACAGAGACTACTGCATGTCCCAGGGCACCAGTTACAATTATCTTGACCCAAACTACTTTCCAGCAAATAGATGACATGGGAAGCAGATCTACCATCTTGGGTTTACTATCCTCTTTGCAAAATAACAATGGCACCATTGTTAATTCTGTGCACATTTTGGAAAGACTCTGCTTTCCCTGAAATGTCACTCACAGCATGACAGCTTCCTGGGTGTACTTGTCAAACTACAGCTTTGAGCTGTCATGGTTCTAGATCACTGAACAGCAGCTGAACATTCCTAGTGTGCAGAAGGTTTCACTGGGAGACTTTTCTTTCACCACATTAGTCACTTTTAGGTGGTGAATCTAAACAAAGGAAACACATACAAAAGGGTGGGCCAGAAATGACAGCACACATTAAAGATAGAGTAAATTCCAAAGGCTTTGAAGAACTTGGTTATAATGAGATCCAGAGGAGATGAAGTATTTATATAAAAACAGTTTAGTAGCTTGCAGTTTTGTTGTGAAATAGTTTTCAGCACAGTAACTGACTTCTTTAGGCAAGGTTTTAACCAATGACAGTGTTTGCTTCTAGGCTGTACTCTAAAAATCCTCACTGTCTCGGCGATGGTTGGCTACGGGCCTTTATTAAATTGGAGCTGCTTAATCATGTTGACCTTCAATTTTTAAATTTTTTTTTTAAAACCACAACGAACTCTATTTACCAACAGTGAAGCACTACAGGGGGCAACTGTGGCATTGCTTCCTTAACCAGCTCATGGTGTGTGAATGTTATAAAATTGTCACTCAGATATATTTTTTAAATGTAATGTTATATAAGATGATCATGTGATGTGTACAAAATATGGTGAAAAGTGCCAGTGCTAGTAACTGTGTAAAGTCTCTAATACTCAACATTTACTCCTTTAAAATAAAATACACAGCCTTCTGCCTCTGTATTTGGAGTTGTTAGTGCAACTCATCAAAGAAAACTGCCTAATATAAATCATATATATGGTAATAATTTTTCCTCTTTTGTAGTCTGCACAAGATCCATGAAAGATTGTATTTTTATTACTATTTAAACAGTGATTAAATTTAGCCTGAGCAGTGAGCAAGGGTTCACATGCATTCTTTTATACTGCTGGATTTTGTTGTGCATCATTTAAAACATTTTGTATGTTTCTTCTTATCTGTGTATACAGTATGTTCTTAAATAATGTTCAATTGTCAGGAGAACTGTGAGAAATAAACTATGTGGATACAGTCTGTTTATATATAGAATGCTTGCTGTGACTTCCTTTCTGTGTAGTTCTGGCTCTTTAATCAGGATGGAAAGTGTTTGCAGGACGTTTGGATGGGTCCGGGCTGGGCGGCTCTGCCCGGCTCTGCCCTGGCAGGATTAGCTTTCCAGTTCTCTCCTTCCTCACTCACAGACTTCTCTTTGTCAGATCACAGAAAATCCAGATTTTAGTAGCCTTGATACAGTGTATAGCGTTGTTGGAGAAGCTTTGTAATTATTGTGACATATTTTACTTAATATATTTTTTATTGAAATGTATAGCTTGTGATTCAGAACCACTTGATTATTTTATAACTGTAATAGACTTCCAGTTGCTTTGGAACTAGAATACTCAGAGCAATTAGCTAGAAAACAAACAAATTTGACTTTACAAGATGGCAATAAAAAGAATATTTGGCTGGCTGCACCTAATAACTTTAATTATAAATTGGTCAGTATTCTTGCAGTAACTTTAGGTGTAGCCTTTTTTTTGATTCAGAAAAAAGAATTTAGACATTTAATCTATTTAGAAAGTAATACAATACAGTTACTAAAACACTGAGCAAGTATCATATGTAAACATATCTCACATATCTCATATACTTAGCTAAATTTAATAAACCTCTAAAAAACCCCACAAAACTCACATGATCTATTTTAGTTTTAATTGGAAAAGATACTGCTCTGAGAGGCTTTCTAAGACCATAAAAATATCCTTTCCACATCATTCGTGGTCTTTATAGGAAACTAGAGTTGGTGAAGGTGTATTATCAGGAAGAGGATCTGTGGTAACATTAATTTTCTGTTTATATCCTGAAAAAAATTGTGGGAATAAAATAAGAAAAGTAAATTAGAGAAAATACTCAGTCATCAGTTTAGGATAGCTTGGAAAGAACAAAAAATCTTGGTATCCTTGGAACAAGATTGGAAGCCAAAGGATAATTTCAAGTCTGAATCACCCAAGAAAGAAGTGTCTTGGATAAGTCCTATTTTATTGAATATGTATAAATATTAATGTTTCCCTATGCATGCATATACAGCTGTTTCTCCTGCATACATTATGAATGTATGCAAATAGGTATTTAATGCACATACACCAAATCAAGCATGGGAATTTTTTGGTTATTTACACAGAAAAGACAGAAGAAGCAAAAAGAAAAATTAAATTGAAAGTGTACGGTAAAGTAATTTTTGTAATTCAGTTTTAAAAAACCCCAACAAAATAGCAGCTGATTGTTGCCTTTGTTCCCATCCTGCACAAGTATGAGACTCCACACTTAATAACTTCTACTGTAATTAAATATCATAGCAAATACTCCAGAAAACCTACCCAGATGAATTTGAAACTTCATGGTAACTGCAGAGTATTGTACTTTTTTAAAAGAAGCGCCTCCAGCAGCAGCTGCTGGTGTGGGCAGAGCTGCCCTCTGGAGCTGCTGTGGTACTGCAGGCGCTGCTGCTGCTGCTGCTCACTGGCACTGCCCCGAGCTGGAGAAGCACTTCCTAGAGCTCCAGAGGTAAAATGTAGGCTGTAGAAGGACCCAGGGAAGAAGGAGCATCCAGGATATGAAGGATAAGAACATACGTAAAACAGACCCTAAAAATAATTGAATTAGCATCTACAGGGCAAATGCTAAGGAAGAAAAGGAAACAGAAGAATCTGCCCAGATTGGAAGAAGGACATACTCTGTAAGCATGCTGATTTGAGCTATATTTTCAAGTCATGTACTGTGCTTTGAAAAGGATTAAACCCACATATACTGTAACAGAAATCATTACTCCTCATTGTTGTACATGTTTTATTTGTATTATGTCTTCATTACAAGAAAGGTAACTTTAAAAATGCAAATCTGCTGCATAAAGCACACCTGTGACGGTACAAGCAATCATGCAACCCACTTTCACTGTGAATTCATCCAGTAGTTCCAGTAAGAGGATGCAGTTACTTTGCAGGAATGTCAAACAAGCTTTTATTTAGCTGTCAGTATTACCAAAGAAACCACAATATTTCAGTTAACCTAACAAAAATACAATAGCACTTTTACAGACTTTTTTGCAGATTACAGATAAATGGCTTACTAAAGGTGCAAGCGACATGAATCAA
The DNA here is from genome assembly GCA_013398615.1 of Brachypodius melanocephalos. Taxonomy (NCBI): domain Eukaryota; kingdom Metazoa; phylum Chordata; class Aves; order Passeriformes; family Pycnonotidae; genus Brachypodius; species Brachypodius melanocephalos. The sequence goes on from VZSR01000245.1 coordinate 7,923,409, forward strand.
ATAATCCCTGACATTTTCCTTTTTTTTTTGGTTTCCCACCCCACCACACCCTCCCAAGGTTTGGCAATGCCAGTACGAGACAACAGATGATCTGAATTTTATATCTGAAATACTTCTGAAGTGTAATTTAAAGATGACATGAGATGTTCTGGTTCATAACCAACTTTACATAAGGACTTCAATAGCTATAGCACAACTGTTAATATGGATCATTACTGGATTGCACATTTATCTATACAATACAATCATTCTCAGCTCACAGAACTGGGAAGTCAGTTATAAAATCATAACATTCCCAGCAGAAGACAAGACTGTCTCAAAAATGGTGTCTGCTCCCCAATAATGGATTGACAGACTTCCACAACATTCAACTGTATCTTCAATGAATTTTTCTCCTTGCAACAGTGTTCTGGGATGTTTGAAAAGTTTATTTTAACTTGTAGCTTGATTAATTCCAGCTCTCTTAGAGCTGTGTGTTAGAGAAAATAGGTTTCAGTCACTAAAGCCCAAAAACAAGCTAAGTGACACCACAAAAATTAATACTGTTAATTAAAATAATAATCAATGGCAAACTTGTATGCAATAACCCTAATGTCAGTCTGCTGGACAGTGACTGGGGTGAGTGGAGAGCTCCCTGCTGGCCAAGCACTGTCCCATGGAATGTGTGTGACCATGAAATACAAAACCAGAGCTGCTGCTCCCCTTGCTGCTTTTAACCTCTGAAGAGCAAACACCCGAGGAGAAAAAAATGCAGTTCTTAGAGTGGGGTTAGCATACAGACCTCTTTCTTTGGAGTGTACTGTCAGAACAAAGATTTCATCTAGAGTAACACATGCACAAATTCCAGATACCTCTCAGGGAAGCAGCACTGCTTTGACCAGCAAATCATGGCTGTGGGGTGCACGTGGGCAAGGCTGTGTACACACCTTACACTCCATTACTGCATTTCTGGTGAAAAAGAAAATGCTGCCTCTTCCTTTTTCAGGAAAGAGTCAATTGTCTTGCAGATTTCCAGGAAAACATCCTCCTGTGTTCCTTCTGCATCAACCTGTGAAGCAGGAAAAAAACCAGTTTTGATTAAATTACAAAGAATTATCTCAGAATCTAAACACTGGCACAAAAAACTGGTCTAATATAAAATGGAAGTTGCTCTGCTTCCATTCTAATGTAGAGGAGCAGCTTCAATAAACCAGATTACTCATTTTGTTGCCACAGATTTCTGTAAGAAGGTTCTGCAGGCTCGATTGTCTGTAGCAAAGTACATTAGTCCAGTGAGAGAGCTTAAACTCTAAGTACTCATGTTTTAAAGTAAAGTTACACCTTTGATACAGAACAGTTGCCAAGGGTTCTTTGCTCATCACTCCAATCCGTTGAGGTCGTTCTGAAGGGCTGCACAGCACTCTGGATTTTGGCCACTCCACAGCAACTTAGCAAATCAATGTCTTCCAGTGCATTTGTGTTTGGAAACTTGGTGAACTGGTTCTGGTTTTATGACATCCTTTGCCCCTGTCTTTTTTAAGGGCACTGCTTTTGTGGTGTAAGAACTCAAATTTGAAGCACTTTTTCTCTTGAACACCCCAAATATTCAGTTTTCTGACCAAGCTATTTTTCATGACTGTACTTCACAAAAACAAGACCAATTCACTTTCCTGTGCTGAAGATAAGAGAGCTGCATTTCAGCAGAGAGGAATGGCACTTGCAGCCAGTAATACCTGTCTGTGTTCCCTGGAAAATGTGAGGCAGAACTGAGCTGTTCTGAGCAATGAGTTTCGTGTCCACCCCACGCTGTGTCACCTGAGGAAGGAGGGCTATGCTCCCTCACAGCAGTGCCAGAAGCAGCTTTCATACTGGCTCTGTACTCCACACAGATGCTTCTGCTGATTATTCCTTTCTTCAAATGCCTGCTGAGAGCTTTGGTCTTTACACAAAAGGATTCTTCTTCTCTGCTCCTCCATGCTTAGTCTTTCATGCATGCATGACATGAAGTTTGCACAAGATTAGATAGACCTATGACAACTTTGTGAAAGAATCTTTTTCTGAACTGCTGCATTTTCATCTCCAAGTTGCTGACTAGAAAGCCAGACAACTGTAGTTTCTGAAAGGGACACCCCTGCCTGTAATACTTTCTGCCATCTTTAGTCTGCAGGAGAATTAAAGGAGTTCCATATTCAAATAAATGTATTTTTAAATAGGCCAAGAAATTCTGCTGAGATAAGGTGTTGTCTTGCAGCCAGCTCCTGTACAGCTGACTGCAGTCCACGTACATCTAAGTCCCTTGGTGCTGAGTCTTGTGTGGGAGTCAGCAGCTGCTCCTTGCAGAGATCCAGCAGGGTCTGCAGGCACTCTCCATAGCTCGGTTTTCACTCGTGGTGGCATCCACAGATGCTGCCAAGTTTGGTCCCCGTTGCATCCTGTCAGAAGTGCTGGCTCATCTCCCCAGCCTATCCCACAGCCAGAGCTCCAGCACTGCATACCCAGCCTGGCCAGGCTTTTGGAGAGCTCATGCTGATGCCTTAGAAAGGGCAGTTCTCCCACCAGGGCTGCACATCTGTCAGAAGTGTCTAGAAGTGAGGGGTGCTTACAAGTAGCAAAGAAAAAACTGGAGTGATGACCCATTCTGAACCAAATGTTTGCCTTCTCCAGTTAAAGCAAAACCAGCAACTCCCATCTCAGCTGCTCTAAAACACCTTGTTTGGCCTGTCTCAACTGCCAAGACAACTATTTTCATATGGCTATCCCACAGGAAATATACTGCATGCAAGGTGAAGGCCACAGCCTTTTCAAAGATCTCATCTTAATATGTATTTTTATTATCTCTTTAGTTCATAAATATTTCTGCACTGTCCAACTGATCTGACCTTATCAGCGCAGCTGATTGTCACTGGCTTTTGGTGACCTCTTTAGAACTGGGACTGATACTCAGGTCTAGATCTAAGGAGTTGTGATGAAGAATTAGTTCTGTAAGCATGGAAACCACTGCCCTTTATGATGGGCTGGAATGCTGACTTCCTCACAGTAGCAATAAAATATGGATGGGCCTGACTAATGACAGCCCCAGTGCTTCCCATGCTGGCCTCCCAAATAACAAAGGCCCTATTAATAAAACTAACTTAACATCGTGGCACAAAACTAACTTAATGTGCCAATAATTCACATCTAGTACTACAGTAATTCAACAACACTCTCAGCAGCTCCAGAGAAAAAACTCTGTATTTCTCTTCCTCAGATTATAACAGACTTCATAAATTAGGCCTGTTTTCAAGGCTATTTAAGGCTAGCTTCTCATAAAACAAGATCCATATACAGTTTTCCACAGTTTTGAAATGCAGCTATGGCTTTTGGTAACTTGAAATACAGAGAAATTTAATGAACTCATATGAAAAATTACTGCAGTAACCATCCCAATGTCGCTCCTTTTGTCATTAAAATCCACCAATTAAGTTTTCTGCCAACAAATCTCAATTTGTTATAGGTTTTGAAATTTAGAACTCTAAACATATACTGCCACTGGGAAGAACCTGACTGTCTGTAGAGAGGATGGCTGAGGACAGACTCTGGAATGAACCCAGTGGTTAGAATCTTCTTACTGAAGGTCAGTCAAGTTCAGCTGTGTTGTCATTAGCATTTATGTCTTTGTCATTAGAGTGTGTTAGAAAATCTCTCTGAGACTGTGCAGCACCTGGTTCTCACAGCAAAGATCAGGCTGTCTAAATCCACTGAACACACATTGCCCGAGAGCTGTTCATGTTAGGCATGCATTTTCTGTTTTATCTCTGATCTCTTGCTAATGGTTCTGGTGTATCTTTCTAGATCAGTTTCTCATCTAATGGGCCACAAAGCACCAAGGGGGGAATAGAGAAGCACTTGTTCCTTTGTTCCCCGAATCCTTATCTCTCAGGGTAAATGGGTCTCTGAGAACCTTTCTAAAGATGGAAATAAACCACGTAACTGCTCTCGCTATTACCATTGATTACCCCTTCTGGAAAGGGGAAATCGCCCCTCCCCACGCACACTTATAATGGGATCAGCAAGGGAAGGGTTACAAGTGGAACACTGGGAGAGGGTGAATGATCACATGTCCTTTCCTAATGGTTATAGAAAATGTGACTGCAAGTGATTTTAGAAAGAAATAGTAGAAGAACACTGAGAAAAAAATAATAGAAAGGAAATAAGCACAGAAAAATGAACTTCTGTTAGACTTTGTAGGCTAAGCTTTCGTAGCATGTGATCTGAAATCATTGGACACCCTTAATCCTCTGCCCTGGCCTGCTTGGCTTATTTGTTATACTCGTGCCCTTTTCCTCAGCCTTTGAATAGGAAACCTGTACCTGAGACACCTACCAGGTATCTTATGTGAGCTAGGTAGGATCAGGGCTGTCTTGCTTGACTACCAAGGCACTGCTCTTCTCTTTTGCTTACTACCCTCCTACATACTGTCACTTCAAAAAAGCTTTAAAGGATGAGTCAGATATTAAAAACAACGTTCTTTTTTTCTCCCTTTCTTCTCAGTTGAGAGAGGGCCATATATTCAAAGGGATTTACATTTAGCCATGTCAAAACACAAGTAGGTGTCTACTAAATTTTCAGATGCACTTTTCTGTCCAGCTGCCTTGGAACTCACTGAGAAATAGATTTAGAACCAACAGTGTCTACCTGCTTACTACTACTATAGTGCATTTTGTTTCATTTCATTTAATGTCATTTGTCTGAAGCACCTGACTCCCACAGAACCAGGCAGCTTGCAGGCAGTGTTTTGAGAACAGTGCTTTCAGGCTTTTCTGCATTTCCAGTACAAGGTCTTTACTGAAAAGGAGACACTTGCTGTCCTTAGCAGCAGGTGAGTGACTACAAAATAAACTATGGCATATTAAACTAAATCCCCAAAACATGATAAAAAAAATTAATTTAAAATTTTCTAATTAACAGTCTCAACTACTTTGCCTTCCAGAACACAATTTAGAAACTTAACACCTCAGCAGAAAAGTGAGGACACTGTTGCCTTTGCCCTTCATTCTTCAGTCAGTTCACCTCCCCTTGCAAATATGTACACAGTTCTTCATCTCAGCAGGGTGCTGAAAGGATTGCTGTTGTTTATTCCTGTCAGGTTCACAGGTGTTTCATCTGCACCAGCAGCCTTCACCCTCTGTCCTTGCCTCAAGCCTCCACTGCTGAGCAGAAACACAAAGAGGGCATCTTGGCCAAAAGGAAATTTCCAACACAGTCCTGATCTTTTGTCAGCTTCACCAGGTCACTGTTCTTGTTCAGAGGTCAGCAGAATGAAAAAATGTTCCAGTTCCACATATCAGTTAGTGATGAATGCACCCATGCACAATAACTCCAGCTTGGGGAAAGTCGTAACATCCCCAAAGATTAAAGTGGAAATGCTGTTACAATTTACCATGTACCTTTGTCTCTTCTGTGCCAGTAAAGCAAGGAGACAATTCCCAATGAGTGCAGAGGCAGCCAGGTCAGAGCTGAGTTCTTCTGTCTGCACTGTGTTTGTCAGGCTCCATCCAACCATGCCTTAACGCCTGTTCCAATGCACAGAGTAAGAAAGCTCCTCTGACACTGTGCTCTCACCACACCTTGATGTGGTGTGACAGATCAGTTCCTCCTCTGCTCAGTGCACAGCCAACATCTAATTCCCACACCAGACCTTTTGCTGGCCTTCTGCCTAGGACTGAATTTTACATTTGCATATTTAATCAGCCTGATTCAGGACTGCAAACCTTTGGAGTGCATAGGACAAGTTAAATATATCCCACCCTTGTCATGTGCTGTTCCCAGTCAGTGGAAAATTTTGTCCAACCTTAAATACGCTTAAACTGGAGAAATTCAATTACACCAGTATGCCAACCCCATTTTCTTGTTACACAAGTCTGCTTCTGACTTTCTTTTCTGTGGCCAGGTGGAGCTGGGTGCTACAGTCAAGCCCTTATAAAACATGATCACTTATAAAATTAATACTTGGAATTTAGTGGTCCTTAGCCACATGCTGCAGTAAGCTGGCTAGAAAAGGTTCAATGCTGGATCTTCATGGAAGTCAGCAGGATTTAGACTAATATTCCTCTAGAATCTCAACACCCACTCCTCTGCATGCTTAAGAAAGTGCATTTCTGCAATCCCAAGGGACAGACAGCTCACGTGGGCCTTTCACTGAAGAGCTGCTTCTTTGAAAAAACCAAACATAGGCAGGAACCAAAGATTCTTTTAGACTCCTCTTCCTCTCTTAAACAGCTTCTCTTCAGATGCTTTGGCCATTGTTTATCCTGGGATCACAGACTGATCTGGATCTCCCAATCAGGAGATTGAAACCTTCAGGAAGGCATCTTCCCTGAAATTATTGGATCTCACCAGCTTCGCCTGAGAAAAAGAGTACACTAGCCTCTGATCTCTAGTTACATGGAGGTCCATGGGTGATTTAAAATAAATCCATGAATATAGATAAGAATTTATTTTAAGCAGTCTCCAAATCAACACTGGTAAATTAACTTTGGTGGCTTTGTCTGAAATGGATAGGAAACACACACAGAGTTCTTTCAGGAAACAGTTATAGAGGCAGCAGGAACTCCATGGGAGCATTAACATCTTCAGCCAGCAGTGGTCAGTGTTGGAGAGTGATAAACCCGCTTAAGAATGAACAAATCCCCAACATCAAAAATATGTGATGTTTTAATTAAAATAGGAAAGAAAAATACTAAACACATTAGACTGCCTCTAGGTAAAGTCTCAGTCTTCTCTCTGTGTGCATGATATTACAAATAAAAAAACCAAAGACTATTTTAGCCTAGCCTGCACCAAAAAAAAAAAAAAAAAAAAAAAAAAAAAAAAAAAAAGTAGTCAGAAGTTATATTTGATATATTTGATCAGAAATTATTCTTGTCAGATTTCCTGCTTTCCACCTAAATTTCCTTTCATCATTCAGAGAACACCCAGTGGCTGCTAATGTCAATGCTTGGCCGTGTGTAAAATCTGTTGCTATAAATAAGAAACTAACTCCATATCCTGGGAATTGCAAACTTCCCCTTGACTCTGCTTTCTTCAACACATGTAGCTTAAACATATTCATCACTAAAATAGTTTTTAAAGGCATTTTCCACAATAATCTTTATAAAGCTGATTTTACAGAGCTTTCATACCCAATGGTTCCACCTGGAAGATGGATATATGATAAACACCACATTCACCAGAAGCAAGGTCCGACAATGTACAGACATTGTAGGAAAAGTAGTGTAGGCACTGTTCAAGCAAAGCACAGGAATTTTCTAACATGCAAACATACAATGTCAGCTCCCCCAAAACCTATGGTACGAGTACAGATCACATATCCAGCTCTGACCCACAGATTTGGCAAGTTCCTTAAGGAGTTAATGAGCTACCTGCTGTCAAGAAAAGACTGCATGTTTTGCCATTACATTCAGGATGGAGCAGGAACTTGCAGCAGAAGCACTAAGGAAGGGCAAGGAAAGTCCATGTCAAGAGAAATGAGGCAGACCATGACTGCAAAATCTGTATGAAAGTATTAAGTGCAGTTTCTCTCTCTTTGGAGCTGTCACTTCCCTGATGCTTCAAAAAGGGAAACACTGTGGTAGGCACAGCTCCCTGGAATAGGATATTGAGACAGAGAGCTCTGTTTTCGTTGGCATTGTGCTGTGTTGGTGTATTGTATATTGTACTGAATTCTTAGTTAGGCACATCCTTGCAATTTTGGCAAGACAGCTTCTCAAAGGAAAAACAAATAAACCACATAACTGTTTGTAAGCCTAAAGATGAAAAGTAAGCAGGAACATTTTTCTGCCCATAGACTTTGTCTTATGTGCACTTATTGTTGGGGTTAGGAAAGGCTACAAATCAGGACTCTTCCTCTGAGTATCATTTTTCTCAGCCTTGTGTCATTTACCTGGTTCTCAGGCCAGGATATTGGTGCATAAATTACCTGCACATTTCTCTTTTGGGAACTTTGCAAAGGAGAAAGGTTTGGGGCAAGTGATTTGCATGTTAGCTACAGCCTCTAGAAAATATAAATCCCATAATATTTCCAGAAACTATTATTGGATTCTTTCTCTTTTAGGACAAGGCAGAGCAGTAGGACTAGATCTTTCTGTAACTGAGCTAAGGGATTGTTTGCCATGACAGAGCAGAAAAATAAAGAAAAAAGCCCTCAAATCCTATATACATGAGTCAACAGATGTGCCAGCTAAGTGCACTGATGGAATTTTTCTTACTTCTCTGTAAAGTATTGATTATAGAATAAAAAGAATGTTTTAAATATCACATCCGGAGCAGGTGTAAATGGAGATAATTCACTGAAATTAGTATAAATATGTTATTTATTCCAGCAAAAAGATCTTTCTTGTATGCAGGTCTGTTTTATTTCAGGATATATATTGTCAGTTTTGAAAATTTTACTAAAGGACCTTGGAATAACATAATCTTTCATCCTAATTCTGAAAGCCCTTATAGAGTAATAAATCCTAATACTTGAAGAAAAGCTTTCCAGAATTTATGTTTAATAAGAGATTGTATAAAGATGAGTTATTGATTCAGGAAATGTTCTCTGACCAAGGATAAATCTGTGGTTTTATTCTTTCAAACTGTTCTGTGGAACCCAGAAGTTTGCAGAAGTTGCAAACAAACCAGGGAATTGTAAAATGAGAACTGGATAGTGAGGGAACAGTCAATAAATGGTGTCATATCAGTGTTTTCCAAACACTGCTCATCTAATTGAGGTAAAAAGCAATAACTTAATTTAAAAGGTCAAGTAATTTACCTTGCATAACTGTGTCTTGCTTTCATAGTAAGCAATCAGAGGGTTTGATGCTTGGTAGTAGCTTTCAATTCTTTCCTCAGTGGTTTCAGAGTCCTCAGAGTTCTGAGTGCTCTGATTCCTCATCAGAAGGCGGCTGCTCATGGTTTCTGCAGAGCACTCCAGGCAGAGCACCAGCTTTGGTTCCCCAATCTAGAGACAAAAGAAAACAACAAGCAGTCAAAGTACTGGCCCAGTAGAAGAGATTTTGTTTGGATAACACCAGAACAGTCATCAAGGAATTTATTAGTGAATAGTATTTGTCTGTGGAGGAATTGTGCTTATTAACAAACACCTCTCATTGTGGCAGCACTAAGGGATGCCAGCATTGAGGAGCAAGGCCGTGCTTGCCTGGGCTCTACACAAAGAGATAAAGAGAGAGGATCTGACAAATTCTGGCTACTTGGACTGAAGAGCACCAGTTCATTATTTGCTTGATGCAAACAGTACAGGACTTATGGGATACTTGACTCAGTTCTATTTGTAGCCTTTTCTTCGCTCAGTGTGTGAAAAGAGAGTGGCTCTCTTTTCTATAGCTCGGTATTTCAAAATGCAGTAGCAGGAAACGTCCACATAAAAGTGAACCCACTTGAGATGGAAATGAGTAACAACAGACAGGCTCAGGGACACCATCAAATATTCACAGGAATACATCCCTTGAGTTACTTTATGTCATAGAGAATTTTATGTCCTTGTTTGCAGTGTACCCATATCATTCCCACCCATGCTGTAAAGGAGGGATGTAATACATTTCTCTGAATTTTCAAATTGGCAAGTAATTTCCAAATTCTATGGGAAGCTGGTCCTTTAATGCCGTTTGGCTAGTGCCAAACTAGTAATGAGGCAGAGTCTGTCCTTTTCTCTAATTAAAATAAATACAGATTTATTTATTTTTATTCTTAGGCCTGGCAAAGATCACAGATATTTGTCTCTCTCTACATTTTTGTTCATAGATATTGCAGTACATTATGGGAAAAAAAGAAATGGCAAGAAAGAGCAAAATGTTCTTTATGGTATTTCAGGAGAGAGCCAAAAGTTCTAAACACCAATCCTCATCATTCTTTCCCTGAAACACTGAAAAATACGTATGTCATTTAGCATAAACCTTGGAATGAACTGTCATGCACCCTGCTCAGGCCCAGAGCCCTCTGACACAAGATTTTGTATGAGCAAAAACTGCTGGGCTAAGCCCAAAGTGATAAATTCCACTGTCTCAAGCAAAATAAAGGTGTTATGGGATCAGTGGGGGAAAAAAGTTAATATTTCCATGCAGTCCAATACATTATTCCATGTATTTAATCCTTCAATGACACTCCCAGTCTTTTTCTCATTCCTTCTCTTTCCAGCAGGGATCTGGAAAACACCTTTTAGGAAAAAGTGAGAAGTCTTGGAAAGACTGCTCTTCACACTAATGACAATTACAAAATCATACTTTTACCATGGCAACAGCAAAAAGAGTCTAAATGACCAATATATGGAAATTGTCATTGTTATCTTTGTTGACAGCCCTTAAAGTAAGAAATATTCTAAAGGTAAATATTTCATGTCAAGCCTTCTGCATTTGACTGAGGATGTCTGGATTGTGTTGACCTTTCTACTACCCTTAATGACTTTCTAAGAGGAGCTGAAGCCAAGGGATTATGTCAGACAGTTCAATGACAGGCTTTTATCTACCCATTTTTTCCACACAGAAAACATTAATGCTATTAGCTGTAGTAGCACTGGGTTTGGGGATTAAAAAAGCCAGCAAGGCAGTTTTAATAGTGCAAGAGACACAGAGAATTAGAAAAACTATTTAAACAAATGCCCTTTTTGTATAATTGGATTAGGATGGTGAGAAGTTATTTCCTCCCAGTTTTACATGAGGAATTCCATGATCTATTCTAAATTATGGTAGAATAAATAGGAAATAATTCCTTTCATCAGTTATGTCACCACCTGACAATGAGGATATGAAGGAGTCTACTGACTGATAGGATCAGATAATAGTATCTTGCTTGCTACACTCAGTCTGATTTGCGTTTGAAAAATTTGCATGGTTTTCTTAAAAGTTTCAGTATTGCTCTCTGGAATTCAAACCATTACAAAATATCTTTCTTCCAAACTAAAACCCACAAAAAGTGGAAGTAATGCCCTTATCAGGTATCACAGCAATTTTTGCTATTTTTTTAAAAAAATATTACTATTTTCCTGACACAATTTAGCTTAAATAATATATCTCAAACAAGTCTAATGTTTTGAGTCTTTACTCTGTCTCACTGGGTACTTCCCACCTGTGGAATACATAATTTAACAATGTTTTTTCACCTTGTAGAAAGACTGAGGAGGGAACAGAGTTTTGTGCTTCTCTAGAATTATGGCTGAGTAAAAGTACAATTGTATCATAGAAGGGAATTGGGTAAAACTGGCTGGAGAATAAGCTGTTTCTACACAGCTCATTCTGTTTATGAGTCAAGCTCTGAAATATAAGCATTCTTGATGTCTTCTAAGTAGAACAGGTCTTTGTTAACAATTATAAAGCTTTTTACATATCATGTAGATATGTAGCACTATTCTTCTGTACTTTGCTGGCATTAATTAGTAAGGCCTGATGTGCACCTCTTTTCATTCAATTATAATTTAAGAACTTCTCATCACCCTTTGGAAAGAACTGCAAAGCATTATCTCACAAATGACTCATCTTAAAAAACTTCACAGTCCTACTGAGCAGCTCACAGCTAGCCTGTGAAAAGTGGATACAAGGCACAATGGGGGTAACTTAGCATGTTCAAAATGGTCACTTGAGGTCCTTGTCTTTCACTCCAAATGCCAAATGCAGTCCAGGACTACGGGATCTTTTGCTGCTCTCAGGGAACTTCAAGGAGCTCTGCTTCAGCACTGGATGCATTATTTGCCTAGCAATACCTCAGTGTAGGACACTCCAATCTCTAAATCCCACTGCATAATATAGACAAGTGTCCACAGGACACAAACACGTATGCCTGCCAGAGAAACAGCACTGCTGAAATAGTTCCTCCTTAGACACAAAATGAGAGAAATCTCTAGCATCTTTTTAATAGTCTATAGCATTTTATTAAAGGGACTGATAAGCCAATATTTCTGTGAATGGCTTCTATAGCAAATCCCATTTCTCATTATTTTGTCTGGCTTTTGATGCCTAAATCTTGCTAGGATTTTATGGTAATCAACTAAATAAAGCAGCTAAAGGCTGAGTGAGAAAACAGGGGATTCATTAAAGTGGTATTACCTTATAAACTTGTTTAGGACATTTTTGGAGTGTAATATGATGCAACATATACTGACTATTATCCCTAATTCATCATGTCTTCTCTCCTAAACCCTGGCAGATTCATTCATAGGCTTAGACAGAGTATTTTCTGCAGGCTGGGAAATGTACGGCTGAGAGTTCTCACTGGGTCTTAGCACATACTGAGGGAATCGATAACTCTGGAACTGCCACGCAGGCACTTGCAGAACGCTCTTTTTATGGCTGTGCCACCTGTTACTCATCACAAAAATTAAATTTGTGTTTGGCTGTTTCAAGTGGCAGCAAGCTTTAGCAGAGCTGCCTTACTGGTAATAAATATTAACTGTGAAGATACATACTTCTGTGAACCTGCAACAGATAGTGCTTGATCAGATTTTCATGAGCAGTACAGCACTATCCACTAGAACCAGAAAAAATGGTTCTAAAATGATGTTTTCCTCTAAATGTGAATTGTTCCTGGTTCACATTAAATGTAGGTAAAATCAGCCTTTACTTCTCCTTGTATTCTGGAGTCTGTGTAGGTAAGGGCAACCGCTACATTTGCTATACTGATGAAGTGCCAAAATTTCAGTGATGAGCAGCACAGCTCTGGCTCTGCTGGATTGGCTTTTTACATGTCCCTGCTGCAATCAGCTGAAGAGAGGGGCAGAAGCAGCACCAGAATTACAGGAGTTACAACAGCATTACAATTGGGTGGTCACCTTGCTCTCAAACTCCTCTGCATCTTTCAGCTCCTGGGGATACCCATCGATCAGGAATCCTTTTGTGTCCCCCAGCTTGGAAACCATGGCTTCCTTCAGTAGCTCTAAAACAACATCCTGTATGGGAAAGAGAGGGGATTAGTTGGTTAATTAATAAGACTGATACCTTTGTTTGTTGCACTGACCTTAGTTCTACACCCTTGAAAATGGCCCTGTTTGGCTATCAGTATGTCCTGTGAATGCAGGTGTTTGTCTTGTCCTGCAGGTAGCAGGGCACCCTGCTTTTTATGCCCTCAGGATCAGCTATGCCACACAAATCTAACGTTGCAATCCATCCAAGAATTCCCAAAGTGCCCTCCAGATAGCTCAGAATATTTCATAGTTTCAAAATGAGTGTTAATACCTGTGAAACTCTAGAGTACTGCTGCAGCATTTTCCAGTCTGATTGCATTTTGCTACGTCACTGGTATAACTATATTACATGGAAAGTGACCCCATCTGACCAAACACACTGAAGAGCAAAGCAATCAAAATCAAGACCGAGCACAGCTTTTAGTTTCCCCTGAGCAGCATTTCCCAGTATCTCTCATTACCAAACACATCCTCTGACCTAGCTGCAATTGCTGAAGACCCACCAAGAGCTGGGACTGTGGATCAGCCATGTAAAAGTCAGGTCCAGCTGAGAACAACACCCTCTGCCTTCACAGTCTCCATTAAGCTGCAGCCCAGCTACTCTGGGACGTCAGCCAGCTCTGCAGGGAATTGCTGCAGGTACTGTAATTTAAAATAGCTGCCAGGAGGACCAGCTCTGAATCTGAAATGTAATGCTATAAAAAGGACATAAAGTTTCTGTTTCCTGTACTTACACTTAGATTTTGCAATGCATCTGTCTCACTGTATTTCATGTCTAATTTATTGCCTATGTGAAACATAAAGAAATACTGGCACCGAAAGGGGAAACAAGTGCCACAGATTTGGCAACAAGGAAATGTCTGCCTGAGGTTACAGATTAGTTTTATTGAAATGGGAATCATCAGCTCCAGTATCTATTTCCACTGCTTTAGACAATATACCTACCACTGCCTCTGTTTAACTATTAGAACCCCAAATAAAACCATCACTCACGCCAGGCACAGGTTCACCACACTCTACGATGTCTTTGATAAATTTACTTCTCTCTGATAATGATGATAACTCATTTTGGAGAAGGTCAGTAGTGGACAGGTGAGTAAATCCGTATTTCTTTGCTAACTGTTTGCACTGGCTACCTTTACCAGAGCCAGGCCCACCTATGTGAGGGAAAAAATAACTAGAATTAGAGAAGAACAAAAGTCTTTAAATTCTCTAACTATAGCCACCAAGAAAATCAGAGGAAATTGATGACACTGTTTTGCAATTTTTTTTTTTCTGTAGAGACACTATGTACAGTAGAATAAGTCATATACTTTCCTTCCAATACAACTCCACAGCTGACTCAAAAATGTGTTGAAGTTGAAGGTGCGACAACAGTGTGAAATCTCTCACAGAAGAGAGAACCTGTTCCTAAAACGCTATTGGCATGTTAAGGAAAAACAGGAAACAGCCTGTGGAAAAGGGTATTTGACTCAGTACACGTTCAGTTTGACAGCTGCAACAACTAGTAGTAATGTTCACTGCACAACAGTGAGGGAAATAATAACGAGCTCCCACCTGCACCTGGCCCCCGTGCTGCCCACAGGAGCTGAGGGACAGAACGGGAAGGAGGGAAGGGCACCAACCCAGGGGAAAGCTGTGGTGTCTCCCTGGCAGGAATGTCCCCTCCACCCTCCTGCTTCCTTTGGGAAGCCCAGAGCTCTGCCTGTGCCGCTCTGCAGCTGCAGGCACTGCCTTGGCCCAGCTCCTCCGTGGAGGCGGCTGCTTCTCTCTCACTCCAAGGCCCATGGTGTGGGAAGCCAAAGGCCTCTCTCTTCAGGCTCCGGCTGAGGCATTGCAGCCACCCCTGCCTGGCTGGAGAGAAGGACAGCCCATGGAACCTGCTGGAAGCCACTTTCCAGGTGTCCCCACTGCGGTGACTTCAGCGCCGCTGGCACAGCCGAGGTGAGGCCCTGAGGCGCCGTGCCGGTGCCAGGGCGTGGGGGGCGGGAGGGCGAATTGCTACTGTGGTGAATTTGTGGAGAAAATCTCACTGCGGGTAGCAGCAATTTTGCAGCCTTTGATGGATCTATTCAGAAGATCTACTGCAGCAGGAGGTAATTATAGCCTTGGAGGGAGACAATGCTCGAACTCTTTTCAGTAAAGTTTTTTCAGCAGGTGACCTGTGTTATTTATCAACTGTTGGGACCTGCAGGTAGGGCCACACAGCTCTGCTACGTGCATTTAAGATGCTAGAAAATATGTGGCTTTCCTATTTCCTTATCTTTCCACAAACAAATATAGGAATAACGTGTTCACAATAAAACAAATTTAGCACTGTCTCTGCCTCACTTGAACTCTTCTAACTTTTCCATTCAATGTCAGAAATAATTGCTCTGAGCATATAATTTTCAGAGAAATTACAGTGCTGTAGCTGAGACTAAAAATTGGGTCATAAAGGAAAAGCATTAAAGGAAGGGGTTTGTCTTCTGTAATCTACAGTCTTTTACTTCAGCTTCACAAGGAGAATGGCCAGCCTGTGGTGTGGGAATCACACCTGTGCTGCAATTTTTCTAGAACTATCTTTGTTGCAGGCTTATCTTCTGGCCAGTGTGGGTTGCGTGTTGTTTTTCTATTGCTGTAAGATGAAGAACATCATTGTTTTGTAAAAACACTAGCTGAAAGAAAACAAGTAAAAAATAAGAGTGGCTATAAAGAAACAGATGTAGTGAAATTACAGGCAAATTACCAGTAATGAGTCCCTTAAATATGTGAGTGGCAATTAATTGTATTTCTAGACTGGGGATTTTTTTTTTTTTTAAGATCAGTAAGTTTGTTTACACATTTTGTCTCCTGGCCTTGAAGATGCTAACAGTGCAGTAATTTAATCCTATTTATTTGGTGTATATATACAGTATTAAAAAATCCCGGCTATAAAGATTGTTTTATTCTTTTTCTTATATAGCTGTTTCTCTTCTGAACGCAGAGCCCAATGAGAAATTTCATAATTTCTCCTCATATAGAAAATAAACTAGATCTCTTTTTAGAAACAACAGTACAAGGACATTTTTTTGGTTTTTAGCAGGTAAATATTCAGAAAATTTGATGTGCATCTAATATCTTTGTGTGTTAATATTTTAAAAGAGAACACTGTCAGAATGGCACAATATGCAGGGCATACACCATAATGAGTGTACCTCCAAAACATTAATTAAAATGACCATTTTTAAAATAGAAAAGTTCTAACAAAGCAGAGATTAACATGTTGATCTCTTCAAAGAGTCAAAAATACATTTGAGTAAGTTATGTCCTAAAAATGGTACTTTTTATGGCCACTGGTATTAATTTAGATTCATCTGATGAGTAGCAAAGCATCCTACTGCTTGACAAATGCATACAACCCACTTTATCAAGTCTCGTGCTTTCTCATGCATGAATGAGACTACAGTTCTTGCTTGGCATGATCTGAGAAGAGACTGAATTCCCCAGGAAATCCAGCATTGAGGGCTGAGCACAACTTGCCCTTTACACCAGTATTAATTTACGTGTCTGAAATTAAAGTATTATCTTGTCTCCTTCTGAAGTTCCTTAATGTGACAGAAATAGAGCTATTCAGGTGGGAAAGGATGTGAAAGTGCATTTTCTTACTAATTAGGTGTTTCCTTCTTGCTCAGAGTATATACTTAAAAGATTGCTACATAAGCAGCTTTAACAGCCAATAAATCCTGCAGCTGTGAAGCTCACGATCAATTTGCAGTGTTACAAAAATTGTATCTGTTCTTTTAGTGGATATTTTTCTTAAATCTATTCATTTTTCTGAAGGAAAAAATCACATGAAAAAAGTTTATCTGGAATAACAGCTGCATATGAAACATGACAAAGGCTAGCAAAAAGATTTTTTCAGGTAAGACTTCACTGCAACTTGTTACACTATTTTTCATATGGAAAATACTCAAGGCACTGAAAAGGGTAATCAAGCTTTCCCAATGACTCAATTGTTAGTAGGAAAATATATCCCCACTTTTGTTGTGAAGGTGTAAGGTTCTTTGTGAACACTGTAATTTTTTCTGTGTGCTGTCATCTTGTGATCTGCCTACGGATACTTTGAAAAAAAAAAGTGTTGGTTCATGATAACTCGTCATTCAGATTAATCATGTTGTCTTCCGATTTCTATATATGACATGAAGAGAAAAAGCTAAAGCCTAAAAAACAGCCAGAGGAATTATGAGTGTGATGTGACCTTAGGATAATATAGAACTACCAGCAGTTTTTCAGTGTTAGCAAGCTTTTGTGTTTTCCTGGCATTGCCCAGTGCATTACACATTGCTTTAGAGCTCATTTGGTAACTTAATAAAAATCCAAAAATTGCAGGTGAAGAAAATAAGAACATTGTATTAATCAGTGTGGTTATTCTTGGAAGCAAAGCTCTCTGAGTGTCCCTTTGTGCTTTCTGATACAAATAGTAAGCAAGAATGTGGAACCAGAGTACTAATACAGAAATTAAATGTAGTTCTTTATTGCTTTTCTGCAGACAAGGCCAGATTAAAAGGTCTGTGCCATCCCATAGAGCAGCATTCCCTTCCATTATGTTGATTCATCAGCCTGTGAGAGGGGATCTTCTGGTAAATAACTTTCTGGCAGCACTGCTGACTTAGGTGGTTACATTTCCCCATTTAATTATTGACTGCAGAAATGCTTCACAGAGTCCTTCAAGGGGAGAAAAAGAGTGGTCTCAGTGAGGGGGATGATGACCATTTGCCCAAGCAGCACTTCTGGGTGTTCAACTGCAGTCAGCCCTAGATCACCAAAGGTCTCAGCTCTCCTCCTCCTGCCTGAATCTTCCCCAGACTGGGAGGGCCAAGGAGCCTGGGCATGTGACACAAATGCACCACTCTGACCTAGAGCACAACATCACCAGCAGATGAATTAATGATGACAGAGGGAGCTGAGACTGCTGCTGCCAGCCAGCAGGGCCAGGAACAAGCAACATGAGCAGTGCATGGACCAGCTTTGCTGTCAGAAATACTGATAGAGCAAAAGTGTCATGCGGACAGACTGAGATGCCTCTATTTTAAATTTTACAAGTTTATCGTATACCAAAATATCATGAGCATTTGTATAAATGCCAGCAGTAGGATTTACAAGACAGTCCTACCATTTATTTTTAAATGTTTCAATTTCAAGACCTTGTTATCATAATGAGTATCATCCCTCTATCAGGGAGAAGTGCCTGCAGGGGAAACCTAGCTGCACAAGGGAGCCTCAGAAGTCTGAATTGAAACCAAAATAAGCCCAGTCAATCTATCCCCAAATTCAAGCAAAAATTTTGGAGGACTTGATCAATTTTATCAAGTTAGTTTGGCAATTTTATCAATGCTACTTGGATTATGCAGACAAGTGAAAATAAGCCTTAACTTCAAAATATAACATTTGAAGGCTTCTCAATAGCACCTCATCTATTGTTCACAAATTATTTTAGTCTAAGCAAAACCATATAGAAATTGTACTGTTGTTTAACAACAACAGCAGAAAAGCCCTCAACACTTTCTTTGTATTTCTTTTTTCTGAGAAAATATTTTCATTAGCAAACAACATGTTGTACATGTTGGCAGAGTGATGCAATATCCTGGGACATCACTGAGTTTTCATCCTTCTTAAAGACAATGTGAAGTTGATTTCATGGGAGGTCAGGGAAATCAGCCTTCCACAGCATCTACAGTTAGACTGGGGGTTTAATTATCAGTACTGCTCATTCTATGCTTCTCTGATTGCTGGAGGAGCTGCAATGCAGTTATTGTAGCATAATTTAGGTTGGAAGGGTCCTCATCTGGTTAAACCTTCTACTCAAAGCAGGCCTAAATTCATGATAAATTGAATTAGGCTATGTCATTCAAGGTCTGACATACCTGAGACAAATAAAGAGTTTGCGTTTTATGATATGTTTACTAACTGAATTTTGGTGTGTTTGTAAGAAGCTCCTGTCTGCAGCTGATAATGTCTACTTCTAGGTGTAAATGGTGAGAATATCTTCAGTGTCAGCTAAAAACTGGTCTTTCTTACACTGAGTTTAAGCAACTTCAGATTATCAGCAAGAATTAGACAAAGATTCTATAGAGGAAAGTGGTTACATTAGCTAAGATTTAAACACCTCATTTACAAGTCATCAGGGAGGTTGTTTCTGATTCAAAGTGCAGAATGATTCCTGAAATCTCCTGTTTTACTTTCAGCCTCAACTGAAGCCAAATGTTTTCTGAAGCTCCTGCAGAGGCCAGGGAGGGGCAATGCTCCAATGTATGACAGTTTTGTGGATGCAGTATGGCATATTGCAGTAGTTAAGAATTAGAAGATGGTTCATCATTCATTGTGGTTAAAATTGATGTTTCAAACACATAACAATTGAGTTGCAATAAGTTGAGTCAACTTGTATTCAGCATAAGAGAGAGTGGGATAAAATTGCAACATGAGAACACTCTTTCAGTAGAATTTTGGGTTGTAGGGAGCTTCTTGGAATCATTTAGTCAAACAACTGTGTTATACTGGGATGAGCTACAGCAGGTCATTCTGAACTCTGTCAGGTTGGGGTTTGAATATCTGTAGGGATGGGTACTCTCTGGTTTCTGGGCAACTTGTTCCAGTGTTTGACTACCCTCATAGTAAAAAAGTGGGGTTTGTGTTCAAGTGAAATTTAATGCATTTTAAGTTGTCCCCATTTTCTCTTGTGCTGTCACTGGGCACTACTGAGAAGATTAAGGCTCCCTCATCTTCATTCCCTCCCAGGGTAAATATTTATACTTAATGATAAAATCCTCTAGAGCCTTCTCTTCTTCAGGCTGAATAGTCCCAGTTCTCTCAGCCTCTCTTGAAATGAAAGATGCGCCTCAAAGATCTTTGTGATCCTGTACCACACTCACTCCAGTAAATCATTATTTTTCTTGTCCTGGGAGCCCAGACTGGACACATTGCTCCAGATGCATTCACAGCAGTGCTGAATAGGGAGGAAGGATCATCTCCCTCAACCTACAGGTATTGGAATGTTTTTTGATGCTTCCTGAATTCTGAATGAAACTTCCATTCACTTATTACTAATTTTGGAAGTGGTTTTTTTTTTTGTTTGGTTGGTTTTTTGGGGTTTTGTTTTTTGTTTTTTGTTTTTTTTTTTTTTTATTTAGTGTTTTTTTTTTTTTTTCTCCCAGGAAAAGCAATGCACACATTGATTTAGTTTCATGTAAAATCCCCCATGTTCTGGTCTCTATCCTTAGGTCCTTAGAAATGTGAGTTCCTGCTTTGGATTGTAAAGCAGTTCTAAAAACTGCTCAATACAAAAGCAGTTATTCTTTCCAAGTAATTATTACCAAGATTTAAGATCAATCTTCTGCTTATAATTTATTTTAAAAGACTGCTCCAAGTTTATGGTAATTATATTACTCACATTCCTGTGATAAAGGGCATTAACATGGTGCTTTTACTCTGAGGATTTCCAAGAGCAATATAAAGTAAAGCCTGAACCTGCAAAACTTCTGTGCAAAGGATCATACCTGGTGAGCAACCTGTTGGCTTTTGACACGATGCTGAACACATGCAGAGTTGAAACCTGTATTTAACAGAAGTTGCCTCACAAATAAGGAAGGGAAGAAACCTGATATTTTTCAGCCAAACCTTAAATTTTTGAGTTATAATCCAATTTAGTAAAATTTTAATCAATGCTGTGAGGTAGCTTTGGTGTGGGAAGCCACAAAACTCAACTGTAACTACAAAAGGACTGATGTTATTTTGAACACGTTCACAATCAAACAAGCTGCCTGCTCTGAGCTTTACACGACTGCTGATAGTATGGTTAGACCCAAGTTAATATTAAATCCTAACTCCCTTTCAAAAGAGTAAACCAACATTGTAGAATAAGTGTTCTCAGCCAATCTATTTTGCAAAAGAAATAAATCACATAATTAAAGCTAAATAACATGGGAATATTCAAATGTAGCAGGAATAAATTAGGAATCCTACTTACCGACAACAAAAATTATGTTTGATTTCCTTAGATCTTCTGAAAAGTCTAAAATGAAAATAAAAATTCTTTAGTGGCAAGAACTACTAATATTAATGTCAGCTACTTACCACACCAAATTGTGTAACACTCATGCAAGGGGATCTGATTTTACTAGATTTACCTCCTGCTATAAAAATATATATACTTTCTCCATTCTAAAAGGAGCTATTATCCACAAGCCTATTAATCTCTCAGTTTTGTAGTTGTCATTGCAGATATGATAAAGACACTTTACCTGAAAATAGACCTTGCAATACACATCAGTTCTTTAAAAAAAGAAAGATGAAAAAAGAGAAGCAGATTCAACTTGATGTAATAACGTGATGTAATGCCTCCTCAGCCACTGTGGTTTCTACTGAGTATATTATTACATTATAATTGCTATAGAATCTTGTCCTCCTCCCATTTAGATTTTGTACTCTCTGAAATGTAGTTCTAAATTCATCTGAGCCTCTAATTCAGCCAAATAGTAACCATCTTAGCTGAAATTCAGGAAATGCACTCACCAAAACTATGGTATGTATTACAGCTTTGCCTTTAACTGAAAGTGTATCTTTTGAAAAAGCAGTTCCTTCTGGTCTGAGTCCCAGTCACTGCACTGATTATACCACTACAGAGGGTGATCTTGCACTATCTGAGCCTGCTGAAATTTCATTATGTCTTTGAGTTAATAGCTTACAAGACACATATGTGATTGTGTTAATCACATACAACACACCTCATACAATCTTGGGGTTTATTTTGTGGTGTATAGATCTCTTACTACAAAAAATCATTAGCCATGAAAAGTTTTGCTTTATCCTTTCATTCTTCTTAGACCCTTAACACATTGTACTTTCCAAGGAGACTTTCATAACTGCCAATTTCTGAAAACACCTATGAGATTTGATGCTGATAAACAGTAGTATTTTGTAATAATTTCAGATACATTGGCCAAAAGAGTATAGAAACATCCTTTACAACCTTTCATTTACATTCAGAGAGAATTCACATGATAAAAATCTCTTGAGACATAAAGTTCACAATATAAATAACCTGAATTCACTTTACATTCTAAGTAACTATTTAAATAATGGGAAATCAAAGGTTTCAAAATTAAATGGCAATTGACACTGAAAAAGAAACTCACCTCCTGTGCTCTCATAACCAGAAAAACTTGACTGATCCTCCTCCTGTTAATTAAGCAATTGACAAATTGAAATGGATATTCTGCAGTTTGCATTTCTTCTTCTATCTGCTTATCTGTGTATCTTAATATATGTCTCTCTAAGCTCTCAGTTTTAATCTATGTTGAGATATGGTTTACAGTGTCACAGAAATCCTGCTAATGCTGTTTCAGTTGCTAAAACACGAGCACAGAGAACCCAAGATATCTTGAGATGATTCACTATCCCATATAACAGCTGGAGTTCCTCAGGGTTGGGAATGGGGATTGGTATTGTTTAACATCTTTGTTGGTGATGTGGGCAGTGGGGCCAAGTGCACCCTCAGCAAGTTTGCCAATGACACCAAGCTGTGCTCAAGGGAAGGGATGCCATCCAGAGGGACCTGGACATGCTTGAAAGGTAGGGCCTCGTGATCCTAAGGAAGTTCAGGGCCGAGCACAAAGTCAGGGCTCCTGGGTCTGGGCAATCCCAAGTACAGTTACAGGCTGGGTGGAGAATGGATCCACCACAGTCCTGGAGAAAAGGACTGGAGCTGTTGGTGGATGAGAAGCTCAATATGATCCATCAATGTGCATTTGCAGCCCAGAAAGCCAACCCTGTCCAGGGCTGCGTCAAAGGCAGGGTGGGCAGCAGGCTGAGGGGCCAGATCCTGCCTCTCTGCCCTGCCCCTGTGACACCCCACCTGGAGTGCTGTCCCCAGCTCTGGGGGCCAGCACAAGGACAGGGACCTGCTGGAGTGAGTCCAGAGGAGCCCACAAAGATGCTCAGAAGGCTGGAACACCTCTCCTAGGAAGACAGGCTGAGAGAGTTGGGGTTGTTCAGCCTGGAAATGTCTCTGCAGAGACCTTAGAGCAGCCTCCCAGGACCTGAAAGGGGCCTGCAAGAGAGCTGGAGAGGGACTATTTCCGTGGACATAGAGTGACAAGGGGGAATGGCTTTAAACTGAAAGACAGTAGCTTTAGATTTGATCTTGGGAAGAAATTCTTCACTGTGAGAATAGAGAGGCACTGGAACAAGTTTCCCAGAGAAATTACAGATGACCCAGCCCTGCAAGTGTTCAAGGCCAGGTTGGATGGGGCTTTGAGCAACCTGGTGTAGTGGAACATATCCCTTCCTGGTGGGGTTTGGAGCAAAATGATCTTTAAGGTCCCTTCCAACACAGGCCACTCTCTGCCATAATACTGATTCTGTGAGGAACAGCTCTTCAGTGTTCAATTGCACAATTCTTACATGATATATAAGCAAACAGTGTGCATCCTGAATTTCTTCCAAAGTATCTGTGGTATGATCAGCTGTTAATAGTGAGAAAGCAATACTGGAGAAACTTCTATAAGTGAATTATATCGTAAAGATGGTATTAGTCCTTGATCTGAAATAACTTTAAGGTGTTTACCTTCTGAATGCAGCACAAGCTACAAGTTGTTATAAAGGCTGTTGAACTACAGCGAGGGACTATACCAGGGAAATGGGGAATGTGGTATGTTTTTTCTCCTGAGATTTAGCCACTTAAAATTATTTTGTCATTTGCTGTATATTACAATCAATGAGAAACTACAAATACTGGCCAGTAAGACTGTCAGAATGGGAATTCTTTATTGTTCTGATAAGTGAAAATTATATGTATGCTGGACATAGACTAGGTTATGAGGTGTCAATATACTCACAGTACAATGCTTTAGCCTGGTCTGTAAAATATCAATAATAGCATTGACAGTAACACATCCTCATGTGAGAGCATTACATCATCAGTGCATGACATCAGCACAACACATGTTATGTGAGTCATCTCAGTAGCATATGGCTATCAAGCCATAGCTTCTGACAGCACAGCTCTCAGAAATAGCCACCTTTAAATGTGTAGAGCTGCAGGAATAGATGAAGTGACATGAACTGCAAGGTGACTGGAATGGGTAAACTGCTGCCCACTGAAATTTGCAGGGCTCATGCACTACCCTTGCAGGTTTCTCCTTGTGTTCCTATCTTCATTGAAACTGAAGTACTCTTCATTAGGCTGAAGTACTATTACTTTGGTTACATAAATTATTTTCATTTCTTAATTCACATTAATTCTCAGCCTATGACACTGTAGCAGAAGAACTGTCATTTAAAAAAAAAGAAAGCTGTCATTTTCAAATGAGATTAATCTCTTTCCTACATTTCAAGTGACAATATTAACCCTACATCCTTTTTTTTTTAATGTAATAATACAATAAAATAATTGACCCTGCAAAGGATATATTGCATACAAAAGGCTTCATTTTAGATCTACTTCTTATAATGCCTTTGAAATTTTATAGACCAAAATCATTTTAGGCACTAAGGTTAGAGTAAAATTCCTTTAAAAATCAGGATCAGAATTCCAAGATTACAGTCAAATTAAAGAATTGAAAGTGGCATTACTTCTCTCAAGTTTTGCTTTTTTTCTCCCCTATGATTGCAGACTGAAACTGCCTCCAACCAGTTTTTGTGCTGATCTGGGTGAGGAGCTAGACCTGCTGTTTGGTTTGAGGTCCCTTGCAAAGAGTGACAGTCTGGCACCCTGTGTAATGCGGTCCCCTCGTGTTTGCAGTTGTCAATACCCATTTCTGATTGAGTCTTTCTAGGAAGGAGGTCTCTAAACTGTGAGTGGCTTGACCTGGGGCAGGCTGAAAACACTGCTCTGCCTCTTACCAGAGTGCTTTGGAAAATAACTGTGGGGTTTAGCAAGTGATCACATAAGGCAAAGTCCCTCCAGTTAGACAGCAAATGGTATTTGACACCATACTGCCATCAGCAATAGAGTCATTTAGCAGCAGTCTCTGCATTCTCAGTATAGCTGTTTCCATGTACTTGAAAACAAAGTGAGGAAGATTGCATCTTATAATGAGCTCCAGAGAAAGATGGGTAGTCTGTAATTTCAAATGCCTTTATGGTCAAGTTATATCTCTAAATATTATCTGGAAACATATCCATTTGTGGAGCACAGCTGTCTGTGTAACAGTGGGTTAAAATAATTGCTAAATAGAGAAGTTTGCTACCCGTAAAGAATTGCTTATCTGACATTTTTCTTTAGAGTTGAAAACCACAAGTTTTTGACTGGCATTTTGCTTGTCACTTTTGTTGTAATTAGTAAATATCTGGCTGGTAGTAGATATTTCATTGGTTAATGAGTTTTCAGTTACTGTCATTGCTAGGTTGTGAGGTATCTCCACAGAATCATAGAATGATTTGGGTTGGGAGATCATCTAGTTCCAACCCACCTAATTTGTGTAATAACAAACTATGACAGTAAGTCTCAGCAAATCATAATGGAAAGATACAGAATACTTCAGAAGTTTCAATTTTGCTGCTAATGAATTGGTAGTGTTAAGGCATATCAATAAAATAGATTTAATTTTTTATCTAATGAAGAGACATTTTCTTCACTGGGACTTAGTGACAGCTGTTGTGAATGTCAGATAACTGATGAAATGAGAAAGCTTTCCTGTTACCCATTATTAACCTCTGCTCCAGTCTTTGCACATTTTAGTTGGTTTGTGGTTTTTTTGATTGTTTTACATGGAAAAGAAAAGAGTTCTCCCTTATCACCTTATTGCCAATTGAATGCTTCTAGAAAATAGTGGTGAAAAGTGCCTGATAAATTTTATTCAGATTTCCAACAGATATAACAGGAGTTTCTCCTCCAAATTTACCAAAGATGATAAATAATCACAGATAAAGGAGAAAAGAGGCAGTAGAATGAGACTGAATTTAAAATCGAGCATGACTGCTGCTTAAAGTTATGCTCAATTTTCAAGTTTGAATTTGAGAATGTAGATGTTCCAAGGAATGTTTCAGACCCAAATTATTTAAACAAATAAAAATTACATGTTTCTTTGGTGGTTTTATGCAAGGGCAGTGCTCCCTGAGAATGGATTTTATGAGCCGTACTATTAAATTTGATTTATATTTCAAATCAATTTTTAGCCTGAGCTGCTTTCTGCAAGCTGAGTGTTAAAGTATGCCTCTGGAAAGCAGAGGTGGCTGTGCTCTGACCTCCTATGTTCCAGAACTAATAAATAAAGTAAGACACAGTAGGAATACCTTCATACTTCAAGGCTTTTTTTTCCACCAAGAGACAAATTTTCTTATATACTTCATACTGCTCAGCAGAGTGGAGTTGTGTCAGAAAGGACTAACAGAAATTAAGATGAGGGTACAGTGCTAATGTTTTTGGAGGTTAATTTTGTTTGTTCAGAATGCATAGAACTGCAAAAACATCAGTGTTCATAAAAGCATCTACAAAATTCTGACAGATGAGATCACTGTGATTCCCATTTAATTCTGTGTTTCTAGCAAAGACAAAACTCAGTGCCATTGTCTCTGGTGAGGACAGGCTGAGGGAGCTGGGCATGCTCAGCCTTCAGAAGAGAAGACTGAGAAGGAACCTAATCAATGTCTGTCAGTATCTGGGATGTGTCAGAGGATGGACCAGCCTCTGCTCAGTGGTGCTGAGCACTGGTTCAAGAGGCAACAGGCAGAAAATGATGCACAGAAGCTCCACCTAAACAGGAGGAAGAACTTGACTGTTCAGGTGACCAAGCACTGGCACAGATTGCTCAGTGAGGTTTTGGAGCCTCCCTCACTGGAGATATTCAAGAGCCATCAGATGCAATCCTATGCCAAGGGCTGTGGGATGACTCTCCTTGAGTGGGGAGGTTGGACCAGATGACCCACTGCAGTCCCTCTTCTTACCTTCCCCCTGTGTGATTCTGTGATTATTCTTTTAAAACAAAACTTATTATCAGTTAATTTTTTTTTTAATTTTACCTGTTAGTTAGAGATTAACCCCTTTTTAACACTCGCAAGCCAAGAATGATTCTTCTCTATATGGAATATTTATGCGGCAGAGAAGTGTAGCAGGAGACCTCCCTGTGTACTCAGACTGCAAACTTGGTGCTGCTCAGCTCCTTTTTTAGACAGCTGACAACAATCCTAATGAATGTATCCCTCACATCAGACACCTCAGCACTATATTCAGAACCTCTCTGCCCTGAGAGCTGCCTTCTGAGAGCTGAAATTCAGTGGTTTGGGTTCTTTGTTGCTAATGGTTTGGTTTGGGTTCTTTTTTATGTATGTGCATTTTGTGGTTTTGGGGGTTTTTAAACTTTAGATAAGAAAGGCTTTTCTGCAGGCCTGCCTCAACTCAGTTTTCAAAAAGAAAAAATCTTGGCATGGAGAAGGACAAGAATAGAGGGTTGCAAAAAAACCCCCAAACCCAGCATGTGACCTCAGATCGTATGATTTGCCGCTATTCAAATAAAAATTGACAGTTGTACTCAAATTTTGCCTCTCAAAGACCTTCTCTGCTTAACATTTGCCAAGCGTATTCAAGGTTTACTGAAACATCTATTATTAGGTAGTTTTATAACTTTCAACTTCTGCAGTATTTATAAAGGACTTCTGTGTTAAGAAAGAATTGAACTATCTGAAGAAACAGTCCACTGATTTGAGATGCACTGCTGTGAAGGAGTTCTAAAACTAGGCCACTTTTCATTCTTTATGACTGATATTTAAGCCCAAAATGACTAACATTGACTGCACAATCCTGGGATACATAAGGAGTAAAAAAAAAAACCAAATAGGAAACATATGGCTTTCTGAAAATACATAGGGAATTTTTTTCTATTTTCCAGTGTGCCCAGAGAAGCCACTCTTCTGCTTTGATACCATACAAAGAAGTGATTTTAAGAGCAGTTTTGTATCCCATAGAGTAAAACAGCATCTTTGCAATCACTGCAGTTTTATATGTGCATGTAAAAATATATAGGATGTACTTCAACAGTGATTAAGAAATATAAAAGAAATAAAAAGGCACTTCCTTCTGCAATTTTTTAAAATATAGGAATTATTACTTCAAATGTTTTCAAGAAAGGGCTTTGGTAGCTCTCTTTAGGGATGCTGGCCTACGTGAACAGAACCAAACCACAGCCCTCAGTAAGGCCTCTAAATCTAGAGGCAGAGTGGATTTAAAATACACTTTTACATTTCTGTATCAATTTTTGGTAGAATAGGAAAAGTTCTGCTGTGGATCCTATTTGCATGAGCTATGTGGGATACCTGATATTCCCCAAGAATTGTGCAAGTTCTCTGCACTGTAAGAGTAGAACTCATAAATTTAGCTGTGAAGTTATGTTTTGTTCATGAAGGCATAAGACCTCAGTTTCCCAGTGGAGGGGCAAGCTGGTGTGAGGAAAGAAGGTAGAGTAAGTATCCTACTGTTACTGTCTACAGAAATAATGGTGAGATACTGTAAATTTCAATGCTTTTTCTACAGACACTTCCACAAGCCACAGAGCAGGACTTCATAATTTACTGCAGAATTATTCAGTGAGGCATAAATGCAGCAGCTCTTGAAGAATAATGTTGTCACTGCTGTTTAAATCTCCAGTAGCTCACTTGGGCTCGCCATCATTTCAGCTGAATCCTTATGCCCTGTACTGCCCACCAGAGCTACAGGCAGCAACTTTGGGTTCAAAATTAGGGAAGAATTGGAATGCAAAGACTTCAACTAACCTTTTAGTCTCTGCTGATATATGTATCAACAGAAAGTAAGTTCAAATAACATCTGTGAAAGAAGAAGCAAACAACTGCTTCTAGCATTTCAAAGAAAAAAGTGTAGGTTGACTCTTGGGTTGATTTTTGTCCATTTTGCCATGGTTTGCATGGGGGAAAATAAATCAGGAGACTTTCTAACAGATGCCTTTATTACAGTGTACAATGGTGATTTTGAAAGAGAAAAAAAATTCTTTGCATTTACAAAATTATTTTGAAGCACCAAAATACACATGGTTTTGAGCTTATTCAGGAAACATTTTGTAAGGTAGACTGTAGTACTTTGTTTCTAGAACTGTTTTTTTTTATTTAAAGCATTTAATAGGATCGTTTCCACGGCAACGTGAACTGAACAGATTGTTCACTGACTTCAGTACATTTCTATTAAACATCTTTTCTCTGTAGTTAGGCCTGCTTTTCCAGGTCTTTCATGTCTTTGGATGCTTATTCATTTTGCCTCTTTGCAGATATCCTTAAACTAGATTGGACTCCACCTTTAACAAAAAACAAGTGTTGAGAGAACAGTTTTACAACCATTCTTTGATTATCCTCTCATTTTCTTTTCTATCCCATATTCCTGTTTTAATCAGTTTCTCTGTATAGCCAGCATCTGTAATTCAAATTGATAGCACTGTCTATCAGCAAAAGAGAAATGGACACTGCAGAAATGTTCAGCATTAACAGCCCAAGTGGCTTCTGGATACTTTTGATCATTTTCCTAAGACTTGTAATGTTTAATGCTGCACAGCACATATGAATAAAACTGCTGTTACACCAGAAGTTCCTTATGTTCTCAAGTAAAAAGAAAGCACATGATTAATATATGACATTATAATTTGACTCTTTGAAAAATTTAGTTAATGTTTATCTAATTTTGAAAAGGACCTTTAGATGTCTGAATGAAAATTTCTCCTGCTAATGGAGGTGTGCAGTTTGCTGTCTGTAGTATTGTAATGCTAACCCCAAAGCATTGTGTCCAAAAGGTTAAATAAATTGCTTGGACTGAATCTTCAGAGTAGGGAAAAGGGAGTCAAAACAAAGTGACAACTGATAGGAACACAGTAAATGGAGGAAAATGGTCTTTGGTTTAATCCACAGAACTTTAGTTAAATGAGGCTTTCACTTTACTCTTGCCCATCAGTTATTAATATTTGTGTTCTGCCTCTGCATTGAAAAGACACTCAGAAACTTTTCATTATGTCCCTTGAATACTTAAGTTTCAAGCTATGCTAATCAGTCAGGCTGAAAATACTGTTACAGTCTTGGTAGCAATGGAGTCTGTTTTGCATCAGTTCACTAAAAGCTTTCCTGCTGCTCTCCTAAAGCTCGGAATCCTCTGTGTTTTGGACAGGAGAATAAACTAAGGTGTAAAAAGAATTTTAACTACATGGGAAAAACTTTTAATCAAGAGCGTGTTTCTTCTTGTTAAAATGAGTAAGTGTCTTTCAGGGCTTTTTTTCCTCCACTTGATTTTAGTTTTGCTTGTGAATTTTTCAAGTGAGCTGTCACATTTCTAATTATAAAACATTCTGAACTTGCAGCAAAGATTGGGTTATTCAATTTTTTTAAATTGAGTTGATTGCTTGTCATTGCTGAACAGAAAACCTTTTTTATTTCTTTTTTTTTTACATCTACCTTTCCTAGGTCTTTGATACATTGGGGTGGGGGTGGGGGGTGTGGAGAGGCATCTCTTCTTTGCACATATCTAATTGCATCAGTAAATGCAGTATGACACTGCAAGGGCATGGAAATCTCTCAACTATGCACTGGTAACTCCCTCAAAGGCACAAAAATGCATTTCCATGTTTTGTAGATGTGAAGGTGATGAAGCACTGGAACAGGTTGTCCAGAGAAATTGTGGATGTCTCATCTCTGGAAGCATTCAAGGCCAGGTTGAATCAGTCTTTCTCCAGTGGAAGATGTTCCTGCCCATGGCAGGGAAGTTGGAACTAAATGATCTTTAATGTCCCTTCCAACCCAAACCGTTCTATAAAATTTGTGACCTCCTGTTCCAAGTATTAGAAGAGGTTAAATATATATCTGATGATATATAAAGTATAAATGAACACAGTGAGCATTAAAAATCTTCATCACACTTGAGAGCATTCCACCAGCAAAGAATAATCCTTATCAAACCAGACACTAGTCATGACAGCAAGTTCTGCAAATTGA
Source organism: Brachypodius melanocephalos (assembly GCA_013398615.1). Taxonomy (NCBI): domain Eukaryota; kingdom Metazoa; phylum Chordata; class Aves; order Passeriformes; family Pycnonotidae; genus Brachypodius; species Brachypodius melanocephalos. The sequence goes on from VZSR01000245.1 coordinate 7,954,250, forward strand.
GAATAATCTTTAAAGCTGTGGCAGTCAAAAATGCCTGGCCCAAAATATATTCCTGAAGTCTTAATATGGGTTAAAATATCTGAAACAAATCATGTTACTTTGCTTTTATGTTATACAATCAAATCATGAGTAGTCTAATCATTATTCCAGAAAAGGCTATAGAGATTGCTAAGACACGAAACCTTAGCTGGTTCTTCCACAAGGCATTCTCAATGAGAAGTACTATCTGCTTCATTTTTTTATTTATTTGTATTTTCAGAAGAATGTATTTCTAAGTAATTCTAAAAACTTATATTATCCCTTTTATAATACAGGATCTCACAGATCTGAGACAAAACCCAGAAAAATAGTTATTAAAGATTTGGAGAAAAGACTGGGGTTTGGGTTTTTTTCTTTTTTTTTTTTTTTTAAGGGTATTTCCCTCTTGCCTTTTAGTGCTGTAGGGACTTAGTGATTACAAGTGTTCTAGTTCTTGAAGTATTCATGCATAGCCAGTAGAAAACAATCAGCTTATTTTTAATTTAATTACATGAATTTAATTGAACAGTCATTTATAAAATGTACAATTCAAAGCTCAAGCTTTCTCTGAGTTGTTTTTAATTCAATTTCCCCTGCACACTCTTCCAGAAAAGCGAGATCTTAATTTGCACTAGTACTGCTTAGCACTGTTTCAACAAGAGGTCTCAGGTGTTTCTGGAAGCACTTGGCACTCCTCTACATCAGTAGTTGGAACCACACCGCTCGATCTCCTTGCTCTGCCTCTACCAGTAAGAGACATTATTCTGGAAAAAGTAATGTACATCTGAAGAACTCAGATGGGTTTTTGGCTTCGTTTACACTGGAGATTTTCCTGGCTCATTCCAACAATGAGAAAATGCAAAAGTATTAGTGTAAGTCCATTTCAGCTGCACCAAGACACCCATTGCCAGCTGTGGCTTCATCTTCTGTGTGACCCCAACTCCTCTTGTTCAGGGACTACCAAGCTGTTCCCCTAAAATTCAGCCATTTTTAGCAGCTCATCTGTGTAAGGTTGCTTGGAAACCAGCCTTCTTATCCCCCACATTCTCATGACAGATCTCCTATGCAATAACATCACTGCATGACACATTTGTATCCAGACACAAATTCTTTTTCCACTTGAGATTCTCTGAGTAAAGGTTGTTGATGCTTCCTACAATTCGTAAACAGCATGTGGTAAATCACTGGAGTATTAAATCACTGCCACAGTCAAATGAGCTCAAGTTTTGAATGTGAGCAGTTCTTCACTCATGAATTTAGTTATTGATCTTTCCTTCCTGAGAGTAATTTCTCATTTTGTTTTTCAGACCAGGCAGCTAGGTGGTATTATGACTTCATAGTATTCTCACTCCCTTTCTGGCTTATATAATAATTGCTTCCATAATTTCAAATGGGTTGCAATTGCTTTCACTTTTATATTTTATATTTGTACAAGGCATCTCGTATAAACTGTGTATACATTTATTTATTAGTAATATAAAGATTTATAGTTTTTAAAATGTTGCAAAAGGTATCACGATACCAACATGCAGTTGAAGTGAGTCAGTGTCAGTCACTTCCTGTTTATATGGTTGTTTTTGACTGATGGGGTTTAGCACTGTTTTATCTTAATTTCTCCCTTATTTGTTGACAGTATTGCACTCTTGCCAGAATGGCAATGTGTTAGTTTAAGCAAAATAATGAGAAAAGCTAACTGCCACATCTGGCAGCAGGAATATTTGCCATTGACAAAGGCAATAAGGTCCCATCATAGTCTTCTTGTTCAATCTCAGGAGGGAATCACATGCATTCAAAACTGCAGTGCATTTATGGATGGTGTAATGTATCATCAATGAACTGTATAGTTTGCAATTATTACTACAGCAGTATAATTTTCATATTTCTGTTAATTTTATTTTATTTTGTAACTATAAAACTTGTGGTTATTATGTAAACATTATGAACCATGAGTATAATTTCTTTAGTGTATGTACTCTTCCAAGAGAACCTATTTTAAATGTCATTAAAATGCAAAATCTAACATCAAAATAGCCAAACATAATATAGATTCTGCATTATGGACCTAAACCCCTAAATAATAAAGTACAGTACAGGCAAGTATAATGGGAAATTTAGAAACTTCCTGGGCAGAAAATGTTTTAAGAAGAGTTTATGAAAGAATGAGATTTAAAAGGGGATGTGGAGACAGAGAAAAGCTGCCTCCTTGAAAAACAGCCAAGGTGAAATAACTGAGCCAAAAAGAACAGTAAAGGGGTGTAAAAATTAAAATAAATGAATGGAGCTAGAATATATAACATGTTGCAGGTGATGATAAAGTGTTGCATTGAATACTGTGAAAGAAAATCAATGAATAATCCAATCACAATGAAAACTCGGTTTTGTTGGCCCCCATTTTGTCACTAGCTTTAAAATGTCACAAGAAAAGATATCTTTTGCAAGTAATGAGAAAAGAGGTGAGAACATTTGCAACTGCATTTTGTTGAATGACAACAGAAACACAAATTAACATTCTGTGCCAAGCTGCTTACAAATCTAGAGAGATGTTTGTGGTATTCATGAAGAAAATATAAGCAGAGTCATGCAAAAGTGGAAGACAGGAAACAAAACATAGAAATCCACCACCCTTAAGTATGGTGGTGTGATAGACAGATGGCTTTAAATTTTTTTTTTTTAACATTCTAAGTCATTCTTTTAATGCTTATCCACAGCACAGTAACAAGCACATAACCCCTATCCTTAGTGCAGCATCCAAGCCACAGGAACCTTCTACATTTCATTTTGTGCCCATTGCCACCTGTCCAGTCACTGGGCACCAGAAAACGCCTGGATCCATTTTCTCTGCATCCTCCCTTCAGATTTCTGTACACTTTTATGAGATGCCCCTGAGCCTTCTCTTTTCCAGACTGAACACTCAGGTCCCTCAGCTTTTCCTTGTAGGAGTGATGGCCCAGTCCCTTGATTAACTTAGTGGTCCTTTGCTGGACTCTTTTAAGTATCTCCATGTGATGTATTACTAAATCCAGAACTAAACCTTAGTCCAGATGGGACCTTACCAGCGTCGATGTGAAAATTATAGGGGAAAGATACATACAGCCTTTTTCCCCCCCCACCCCCCGGCATTCTTCCTATATACAAGGAAAACTCTTATCAAAATTTAGTTTTTAGATGTGGATTGAAAAGATCAGTAGAAAGGCTGGTTTCAACATACTGTAAGGCTTTGTTATTTTTTATTCTTAAAAACATTTTTTCATAGGGAGAATGTCTGATTCAGCTGTAGATATAATATTTCACACTTTTTATAATTTCATACTGCTCATTTGAAAAAATTTACTTCTTAAATATACAGCAGACTTACAGTGGATTTTAGCAATTCTATTTGTCACATTTGCCAACATTTTTAAATTTATGGAGGAAATTCAGCAATGCACACTAATGGAAGATACAGGCTCTTAATACTACCATAATATTAATTCTCTTTTCCTAACCAGAAAGCAACATCTATGTCTCATGGATTTACTTAAGTTGCACTTAAAAATCCATTTGCCCTACCCTTAAAGTTCCATCACCTTGTTCAGACAAATTTTACAGCACAGTATGTACATAAACTAGAAAGCTGTCTAGAGAGAAGCCATATATACAGAAAATTACCTGGTCTTCAAAGTCAAAGTCCGTATAAATGGCATCTCCAGAATCCATAATCAGACTGCAATCAAGTTCATTTTGCCCTAAAATAGGAAAAAATTAGAATTCAGAAATGGATTGAAAATTTTCACTTTATGTGGTGGAACACTATAATATTTCCAGTTGTCTGTATCTGTGCAAAAACTGCAATCCAAGGAATCGTTCTAGGTCTGCTAGAGTGAATAGGTGAATGATATTTCATTAGCAAAGCCTTCAAAGCATCCATAAAAGCTACTGCAGATCTTAATAAGGGAAGGCTGTGCTAAATGGTGAATTGTTTTAGCTAGATTGCATATTTATTGAACAGGGTGTTCTATGTGCCATGACTTGCAATTGTAAAATTGCCACACTCAGGGGAAAATACAAACCAATTTAAGAAAGAGAAAGAAAATACTAATTTCTGATTAGCAGATAAGGATCCTTGAGTGGTGTTGATAGGGGACCAAAGCAGCACGCTTCCAGCAGCAATCATCTCCATTTCCATTCTATTCTACCCCTTCCCAAGGAGTCTGTGTGGCTCTGCCCCCTCTCCTTGTTATCTTCCTGTGGCAGGATCAGGAAGAATGCAGTCTCTCACACTTGGGATGATAAAATTCAATTGTTGAGAAGCCTTGACCTGGCTGAGCTTTACAGTTTAGCTTCAGCTGAACTGCTGAAGGTGCAGGACAACAGAAACTGAGCTTGATATTTCAAGAGGTCATGTAGGGGGAGTCATTGCTAAACCACAATGGGAGGATAAACAACCAATAATGTTTCTATATAAACACAGGAAGGGTAAAACATGGCCGTCATATTCTGGCACTGTCACCCCATTCGGATTATCTCAATCCTGGGCAATAAAGAAGGAAACGGCCTCCGGGTCCTCCAGATGGTGCAGCCCTAAACCAAATTTTGCACATATTCTAAATACATTAAATGTCAATAGGCATGAGACTACAGAAGTAATTTTCACAGCATTAGTAAAATGAAAATAATAAAAGTATTGTAATGATACACAGAAACTTAAAAATTATAGCCAGCTGGGCACAGATGAGTCCAACCACTCACTTCATGTGGGAAGCAACAGGTAACACCAGGAGAAGTGTAAGTTGTGCTTTGTTTTGTCTCCTCATGTCCTCAGTGAAACAAGATCACTAATGAAGAAAATAACCCCTTCCTTCCTGGGTTACAGGTGTCTCTGCCTGGTATGATGTTCCTGCCAGCACTGGCACTGAGGGTACATCGTTCTAAGCCTATTGCTGACCTGAAGTTGTTTTCTCACCATTAGAGTTGTTTGTATGGGTGGCTTGCTGTAACAAGCACTATCAATAACAGATTTTGCAATTCAGTTTGTGCCAGATGCATTTATATATTATCGGGGTTTGCTTGCTTTTGAAGTTTACATAGTAATAATCTGTGTAGGTGGTGAAGCAAATATCCCTGACAGAGAGAATAGAGGAGAGGATGTCATGATGACCAAAACCTGTAACTGCATGGTACAAATGATGATTCCAGGGTATCTTAGTTTGCAATCCTTATCACAATTAGTGCCAAATTAATCTTCAATTTAACTTTCTGGACTACATAAGACATACCAGGGAAAGATCTGCAGCTACCATCTGATGGTGCTTTTGTTTTCCTCACTCCCCTGCCCCTATCCCCACTTCTCATCTATAGTTTTTCAGATTGCTATAAAAAAATTACAGAAAGAAGTTATATTCCTGATACTGCAGAATCACATGTACACACACAGCGTGTTCTCTTGCATGTACACTTTATGGTGTTGGAAAAATACCTTTCTCTAAAAGATATATGCAAGGAAATAGATTTCCAGCTGCTGAGAGAATCTTAATTTTTTGATTTATCTTACACAGCTGACATCTCACTCTTAACACCGTGTCATTGTTGATAATATAATTTAACTAAGCCTCAGTTGTCACTGGCACTGGCCTACTCTGACACATCAATCACTTCTAAAGGCACTTGTTGGCACTTTATTAAAGGCACTTGATTAACTGTCACTTAACTACCAAGAGCAGTACATATTCTTAGCTAGGAACATTAGTATGAAATATGGTGCTGCTAACTTAAATGAAAAGGTCAGGCTGAAAATGAATACTCATGCATAATGTATCTTAAGTGATAAAAGCCATAATGGTTATACAATTTTAATATGGTCAAGCATCTTAAAGCTTTTTTCCTTGAACTAGAATACTGGCGTCCTTGGAAAAGCATAGCTTCTTCCTAGGGTATATTCAAGAAAAATTGAAAATCAGTCTTTTCTTTCATGGTTTAATGAAAACTAACAAACCCCATAACCATCTATCACTGAACAATGCTCAGATTTCTTTACCCTTCTCAAATTGCCTAAGGACAAACTCATCAGAAATTATTTGAAGCAAATGGCTACTCCCAAGACAAGATAAAGTAATTAAGGGACATATCCGAGCACCTGTGATATCCCTGGTGCAGCATGAGTAATTTGCTACGCTCCAGCTCAGTTTATTGTTGGAGGAGGGAACATATTTTGCTGAGGTTGGACTAAATCTTCCTAAAACAGGTCTTGCAGGGCAGAACAAGGAGCACATTAACTATCCCTTGTAGGCACGGCAGCAGAGGCACACCAGGGAGCCACTTGGGAAGGTACTGGCAGTGGGAATCCTGCTGTAGGCACATCTCCAGACAAGGCTGAAGTCAAAAGGAGAGCCTTAGAAAGTGGATAATTCAAAACTCAGCTCAGGTTTTCTAAATGCAAGTTTAAATCAGCAACATTTTACTTAAAACATTTGGCAATGTTTATCTATCAAAGGTGAAATGCACAATGTTGTCTTAAGGAAAAGAAGAGGACTGGTTCAAGTTTTTGGAAGCAAACACACTCTGCCACTTTCAGTGAGATTGCAGGCTGCACATCTCATATCTGACAACAAAGTAGTTGATCATAAATAACTTTTAATTGCCTTTTTCTGAGCAAGTTGCATTGTTTTTCTTTTGCTAAGTTGGTACCATGAGAAGTAGGCTATAACAACAATTCATACTTGTCTATTAAGAGGAAAAGCTTACAGTCTGATTTGTCTTAATTCTTTCCAACGAGTGTCCCATTTCACCAAATAATCTCTTGGTTCAAATAAGCTCTTGGTTCACTTGGAACCTTTCTGCAAATCTTTAGGAAGTGATCTGAGTAACTTTAGCAATTCCAAAAGGGGAAACTCAAGTTAAAAATACCATTTAAGAAAGCCCATGAAAGTTCTACTGCCATGGAGAAATAACTTGCAAGCACTTGATTTGAAAAGGTACCCTTAGGGTTTAAAATAGGCTTTCTTGATTGCATGAATAAAGTTAAGGCAATAGAGACCTGGTCATTTTCATGTGCCTATGTTTTCCTTAGAGAAAATAAAAGAGGATTTTATCAGGTGCAGTACTATATAATTAAAAAATAAAGCAGTTGAAAGTTTTTATTAATTCCCTGTTATCTGAATAATCATGTCTCTGGGGAGGAACAGGTTGAAATACTAAAAAGAAGAGAGCTGGAAGGCATTCCTTTTTTTTTGCCATGTTTTGTATCTTGACAGTGAAAGCATCTTTCATAAAAATTCGTCTTGTGAGGAATCCAAGAGGATGCAATGACACAGCACAGAGGGATGAGGTTAATGAAAGGTGGCTGCAGTTGTATAAGGATGTGCTGACAGGCGCTACCCCTGCCAAGTCTGGCAGTCAGGGACAGAGACACCCCTGCACCAGAGGGGTGCATGGCTGTGGTCAGTCACTTCCTTCACCATGAGGCTGTATTTTATATTTTGTGCCATATTTTACATAATGTTTGTTACTCCTAAGCTGAATTGCACAAGATTGACCATGGAAAGCTGGGAGAGTGTGGCTGTTACACGTGGGTGTGTAATGTTGACCACAGAGAGGCACCCCAAAGCCCAGGGGATCACGGCTGTAAAGTCACTGGTCCTGTGAAACATTTCAGTGTTTTTAGCCTGGGTTCATGGCACTTTCTCTGAAAATGTGTTCATCCTTAAGTTGTCACAAATGCAAATGTCAAACATTGCCTTTTCACAGTTCACTAAATTCATTTATACAATGAAAATAAACTGTACTGATCTGTCTAAATCTATCTGCAGTTGACTTCACTTCCCATCACAAGGTAGCTATGACCCATCATGCAAATTAATTAAGTCTGCTCCTTGGACGATCTGTGTTTAGCAAATCAGCTAATGAATTTCCAATCCTTGCTTAAATGCATTACTTATTTTGAATCCTGCTAGCAGTTCTATTCAGTATGGTTCATTGGCTCAAATATGCCCATACACATATTTTAGCAGTGATAGTATTCACACAGTTCAACACTTGCTGTCATAAAAGCAATCTAAGCCTATCCTGTGACACATACTGCTTCTCTTAATAACATGTTTAAACTCAATAAAGTAAAAATGTCTTTTTATGTTATGGAACATGCTCTGAAGCACTGTCTAATAACTCCATTAATCCATGTTGCACATAAGCATTTGGGCAAGACAAATGCCTAGAAAATAAACTTCAAGTGGAATATTATAGAAATAATTTGTTGAAGCACTGATGAGCATTAGAATGATTACATTTTAATTTTCCTCTCAGTAAGATGCTTCTAATACAAATTTTATTGTAACCTTACGCTGTTGAGTTTCATGACAGGTTGTTGCTCTTGGCAACAGTCTTAATATGTTGTTGAAGGCAATAATGAGAAAATTGTATTTTCATCTATAAACATTTCAGTTGTTTTCTTTCAGTACATATTACAAAGTTGATTGCAACTGGATTTTACAGGTATAACATGAATTAGAGTGATGTGGTGGCATTAAAATATTAGAAATACTATGTTTATGCTAGCTACAAGGAACTACAGTACATTGCAATATCAGTAATAAGTTTAGAAGACAAAAAGTGAGATCAAGACATGCTGGAATTGCAACCTCTAGAAATTAAACACCTGATCTCATAGAAATCCTACTTCAAATCTGATTATTATCAGTGCTCAGAGTAGGCATTAATTAGGTGATGGTGGCATGGCATCTGCTCATAGCTATACAATTATTTTGGTGAGGGATTTATTAAATAGATCAGACTTTCGAGGAACTGACTGGAACTCATCCAGAATCACAACCAATTTGTGCAAATTGTTTAGCTCTCATCAAGCTATTTGTCAGAGCATGCGCCTTTATGACACTTCTTTCCTCAACTTCTTGTCCAGAACTTAAATCAATTAAGGAATCCAGAGGCAATTATCAACACAATGTCATACAATGGGAATGCCATTTTAGGTTTGGGATTAACCTCTTACCTCTATGAATAAGGCTAAGCACAAAATAAATAAGTGTGCCACTTAACAGAGAAAGAGAATCATCTTTATTCTTGCATGTGTCTTATCTCAAAGGTGATCACTAGAATCCTGAGGGCTTTTTAGCTGATGGATTACTTATAATTCTCAACCTCCTCCCTAACCCCCCTTGCATTCACTGCCCTCTCCCTCCCTACCTTGGTACTCCATCTTTATCTCATTTAGAACATTAAAAACATTTCTTTCTGCGTGCTGGTTCAGAAGAACATTTATAACATCATCTACCTATGTAATGCTAGTAGTTGATTTGGAAAACAGCCAGGGATGCCATTGTAAAATGAAGAAGTTGTGAAGTTACCAAGGAACATTTCTCATTTCTCTTTTGCCCAAGCAAAATATTTCTGACAGATGTTGTAGATTTTCAGTGCATTGACTTTTTAACTTCAATTCTTTTGCAGTTTTTTGTCTCTCAAAGGCTTTACTTGGAAGATATTCAAGCCTCAGTAAGCATAACAATAAATAGACAAATAAATAAAATCCCCAAACACTTGACTTATATTCACACACCATTTCAGAATTAGTACCAATTATCAGGGAGGAAATATGATCATTAATCTCACAGGAGTGTTTTTCTGGTGAACACCAGGGCATCACTGGAACTGAGACAGCCAACAACTAGAATTGAAAACTTACACGATTTTTGTATTAATAGTATAGCTTGGTAGACTTGCCATAGTATTTTAAGGTTAACTTGTAGATAAATAGGTTGTGGAATAGGCTATGTGAAGTTTCCAAATATAAAGAGATTTTTTGTCCCTGATTTTGCAAATATTTGAGGTCAGTCAAGACTCTGCTACAGTACCTACAGCCAAACTTGAAGAATACGAAAAAGGCATCCCAATGTCAAAAGCAGTACAATAAATTTGGTTCTTTAAATCTTACATTAACTTACCTGCTGCAGTCTCTTTGTTTGCAAATAGTTTATTGTCCACTGCTGAACTTATGTCAGAGAACACTTCTTCTTCATCTCTGTCTGCATCAAACTAAAAACAAACAAACAAACAAAAAGTTGGCAATCAGACGCTGCTTACTACTTGGCTGAACATCGACATAGTCTGTGACTTCTCACCCCAAGCCTTCCTGATAGGAACCTTTCTATTTTAATGTGTGCAGTCCATTGCTTTAGGTATGAATCATTTAAAGTTTGACTTTAATCTTGTAAAGCATTTTGGCTGTTTTTAATAGCCTGTCAGAAATAGAAACTGCAGTAAAATGGATTTGTTCTCAGAGAATGAAGTTTCAAAGCAGAAGGTAAAACTAGTGATGCACATGACTTCTTCAATCATTGGATGGCTGAAAAAAATGTCAGCATAGAGACCAGAAATGGGATTACTTTACTGTCACTTCTTTTTGGTGATTAGCATAATTAACTTTTTAAACTTGCAGGTGAAAAACTTGCAGCAGCTTCTGAATTGTCTGAAACAAATTTTTGTGACATGTACAATAGTTTCAAGTAGTTGAGCAAAACCCCTAGGAAAGAATAAGTAATTTTGAAAATTCTCTACTTACAGAAAAGAGAGCTTTCCTCTCTCAGTATCAGAAAGTGCTATGACTTAGTGATAAATTAATTAAATCAGGAAAGAAAATCTCCTTTAAAATGACAAATAATTAATTTCTTATGGTTTTAACCTTCTTTTTCATTTATTCTGTCTTTTGCCTTATTCTGATACAGATTCTCCCGAGTATTTTCTAGGCGCTGCCTGACAGGTTTCTTTTTATGGCCAGGTGACTGTGCCAGGGGGGAAGTGCTGCTACAGTGACATGCTTGACAGTGGGTTTGTGATTTTCCTTATTGTATTTGTCAAGCTTTATTTATTTTGATCATCACAAATTCAGATAGATGAGCCTACCATAAATATCAATATACGGAGTTTTCTGGCTGGCTCTTGAAATGGAGTTTGAGGGTCTGACCCTGAAGACCACTCAGAAGTTCATCCTGCAGCAGTCACCATCTGTCTAGGCAGACATTTATTCAATCTCAAGAAATTCTTCTGCCATTTAGTGTTTGTCATAAATCAAAGCATTTTTTAAAAATTTCTAAAGCAGAAATTGGTTTGTGTTTACCTATTAGAGGGATTGCACTTTAACTTGTGTCAAAACCAAGGCTTGTGGAAGAACAGGTCTTAGATAAAGCTGCTAATATAACAGCTGCTAATAAAATAAAACTTTTGGACAATATATTATCGATACACAGAGAGCAGCTTTGGAATGTCCTTGTTGATAGGAAAAGAGTGCTCCTAAAGTATGCTAGGGAAGATATTTATCATCTTTCTGGGGATATGTGTGCATAAAATCCAGTAAATTGTAATCAGGTTGTGTCTGATCATTATTGTGTAGGTCACACCACATTTGGAGAGATGACAGACTTGCTTTCTCATTAGTAGCATTCCTCTGAATAATCCAGTTCACCATGAAAAAAACCACATGATCAATCTCAAAATGTTCCAAAGGTTCCAAGAATTTGAAACACCAACTTTCCTGTTCAAAGAGCACCAGCTGTGCTTCAGCATTCTGAAAAGTCAGGGCTTTGTAATGAAAGCTTATATCGTCATCCAAAGAAAACCAATTATTTGAAGCTTGCACATAGATTCAGTTTTCTCCTCACAAAATGAGAATTGTAATACCCTGAGCCATAGGAAGGCAAAGTAGCTTCCAGAAAAAATATTTTTGAAAGAAACTAAGTAACCTCGTGAGTTCTGTACTTCACTGAAATGCTAAATACTTCAAAATGAAATCCTTTGATAATTAGTGGAGGTTTGAATAAAAGACAAATGGTACTCAAACAACCCTAGTCACACAGAATAAATAACAGTAAAACTTGTACTTTTAGCAGAACCTGTCTAAATCCAAAGGTTGCTTTCCTCACAGAAAACAAATCTCTACTTGCTTCAATACATAGCTCTTTGCCACTAAGTCATCTAGGGGTATCTTCATGGATGTCTCTGTTTAATTATAGCCAAGGATTACGTTTTATAGAATGTTTTATTTTTATTCCAACATCACTGTCTTTACTGTTTAATTTATCACAATTTGCAATGGATTCCCCATTATTTGAAAATTTTAGCTTATTCCTAAAAAGAAAAATATTAATAAAATTAAAATAGGATCTAATTCAGGAAGTCAGCATTATTGCTCTACACAGCCAGAGCTGTCACTTCCAGCTTCACAATCCATTCACCAGATCCATGGAAGTGAAACAAAATCATTGTTTAGAAAGTGGATAAATTATCCATATATTATCACCTGCAGAGAGGGACACCTCTCTGGTTTATCAGCAGAAAAGAGAACATGGCTTCTTGTACCACGATTTCCCCACGCTTTTAAGAGATACCTAGTTTAGAATCCAGATTGCACCACTGTCCCTTAAATGTTGGTATTTTTGGTTGAAAAGTTGACAGTCCTAGTAAAATAAGGAGATCCATAAGATTGAGCAAGTTCTAATGATTATCAGGTTGCAGCAGCTACAAATGTGATGAGAACACACATGATTCATACTGATTTAGGCAGGAGTTTGCTCCTGAAGGGTTAAAAACAAATAAGAACTAGTTCTACTTTACCCTTATTAATGCTAAAAGGTGAAGTGAGACACACCATTGAGATATAGGTGCTGCTTTACCATTTTCAGACACCCACACAGAAATCCCTTCATTATTGTTGTTCCATCCCTAGTTTGCTTCTCGTAATAATTGCAATGGACTTGTGCAGTTACTTCTAGAGAAGGAGGAAAAATCAAAAGAAAAACACCAGCAACATGGGAAAACAGCAAAGAAATACGTAAGGGAAAATATATAAGGTAGTATAATAACCATTGGGATGCAAGGGGGCAAGAAAAATTAGTTGAAGACTTGTATAGGAAAACCAATAAGCAGAGGCACTGAAATGAAGCTGGAATGTGCATACTGGGAGTTCAGGGAACTATTATACTATTATAAATAGTATAATAGAATGCTATTATAAAGTATTTTTAGTGATACACTTAAACAAAACTGAAACAACTTTCAAAACACCATAAATGGCAGGATGAGGACATAGGGGAGAGATATTTCTCTACTCCATTCTCTGTTTTTAGTATTAGCATTCTTTTCCATCAGATACTCTGAAATCTCAGATTAATTTTTATATTATATTTTACCACATACAGAAAAAAACTACAACTGAAATTACCCTAGAGCTCACCAATGATTTTAAAAATATTATGCAATTAGCAGAGGTCACAAATTGGTATCAAACAGAAATTTAGAATGAAACTGAACTGGAGGTATTAACACCATTATTACAATCCTAAGGAATACCCTGGGTTATCTAAAATAAGCCTCTTAACACTTTATTCTTTTACCACAGGAGTTCCGAAGAGGATTCATAAATAATTGCAGAGTCCTCGTGCGTCTGTCAGTTTGTCAAGTTCCACTTGTATCTAAGGATCCATTGCTGTGAGTGCTCCTTGTAAACAAGCATGGGGGTGAATGTTCTCCAGCCCTGAGTGCAGCTGACAGTTCTGCAGTAGCTGCTGGTAGCTTTTCTGTATCCCAAACTCATTTACTCAAACTAGATGCAATTCAAAGCCCCTAATTTTGTATTTTTCTATTTTTCTATTCACAGACTCCTTTTCATTAATTTGGCAGTACACAAACAATGAAATTATTACAAAACACAGGCTTGGGTTTTTTTTTTTTTTCTTAAAGTGATTTTCTCTTCTGAACCCAACAACTTAGTGCCATGGCACACAAATATGGAGACGTTGTGCCAGTTTCCCTCTCTTCACAGTAAAACTGCTAAGCCAGCTTCCATACTTGGAATAGTGAGCAGAGCAACCACAAGGAAATGGTAACTCTCACCTGAAGAAACAACAGTAGCAGAAATAATAGCCTGTCTTTGTACATTTATGTGGAGTAATAGCTTTTGATAGGTAGACAGAGGGAGAACTTCTGACTTTGTGCTGTGATCATTTGAGCAATGCCCTGACTTACAGCAGTTTTCAGCTGATAATGAGCGCCTCGGGCAGTGTGGTGGCAAGAGATGATGGGAAAGACACCGTGCAATTACAGGCCCTTGTAGAGCAGAAAGCAGACAAACTGAAGGAGATTTGGATGTGATTGGAGGTGAGGAGAGAAATCCATAATTTGGTGGCATGGTAACAGAAAATTAATGGACTTGAGAGGATGAAGCAATTGCTTGTTTAATAGGGAAGCTGATGGTGCCACAGAGTGGGTTTGGAACATAGACATTTTTCATAACACTAAGGTACAAAGCCTTTCTGCCTGTGCGCATATTAAAGAGCACTGGTTTATTAATTTTTCTTCCCAATAAGGATATTCATCTGGAAGGTTGGTGACTATTATGTGGAAAGCAAATGTATTGCTCTTTTATTAACACAATCATTCCTTGGAAGGACTTTGAGCTTCCAGCAGGCATTATCCTCCACCGTATTTGTATCTCTAACTCTGTTAACCTGAAGTCAGTTTAACATAGTCAGTAATAAACAATTCAAAATATTTCAGCCATTTCTCTATACTACCATGACCCCTACCATAAATATTCTATTTATCTTGGAAATTGTCAGGAATCAGAACCAAATTAGGCAGCATATTCATTATTTCACATAGCATTTAAAAAGACATGATTTGCATGTGTTTGTTCTGGGTTATCTGACTTTTCAGATAAGTTATTTCTAGCAGGAACTTTTCAAGCTATAAATACAGCCATCATCTATGCATATAAACTCTGTGTGCATATTCACTTTACAAATCATTGAAAACTTGCTCTCTGACATGTATTATATCTGTTCAGCAGCTTCTATAGCAAAGTCAACTATATTAATTATTTTTGAAGATTAATTGAAGCCAAAGAAATGCTTTGGTATATGACATACGGAGATCTTTTCTACCTTGGAAGCACAAACAATTTTCCTTATTTTAAAAAATACACATTCCACGTTTGGAGTAATTTTCACTATGCATTTACTTTTTAAAGGAAATTGCTTTTAAAGAGGCAAATGGTATTACAAAGAAACAGAACAGTGGTGTTGAGCATCCAGACAGATAACTTCTGAAGAGCTTGAATGGAAAACTTAATTATGGTCTGAGTTAGGAGATGCTCCATGAATTAATTTTTACTCTGTTCCTGTAGAACCCAGGAAAACATTCAGCCTGAGGGAGAAATCATCTTACTCTCTACCTCCACTGGGTCTAGAATAAATTGCTTGATTTTTTTACTTTAATGCACCTAACCTCAAAGGAAGGGGAAAGACATTACTGATTACAGAGACTCAAGTATGACTCAAAGCTGTCCAAATCCTCACATAGCTTTAACAGCCCTCTGTGCCCTAGCTTGTCTTTCTTATTTACCAGAGCTCAGTGATGCTGTAACAATGAAGCATTAATGTAAAAATCAGTATTTTGAAATGTAGAGAAAGAACAGAGAGGTACAAACACGTGGCATGAAGCTCAGTCAATAAAAGCTGTAATTATCACTTTGCTTTAGACAGCTCAGGGACATTACAGAAAGATCTAGAATTACCCAGCTCTTCCCCAAATGCCTTTGGTTTTTCTTTCTACAATAGTAATGCTTGTTTTCCAGTAGTTTTTCTTACACCTTTACCTATGAAAACTTCTGTGAGGCTTGGACGTGCCCTTGTTCTTCAGGTTGAACTCACTGGGAATAAACCAGTTAAGGATCAGTTTCTACAGCACAATTCCCATATTTCTTGCAGTACCCCATGAGACAAGTACTGGAATATTCATTCCCAGAGCACTCAGCTCTGTAAAACAGCTCTGATCACCAATATGTTCAAATAAATGCTTTCCTCAATACCCGTTTTTTTGCTAATATTGACTGCAACAGCACTTCTCAGGCAGATTGAACCCTATAACTAAATGACATTAACCAGAATGTTTGTGTGCAGAGAGACTTTTCCTGATTAAAGCTTTTAAAAAAATACACGTTTCCCACTGCCTATAGAGCTCCTGTCACCCTTCCTTTTGTTTAAAACAAAACCAAATAATTTTCTAGCATCAGCTCCCACAGCTTGTACAAATCAGAGTCAGGCACCCTGAATAAATATACAGTGACACTGGCTGCCCCAAAAGGTCCAATGAGCAGTAACTGTAATTCACAGAAGAAAACAAACAAACAAACAAACAAAAATAGAAAAATACAGAAAGAAAACACATTTCTTCCTATAAATACTATTTTCTTCTATTGACAGTTTGCAATTTATTTCAAAGAAAAGCACTGATGCTGCTGCCAAATATAGCCAAATATTTCCCTTTCAAGATCAATAGCATTTCTCCTGTTGGCTTTTGTGGAAGAGGTTTTGAATGCAAAATACTAAAATATTGTTGTCTGGTCTTTTACTATTAGATGACTTCATAGCAATTATTACCAAGAATATAATTTTTGCCTATGTATCATCACAATTTTCTAAGGAAGAATGCTACCATCTGAAAACTAACAAAAAAAGTCCTGAGTTAATTTCAGCTGCAGATTTAGCCAGTTATTCAAGCACGAGGACTAATGACTCAACTGCAAGAACAAATATAGGGTAAACCACAGGCTTAAACATTGGATAATGTGGGTGTTTCACATGCAAAATCTGCATTTAATTCAAGAAATAATGTGACATGTTTAGTTATCTAGGACCTTAGCAACACAAATAATTTCATCTGCAATAGTTGTAGCTCTTCAAAATGGAATTTCACATTGTTAGGACTGGAACATTTGAACATTTGGGGCTTTGCTATTTTCCTTGTAAGACAAAAATAAATTTTAATTCCCAGTTACACAGTTCTTGTGTATTTAACTAAATTCTGGCACAGGATAAGCAGCATTTCCACTGGTGGTCTCTATATTAATAAACTTCATAAATGGTATTGGAATCCTTAATAATAAGCCCTCCCTTGGTCATGTCAAGCTAAAAAAATATTAAATTTTCATGAAATAAATTATTTATCTCTAGAAGTAGGACTTGTATCAAACAGGATAATGTTCAGCAGATGTCAGTCTGAGTTCAGGATGGGCTCATAAAACTAACTTCCAATTGTGCTGCTGCAGGAAGGATATGAGTTTGTTTCTTGCAGCAAGAAGTGAGCCACTGCTATTTTAATTTCTGTACCAGAAAGTTCTGTTTTGACAGAACTAAATCTAAATTATTGGAGTATGTTCTTTCAGAGCAAAAAGGAGACTACTTGATTTATAAATGAAAGCTGGCAAGCTAAGGAGATCCTGACAGAAACTATTGCTTTAGTCATCACGTAATATGACATTCTTGCATCTAGCACGTATTTTTTGGAAATGTAAGACAAAATCCCACATGATTATGTAGGCTGAAAGCATTTTTTAAATATCATAAAACACGTGGATGAAGTGGAACTGATTGACATAATTTATTTAACTTTTTAAAAGATTTTGACAATGTTTCTTCCCAGAGGCTATTAAATGAAATATGATTTTAGGGAAGCCCTAACTAATAAAATTAATTTATTTTAAAAGGCATGATAAATGTCCAAGAAATGTCTTAACACAGAGAATGGCCAATGTATTGATCAGAAAACTGGAAAAGACAAATCAGAAAAATCACCCTCACTATGAAAATTAAATCTGAGAAGGGATAGGGATGTAGAAAAGAAATGCATGGAATGTGACAATAATGTGTGTTGCACGAGAAAGGTGAAACAAAAGACCCAAGAAAGATCAAAATTAAGCCTCTCTAAGCTTTCTTTTATTAGAATTTCATAACTTTCCCTCTGGTTGTTTGTTTGAGCTAAGTGCTTTACAGCCTGAAACTCCAACACTTGGGGTCTAATACCACAGTTAGTATTAATACCTTGTTAAAGTATGAATAATTTATTGCAAAAGCAAGCTAAGCAATGTATATTGTGTATTCATATAACATTATCTATAAAAAGTGCTATAATTGACTTTTCCTTCAATTTATGCAGAAAATTAGAGCTTTTCTTACTCTAAACCAGAATCCACCACTTTACATTTACTGAACAGTAATTATTTTATAATTGGGGGTTTTCTCCCTAAAATAGTTTGGGCTACTGCTCTCCATCACTGCAGCCACTTCAGCATTGCTCTGTTTTTCTGCTGGATGAGACACAGCGTGGTGTTCCTCACACTGTGGTTGTTTGGCTGTTTTCAATGTCACCTGGTAAAAGAAATATCTGTGAAGCTTCCACCTTTCCGTTTGCTGCCTAGTGCTAGGGTGGGTAGTTCTGACTGTTTCAACCCTTGATTGCTTTGGCAGAATAAGCTCAATCTTGCAGCTGCACAGTGATATTAATTTCTACTGGGATCCCAGCAAAACATAGGCAATGAATTGCAAAATTAAATGAATTCAAAGTGTTTGTCTTCATAATATAAACCAGCTAAAAGTACACAAATGGTCTGCCTCTCTGTCAACCTTCCCCAGTATTGTAAGAATAACTGGGACTCAAACAGTGACTAGTAATAATAGCTATTTAGAAAATTTAGCAACCATATGTTGTTTTTAATTTACCTTAAGATAACAAATGTGTGATTTATGTTTGCCTTTATTATTAAAATTTTACTACTGATAAAAATATTACTAAAACCATTTGTGTGATCCAGAGTGAATGCCATAGGTTCTGGACCCTGG
The DNA here is from genome assembly GCA_013398615.1 of Brachypodius melanocephalos. Lineage (NCBI taxonomy): Eukaryota > Metazoa > Chordata > Aves > Passeriformes > Pycnonotidae > Brachypodius > Brachypodius melanocephalos. The sequence continues at coordinate 7,972,924 of VZSR01000245.1, forward strand.
CACTTACAGACCTTGGAAAACAGGAGGTTAGTCTTCAGTATTAAAATATTCAGCAAATGTAAGAAGTTCTAAAAGCAATTTGTAGGGATAGAACAAATTTATTCTTAAGTTTTTTGATATTTAGTTTTGATTACTTGGATACCTTTAAGCCTTCATTTATGAAGGCTTAAAGATATCTTCCACTGCACCTTTTTTCTGTTTACAATTCTAATTAAATAGAACACATTAAAGAAATTGAAGGTTTGTTTGCTTTTGCAGTGAAACTACTTAAAGCAGAAAAAAGGACAGTGTGAATACATCGCAATTTTTTTTGCATATGAAAGGCATTGGGGGGATTTTATGTACTTACTCTACCACGTGGTTTAAGCTGTAGTGAGATAGAAAATTAAATATTTTGAATGTTCCTTTCTCATTCTATAACTTCTTTGCTTTAATTTTGAATAAAATTACTTAGATAATCTGACAGTAAAAACATGTTTTAACAAAAAAATGTTTAAATGGGGTCCCACTGAAAATCATCTAATTAGTAATCATGAATACAATTCCAGTTCTCTCGTTTTGCATATCCTAACTCTTATTAGCTCTTGTAACTCTTACAGAGTATTATATCAAAGGTAAATTATTTTTTTCACTCTAAAGCTCACCATCTTCTCCAATAGGCATGATAAATGTTAAGCAGGAAATATCAATACTCACTCCATCTAAAAGTGGACTTGTGATAATTTATAGAACCAACAACAAGATTTGCAGAGTTATCAAGACAGTTCAGATACCCTAGTTCTTAAAATTAGTTTTCTAAAACTTTAGTTCAAACAATGACCATATTTCATACAGCAGTGTTCTAGGTTCCCAGAAACTTTAAGAAGTCAGTGTCCAAACTTCCAGAGAACTGTGATCTTTGATTTGATTCTATTAGTTTTGAGAGTAGTCTCTATTAAAAAAGAAGAAAAATAATTTGGAGGCAGATCCTAATTATTTGTAAAGCTTGATCTCTATTTAAGTTATGCCAAGGGAGATGGGGAACTGACTAAACACAAATACTTCATAAAACAAAAGATGTTGTAGACCCTTCTACACTGAACAAAATAGCCCCCATTTCTTTAGAAGCCCCTCAGTGGATGTTGGGAGGTTGCTGGCCTCCTCCTCCCTCCTGTGTGGGAATCAGGAGTCTGCAGAGAGCCCAGCAGCTGCTGGCTCTGCAAGCACTTGCTGTTCCATACCAGCTAATTTAGCTCAACACTCCTCTGCCTTGTGTAATGAGCCCCTTGGTATTTCCCTGCATTTCATTTACAGTGGGTTCCCTACATGTCCTCCTCTCAGACCAATCTCCTCTCAACTTCTGTAAATACAGAAATAGTCGTTGGAGAAGGGTCAGATGCTCTCTACGTGCTCATTCTCATCCATACTCCAGTGAAGAAATTCTCACAAGCTTCTATTCCTGCTTAAGACTTTTTTATTTGTCCTTTTTCATCTTCAAGGCAAATCATGTACTCAAAAGGGTTAGATTTAGGCCTTGTTTCATATGTCAAATATCAGTTATCTTCTAGTAAATCTTTTTCCAACGCACTTAAAAAAAAATCAGCAAAGGTCATGAATGCTTGTGCAATTCATGAGGAAAAAGGGAATCTTGCAGTTTTGTTTGAACTTTTCTCAATGTAAAAACAGCAACTGTAACCTTTAACCCTAAAGAATAATTAATATTTACAAGGTATATTATCAGATTGGGGTTATAAGAAACTGTTGTGCAGCCTTAACAAAAACTAACATGAGTGGTTGTTAAGCTTAGGGTTTCAGCAGAGTCATCTTTCCAGGAAATACTGACATGGTTTCTGTTGCCAAGTGCTGACTTAACCTATGAGAGAATACCGAAATTTATTTAACTTATTCTCTATTACACTCACTCTACTAAATATAGTGATTTTTCTGAGGAGTGGTCTCCTGGCTGTAGTTCAAGGATATAATGAATAGCCCTTAAAACCAAACTCATTTCAGAATTCACATGGCTCCTGACCCTCTTTCTAAAGATCAAGAGATATGAGAGAACATGAAATGCATAAATGAAGAAAACCCTCTGTTCACAGTACTGGAACTGAGCTCATTTGTGTCTTGCACCCCATGAACAGCATCAGAGATGAAAGCTGAAGTACTCACAAAATCTTTAATGGCTATTACAGCAGACTGAGGCGACATACAGAGCCTGACAGAGAGCAGAGACAATGTTCTTGCAAAAGAAACAGAAATTACCTGCCTTTGAGTTATGTGAATCTGTATTATGTAGGATCTATATGGTGAAATTCTTGCAGTAAGGTGCAGATACAAAAAGGATTGTTGTATATTTTTTTCTGATGTCTTAGTGACCAATAAATTTAATAAGCAATTTGACTAAGAGCTGCATTGCCCACATTCTAGGTTTCCTTTTAGTAAGGACTCTGCATTTACAGAGAAGTCTTTTCTCTTCAGTAAAGCAGACCAAAAGAAGACCAGAAGGCAGGACATGGCAGGAAACTAGGAAAGTACATTTTCACATTGCCTAATTGGCATCTTGCAGTGGTAAGAGAGGGAGATGACCTTGGCATTAGAAAAACTATAGTGTTACCAAAATACAATGGATGGTATAATACAAGAAAAGACAAGACCTGGCATGTTATACAGAGCAGAGAATTTTGAAGTACTGGTATTGAAAACATGAATGTGGAGCTTCAATTTGACATTCTGTTTAAAGACAGGAGGAGAAATTCAGCAGAGTACATAATGAAAAAAATGTTAAGATCTGCCTAAAAACAATGTAGTTTTAGCAATTTTATTTTTAACAAAACAGATCAAGGGGTAGCATATGTATGAACAATCCTAGATATAAATAACTGATCATAGGAAGTTACAGTGAAAAGACGCCACATTTCGTGCATTAAGTTCTTCATTTCTTTTACTGTGACTGGTATGACTGACTGTTGGCACGAAAAGAGATGAACAGTTGAGAATGGAGACAACAATTCTTCCTTCACAGAAAATGACAATAATGTTGACTTCAGTTGTTATAGTTATGTCTCGTGAGGCTTCTTTTCCTATTTTATTATTTAAGTCGATTACTGAATTACTGAATGTGATATGGTGACAACAAAGCAAACAGCTAGTTGTATTCACTGGCCATTAATGAAACAAACTGCAGTACTATGCAAGATGGAAAGATACAAATGTTAACCTTGGAGATAGGAAGGAAGATAACTGAGCCAAAGGATACAGAAGCACATATAGTTATAGCAAAGACAAAGCACACAGGCTTCACAAGAGAGTCTCTGCCAAGAATTTTAGGTTATGTCTACATGATAAAAAGCAATACTGTGCAAAGATGTTCCTGCTAACACTAAATGATGTACCACAGTTATAAGAAACACAAAATAGCCATATTAGTGGTTATCTGATGTCTAAGTATCAGTGAATGTAAGGAGAAAGGATATATCACTTCAGTGAAGTGCTGAGTTGACACTGGTCAACTGGTCCAATACTGGTGTTGTCCTAATTAGGAAGCATTTCATAGTTCTTCAAAGCACTGTTTGGTAGATATTCTTTAGCTGCATTAAAAAAATAAAAAGTCCTCCAAACAGCTATCAGCAATGCTCAAAAGGGTACTCTGCAAGGGGGAAAATGCCTTAGGGGAAGGCTGTAGTGCTGTCTAGTGCAGTATGTACCCTGAGTCACACAATGGATGAGTAACTTTTCAGCTTTCTCAGTTCTCCACCAACACTGTAGCTGCATCTAACCCTGTTAAGCTTAAATAAGACTCCAAAACACTGGAGAAAAATGCCAGAAGCCCATAACATTAAGAGCATCAGACTTTCTGCCGACAGTTTTGACACTTAAATGGCTTCCATCATTACAATACCTCAGATTTCACAAATCTGAATAAATGTATTTTTATGATGCATATAAAAAATAAGAAAGTGGAATATTTTCGGTCTCCCCTCTCTTTCAGAGTACATCTACAGGAAAGAAGGAACAGGAGCAAATGCTCAAATAATCCCAGAATGGTACTACATTGGATTACTAGGGGCCAGTTCACTCAGTCTCATCTTGCCCTTCGAATCAAAATTGGGAATAAAATAGCAAAAAAAATGTTCAGTTGCCTCTTGTATAAGAAAATAGAAATAGTTAACAACAGCTAATGATAGCAACTTAGATGCTATAAGCAATGATAGATTCAGAAAATAAGGATGTTAAATACTGGGACTGTAGAGCACAAGCTGTCTGATGTAGTAACATTTTAACAGAACTGTGAGTGTGAGAGCTGAAAGATCATCTTGATTCTACTGAAGTAGCAACTTTCGTAAGTTAATATGCAAATTTTCTCCAGCAAATGACAGCAAAGAGGTTTTGTCATAAAATCAGGAGGTCACTGACTATGAACTTTTCACCGCTGGGAAGATCCACTGGTGACAATTAGAGCTGGAAATCATTAATGTGATTCAATCACTTTGGGTAAGAAATTGGGGTTTTATTGTTTACAGCAATTCAGGGCTGAAATGCAGCTTTGGTTCTTCAGCTGGATGCTCACAAAATCAGCTGTGGTTCAGGATAGAAAAATTTGCTTACGGATGATAAATATTCCTGATTCAATACAAAAGGTCTTCCCAGGGAAGAGATATTTTTTCCAATCTAGTTTCTTAATATATCTCATCTAAATAAGAAAAATTAGTCTTCTTTAAGTGTTGCTTTAACTACAAGAATGAAATTAGAAGCTGCTATTCACCCAAAGGACACAGCTTAATTACCTTAAGATGAACTGTTTAAAATAACTTGAAGAATATTTAGGACATGTTATTTTAAACATCTCCTACAGTTCATTCCTCTGCATGATAACTTGGCTTAATTACTTATCTCAGTTTTAGTTTCAGATCTGTAAAAAAATCGCCTGTTAATTTTAAACATATATCAGCTTTCGCAGTGCCAGAAATGGATAAAATCTGGGATAGTATGGCTGTCAAAACCATTCCCTCTCTCTTTCTCATGTTCCTAAATTGGCTTGGCCCATGCACTCATCACTGCCTAATTCCATAGCTGGATTGCTCAAAGTTTATTTCTTTTTTTCAAAGTTGTCTACTTCATTCAAGCCACTGGGTGTAGAAAAGGCAGGGCAGCTTTGAAAAAGCTGGTATCTATTTAAATTACCATACTTCCAAAGTTAGAAAAGAACATAGTGTTGCACTGATACTATTCACCTCAGCAAAGAATTTCTACCCTCAAGGTTTCTCTGCATGCCTCCATGTACACAGATGGCAAGTTTCCATCCTTGGTCATTCTCTGGCAGACATTGGTATTTCTGATATACTTGTTGACATAAAGCATAAAATGGGAGGCTGAAAATATTTTGAAGCTTGAAAGTGTTTATGATGCTTCTATATATGCACAAATTACTCATCTATGGTTCCCATATAAAATGTGCATATATTTACAAACAGTTTGTTTACACTCACTTCTAGATAAAATTCATGTATGGACCTCCTTTGTATGTTCTTCAAAATCTCACAAAACAGAAACACATAAATAATGTTGAGATGCAGTGTAAAACCTAGCAGTGATTAGAACATGTGTAAACTTTCTCTACTTCAGCAGTTTTACAGGAAACAGTTACAGGTTCTTGCTCATAGCCCAGTTTTCCTGCAAAAGGGCAATCAAATATAGGAGAGACACAGAAAACCTTAGTTTTCCATTACAGCTTTCTGTGACTGCAGAGCTCTAGTTACTTGTTTCAGGCTTCAACTTACATTTCACTGCTTTAAACTACCAAAAATGAAAATGTGATAGTCATTATTTCCCATCCCACCTCCAATTTTCCCTCTGCAGAAATTTTAAAATTATTATATAACCATATACATTCATGGAGCCAGACAAAGATTTACCATACAGTAAAACAGAGGAAGACTTCTGAATCTCAAACAAAACCTCTGGTCTCAAGGTTCCCACAAACAGCTGCCTACATTCCTTGTTTGATTTGAAAAGATCCTAAAACATTGAAGGTTTGCTGCACATGCTCCAGACTATCTGGCTTCCTCTTTGCATGTCCACTTGGGTCATGACCAAGAAGCCAGAAGTACTCTGAATATCCTATGTAGTAGTCAGGTTAAAAACACATTGAAAATGTTCCTAAAAGACTGTGCTTATCGCTGTTGTGTTTTTAAAACTACTGAGAGGCATCTGAAAATATTTTGGTGACACTGGACCAATTAATAGGAAATCTCAGCTCAGTACCCTCTAGAAAACAAAGCAGGTTCAAATCCCCATCTCCGACTTGTGGGGAGAAAAGCCTTGCTCAGATACCAGGGAGGCTACATTTGAGGGAACCCATTCCTGCCAAGTCTGTATCACTTTGCAGCCGAGGATGCAAGATCCAGGCATCAGATGGCACGTAAATGAGATTCTGAGCCTGCAGCAGGGAGGTGAGAGCACACGGGGGAGGTGGTGGCTAACAGTCCCTATTCCTAGCATCACTTCAGGGAAGGAGTTGTGGGATTTTTAAAATTTTCTTTTTAACAATTGTTTAATGCAAAAACTGCGCGGATGTGCACAAATACTGGCACCAAAAAAACAAAGGCATCTACTTGTCCTTTGTTCTGCCAAACCATGTGCATGTTCCTCCACTGAGGAGAAGATTGTCTGAGCTGGATTCTGGTTTGGGAGACATGCCTGGCAGAGGCTGCCATTGGGATCTGGAAAGCAGGCTGAGGGCTCCTATGAAGCCTTTCATAAGTTTGCTTTCAGTGAGATTTGAATTGAGCTTGGGAGCTGCTTAAAGGACAGCAGGAGCCACATTTCCCTGGGGACGGCCCAAAATTAAAGCAAGGGTGACTAAGTGCAAGTCTTTTGGAATCAGCATTCAGAAGCAAACAAATAAAAAGCCCAAACCAACACCTCAAGTTGGGCAGCTGGATAACAGAGAAACTTTAGAAATAAAGTATAACATATTTTCAGCATCATTTTGGTAAGTCACAGTCTTTAGAAAAAGTTCATGTCAACATGCAAGTTCTACAGCAGAATTCCTTTTTAAACCAAAACAAGAGGAAAAACTTATATAACACAGTTCCATGGGGAATTTTTCTGTGACGGTTGACAGCCATTAGGCTTCTTTGATGCTTATGAGGGCAGACAGCTACTTCCCTCACCCGCAACTGTTTAACTTCTAAATTTGTGCTCAAAATCAATTTCCAGCTTCAGCTACTTTTTCTGGGTTCTCTTTACTTCTCTGACTAATCTGAATGTCATTTTAATGTTTTCATAAGCATGGTAAATTCCCTAAAAGGACAAGTGGAACAATGAGGATATCAAAGAAATCTGCATTTCATGGATGCCACAGGATGCTGTCTTGTTCTGGCTGTTTAAATAAGGACCAGAGTCTTCTTTTAATGTTTAGTATTTTTGTCTCACTACAGCCAGTCTTTCATTTTTTCCCTTTAAATGCACACAGACATATTAATGTAACAAGGTTGACACTGCAGCTCTAAGATTATGTGAAATCACTGGACCAAATCCTGCCTCCAGTAAGAGAAACTTCTACTGCTACTGCGATGAGCTCTGTAAACCTTTTTCTGTCTAGACCAAGAGATATGTTCTGCAAAGAACAGCTAAGCTCTCTGGGAGTGGTTTTAATAACTGTTGACCAAAAGATTTTTGTAATCCTCCTCTCCAAGAATGACACCATTATCTATAGTGGATTACAATCCACATAGACTGCAGGTTTGAAAATCTGTGTCCAGAGCTGAGGTTCTCTGCTAAACATTAGAGTACTTGAGTACCTATGTACTTACGTGTTCTTCCTCTTACAACTTCATCTAACTAATATCTCCTCATCACCACCAGGTAATCTGTGTGCCGTTATTGTCTAGGTAAACTATACATAATGTTTTAATATTTGTTAAAAGTTCCTGAAACAGTAAATGGCAGCATATGCATCTATTTACATACTCCCTGTCCAACGTTGTGTTACTATAGTCTTGATACCTTCTGAATTTAAATTTGAGTTAAGTCAGGTTCTGATTTGTTAGACTACTGACAGATTGCTAAAATGAATTTTAAACACAGACTGTGTGTTCATGAAAATATCACATATTTAATTCTGTTAATTATAATGAACTTTGCATATCATTATTCCAAAGAGAGAGTTTTTCAGAAAGAGCTGTATTTCCCTATTTCTTAGAAGTACCATAGGTTGGGGCCTCACTTCTTTCCTTAAAAACAGAAACCAGGATCAATCAGACGGTGAGAGCAGGTACACCATGCACAGACTGAGAACATAAGTTCTCAGAGCACAGAGCACCAAACAAGTACAACCTGGGTACTGTAGTAAATTATCATAGATCGTGTGAAAAAAATAAAGATTAAGGGAAAGACTTACACCTAAGGAACCTAACCAATAAGAGATGAAATTAAGAATGTGGCTCTTATTTCTATTAACCAAAGTATGTTAAAAGCAGTACAGAATAATTGTTGGAGCATGAAAATGAATCTTCTTTGGGAATTTAGATTTTTATTTCTTGCTCATAAAGTGTCTAACAGTAGATTATAATTATATCTATAGAATGCCTGCTTATTAATCATATTAAATTATATTTCAGTGAATTTTTTCTTTCCTCTTTTGGTCTGTTATTGATGAAGAACAATATATTTATCAAGTAGATGTATAAAATGTGAGTTGTGATTCTAAAATTATAACATTCCTTAAGACAAGTGGTCCTGCTTCTCTCCCCTGAGTAGAATCATGATGCTGGCTAGAAGTGGCTGAGATTTAAAGCTTTGAATAGCAGTGACGAGGTGCAGATAGGGATTTAAGAAAAATGTAAATCTTTTTATTTCCTTCTAGTCAATGTTGACCTTGTCTGACCTTGCCTCAAGGATTCACTCCTCTAGGAATTAGGATACAGTAATTCTATTTTATGCTGTTCTAGTTCTTACACTGCTCTCATCTGCATAGTATTTCAGTGTCTTCAAGGTTCAGCATTACAACCAGCAGAATGAGTGCTATTTTCTTTCTTCCTTCCACCTTCTCTAGGGAAATAGCCTGAGTAAGTGCAGTATTTTCTGTATATGCTGTTTCCTTTGTGCTGCAGTAGAGTAATTTAATGTTCATACGCCATGTTGTCACTTCGTACCCATCATAAACATCTGCTTTCTTCAAAAAGAAGAAAGGTGAACATTGCCGTTTCAATTGTCTTCAATGATTCCAGAACTCTCAAGAAACAGAATTAAAAAGTAGAAGAAACCTCCACAACAAGAAAATCTTCTGTTGTATGGGTGCCATCACAGATATGCAATTCTATCCAGATGCCCCACTTGCTTTATGCACAAAGGCACATATTTCCTGAGGAGCTAAATGCAGTCCACAGGAGCACTTGTAAAGGCTACAGGAGCATCACAAAATACACACTTCCTCAACCATAAAGAAAAACTTGCAAGAATCTTTTTATTCTCATCTTTAAAAACTGAGTTAATCAAAATCCTCAACCAGAACACGTACTCTCTGGAGAAGCTAATGTAATAATTTCCTGGCATTTTCATCTTGAAATTCAGAAAGATGCTGAAGTACAGCATTAAGGCAACTAGTATCAATTGATGATTTTGCAATTAAAGATGCTTTGACCTGTCATGAGTCTGGCCACCACACAGAATCAGTCACACCTGCTGTGAGGAGCAAGTACCAATGTGAACTACTTAGGGTACCAAAAGAAATGAAACAGGCCATCTGTGCTCTCATACCGTATGTGGTACCAAGTTCCGTGTGTTATCACAACCAGACACAGTCTGTAACTTAGACCATGCCAATAATTCAACTGTTGTCAACTGCTCAATGAATTCATTGTCTTCATTAAACATTTCAGTACCCATGCTATTAACCTAAAACAGAATTAGACTCGTCCAGTCTGTCTTAAAGCAGAAGGTACAAGAAGCCAACTATAGCCACAGCAATTAAGGTTTGAGAAATATACACTAAAGGACTTACTGTGATAATTAGCCCTTTTTCCTGAAAATATTTCACCAGTGGAACTGCATTCTGCTTGAAATTCATTAGTCTTCTTTGAGTGGCTTTTAGGTTATCATCAGGTCTCCCTTGCTGCTCTGCACGCTTCAGTAACCTTTCTTTCAGCCTTTGACTGGAACATGCCAGAAACACCACCAAATCTGGGGTACAGATCTGTGGAAAGAGCAGTTCAAGAAGTCTGATTAAATTGATTATCCAGCACAACAGGACTCAGCAATTCCATTATTGTGTGAGGCTCAGATATGTTACATTTGCGTAAGTTTCCGTCATTTGAGAGAATACAACATGAAATATATGCTGGCCTTTTTTACAGTCGGTCTGAGTGAAAAAGGGTTCTTAGGAAGTCAAAAGAAACCAATACAGCTTCTCCAGCCTAAGGTGGTGGTCATTAGCCTTTACAAATGAGGTCACTGACAGAGCAGTATATGGATATGAGGAAGCAGAAAGTGGTGAAAAAGCAGAGTCATTTTCAAACAATAAAGGACAGTCTGAAAAGCAGCATTAGCAAGAAAGATGGTGGCCTCTTTATCATTACAGAAAATTAAATAGGATTTAAAAGAAAATCGAATTATTTTTTACACACATTGTAGATGATTGGAGACATGAGCACACAAACTACAAAGATAATAGTTCTAGTAATTATTTATGAGTATCTATTAGATTTTGAAACAATTAACCTTATAACCTGTTTTTTTTAAATAACTTCCAGTGGGAGAGAAGCTCTCTCCTACCTCTATCACATGTATTTCAATGTCAACAAAAGCAGAGTAACTTTCATTTCCCTTTTTAGACTATTGTAAACAGATAGAGTTATTCTGTCTGTTCATGGGATGAATTCAATAAGAAATTACCACATAATAGCTTTAAGGCCCATAATTATTCACATGAAAGAGTATGAAAGTAAGTTTCTGTGTTAGACTTTCATGCAATATGGACCTTATTAAAAGTAGGTCAGTTAAATTAAAATTCCTTCACTAGTAATAGGAGAATAATGAGGAATCTGGAAATTCAAAAAGCAGACAGTACTGAAAAACCCAAATTATGACACGGATAGATTCTGCAAGAAAATGCTACAGATTTCAAAGCCTGTTAGTCATGGAACACAGTCTGATGAAAGGGAATGGCTGATACACCTTGCAGCAGACTGAGCAAAGAGACATCTCAAGTCCCTGTGTGGATATCCAGCTGATTGAAACTTCCTAACATACATTACACAGGGACTCAGAAATTACAACTGGCAATTGACCATCTAGTAAAGCAGAGGACAAAAGGAGTTTATACAAGTAAATAGTTTTATTTAGTACTTCCGTTTCTGTGTATCCTAATAATAGTGGCAGAAAGATGGTAAGAAATCTTCAGATGTTACAAGCCATAGCTGGTCAATGCTCAGCGCTTTAGGACAGCACCTACTCAGGCTGTGAAGTCACACCAGACCTCCTCAAGTGCAGGGCTGGAGCTTTTGTGCACCACAAGACACCTCATACAGCATCAAATCTTACAGAGAGTACCTAGAATAAACAGACTGCTCACGAAATTATCAGCCCTGAAGGAAGAGGGTCTCCTTCTGTCTCACACAAACATGAAAGTGCAGCTTACCACAACCAATCTCAGCTCTCTAAAGAAACTGTGGCTGGGTAAGTGCAGCCTCACAGGAAGGGAAGGATCCGAATGCCACCATGGTTCCATCAGTTGTGCAAGTTCTCATCTGCTTTTAGTTCCCACAAACTGCACTGGCTGCAGAAGTCACTGTTTGAGAAAACAGGAAAACAGACCCTGGGAACCCTGGGCTTAATTTCTTTCTCTTTTTTCTAATTGTAAAATGAGGATAATAACAAGGTGTGAATTGGCCAATTAATGAATTAGATTTAGTTATCTCCTTTTGCTTTTGAAAACTGAAAGTTCACTACAGAATCTGAGCAGTCTTGCTGATCTCAATTTTTTTACACAGCAGTAATACGAAAGACACTATCAGAATCACAGGTACTAAGATGACATTTTTTCTGACACTGGGTTTTTTAATCTAAAATATATTTCACCCACAGAAATCAAATGTCAATGAAAACAATGCTTTAAAATTTTCAGTTCAGGAAACCTAGTTTCAAATGAAGTATTGTCTGAAAGATTTTTTTGAAGTGTAAAAAAGAAAGTAATTCAAGCATATTTAAGGTAGGGATTTGAAACAGAATCTAATTGTGTGATGTCTCTATGAATTCAACTTTTACCTGCAGAATACACTTCTTTATCATCTGAAAGTAGTTGAAAACCATTTAAGAAACACAAGGTGCACAAAAGGGTAACATTTCTCCTGTATGTATAGGCATACAGACCTAGTAGCACTTAATATTATTATTTCTCCTACGTGCATTTACAACCTTCAGGATACACCCTTGAAATGCTATTGATATTTCACTCTTGTTTTCATGAACCACTTTGCTTCTACTTATCTCAACTGTACCTGCCTGCAAGACATGCCTATAAATACTTTTAGCTGCAGTGTAACAGGGTAGTGTGAATATATGGACATCTGGGATTACTTCTCTAGAAACCTATCTATTCTATGTAAACACGAGTATAAATTGCTTTTTTTCTAACAAAGGAGAAGGATTTTTATGACTCACTTGAAAAGAAGCCTTTTTTTTCAAACTCACAACTAAGTACTGTTGAGTTTTATGGCTAGGGAATAAGTTTTGTTATGAGACTCAGCTCATAGAAAAGTTGTACAGAACCAGTTGAACAGAAGAGGTCGATTCCTTCATGCTGATTTCCCCCAGTGCACACATCCTGTGCTCAAGGCAGAGGGGTTTATTCACGTCCAGCAATGCATGTGAGGTGGGACTGTGGGGCTCAGGGAAGGGAACTTGACTACTTACTAACTGAACTGAGCCAAAGGGAGAATCTTTGCCTATGGGAACAGACAGGTTTCTGGTTATTCATTTTAAATGAGATGAGCATATGGCATCAACTTAGAATAAAACTGGTGGGTACATCCTCTCAATTTTTTAGAATAATATTTACTAGTAAGTAAATCCTACTCTCTTTGGATCTGAGTCTTCTTCCTAAACTGGAACCAGGAGTAAATTGAGAGTAATTTTATGCAAGTCGATGGTGTTATTGACATTAGGCAGTATAAGTAGAAAGATGGTCTCTTTTCTCTGGGGATATTTTCTACATCTCTTGTTAGTGAGAATAGTGTGGCTGTTTGCTAGAAATTAGATGAGTACACTCTCTCTCATTATTCCTCATTAGGCAAAATATGAAAATGCTCTGTTTCTTAATTCCTGGTATGTTCTACTAGATTCTCTTGAGAAAACTGACAGATCATGAACAATTGCCATTAATTTAACAGTGCATTTTATTCTTGTTGGTAAAGGTTACTCGCAAGCTGGTTTACGTCCTTTGTACTTGTGCTCTCCCTTTGTAATTACTTATTTGCTTTTTATAGTTCCATCTTTGCTGGGTTATTAGACTGTTTGCATAGTTTTCCCTTGGTTTAGAAATGCAAAATCATGAATCATGTTGTCAAAGAATGAATCCTGCTGATGGAGTCTTTTTTCTGGTAACTTCTTTTGAGCCAATTTTATACTGCCCAGAAAATAAGTTTCCAGCAAATTGCCTAGGGCATATAATTAGGCAGACTAGTGTCTTTGGGAACAAGTGATTCAGCTTTTTACCTGTGTTGGGCAGCTAACTGATAAAAGTCCCTATCTGTTAGCACAGTGATAAAAAGAAAGGCCTAGCAGACCTCTGCTTCAGAACTGCTCAGCAGACACCTCCATCCACTCTGAATTCAGAATAGCAGGTCCTCTCCCAAGGACCAGCAATGGATGAGCTCTCATTTGCCTACTTTGACTAGCAGAGAAGAGCCCTTGTCCAGAAAATCTGGAAACTTGAGGCCTAGGGGTGCTCACCCAGCAGAAAATTGCACCACTGCTTGTCTTTCTCTGAGAGTGCTCCAGCTTCCAGGGGAGAAGAGGATAATGGTAAGACCATTCCACAGACCCCCCCGGTCAGGCTTGGCTTAAAGAGAGCAATGTAAAATTCACAGGGGAAAGACAGTGAACAAAAGGAACCACAGCAACGCAGACTGCTCGTGTGGTAATCCTCCCACTCCTCACACAGATGTCTGGGTACATATTCAGTAGGAGATTGTATCTGGATCAGTGAAGTAGAGACCAAGGAGAAGGGAGATAGAAGTTTAGGGGGAAAGGAAATAAAGAAGATACATTTGCCACGATACAGAAAAATTATCTTTACCAGAACAAAAACCTATTGCAAAAACCAGGTCTTTTCCCCTTAAGAAGCTTCACAACAAGATTGCATTCACCTCCCCTTGCTCTGGAGGCCACAGTCTTGACCAGGGACAGGTTTTTTGTGAGAAGCTCTTTGCAGAGCTGGAGCTTGGCAGTCAGACCCTCAGGCAGCTGGCCACAAACACCCCTGTCAAACCTGGAGGGCACTGCAGGCATCGCTTCTGCCTGGAGGTTGTAAGCATCAGCCTTGGAGGAACAGTACTGCTGTCCCCAGCCTCTGAAAGGACCCATCCTATATTGTGCCACTACACAGTTAGTTATACTTTATCACAGTTATTCTAAGGAATATACCTGACAGTTAAAAATTAACTCAAATCACAGCCAAGATGAGTGGTTATTCATTGGAGGTATAGGGCATTTATGAATATTTCTAAGAGCATTTTAAACAGAGAATCAGATAAAATTTATTGCCTCTTTATTATTTAGGATTTTACTCAAGTATAGTCTTGTCACCCAGGCCATATAAGACAAAAAATATTTTTAAATATAATTTCTACAAAAATAGTTTTCCTCTTTTATCAAGCAATTAAATTACATTAATTAATGAACGTCCTTTGATTCTAATACCTGTTCTACATTTATTTCACTCTTCTAAAAAATAACAGTTAATATATTTTAAGCAAACCAGATCTGTACTTCCTCTATTGATACTAACAAAAAACAAAAGTTACACATGAATGAATGAAAGGGGTGGGAAAAACCAAACCAAAGCAGTAATTGAGAGTAACCATAAAATACGGTTAATTGTTTCTCCTGGGAAGGATAAAAAATGTGAGAGATTGCACAGAAAGTCAAACTGCAATTTCTTCACAACCCATTGGTGTTCAATACACCAGTCAGAGACAGTTTATTCCAGCATTGCAGGAGAGGAAGATATTTACCATGCTTCAGCATGCTGGGGCTGCAGGTGACTCGCTGAATTTCAAGATGACAGGTTAATAGTAAATAAACCATTTTCTCCTTGGCATTTTCAAATGTGTCCTTGGAACCTAAACACCTTTCTGCTATATGTACTCAGCAGAGATCATGGATACCTAAGAAATTTATGGTTTAGAATAGCTTTATGCCTAGGCTCAAACTGACAGTCTAAATCTGCATTAATCTAATCAATATTAAATCTGCACTGCTATGCAGAAGGAGTTCAAACTGAGCAAAATATAGAAATTATAATATATTTTAAAGGAATATATAAACTGGAAGGCCTGCTTGATTTTAAGTAATTAAAATTCAGGTTTGTTTTTTTTTTTCTACAACTATGATTGCTTGGAACTTCATAGTTTTATTAAACGTAAATCTATCAAAAGTATTGGCAGTATCAACTCTGCTCTCTGGAAATAAGAAATGAGAGGGTCCAGACTTGGCAACAATCCCAGATTTCCAATAAGAGGAATTTACTTATTAAACTCAGTTTTCAAAGGGAAAAAATATAGGACTTATTTCAACTTGATTTAAAAGTTCAAAGAAAAGTGAGATAAACTCAAAGAATACTGCAATGCTCATGGCTGAGTTCTTCCAGGCTGCAAGAAGGCTGCAATGAGTGGCTGAGCACTAAGAAACAAAGCTGGTGTGAGTGACCAGAATGGCCAATGTGGTGTTGGCTGGTAAGCACTGCTGAAACTCTGAAAACATCACTGAGGCCATCCTAAAAACTTCTTTGCTGCTCAAAAGATATGGATGACAGGAACAGTGTTATTAACAAAACTCAATAGAAAAGAAGGGGAGAAAAGCTTAAATTCAAATATAGAATTCCTGTGATGTGTAAAGTGCACACACTTTCTAATGCACTTATTCCAGATTGACATTACTGCATGGAAGCAGTGTTTGTTACTTCTGGTTTCTAGATCTGAGCAGAAAGAGAAATACTGCGTGTGCTGCAAATGATACATTGCTTTATTTTAGGCACTTTAGTCACTGAGATGCAACGTGTTTTAATACAATTCTGCCTAGCAACGTGTTGAGAACTTACTGTCCACATGAGAGTCTGGCAACATAATAAGGAAGAAATCATCTTTTAGCTATACCTATGTATGGGAATGTTAGCATAAATTGGTTTGCTTTGACTAGTTTACTAAAAATAACATTTTTTTTTCCCAGAGAAAAGTTCAGCTTCTGGATTAGTCAAAGGGATAAAAATGTGCTGGTAGTACCAAGAGCGATTGTAAGCAAAGTTTAACAAGCAGTTGTTATCATGTTGTATTTATATAGTAGAATGTTATGCAGGACAAGTCCTGTAACTGCAGCTCAGACATAAATGTATCCATTTGATTTTCCCACAAGATGAAGAGATTATGAAAGCCCAGTGTAACAGCTCTGTTGCTAAACAGCCATAAGACTGATGGAATTAATTTAGCATAAATTATATGTTACATTAAAGATGACAGCAAACACAGCACAGTTGGATTTTACATGTGCTTTCAAGAGAAACCAGTCACCTCAGTTGTCATTTTCCTTTTCCACTACCCCCACAATTAATTTTTGGTATTACTACCTATATCCTTAGAGGGGTTTTTTGTGTAATCAATGGTAAAGAATTTGTATGTATCACATAAATTTTTCTGCTGTTTTCAGGTACATAAGCATGCAATGGTCTCAAAGGGACCATCTGTAGGAATAAGTATTTGCTCATGACAAAGCTAGTGATAGCAACAAGAATTAATTCTTATTCAGAACTTCTTATCAACAGATCTCAGTGTTCTCCAGGGAATGTCTTTGTAAGAATATGGGACATATACAATTTGCATTTTGTGAGATTTCATCATTTTCTTCAAAGGATTCATGATTTCTTCCATTGCTTAGTAGAATAAAATTGTCTTACTATTTAATCAAAATTTTCTTTGCTGAAATTTCAACTAATTATTTCTCACTTTGTCACTTTTGGCTAATGAGAACAATTCTGTTCTTCTACACAGTGCTAGAAAGAAAGCTGTAACATTTCTCAGCTGTGGAAAACCCCCTACTATCTCTAATTGCAGACCTAGACAAATTATCACAACAGTTAATTACTGAATTCTCCACAACTCAATTGCACTTCCTACTGAGGAATCTCTGAGTGCCTGGAAAATGTTCGCCTGCTTAATGTAAATAACCTGACATGCCATGGGTGACTGTGAGCCTCATCCTGTGAAGGATGATCAGTACCATGACTGCTGATAGTCCCTTTCCCTGAACACAAAACCCTCCTATCATGGTGTGCAGCATCAGGGCATATCAAACAGAGAATGTTAAAGAAACAAGAAGTGTATTTTATTTCTTTAAAATACAAATTCAGGGTAAAGCACTGAATATATCTCACTGGAGATATTGATACAGGATTGAATGCTGAAATATGTATAGCATTTGTTCATTTATTTCCGTGGCTTCAGACCTGTTCATATTACAGTTCAACTGCAAAGAAAGATGAAAATGGGGGAATCAGAACAGACAGCCTATGCTCCTGTAAGAGGCCTGGGATTCTTTCTTTCCTGTATTTTTTTAGAACAGGTAAGATTGATAGGTGTCCCTATATGAAGTGCTCCTGGACTTTTTCAGAGACTTAGTGATCCATCTTTCAGGCAGAATCAGCCCTCGAGGAGTATGATTTACAAATCCCAATTGACTGAGAATGAAAGAACTCTCTATGACTATAAGCAAGTGTTATTTAACTGGTTTTCCTTAGTAGAAAGAGAATCTGAGCCCAGGATAACTTAATTCCCGTCACTTCCTCCAGCTTCATATCCCCCATTCTTTCATGAAAAACAACATCAGCACAAAATTATGCCACTAAGACATGCACTTAAGTCACACTATCACACTCCGCAAAAAAATAGCACAAGGAAATGACTGTTAAGTCTACATTTCTGCTTTTTGACTTCCAAAAGAGCCAGTCTTCCCTTTTGTTAATTATAAGGAGATAGAGCTGGTAGTCACTACTATTTCCTGTAATAACTATTTCCTGTTTCCTTTAGTTTCCTCAATTCAGTTTTCTAAATTTTGCCCAGAATAATACTTTAAAAAGCACATAAATGAAATGCCTCATTAGCGGCTTTGTTTTGTTACTTCTGCCTTGGTAATGCCACTTAGAATTCGAAGTACAGAAACAGCAGTAGACCAGCAATTGTAAAAGACTTTGAAACATTCTGCATGAAGGCACTCTAAGAATTCAGCTCTGAAACTGCTCTTCTTGTTACCACAACCCTTATGTTAGCAGCACTTGATCAGAAGATTACATCAGCTGTTTGTTTTTCCACTGAATTAAAGTATTTTTAGATCAGTTTAAAATACAGACATGAAAACAACATGTCAATAGAACTCAGGAATACAGTTTTAGCTGACTAAACCTTAGAATTCTAGTTCAGAATAACCAAAATGACCTTATTTTCTAAAAAAAAGCATGCTTTCTAGTTTACAAAAACTTGCAAAACATGGGTAGTTTTAACCTTTTTTTAATGCATCTTTTCAATGCACTGTAATAAACTTGACACTAAAAGCATTGTGAAGACATGCATTTTTTTAAGTATGTTTCTCTTAATGGAGATTATGTTGAACAAATAGATATGGAAATACAATATTTTTCCACTTTCTAAATCATTAAGATACAGAAAATATTCACTGTTAGATTGCACGTGTTTTTCTTCTTCATCTTGAGAGGACTTTCATAACGAGACGAGAGGCTTGAATTCTTGATTATATTATCAGATTGTCTTTTTACAAAATAGCCTGTCTTCAGACAACAGGATATAATGTAACATAAATCTTTTGTCAACCCATAATTATGTACTTGCAAAGATTTAAAGAGCAATGCTCCTTCTTGGAATCTGACCGATTATTTCAACAAGCTTAACTGTTGTAGAGATATGAAAGTTATTTTAAGAATAAAAACAATCTCTTACTTGATCCTCAAAGGAGATTGCCTGGGCAACATCTCTGGGAAATCCGTCAATCACTATCCCCTCTTCATCAGGGATCTGCATTAATCTCTGCTTTATCTCAGTTATGGTTGTTTCCTTTCACAGAGAAAACAAATTAGTCATTTAATATCGTAAAGGAAGTTTTCTTGATGGTGCACTTTACTACAAGACGTATAAATCCTTGAAAGCAAATATGAACATAGGAAACACTGTACCTGAGGGGCCAGTTCTCCAGTAGTAATTATTTTTGCAATTAGGCTCCATTTTCTATTGCTGCTTGTGCTGTGGATTTTCTTCCTTAACAATTCACCAACTGATATGTAATTAAATCCATAACGTTCTGCTATTTTCAAACTCTGTGTTCCTTTACCACTTCCTGGGCCACCTAGTGTGAATCATAAGCAAAACATTAAATTAACCTTTCATCAGAAGTACCCAATCATAAGTGAAATCTTTGATATTGGCACCAATTTTCCACGCATTATTCGAGTAAATCTCACAGTTGCATGACCTGTTACCAACCATGTGTCTCATCTACTGGATCATAAAGATAACAGTTTGTAAAATGAAATTTTAAAAAAGAATACAAATCCACTTGCAAAATAAAAATAAGTACTCTTTGAGGTTGACTTCATTCTAAAGCCCTTCCTGGAATGGAGTTTTTCTTGATCCACAGTAGAGAAGCAGACAAATGAACTATTCCCTTCTTAAACTATGAATCCAGAGATAGGGTTAGATAGTCTGAAGTGTATTCATGTCAGAAAGAATCATACTTGGTTCAATAAGCCAATTAAATCAATGAACTAGTCATGAAATGGAACTAATAAAATCTGCTCCTAAATATGTTTGCAAGAGCTTCTGAGGTTTCCTGATTTTAAAATACAAAAATACAAAAAAAAAAAAAAAATTAAATAACCATCTGAGATGTTTCCATAGTGATTTGGTATAAGCACTTTTATTGAACCATGCAATACCAGCTTTTGGTATTGATGCTTGAAGCATCTGACAGAGAAGAAATTGGGTTCAGCTTGCTAGACAACTTGAAGAATAAAGAGACCCTTCAATAAATACAGCACAGGCAGAATGGGTATCAAAATCACAGAAAACAGCTACGTTACATAGCAGGGAAAGCTGCAGGGAAGGTGAGCTGGAGAGCAGCAGCAAGAATGCATGTAAAACAATCAGACCATGTCTGAACTAAAAGGACATGTGCAGAGAATCTGGAATCCGACATGTAAAACCAAGGAATTGCTTTCATAAAAATAAATGATAATGTATAGAAAAAGGTATGGTAGTGAAGAGTATAACAAAGCAAACCCAAACCAAACGTTTCAATAATAATTCCCATCCCTAAGTAGCTATACTTTGTGGAATTCTTTGTGAGAACACTGAATTTTATTTCAACAGAAAAATAATTAAGATTTATTAATAATATACATTTTCTATGAATTTAAAAAATCCAGCAATGCAATGAAAGTAAATCTGAATACACTGAGCTTCTTGTTAGTAATCATGTAACTCTTTTTATATTATCTGTATTATTCTCACAAATAGCTTTTAAGCATTTTTATAATCAATACAGTTCTGGCTGCAGGATAAGCTTTACAGTATTTGTACAGGTATGCTTAGGGCACTCTCTGTGTAACCAGGCTCCAACCTGCACCCCAATATCACTGTCACAGAGTGACAGGGTCACCAGCAGTCACTTGGATGCTGCAATGCTGATGCTGGACCTGCCCTTTGGAGCTCAGAGCAAGAGCCATTTCAAGAGAGTGCACAGACAAATGTGCCTGTTGTTATCATACTCCCATACCCTGCCCACAGTGTAGTTATGCCCCTGAAAAAAAAAATTAAAAAGAGGTTTTATCATTATCCACTAAGTTTAAATAATGTTTCTACAAGCATTTATCTGCAACATCCAACTAGACAACACAGCTACAGATGTTCACA
This sequence comes from Brachypodius melanocephalos, assembly GCA_013398615.1. Taxonomy (NCBI): domain Eukaryota; kingdom Metazoa; phylum Chordata; class Aves; order Passeriformes; family Pycnonotidae; genus Brachypodius; species Brachypodius melanocephalos. The sequence goes on from VZSR01000245.1 coordinate 7,994,094, forward strand.
AAACACACTTGTAAAAAAATGAAAGAAAAACTGTATCTTATACAGTAAGATAACAACTGAAAAATCTTTTTCTCTCATTCAATTCACTTGGTGTTTGTGCCATAAAAAGACAAGTTTCTCTCTTCTTTCAGCAGACTGCATTGGGTTCTACAGCTATTCTTCCATTTCATTAATTCCAGGTGATCTAGATGGGCTTAGTTTTGTCAGCTTGGACTCTTTCTTTCATAGACAGCTTAGCTATCTATCCTCTTTGTTAGAATAAAGAATGTTCTCCTTCTGTAGATACACAAGCATAGATACAGTAGGAATCATTTTCCCCACTGAAGTGGCTATAAAGCACATCTGCTCCAGTTTCCCCTGCTCCCGTTCATGCTCAGCCTTCCCCATGATAAATGCATTTTGAGTTTGAACCTTACGAGTTTGAAACAGACTATGTTGCACCCAGCAACAATAAAAATGCAAAACATAGGTAATGTGCAGAAACTTAGAAAAATTGGAAACAAGGAAAATAGTGCTCGTGTTCCAACAGAGATACAAAAGGTGCCAGAAAACCAGAACTGATACTTGATAAAACATCAGTCTGTAAAAGCATAAAGTAGCTAAAAAAAACCCCTGTTTGAAACAAGTAGATAGACTTCACACTCCTGTTAGGGAGAGCTTTTCTTTGCCAGTAAAGAGAAACCAAAAAACAAAATAAAAACGAAAAAGTTTAGCTCAGCGCTTCTGTTCTTTTAATCTGAACTGCAGTCAGAAAATAGCTAATAAGGTATTTGGTTTAATATTCATAAACTTCCCACACATTTTGTTTTTATCAATCCAAACACATCCCAAACACATAATTCAAATCAGTCCAAACACATAATCTCAAAATGGTAACTGTTTACAATCTGAGGGGAAACATTCAGGTAACAAAATAAGGGAAAAATGATGGGACAAAATTACTTCCCACAGCAGATCATAATTCATTGACCTATGTATCCATTCCTGACTCTTTGATAAATTGCACTGACAAACTCTTCACAAGAAAGGAAAATCACATAACTTTTGTTTTTTGTTCTTTTTACTTATTCTGAGATAGATTATTCATGGAAAGTATGATTATTTTATATATTTCTAGAAGACGTCTAGACTAGGGAACACTTGTTGCATCTGAAATTATGTTTGCTAACAGGTTTCAAGGGAAGATTTGTGTTCCCAAAAATTTTTATTAAAGCAGTTGTTTTAATCTGATTTTCTTCATTATTTCAATTTTGCACATATTGTTGTAAATTCAGAATAAATTCATCTAATAATAAAATTTCTGAAAATACTTCTGACTTTAAAATGTAACTGTGGACTAGATTTAACAAATCAATGGGCAGCTGCCTGCTGACTATATTTAATCTAGCCCTTACACTTTGATCTCAAAAGGAAAGTGTATTCTTTTAATATTAAGTAATATATTTACAAAAGTGCAGCTTAAAAACATACTCAACTAAGGTGCTAACGACTTCTAAAATCAAGTTATATTAACAGTACAATTTTTTTTTTCTTAAAAGTATATTAGGAAGGACAATTTTAAACACAATCTCATTTACTAGTGTTATAATGCCTTAGAAACTTCATTTTTCCAGTGGCTCAGATGTGTGCCCTCCTGGCTGGTTCCATCTGATTTTTCTAAAATCCAGTCATATATTCACTATGTAGCTTTATAGCTTTATCTTTCACCAGAGGTTTCTTCTGCAAACCCAGAAAAAGAACAAAGCCCCCACCTTTATAAGTGAGTTCTCTTTAGCCCTGGAGCTACCTGGTCCATTATAAGGATGATAGATTTCATAAAGCAAAGAAGTTGTAAAAACCTTTATGGAAGCATTAAAAAGATCTGGGCTAATGCATTAATAAAGAAAAGTTCACTGAATATTTGAAGCAGAAGACAGGTCTTTAACTTCATTTCACTCCCCAACAGTGACTGGGACCAGCACCACCTGAGCAAGGCAGGATGATTAGTTATCACTAATTAGACAGAAATACATTACTTAACTGATTTTTTTTTTTGGCTGGCATTTTATGCAAACTGAAAATATGCAACACATTTTTGTGTGCACTATCTCTTGAAACGAACAGTATACTTATAATTTTTTTTTTATTCAGTTACTCCTTCCAGCATGTGTTTTTATGTGCTTTCTCAATAGAAAGTTGAATTTGGGAGAAATTGTCTTGATACTGTACAAAAATGGACAATAGCTGCTAAGCTACATATAGTATTGCATTTCTATCAGATCACACTGTAATAGATTCAGAGAAACTCAGTGGGAATATAAACCTGAAATAGCCTTTGTGGAATGTTTACAATGTTCCCTATATAAATGGGAGAAAAGAAAAACTCTGTAAAATCCACGCTCTGTTCACTGCATGCTGGTGTTCAAGGATTTCACTTCAAATACAGCCACACTCAGTTCCAGAGGTGAAAGCCAATCTCTCTTTATCTCACTTAAATCAAACCTTCATTCATCACTCTACTGCAATTGAGCTACATAGATTTCGATGCTTTAAGAGCCTTCTGTGGTCATTGAAAAGGAGCCAGTTGTTCTCCTTTATGGAAAGGAAAGGTAGCTAATTAATTAAGATGAAAGAAAGGTATGTGTTATTTCTCCATCTAACTGCAATCTTCATATTTCAGCAATACATAGAGAGATTTGCATGTTGAAATCTGTAATCCTGAAACAAAAGATAAAGAAAATTCAAATGCCTTGAGCAATTGCTTTGGCATACCACAGATACTTAAAAAAATGCCTGGTCTCCTGTTTTCAATCTATTCCAATATCTCGTTTCTGAGAGCTGCTAGATGCAGAGCCTAGAGGACATGCTGTTCCTAGAGATTCCACTCTGTAGTACAGAAAAGACAGTTCTGTTACCTTTTACTCTACTGCATATATTCTCTATTATGGAAGCAGCATGTCTAATATGAATAAAGCTTTATAGGCTAAAAATGTAATTCTCCATCACCTGGCACCTGTGCTGTAACTCTTTAAGCCATCCAGACAGTCAGATAATTAGGCCTGGTGGTAAAATTTCTAAAGACAACTATCTAGATGATATGGAAACCGATGCAAAGAGCTTAAATTCACAAACAGAAAAAATATTTATTTACATTTAACCTGCAGCTATTTTTTAATAACATATGCTTGTCTGAGGCTGGAAAGTATGAGCTGCTTAGAAAGAACTCTAAACAGCTCACAAGAGAGAACTTTGGGAGAGACCACAATTAACTAAAGTGAACTGAGTGCTCACTCTCTTTGAAGTTGGAACAGGATTCATCCACCAAATGGACCTGGGGATTAACTTACCAATGCAATGAATCAGTCACCCTGTATTCTCACTGCAACTGGACATACCCACCATTTGACAAGGGTCTAAGTATGGAGGACAACAGTTCCCTATCACCTTTCTGAGCTGGCTCACACATATTTTAAAACAACCCCTTTTGTGATCAACTTGGAGTATATCTGAGTGTTTTAGTTCAATCCTGAGCATGCTTTGGAAGAGCACTTTGATTCACATGGTGCTGCTGCCTTGAAATGCATGAGCCAGGTTTAGATAAGATGAAATCAAACTGGCAGATGTGCTCATAAGCAAATCATGAGCTCTCCAGCTGCTAAGAGGCATCCAGCCTACAGAACACGAGTGCAGGTGCTCACTGCGACCCCTAAAATCCTTACAGTTGGGATGCCATCCCCAGCACTAACAATTTCACACTCTTAATTGGCCTGCACTCCTTGCTATGGCAGATGGAAAAATTGTATTTAAATTCATTTAAGCATTCAGTGGATTTGCAGTGCAAATCAAAAGGCAAAGTAGTAGAGATAAAATCTTGTCAAAATGACTGCCTTCATACCTATGACAAGGATAATTTTTGGTCGAGGTCTTGCAGGGTCAAACACGTCGTACTCCTCAATTAGCTCAGCAGTTTCAGAAAGGTCAGTGTCACTTTCTATGGAAAACTGTTGGATCGGAGGCAGTCTGTCGTAGCGTCGGTATGGGAAGTTAGAGTTATCAGGCATCACTGTAAAATAGTCAGATAAACTGGGAATTGTGGAAATAGAAAACTCAAAATCTCTTCTGTATACAGATTTAAATAAGTATCATACATAAGGTATAAATATCTCATAATTTTACATAGTGTTTGCTGTTGCTATATTAAATATATTTTGCCTCTATTTAACAGATTTATTAAATCACAACCACCCAGAGTCAGTTTTCTCTGGTGTTTCTTTACAAGCACATCAGGTTTTCTGTGAACATCTGCCCATAAGACCCAGAGTTCAGCAGAGGCCTCTGAGAAGAAAAGCTTTATATTTTCCAGATAATCTTTGATATTAAGCAGGGCTCTTTAGTGATACACACTGTACACAGAGATAGAGAGAGTATTCTTGCTGATTATTTTAATGAAATGTTGGATGGCAAGGAAAAATAACTATGGCAACTGAAAGATGAGCTAATTACTCTTTGTTAACATTACAAATAAAATAATTACAGGTATTGGTATGACATCTGCTTAGACTTTATGAGATGCATTTTTCTAAGAGTTTATAATTTAGGTTTTATTTAGTAAATTAGCATACAGCTCCAATGTACACTTGAAAAACCATGTAGTGTAACGGCACTGAAGTTGGTGTGTATGTCATCCATAAGGACCCACCGAAAACACAAGCCAAGTTCACTGTGTCAGATCTGCCCCTATCTTTGCAAATGTTTTAGGCAGGATACAAGAAATCTCTCCACTGATGTGTTAAACATTTACACAGCAAACATCCATCATTTGGCTGGAAAGTCATCACAATTTCCTCTCCTGCCTAGCATCCACTGCAGCAGGAGAAAAATAAATTGCAAAAAGCAAGAAAACAGAATTCTTGACTCCTTTCCCTACAGATAATCAGAATGAGGCATAATCTGCTATAGAAGTATGTATAAAATAATTCAATAGTGGATACAAAACCACATACAGTTGAAGAAATAGAATTATTTTACAATTTAATACATTACCATTCCTGAAAAAAGACCTCCGGGACTGTCCTCCATTGAGTGGAGGCAGGGTCTTCTTTTCTGGACTGACAAAAGTGTCCCATTTCACTTTTTCTGGCCCTCCAAGTTCTTTTACTTTCTGCAAACAACTTTCCAAATATTCAATTGGGTCATCGGGTTTGTAGCACATTAATCCATTTAACAGACTCTGAAACGTAAGATCATGAATGTAGACCATAATGATAGATGCCAGGGAAAAACAAGCACCTTTACTTTGTCTTTTACTTTGCACAGAGAAACACCACATTCCTTGATATTCAGACTCTCTATTGCAAGCCAGTGCGTAAAAGTGAGGCCTGCAAAAAATCAAATTATTTTGGTTTGCTAATGTCATAAAAATTACTTGGAAAGGAAGCTCATGGCTGTCTTTCTAGTTGTCTGTTTGCACTGAAATAAAACCCAAAAATAGCAAAAAAAAAAAAAAAACAAACAAAAAAAAACCCCAACAAAAAAAACCCTCTACATTTTTTTAAGAAATGTCACTGGCAAGTCTACACAGAGCAATGTGCAAGCTAGAGAGCCCCAAAATTTACATATCCTTTGTAGTTTTGACATCACTAAAATGTATCTTTTCCTTAAAGATCACTGCACCCACAAGTATCTCATCCATATTCTTGTCAACACTCACATAAGCAATGAAAAGAGGATTTTTAAAAATCATGAGAAATACTCAAATATCATCTTGATCAGAATTGGGGGGAAAAAACTCCACAACCTTAAAATTCATAGGTGTTTCCTGATTTAATTGATCACAGATTCCAAGCCATTAGAAATCCCCTCCCTAGAGTATTAAGACTTTACTCATCGTACTCATGAGCATTGTGGGGGGGTGTGAAAGAAAGACTGCCAGGCCCTCTTCTGACACATTTCCTTGACAAAGTGATACATAAGTCATCATCTCACCTCTCCATGAGACTGCTGCATCCAACAATACATGTCTTTCAGGATGATTTCTGTTCTTTTTGCTTTTCCTAATTTTTGTGTGAATAAACTTGAGGGTCATAGTTGGTGTTAATAGCAAACATAAATAGCTCCAATTCAGGATTTGATCAGTTGTTATTTACAATTTATACAGTAATTGGTATTTACACACATTTCCGTTTATAAAATAGGATATAATTTCTATGCATCTGTGCCCTTACCATAGTACTTAACTGATCACAGCAATTAATAGTGTATTTTTGCAGAAGATATGCACCAATTTTTTAAAATCACTCGCTCAAGCTTTGAGCCTCAAGAAAAAAACAGTTTTGTCTGCATCTCTTGTTAAACCATTCACATTCTAACTGCGTATTTAAAGCATTAGCATGCTCCGTGTCCTGCAATTTTCAAACGTATAGAAAAACGTCTAGCTTCAGCACAGACAAGGGAAAATACATATGGGTTTGTGTGTGTGTGTTATATACAGATGACAGGATGTCTTATCCAGGGGGGAATAAAAATCCACACTGCACAAAGAAGTAATTATCAGCCATTAGCAGCAGGTAACTTGTAGGACGCTAAACAAAACCTCACTAAACAGTTAGGGCTTTCTTCTTGCCCCCCGACCGATGTAGGATGCCCCTGGCTCGCATTCCTCGGCTCTCTTTTGCCCTGCGGACACCCAAGTTCTCTCCCCGCCGGCGGCGGATGGGCGCGGCCGCGGGGGCTCGGCAGGTGGGCGGCGGGCAGCGCTGCCCCGGTC